>LR738714.1:451555005-451724589 GCA_902687465.1 Secale cereale
GAGGAGATGGAGGTATGAACCAAGTATTGTTCAAGAAAGAGAAGCCTTGTCGGGGAGCAAACAATATATGAAAGCTAAGTTTCCAAAGTTTGAGCATTCAAATTTTTAAATTCTAGTTATCTTCCTTGAACAACCACACTTTCTATGGAAAACCTGTGCGCGGAGGAACCTACCCGTGACTAGCCGCACCCTTAGTTTGTTTTCGAGCACGCTCAACGACTTAAGTGAGCTGCGACAAGTGTTGCGCCCTTACTTCGTTTTCGAGTTCGCTCAGCAAGTTAAGTGCGCTGCGACTAGCTGCGGCAAGGTTTCTTGCCGGCAAGGCCTTTGCCAGCAGGCTGCTAAGAGTCCAGTACTCAGCTCTCGCGGCAAGGGTCCCTTGCCGGCGAGTTCCCTAAAAGCGTAGGGCAAAAAACATACAAAGTAAAGGACCAAAAGCAAGGGAGATAATGCTGCGTTGATGGCTCAAAATAAGATTGTATATTACAAAGATAACTTGCCGCAATAACTAATAGATTCATGTCCATAACATACTTTGCAGCGGCAAAGAAAGCGGAAAGAAAGGAATCTAATCTACGCGGTCGCCTTCACGCCTCGTGATCTTGTTCACCTTGGCGACGATGTGGGCAACCTGCGCCTTCAACGCCTCCTGATCGGCTTCGGGTGGCAAGCTGCGGAGGACGTTCACGAGATTGATGCCAGGGTTGCGGTAGACGATCTTCGTCAAGACACGCTCCAAGGTGCCCATGCAGAGCCGACGCGACTCGTCGGCTAGCTGCACGGGGATCTTCTCCTGCAGCTGTGCAAGCGCCGGCGCAATTCCCCTGAAGAAGAGACTCAACTTGGCGCTGTGGGGGAGGTTCTTGTCCGGAGAGTACACGAGGTGCTCCGCCCTCAGCGCCATCATCTCCTTGTCAATGCTGGCAGCGGAGGTGACCAGCTCATCAGTCCATTGCTCCACTGCCCGGCTGAAGTTGTTCGCTGAGACGGCAGCGCTCTCCACCAAGTTCCGCTCCTTGCGGAGCTCGTCCTTCAGCTTCGTCTCGCGGTCCCGGGCGGCGTCGAGCGAATAAGTCAGAGTGGAGACCTTCAACTCTAAGTCAGCAATTGAATCCTTGGCGGCAGTGAGCTCGTCGCCTTTCTTGGAGAGACGTACCTGCAAGTCAGAGTTGGTGTGGGCATCCTTCTCCCGCTCCACATTGAGCGCGGTGACTCTGTCCTCGCTCGCCTTCAGGTACAGCTCCAGCTGCTCCACCTTGGCCTCCAGGTCCTTCTTGGCGGTCTCCGCGGCGGCTGCGGTGGCCTTCGCCTCCTTCAAGGCCCCGGCAATAGCTTGCTCCCGGGCGGTGAGGTCGTCCTCGTGGCTGTCGAGGTCGACCCTCCGCTGGTTGAGCGCTCCCTCCCGCTGAGACAATTCCTCGGCGGTCAGCCGCTGCTGCTCTTCTACCTCAGTCTTCTCCAAGAGGAAGGCTTGCTGCGCCCCGGAAAGCGCCTCACGCTCCTCCGCCAAGTTGCGGAGGGCCGCCTGGTTGTCGGCGCGAAGCTCCGCGGCGCGTTTCTCCAGATCAGCTCCAGCCTTGGCGGCAAGAGCCTCACGGGACTCCAACTTCGCCTGCCTGGCCCGGTACAAGGCCAGGAGCCGGCGAAGGAGCTTCTCCTCTTCGGGCTCGTCACTGCCGCCAGGCGCTTCAACAACCTTCAACCCCGCGGAGGCGAGGACCTCTCCGTCGTAGGTCTCTCCCTCCACGGGGGCTCGAGACAAGGACGCCCACGGGACTTGTATGAAAACCCCGTTGGGGGCTTCCAGGTAGACGCCCTGCCCAGCCGTGGAGGCGGAAGGGTCGGCGGCCGGTGCAGTGCTTGACGCTCCTGCTGCCTCCGGGCCAGCAGTGTGGTCGCCGGCCCCTTCCCCAGCTGCGGCGTCTGCGGGCGGGGCGGTCTCTTCAGCGACAGGCTCGTCGGCTCCAGCCATGTCCTCAGTGGCAGTGGCGTTGCCGCCGTCGCCGCGCACCTCCTCCTCAGCGGTGGTCTCCGCTTCCATCCGCTCTGGGGCAGGAGGATCTAGCAGAAGAAAAAGAAAAGAAAAAGTCAAGCAAATATCCAAAAAAGAAGAATCCAAGAAGAAGAAGTTGCAAGACTTACCTTCGCGGATCTCTTCAACGACAGGGTCCCTCGCCGGGGAGTTCTCCCTTGGCGGTGGAGCAGTGGCCCCTGCTGGCGGAGGGCCGCCCGCGCCCTCCCTTGGCGGGGTGCTCACCCTTGTCGGGCTGCTCACCCTTGGCGGGGTACTCGCCCTTGGCGGAGTGCCTGTCCTTGGCGGAGCGTTCTCCCTCGCCGGGGAGTTCACCCTTGGCGGGGAGGGTTGAGCAAATAGCTCGTCGGGGGCGACATCCTGGCGCTCCTGCGGCTGCGGCTCCACTTCTGCACAACACAAACGAGATATCAGATGAAGATGATCACCTTAAGCGCGCCCGTCAAGCAGAAGGTTAAAAACCAGACTTACGCTGGGGGCTGCGCTGGGGGCTGCTCCTCGGAGCAGCAGGTTGGTCCGGCAAGTTTGCCGCTGGCACGTCTCCGATCGCCGCGGCGGGCGAGTCGTCTTCAACCTCGACCACAGGGATCTTGGCCCTCTTTGCCATCCGCTGGGCCAGGGTCCTGAAAGCAAAACAAAAACAAGATCAGAATCAACAAAGAAAAATCAAGACAAAATCAAATAAATTACAAGTTGCAATTACTTACTCCTCTTCCTCGTCGTCGGAGCTGAGGGCGGAGAAGTCAAAATCCGCCTGAGGTGCTCCCGTGCGAGGAGCAGGAGGAGAAGGCTCCCTCGGGCGCTTGGCGGTCTCCGGGGCTGCGGGGTGTGAAGACCCAGCCCCCGTCGTCGCCGATGCCCGAGGAGCAGAAAGAGCACCCGTTCCGCTCCGGGAAGATCCCGCTCCGCTTGGCGCTCGAGCACGAGGCGCTTCCTTGACGACTCCGCTCGTCCTGGTGGCGCGCGTCGCACGGCACGCTGGCTGCTGTCGAGGCGCCTGCGGCCTCGCCGTCTCAGCTGCCTTGCGGAGGCGCTTCTTCGGCTGCTGCGTGGGACTTGCCGGAGGCGGGGAGTTCTCTGAGGACGAGGAGGCGTCGTCATCGAGATTCAGGGATCCGCCAGAGTCTTCATCAGCCTCGGCCTCCTCCTCCTCCTCGGCAGGCCCGCTGGACTCAGCGCCGTGTCCGGCGACCTCGCTCCGTCCGGCGATCTCGCTCCCTCCGGCAACCTCGCTCGTCCCGTCAAACCTCAAGGAAGGCACCCCGGCAAACTCCTCGGGCAGAAGCTTGAGCAGCTTGAGGATTTCCGCCTCCTCTGCTTGGCTCACCGCGTCCGCGGCCTGTGCCTCGTCCACAGTGTATCCAAAGTCACCCGCCGCCGCAGCTGCGGCGGCCTCCTCCAGCCTAGAGGCGATGTAGGCTATATCCCGGCCAGTGGTGGCCCGGGTGAGGCCTCTATTCTCCTCAGCGTTGCGGGGCGTCTCTACCAAGTTGTCGAAGAAGGACAGCACCGTATCCGGCAGAGGCTCTATCCAAGTGGGGTCGACGCCGTGGGAGTCGCACGCGGGCATCATCGCTCGTAGGGAATCGCGGGCGGTGCTGTTGCACAGCGGCACCACTCCCCGGGAAGGTCTGAACCACTCCAAGTGGGCCGGGTCATGCTTGAAGAGCTCTCGGACCATCCCCTTCAACTCCAGGGCAGTGAAGTTAAAGTTTAATCCAGGGCGCAGCCTCATGATATCTGCCGCATTGCCGAATTCTCAGGCGGGCCTTTTCCTTTCATGTAAAGGGGCGATGCGGCGGCGGAGGAAATCTGCCCCAACCTCTCCAATAGTCAGATTGGCGACCCGGAGGCGAATAATCCTAATGAGGGCAATGCTGAGCTTGTTGTCCTCCGGGGCCAATTCACTCCAATCTCTGCTGCGCACTATGGCAGTCTGGCGCGGCGAGGTAAAGGGCTCGGGCCTATCTTCCACCACCCAGCACCAATCAGCACGCCACTCCTCCCACTTGCCACGGAGTTCTCCCTTCAGGTACGAATCCTTCTTGTTCAGCCTGAAGATCCAGGAGATGCCGCCGTAGAGGGGAGCGCCAGCCTCTACTCTAGGCATGAAGAAGTGGCGGAAAAGGGCTACGTTTGGATGAATCCCAACATAGTTTTCGCACAGATGTACGAAAACGGCCATCGTAAGGATGGCGTTGGGGGTAAAGTCTAGAAGGTGGAGGCCGTATGTGTTCATGATATCACAAAAGAACTCCGAGAACGGAGGGCACAATCCGCAATGGAAGAAAGCAGCGAAGAAAAAGTACCCGCCGGGGAACATATCTTTGGCCATGGCGGGGAAGACGTGGGAGCGAGGATGAGCTTTGGTCTCCCTCGCCCAGAACAAATAATATTTGTCCCGCAGCTCCCTCGGACCGAGCCTTGGCACGAAGACCACGCACTTCTTCCGCTGGGCAGCCAGCTTCGCCGCTTGCTCGGACTTCTCCTTCTTGGCCTTGTCCGCTTTCGCCTTGTCGCTCTTCGGAGCCATGGCGGGGGCGGCGAGGAAAGAGGCGAGGAGCTCGACGGTGCCGCGAATGCGGGAGGCGGCGGAGGAGGGAGTGGAGCTGAGCTCTCTGTCGACCTTTGGGAGGCGGAGGGCGATGGGGGTTTCTGGAGAATCAAGACGCAATGAAGACGATGGAGGGAACTGCCCCTGCTTCCTCTGCTTTTAAGGGGGAAGTGGGGGACGCTCCGCATTTCCCATTAAAGAACAGGCCACGATCTCTCCCACGACGCCGCAATCGACGTGTGCCGTTAGGGAGGGATGCGGCGGATACGGAAGGGGATACGGCTTGCCGTGGGCCGCGTGTGCCCGTGCACTGTTCTGGGCCTGGCCCAACAGCGCTCGGCATCGTGTGTGGCCCTGGCCCGGGGGCTCCTGTCGGTGTACTAAGATAGGGGTACCTTAGTACCCCAACTTGTGCACGGGCAGTAGCAGCTTCCCGCGGTAGGGCTTACCACGTGCTCGCCAAGAACATTTCTGGTCCATATAAAGCCATTCAAGAACAAAGTATACAAGTCAGAAGATTAAGGCCCCGGCAAGAGGAGCTTGCCGGGAAGGCCGCACCAGGCTCAAGGTTATCACTTTAAGCACAAGACCCTGGCAAGAGGAGCTTGCCAGGAAGGCCAAGGAACACATCTCCCTAGAGATGCCTTGGCGCATCATGCACCCCAGCAGGGCCCGGGGAGCGGCGAGCTTCTGGGCCCGGCAAGGTCACGGCCCCGGCAAGGTGCTTGCCGGGGGAAACTTATGCTGTGTGCCCGCGCTCCAGCTCATCTGCCCACGCGTCGCCCTGGGGCCCTTCCAGAGACGCGTGGCGGACGGCTGTGCAGCTTGGGGAACACGGTGGCAATCCACGGTGACGAGGCTACCGCCGTGTCGAACGGAGAAGCATGGACGGACACTTTTGGGGTCGACGGCGACGGGCATTTAATGCCCTTGTCCCCCACTATCAAGGTTAGGTGAAGACCACTGTTCATGCACTATTCACGCACTGTTACAACTACCACCAAATTTACGCTTTTACCCTCCTTTACGTTGACACCTGTCGGTGACCCCTTTGAGCTATAAAAGGAGGCCCATGCACAACGTAAAGGGGGTTCGGAACCTAAGCAACTCTCTCGCTCGGTGTAGCTAGTACTGTAGCTCTTCAAGCTCCTGAGCTCAAGAACTCAATACGACCAAGGCAGGAGTAGGGTTTTACGCGTCCGCAGGATACGGTGTTGTCCTTCTTCGACAACTTGGATAGAGCCTCCGCCGAATGCGGTGTTGTCCTTCTTCGACAACTTCGTAGAGACGCCCTACAACGCCGAGGAGAACAGAGGCCTCACCCGGGCCACCACTGGCCGGGATATATCCTACATCGCCTCTAGGCTGGAGGAGGCCGCCGCAGCTGCGGCGGCGGGTGACTTTGGATACACTATGGACGAGGCACAGGCCGCGGACGCGGTGAGCCAAGCAGAGGAGGCGGAAATGCTCAAGCTGCTCAAGCTTCCGCCTGAGGAGTTTGCGGGGTGCCTTCCTTGAGGTTTGCCGGGACGAGCGAGGTTGCCGGAGGGAGCGAGATCGCCGGACGGAGCGAGGTCGCCGGACACGACGCTGAGTCCAGCGGGCCTGCCGAGGAGGAGGAGGAGGCCGAGGCTGATGAAGACTCTGGCGGATCCCTGAATCTCGATGACGACGCCTCCTCGTCCTCAGAGAACTCCCCGCCTCCGGCAAGTCCCACGCAGCAGCCGAAGAAGCGCCTCCGCAAGGCAGCTGAGACGGCGAGGCCGCAGGCGCCTCGACAGCAGCCAGCGCGCCGTGCGACGCGCGCCACCAGGACGAGCGGAGTCGTCAAGGAAGCGCCTCGTGCTCGAGCGCCAAGCGGAGCGGGATCTTCCCGGAGCGGAACGGGTGCTCTTTCTGCTCCTCGGGCCTCGGCGACGACGGGGGCTGGGTCTTCACAGCCCGCAGCCCCGGAGACCGCCAAGCGCCCGAGGGAGCCTTCTCCTCCTGCTCCTCGCGCGGGAGCACCTCAGGCGGATTTTGACTTCTCCGCCCTCAGCTCCGACGACGAGGAAGAGGAGTAAGTAATTGCAACTTGTAATTTCTTTGATTTTGTCTTGATTTTTCCTTGTTGATTCTGATCTTGTTTTTGTTTTGCTTTCAGGACCCTGGCCCAGCGGATGGCGAAGAGGGCCAAGATCCCTGTGGTCGAGGTTGAAGACGACTCGCCCGCCGCGGCGACCGGAGACGTGCCAGCGGCAAACTTGCCGGACCAACCTGCTGCTCCGAGGAGCAGCCCCCAGCGCAGCCCCCAGCGTAAGTCTGGTTTTAACCTTCTGCTTGACGGGCGCGCTTAAGGTGATCATCTTCATCTCATATCTCGTTTGTCTTGTGCAGAAGTGGAGCCGCAGCCGCAGGAGCGCCAGGAGGTCGCCCACGACGAGCTATTTGCTCAACCCTCCCCGCCAAGGGTGAACTCCCCGGCGAGGGAGAACGCTCCGCCAAGGATGGGCACTCCGCCAAGGGCGAGTACCCCGCCAAGGGTGAGCAGCCCGACAAGGGTGAGCACCCCGCCAAGGGAGGGCGCGGGCGGCCCTCCGCCAGCAGGGGCCACTGCTCCACCGCCAAGGGAGAACTCCCCGGCGAGGGACCCTGTCGTTGAAAAGATCCGCGAAGGTAAGTCTTGCAACTTCTTCTTCTTGGATTCTTCTTTTTTTGGATATTTGCTTGACTTTTTCTTTTCTTTTTCTTCTGCTAGATCCTCCTGCCCCAGAGCGGATGGAAGCGGAGACCACCGCTGAGGAGGAGGTGCGCGGCGACGGCGGCAACGCCACTGCCACTGAGGACATGGCTGGAGCCGACGAGCCTGCCGCTGAAGAGACCGCCCCGCCCGCAGACGCCGCGGCTGGGGAAGGGGCCGGCGACCACACTGCTGGCCCGGAGGCAGCAGGAGCGTCAAGCGTTGCACCGGCCGCCGACCCTTCCGCCTCCACGGCTGGGCAGGGCGTCTACCTGGAAGCCCCCAACGGGGTTTTCATACAAGTCCCGTGGGCGTCCTCGTGTCGAGCCCCCGTGGAGGGAGAGACCTACGACGCAGAGGTCCTCGCCTCCGCGGGGTTGAAGGTTGTTGAAGCGCCTGGCGGCAGTGACGAGCCCGAAGAGGAGAAGCTCCTTCGCCGGCTCCTGGCCTTGTACCGGGCAAGGCAGGCGAAGTTGGAGTCCCGTGAGGCTCTTGCCGCCAAGGCTGGAGCTGATCTGGAGAAACGCGCCGCGGAGCTTCGCGCCGACAACCAGGCGGCCCTCCGCAACTTGGCGGAGGAGCGTGAGGCGCTTGCCGGGGCGCAGCAAGCCTTCCTCTTGGAGAAGGCTGAGGTAGAAGAGCAGCAGCGGCTGACCGCCAAGGAATTGTCTCAGCAGGAGGGAGCGCTCAACCAGCGGAAGGTCGACCTCGACAGCCACGAGGACGACCTCACAGCCCGGGAGCAAGCTATTGCCGGGGCCTTGAAGGAGGCGAAGGCCACCGCAGCCGCCGCGGAGACCGCCAAGAAGGACCTGGAGGCCAAGGTGGAGCAGCTGGAGCTGTACCTGAAGGCGAGCGAGGACAGAGTCACCGCGCTCAATGTGGAGCGGGAGAAGGATGCCCACACCAACTCTGACTTGCAGGTACGTCTCTCCAAGAAAGGCGACGAGCTCACTGCCACTAAGGATTCAATTGCTGACTTAGAGTTGAAGGTCTCCACTCTGACTGATTCGCTCGACGCCGCCTGGGACCGCGAGACGAAGCTGAAGGACGAGCTCCGCAAGGAGCGGAACTTGGTGGAGAGCGCCGCCGTCTCAGCGAACAACTTCAGCCGGGCAGTATAGCAATGGACTGATGAGCTGGTCACCTCCGCTGCCAGCATTGACAAGGAGATGATGGCGCTGAGGGCGGAGCACCTCGTGTACTCTCCGGACGAGAACCTCCCCCACAGCGCCAAGTTGAGTCTCTTCTTCAGGGGAATTGCGCCGGCGCTTGCACGGCTGCAGGAGAAGATCCCCGTGCAGCTGGCCGACGAGTCGCGTCGGCTCTGCATGGGCACCTTGGAGCGTGTCTTGACGAAGATCGTCTACCGCAACCCTGGCATCAATCTTGTGAACGTCCTCCGCAGCTTGCCGCCCGAAGCCGATCAGGAGGCGTTGAAGGCGTAGGTTGCCCACATCGTCGCCAAGGTGAACAAGATCACGAGGCGTAAAGGCGACCGCGTAGATTAGATTCCTTTCTTTCCGCTTTCTTTGCCGCTGCAAAGTATGTTATGGACATGAATCTATTAGTTATTGCGGCAAGTTATCTTTGTAATATACAATCTTATTTTGAGCTATCAACGCAGCATTATCTCCCTTGCTTTTGGTCCTTTACTTTGTATGTTTTTTGCCCTACGCTTTTAGGGAACTCGCCGGCAAGGGACCCTTGCCGCGAGCGCTGAGTACTGGACTCTTAGCAGCCTGCTGGCAAAGGCCTTGCCGGCAAGAAACCTTGCCGCAGCTAGTCGCAGCGCACTTAGCTTGCTGAGCGAACTCGAAAACGAAGTAAGGGCGCGACACTTGTCGCAGCTCACTTAAGTCGTTGAGCGTGCTCGAAAACAAAGTAAGGGTGCGGCTAGCCACGGGTAGGTTCCTCCGCGCACAGGTTTTCCATACAAAGTGTGGGTGCTCAAGGAAGATAACTAGAATTTAAAAATTTGAATGCTCAAACTTTGGTAACTTAGCTTTCATATATTGTTTGCTCCCCGACAAGGCTTCTCTTTCTTGAACAATACTTGGTTCATACCTCCATCTCCTTCCCCCCCGGCAAACTTGTGCGCGAGGAATACTCCTTCTGTTTAAGAGGGAAAGAAAAAGAGGAGAAAAAACAAGTATAGGGCCTCACGGCTTGCTAGTGCTTACCGGGGATGTGCGTTGCACAAAGTGTCATATAATGTATGCAAATAACGAAGAAAAGCATGGAAATGACAAGTAGTGCGAAGCACAAAAGCTTTACTGATGCATGGGATCTGCGTCCGGCTTTGTACAAAGGTTTACATGCAACAGCAGCAAGACTTGTACAAAAGGTGGTTGCCGGAGCGGATCACGGCAACCGCGCCTTATGGGTGAAACTTGCGAAGATGCTCTATGTTCCAGGAGTTGCTCACCGGTAAGCCTTCTTCGGTCTCAAGGCGGACAGCGCCGGGCCTTGTGACTTGTCTCACCCGATAAGGGCCTTCCCACTTCGGCGTCAACTTGTTGGAATTCTTGGCGGACTGAACACGCCGAAGAACAAGGTCGCCTTCCTCGAGACTCCTGGCCTTGACCTTGCGGCTATGATAGCGACGCAAGGCTTGCTGGTATCGAGCAGCTCGTACAGCAGCTTGGAGACGTTCCTCCTCGAGGAGCAATGCGTCATCTTGCCGCAGTTGCTCTTGCTCGAGCTCATCATAAGCGAGCACCCGAGGAGATCCGTATACGAGTTCCGTGGGGAGAACTGCCTCTGCCCCATAGACTAGGGCAAAGGGTGTCTGTCCGGTGGCTCGACTTGGTGTCGTCCTGATTGACCAAAGAGCCGCCGGCAACTCCTCTATCCAGTTTCTTCCGCACTTGTGCAGCCTGTCGAAGGTTCTTGTCTTGAGTCCGCGCAGCACTTCAGCATTGGCCCTCTCCGCTTGACCATTGCTCCTCGGGTGAGCAACAGAAGCGAAGCAGACCTTGGCGCCAAGGTCTTGGACGTACTGCATGAAGGTGCGGCTTGTGAATTGTGTGCCGTTGTCGGTGATGATCCTGTTAGGGATTCCGAAACGGCAAACAATTGACCTGAAGAACCTGACTGCTGACTGTGCTGTCACCTTCCTCACTGGTTCCACTTCTGGCCACTTTGTGAACTTGTCGATTGCAACGTACAAGTACTCAAAGCCCCCGACTGCGCGGGGAAAGGGGCCGAGGATATCGAGCCCCCAGACCGAGAAGGGCCAGGACAAAGGGATCGTCTGGAGAGCTTGAGCTGGCTAGTGAATTTGCTTGGCATGGAACTGGCACGCTTCACACTTGGTTACTTGTGCAGTTGCATCTTGGAGGGCTTCTGGCCAGAAGAACCCTTGCCGGAACGCCTTCCCGGCAAGTGCCCTTGTGCCAATGTGGTGGCCACATATGCCTCCATGTATCTCTGCCAACAGCTTCTGTCCATCTTCTCTGGAAATGCACTTCAACCTGACACCATTGAGCCTTCTTCTGTACAGTTCATTGTCAACGAACTGGTACATACTTGACTGCCTGGTTATCTTCTCTATCTCTTCTGGGTCATCAGGAAGTTCTCCAGTTTGCAGAAAACGAACGATTTGTTGTGCCCATGCTGGAGCCTGAGGCTCAACAACAAGGACTAAAGGCATGAGGGCTGCTGCGGGAACCTCAGCTTCTACGGCAAGAACCCGCGGCTCTGCCGGAGCTGATGGTCCCCCGGCAAGCCTGCCGGGGCAAGGCTTGTCGGGAACGCTTGCTTCAACTGTACAGACCCTTGGGTGTGCAGGAGCAAACTGTTCCTCAGCATCTTGGCTGTTGATCCTGGGGACCTTGGCGGCGGCTTCGGGAAGATCCGCCGGCAAGTAGTCGTCGGAGACCAACTTTCTCTTCTTGTTTTGCCCAACTGATGGTGTAACGGATGGCTGAGTTAACTTGAGCAGGAAGGTCCCTGGTTCCACAGGTAACTTCATCGCAGCACACTTTGAAAGGCCATCTGCAATATCATTCTGAGCCCTTGGGACGTGCTCCATTTGCAGACCTTCAAAGTGCTCTTCAAGCTTCCTCACTTCATCAACATAAGCTTCCATCAAAGGGCTCTGGTAACTCTTATTCACTTGCCGGACCACCAACTGTGAATCTCCCCGCACAATCAACTTCTTGATCCCAAGCTCGGCCGCAATTCTGAGGCCGGCAAGCAAACCTTCATACTCAGCAGTATTGTTTGCCGCTTGTTCCTTGGGAAAGTGCATCTGGACAACATACTTGAGGTGCTCTTCGGTGGGCGCTATGAGTACCACGCCCGCACCGGCGTCTTACAGCGAGAAAGCACCATCGAAGTACATTACCCATTCACTGCTTGCTTCTTGGACGGGGACGCTTGTCTCTGGGACCTCTTCATCTGGCGTTGGGGTCCATTCAGCTATGAATTCTGCCAAAGCTCTGCTTTGTATGGTTGAAGTACTCTCAAACTTGTGACCAAAGCTTGATAGCTCCAGTGCCCACTCGACGATCCTGCCTGTTGCTTCGGGATTCTGCAATATCCTCTTCAACGGAAAGCGAGTGACCACTATTATCTCGTGTGCTTGGAAGTAGTGGCGCAACATTCTTGAGGCCATGAGGAGGCCGAACAGCAACTTCTGCACCCTAGAGTATCTTGATCTAGCCCCCTGCAGAAGGGAACTCACAAAATACACTGTGCGCTGCACCATCTTCCTTCTTACTTCTCCTTGTTCCTGCGCAGACTTGTCCTTGTCGGGGCCAGAACTTGTCGAGGAAGCCCCCTGCTTGTCGCTGGATTCGCTTGCTGGGGCTGTGGGTTCCTCATCCGCCTCCCTCTCCGCTACTAATGCAGCACTAACCACTTGATTGGTTGCCGCTAGGTACAGCAGCAACTTCTCTTGTGGCCTAGGTGCGACAAGTATTGGAGTAGAGGACAGGTATCCTTTCAAGTCTTGCAGCACTGCCTCCGCTTCCGGAGTCCATTTCATAGGACCTGCCTTTTTCAAGATTTTGAAGAAAGGTAGGGCGCGCTCTGCAGACTTTGAAATGAACCTGCTGAGGGCAGCCACACAACCAGCAAGTCTCCTTACGTCCTTGACGCGCTTCGGGGCTTCAATCTGCTCGATGGCTTTGATCTTGTCGGGATTGGCTTCAATCCCCCTCTGGGATACAAAAAACCCGAGAAGCTTGCCGGAGGGGACTCCGAAGACGCACTTCTCGGGGTTCAACTTGAGCTGGATCTTGCGCAGATTTGCAAAGGTTTCTTCTAGGTCTTGGATCAGTGTATCTTTGCTCTTGCTCTTGACCACTATATCATCTATGTAGGCCTCTACATTTCTGTGAATCTGTGGCTCAAAAGCAGTGTGCACCACCCTTGCAAATGTCGAGCCTGTATTCTTCAATCCAAAGGGCATGCGTATGAAGCAATATGTGCCGCATGGAGTAATGAATGCAGTCTTCTCTTCATCTTCCTTGGCCATGAAAATCTGGTGGTAACCTGAGTATGCATCAAGGAAGGAAAGCAGCTCACATCCGGCGGTGGAGTCAACAATCTGGTCGATACGCGGCAAGGGAAATGGATCCTTAGGACATGCTTTATTCACATCAGTGAAGTCTATACAAAGTCTCCACTTCCCATTGGCCTTGCGCACGACGACTGGATTTGCTAACCACGTAGGATGGATCACGCCTCTAACCAGGCCTGCTGCTTCCAACTTCTTTATCTCTTCGGTGATGAATTCTTGGCGCTCCACGGCTTGCTTCCTGACCTTCTGCTTGACGGGCCGCGCATGAGGACAAACAACAAGCTTGTGCTCAATTACCTTCCTGGGAACGCCGGGGATGTCAGACGGTTGCCATGCAAACACGTCGACATTCGCCCGCAGGAAGGCAACGAGCACGCTTTCCTATTTGTTGTCGAGCGTAGCACTGATGGTGAAGGTACCACCAGTGCCGTCCTCCTTGGCGGACACCTTCTTGGTTGTCGGTGGAGCTGCCATTCCTCTCTTGCACTTGCCGGTGGAGCTCGATGGTGCGTCCTCGACGGCAGCGCAGCACTCCGAAGAGGTGCGTTTGCCGGAGTGGGTCCCAGAGCTCTTGCCGGACTTGGTCTTGGTCTTCCCCCCGGGAGCTTCAGCGGCAAGTGTATTGCTTTCTGCTGCGGCTGCTGCATCCCGGTAGATCTTGTTGGCGCAGATAAGCGCGTCCTTCTTGTCGCCGGGGACAGAGATGACGCTTATCGGCCCCGGCATCTTGAGTATGTTGTAGGCATAGTGGGAAGCTGCCATGAACTTGGCGAGGGCAGGACGGCCAAGTATCCCATTGTATGGCAATGGAATATCGGCAATGTCAAAGGTTATCCTCTCCGTCCTGAAGTTGAGCTCCCCGCCAAAGGTCACGGGCAGTGTAATCTTCCCCTTCGGCTTGCTCCTTCCCGGGTTGATCCCTTGGAACGACCCGGTTTCCTCGAGCTCGCTGTCGGGGATCTGCAGTTTCTTGATCACAGCTGAGGAGATCAAGTTCAGGCCGGCCCCACCGTCAACCAACATTTTGGTGACCTTGAGGTTGCGGATAGTTGGTGAGACCAACATCGGCAAGCACCCGACCGCAGTTGTGCGGTCAGGGTGATCCTCAAGGTCAAAAATGATGGGCGTGCTGAACCACTTCAGCAGCCTGCGTGACTCGACGGGCGGCTCAGCTACATTCACTTCCCGCACCCACTGCTTAAGTTGGCGGTGGGAAGTGTGCAGAGAGGCGCCTCCGTCGACACACAGAACTTCTGTGGCCTTCTGGAACTCCTGCTCGCTGTTATCTCCTTCTTCCATGTCATCGTCGTCGTCTTCTTCCTCATCCTTGTCGCGGCCCCGGGGAGGTCGATCACCTTGCCGCTGCTTGGCCTTGCCGCGGCGTCCTACCCGGCCATTGAACGGCCGCTTCTTCCTTGGTTCTCCGCCGCCTCCTTGGGCCTTCTCCTTGTCGCGACGCTCGTATTCAGCCTTCTGCTGCTCTACGAGGTACTCGACTCGCTTGCAGTTCTGAAGATCGTGGCCCTTGGTGCGGTGGATCTTGCAGTATTGCTTGTCGGAGCCGTCCTGCTTGTCGGCTGCCGCTACAGGGGCAGGTTCCTTGCCGGAACCGCCAGCCTGTGCCTTCTTGGCAGGAGCCTCCTTGCCGGACTGCTCGACGACTAGCACCTCCTTGCTCTTCTTCTTTCTGTTGTTCCGCCGCCGGCTCTTCTTTGCCGGGGCGGCGTCCTCACTGTCGCTTCCTCCTGCGCCAGTATCCTCTCCGGGGAGTCTCCTCCCCTCTTCGGCGCGCGCACATTTGTCAGCCAGAGCGTAGAGCTCGCTGACATCCTGGATCTTGGTCATGGCCATCTCCTCCCTCATGCGGCGATTACGCACGTTCTGATGGAACGCGCTGATAACCGCGGCAGGGTGGACGTCGGGAATGTTGTGTTGTACGCGGCTGAACCTCTGGATGTACTTGCGCAGGGACTCTCCCTCCTTCTGGGCAAGGATGTGGAGATCGCTCTCCTGGCCGTGGGGTTTGTGGCCGCCCGTGAAGGCGCCAACAAACTGGTGGCATAAATCCGCCCACGAAGAAATGGAGTTCTCCGGCAAGTGCATAAGCCAAGAACGGACGTTTGGCTTAAGCACCAACGGGAAGTAGTTGGCTAGTATCTTCTCATCGCGCCCCCCGGCAGCCTGCACCGCGATGGTGTAGATGCTGAGGAACTCCGAGGGGTGTGTCTTGCCGTCGTACTTCTCGGGTACGTCGGGCTTGAAATTCTTCATCCTGGGCCACTGGACTCGCCGCAGCTCACGGGTGAACGCAGGGCAACCTGCCGCGTACGGCAAGTCGCCTGGTTCACCGGGCGCGTGCGTGTCGACAGCGGTCCCAGCGCGCTGATCTGATTGTCTTCGGGTTTCTCGTCGACGCTCGATGCGAGTCCGAGCGTCTTCTTGTCGCCGGTCGTCGAGGACTTGGCGCTGGTCCCGACGAGCCCGCGGATCCGACGACGCCGTGGAGTCGTCGTCGACGTTAATCCGGCGGGGTGGCGTCTTCTGATTCCGCTGCGGGGAGTGCACGGTGGTTGCACCCCCGGCGGTCTTGTCGCCATCGGCCTTCGTCTGGTCGACTTGCCGTGGCCGCGACGTCGCCGGCTGCTGCGGCGTGTCGTTGTTGGCGAAGGCGACGAGGCTCTGGATCGTCGCCCTCCAGTCTTCGGCCTTGTCTGCCGCTGGAGGGAAATCGAGGAGCAGCTGTGCTCTTGCTAGAGCTTCTGCTGGAGAGGAGGGGAGCGGTGGTGAGCGGTGCGAGGAGCGAGATATGCTCGGACTTCTAACAGGGTTAGAAGGAGCAGTTTCTCGCCCCGGCGACCGCGCCTTGCTCGTACCAGGACGATGGCCTTGAGCATCCCGCGATCCTCCGGTTTGTCCTTGCCCCAGCAAGCGGATGGTACCTCCTGTACCACGGCGCTGCTGGCTTGGCACCTCCCGAAAGAGGCGTGGTGCGTCTACGGACACCGAGGCTTTGGAATTCACCTGGTCGTCCGTCTTGTCCTTGGACTTGGTGGCGCCGTGAGTTTCCTCGCCGGCGACCACCCTTCCGCCGGCGTCTCCCCCACCAACCGTTGGTTCTGGTGGCGGCGGGATCGACGCAGACGGGCCTCCGACCTCCGAAGCCTTCTTCTTCGGAGGCATGCTGATGTAGCTGATGAAGTTGACGAAGCTGGAGAGGTTGATGAAGAATGCACCCGCATGAGCGCCGGATCAGGTTCGCACAACCTCGACGCCCCCCTACCTGGCACCAGGCTCAAGGTTATCACTTTAAGCACAAGACCCTGGCAAGAGGAGCTTGCCAGGAAGGCCAAGGAACACATCTCCCAAGAGATGCCTTGGCGCATCATGCACCCCAGCAGGGCCCGGGGAGCGGCGAGCTTCCGGGCCCGGCAAGGTCACGGCCCCGGCAAGGTGCTTGCCGGGGGAAACTTATGTTGTGTGCCCGCGCTCCAGCTCATCTGCCCACGCGTCGCCCTGGGGCCCTTCCAGAGACGGGAGATGGAGGTATGAACCAATTATTGTTCAAGAAAGAGAAGCCTTGTCGGGGAGCAAACAATATATGAAAGCTAAGTTACCAAAGTTTGAGCATTCAAATTTTTAAATTCTAGTTATCTTCCTTGAACAACCACACTTTGTATGGAAAACCTGTGCGCGGAGGAACCTACCCGTGGCTAGCCGCACCCTTACTTTGTTTTCGAGCACGCTCAACGACTTAAGTGAGCTGCAACAAGTGTCGCGCCCTTACTTCATTTTCGAGTTCGCTCAGCAAGCTAAGTGCGCTTCGACTAGCTGCGGCAAGGTTTCTTGCCGGCAAGGCCTTTGCCAGCAGGCTACTAAGAGTCCAGTACTCAGCGCTCGCGGCAAGGGTCCCTTGCCGGCGAGTTCCCTAAAAGCGTAGGGCAAAAAACATACAAAGTAAAGGACCAAAAGCAAGGGAGATAATGCTGCGTTGATAGCTCAAAATAAGATTGTATATTACAAAGATAACTTGCCGCAATAACTAATAGATTCATGTCCATAACATACTTTGCAGCGGCAAAGAAAGCGGAAAGAAAGGAATCTAATCTACGTGGTCGCCTTCACGCCTCGTGATCTTGTTCACCTTGGCGACGATGTGGGCAACCTGCGCCTTCAACGCCTCCTGATCGGCTTCGGGCGGCAAGCTGCGGAGGACGTTCACGAGATTGATGCCAGGGTTGCGGTAGACGATCTTCGTCAAGACACGCTCCAAGGTGCCCATGCAGAGCCGACGCGACTCGTTGGCCAGCTGCACGGGGATCTTCTCCTGCAGCCGTGCAAACGCCGGCGCAATTCCCCTGAAGAAGAGACTCAACTTGGCGTTGTGGGGGAGGTTCTCGTCCGGAGAGTACACGAGGTGCTCCGCCCTCAGCGCCATCATCTCCTTGTCAATGCTGGCAGCGGAGGTGACCAGCTCATCAGTCCATTGCTCCACTGCCCGGCTGAAGTTGTTCGCTGAGACGGCGGCGCTCTAAACCAAGTTCCGCTCCTTGCGGAGCTCGTCCTTCAACTTCGTCTCGCGGTCCCGGGCAGCGTCGAGCGAATCAGTCAGAGTGGAGACCTTCAACTCTAAGTCAGCAATTGAATCCTTGGCGGCAGTGAGCTCGTCGCCTTTCTTGGAGAGACGTACATGCAAGTCAGAGTTGGTGTGGGCATCCTTCTCCCGCTCCACATTGAGCGCGGTGACTCTTTCCTCGCTCGCCTTCAGGTACAGCTCCAGCTGCTCCACCTTGGCCTCTAGGTCCTTCTTGGCGGTCTCCGCGGCGGCTGCGGTGGCCTTCGCCTCCTTCAAGGCCCCGGCAATAGCTTGCTCCCGGGCGGTGAGGTCGTCCTCGTGGCTGTCGAGGTCGACCTTCCGCTGGTTGAGCGCTCCCTCCCACTGAGACAATTCCTTGGCGGTCAGCCGCTGCTGCTCTTCTACCTCAGCCTTCTCCAAGAGGAATGCTTGCTGCGCCCCGGCAAGCGCCTCACGCTCCTCCGCCAAGTTGCGGAGGGCCGCCTGGTTGTCGGCGCGAAGCTCCGCGACGCGTTTCTCTAGATCAGCTCCAGTCTTGGCGGCAAGAGCCTCACGGGACTCCAACTTCGCCTGCCTGGCCCGGTACAAGGCCAGGAGCCGGCGAAGGAGCTTCTCCTCTTCGGGCTCGTCACTGCCGCCAGGCGCTTCAACAACCTTCAACCCCGCGGAGGCGAGGACCTCTCCGTCGTAGGTCTCTCCCTCCACGGGGGCTCGAGACGAGGACGCCCACGGGACTTGTATGAAAACCCCGTTGGGGGCTTCCAGGTAGACGCCCTGCCCAGCCGTGGAGGCGGAAGGGTCGGCGGTCGGTGCAGCGCTTGATGCTCCTGCTGCCTTCGGGCCAACAGTGTGGTCGCCGGCCCCTTCCCCAGCCGCGGCGTCTGCGGGTGGGGCGGTCTCTTCAGCGGCAGGCTCGTCGGCTCCAGCCATGCCCTCAGTGGCAGTGGCGTTGCCGCCGTCGCCGCGCACCTCCTCCTCAGCGGTGGTCTCCGCTTCCATCCGCTCTGGGGCAGGAGGATCTAGCAGAAGAAAAAGAAAAGAAAAAGTCAAGCAAATATCCAAAAAAAGAAGAATCCAAGAAGAAAAAGTTGCAAGACTTACCTTCGCGGATCTCTTCAACGACAGGGTCCCTCGCCGGGGAGTTCTCCCTTGGCGGTGGAGCAGTGGCCCCTGCTGGCGGAGGGCCGCCCGCGCCCTCCCTTGGCGGGGTGCTCACCCTTGTCGGGCTGCTCACCCTTGGCGGGGTACTCGCCCTTGGCGGAGTGCCCGTCCTTGGCGGAGCGTTCTCCCTCGCCGGGGAGTTCACCCTTGGCGGGGAGGGTTGAGCAAATAGCTCGTCGGGGGCGACTTCCTGGCGCTCCTGCGGCTGTGGCTCCACTTCTGCACAAGACAAACGAGATATCAGATGAAGATGATCACCTTAAGAGCGCCCGTCAAGCAGAAGGTTAAAAACCAGACTTACGCTGGGGGCTGCGCTGGGGGCTGCTCCTCGGAGCAGCAGGTTGGTCCGGCAAGTTTGCCGCTGGCACGTCTCCGGTCCCCGCGGCGGGCGAGTCGTCTTCAACCTCGACCACAGGGATCTTGGCCCTGTTCGCCATCCGCTGGGCCAGGGTCCTGAAAGCAAAACAAAAACAAGATCAGAATCAACAAGGAAAAATCAAGACAAAATCAAAGAAATTACAAGTTGCAATTACTTACTCCTCTTCCTCGTCGTCGGAGCTGAGGGCAGAGAAGTCAAAATCCGCCTGAGGTGCTCCCGCGCGAGGAGCAGGAGGAGAAGGCTCCCTCGGGCGCTTGGCGGTCTCCGGGGCTGCGGGCTGTGAAGACCCAGCCCCCGTCGTCGCCGAGGCCCGAGGAGCAGAAAGAGCACCCGTTCTGCTCCGGGAAGATCCCGCTCCGCTTGGCGCTCGAGCACGAGGCGCTTCCTTGACGACTCTGCTCGTCCTGGTGGCGTGCGTCGCACGGCGCGCTGGCTGCTATCGAGGCGCCTGCGGCCTCGCCGTCTCAGCTGCCTTGCGGAGGCGCTTCTTCGGCTGCTGCATGGGACTTGCCGGAGGCGGGGAGTTCTCTGAGGACGAGGAGGCGTCGTCATCGAGATTCAGGGATCCGCCAGAGTCTTCATCAGCCTCGGCCTCCTCCTCCTCCTCGGCAGGCCCGCTGGACTCAGCGCCGTGTCCGGCGACCTCGCTCCCTCCGGCGACCTCGCTCCCTCCGGCAACCTCGCTCGTCCCGGCAAACCTCAGGGAAGGCACCCCGGCAAACTCCTCGGGCGGAAGCTTGAGCAGCTTGAGGATTTCCGCCTCCTCTGCTTGGCTCACCGCGTCCGCGACCTGTGCCTCGTCCACAGTGTATCCAAAGTCACCCGCCGCCGCAGCTGCGGCGGCCTCCTCCAGCCTAGAGGCGATGTAGGCTATATCCCGGCCAGTGGTGGCCCGGGTGAGGCCTCTGTTCTCCTCGGCGTTGCGGGGCGTCTCTACCAAGTTGTCGAAGAAGGACAACACCGTATCCGGCGGAGGCTCTATCCAAGTGGGGTCGACGCCGTGGGAGTCACACGCGGGCATCATCGCTCGTAGGGAATCGCGGGCGGTGCTGTTGCACAGCGGCACCACTCCCCGGGAAGGTCTGAACCACTCCGGGTGGGCCGGGTCATGCTTGAAGAGCTCTCGGACCATCCCCTTCAACTCCAGGGCAGTGAAGTTAAAGTTTAATCCAGGGCGCAGCCTCATGATATCTGCCGCATTGCCGAATTCCCAGGCGGGCCTTTTCCTTTCTTGTAAAGGGGCGATGCGGCGGCGGAGGAAATCTGCCCCAACCTCTCCAATAGTCAGATTGGCGACCCGGAGGAGAATAATCCTAATGAGGGCAATGCTGAGCTTGTTGTCCTCCGGGGCCAATTCACTCCAATCTCTGCCGCGCACTATGGCAGTCTGGCGCGGCGAGGTAAAGGGCTCGGGCCTATCTTCCACCACCCAGCACCAATCAGCACGCCACTCCTCCCACTTGCCACGGAGTTCTCCCTTCAGGTATGAATCCTTCTTGTTCAGCCTGAAGATCCAGGAGATGCCGCCGGAGAGGGGAGCGCCAGCCTCTACTCTAGGCATGAAGAAGTGGCGGAAAAGGGCTACGTTTGGATGAATCCCAACATAGTTTTCGCACAGATGTACGAAAACGGCCATCGTAAGGATGGCGTTGGGGGTAAAGTCTAGAAGGTGGAGGCCGTATGTGTTCATGATATCACAAAAGAACTCCGAGAACGGAGGGCACAATCCACAATGGAAGAAAGTAGCGAAGAAAAAGTACCCGCCGGGGAACATATCTTTGGCCATGGCGAGGAAGACGTGGGAGCGAGGATGAGCTTTGGTCTCCCTCGCCCAGAACAAATAATATTTGTCCCGCAGCTCCCTCGGACCGAGCCTTGGCGCGAAGACCACGCACTTCTTCCGCAGGGCAGCCAGCTTCGCCGCTTGCTCGGACTTCTCCTTCTTGGCCTTGTCCGCTTTCGCCTTGTCGCTCTTCGGAGCCATGGCGGGGGCGCGAGGAAGGAGGCAAGGAGCTCGACGGTGCCACGGATGCGGGAGGCGGCGGAGGAGGGAGTGGAGCTGAGCTCTCTGTCGACCTTTGGGAGGCGGAGGGCGATGGGGGTTTCTGGAGAATCAAGACGCAATGAAGACGATGGAGGGAACTGCCCCTGCTTCCTCTGCTTTTAAGGGGGAAGTGGGGGACGGTCCGCATTTCCCATTAAAGAACAGTCCACGATCTCTCCCACGACGCCGCAATCGACGCGTGCCGTTAGGGAGGGATGCGGCGGATACGGAAGGGGATACGGCTTGCCGTGGGCCGCGTGTACCCATGCACTGTTCTGGGCCTGGCCCAACAGCGCTCGGCACCGTGTGTGGCCCAGGCCCGGGGGCTCCTGTCGGTGTACTAAGATAGGGGTACCTTAGTACCCCAACTTGTGCACGGGCAGTAGCAGCTTCCCGCGGCAGGGCTTACCACATGCTCGCCAAGAACCTTTCTGGTCCATATAAAGCCATTCAAGAACAAAGTATACAAGTCAGAAGATCAAGGCCCCGGCAAGAGGAGCTTGCCGGGAAGGCCGCACCAGGCTCAAGGTTATCACTTTAAGCACAAGACCCTGGCAAGATGAGCTTGCCAGGAAGGCCAAGGAACACATCTCCCAAGAGATGCCTTGGCGCATCATGCACCCCAGCAGGGCCCGGGGAGCGGCGAGCTTCCGGGCCCGGCAAGGTCACGGCCCCGGCAAGGTGCTTGCCGGGGGAAACTTATGCTATGTGCCCGCGCTCCAGCTCATCTGCCCACGCGTCGCCCTGGGGCCCTTCCAGAGACGCGTGGCGGACGGCTGTGCAGCTTGGGGGACACGGTGGCAATCCACGGTGACGAGGCTACCGCCGTGTCGAACGGAGAAGCATGGACGGACACTTTTGGGGTCGACGGTGACGGGCATTTAATGCCCTTGTCCCCCACTGTCAAGGTTAGGTGAAGACCACTGTTCATGCACTATTCACGCACTGTTACAACTACCACCAAATTTACGCTTTTACCCTCCTTTACGTTGACACCTGTCGGTGACCCCTTTGAGCTATAAAAGGAGGCCCATGCACAACGTAAAGGGGGTTCGGAACCTAAGCAACTCTCTCGCTCGGTGTAGCTAGTACTGTAGCTCTTCAAGCTCCCGAGCTCAAGAACTCAATACGACCAATGCAGGAGTAGGGTTTTACGCGTCCGCGCGGCCCGAACCTGGGTAAACTGCCAGCGTGTGCCCCTCGATCTGCTCTTCGTGCTCCCTCCGCTCCCTTACCGCAACGTAGAAGGGGCTCCGGTCCCATAGGTGCTCGTGGGAGGACAGTTTCCCCCGACAGATATTTTATTTTCCCACACAAGACCTCAACATCTCTAACAATCCCAATTGGTGATATAGTATCTCTATTAGCAAGTTTAATATTAACATCAATTTCTTCTAACTCATCATGTACAATTTCACTCACAATTTCTTCACATAAGGTAAAAAGAATTGCACTCATGCTAGCACCCATATCACATAATCCATGGTAACAATGATCTCCTATTTTAACATAAACAACAAGCATGGCAACAATAGGTCTATGTTTATCTTTAGTATCGGGTTTGGCAATTCTAGCAGCTTCATCATAGAAATCAATAACATGCCCATCAATATTATCAGCCAAGAGATCTTTAACCATAGCAATATTACGTTCAACTTTGATTTGTTTAGCTGGTCTAGGTGCTCTGATATTACTTTTATTAACCATAGTTGAAGCTTTAGCATGATCCTTTATTCTAACAGGAAAAGGTGTTTCTCAATATAAGAAGTAGGAATAACATGATCAACATATAAGTAATAGTTTCTTCTTCTACTTTAATTTGTTCAACTACTTTAACTTCAATGGGAGGATGATATTTAAACCACTTCTCCTTAGGGAGATCAACATGAGTAGCAAATGATTCACAGAAAGAAGCTACTATCTCAGAGTCAAGTCCATATTTAGTGTTAAATTCATGAAAAGCATCGGTATCCATAAAAGATTTAACACAATCAAACTTAAGGCTTATACCAGACTCATTACCTTCGTAGATATCCCAATCTTCAGAGTTGCGTTAAATCTTTCCAATAAATCCCATTGGAATTCAATAGTCTTATTCATATAAGAGCTAGCACAAGAAGTATCGAGCATGGATTGATCATTATGAGAAAGCCGAGCATAAAAATTCTGAATAATAATTTCTCTTGAGAGCTCATGATTGGGGCATGAATATAACACTGACTTAAGCCTCCCCCAAGCTTGAGCGATACTTTCTCCTTCATGAGGGCAAAAATTATATATATAATTCCGATCACGATGAACTAGATGCATAGGATAAAACTTCTGATGAAATTCCAATTTCAATCGATTGTAGTTCCATGCTCCAATATCATCACATAGCCTATACCATGTCAATGCCTTTCCCTGCAAAGATAAAGGGAAGACCTTATTCTTGACAACATCCTCTGGGATACCTGCAATCTTAAATAATTCACAAACTTCATCCACATAGATTAGGTGTAAATCGGGATGCAATGTTCTATCTCTTGCATAAGGATTAGCTAGCAGTTTCTCTACCATACCCACAGGAATTTCAAAGTAAATATTTTTAGTAGGTGCAGTAGGTTGAGGAGAAACTCTTTGTTCTTTTGGTCAGGGTGAAGGTACCCCGAACAAACCCCTCAAAGGATTATTTTCCATAGTAACAAGTGACAGTAAATTTCAGCACACTATATAAATGTTCCTTACCAAATTCCACTTAACAAAGGCGCTTCACTCCCCGGCAACAGCGCCAGAAAAGAGTCTTGATGACTCACAAGTGTAGGGAAACTATTGTAGTCCTTTCAACAAGTAAGAGTGTCGAACCCAACGAGGAGCAGAAGGAATCGACAAGCGGTTTTCAGCAAGGTTTTCTCTGCAAGCACTAAAATTACCAGTAACAGATAGTTGTGTGATAGTATAATTCATAACAGGCAACAAGTATCAAAAGTAAACAAGGTGCACCAAGGTGGGCCAATCCTTTTTGTAGCAAAGGACAAGCCTGGACGTACTCTTATATAAAGCAAAGCGCTTTCGAGGACAGATGGGAATTATTGTCAAGTTAGTTTTCATCATGCTCATATGAATCGCGTTCGGTACTTTGATAATTTGATATGTGGGTGGACCGGTGCTTGGGTGATGTCCTTCCTTGGACAAGCCTCCCACTTATTATTAACCACTCTCGCAAGCATCCGCAACTATGAAAGTAGTATTAAGGTAAATCTAACCATAGAATGAAACATAGGGATCCAAATCAGCCCCTTACGAAGCAACACATAAACTAGGGTGTAAGCTTATGTCACTCTAGCAACCCATCATCTACTTATTACGTCCCAATGCCCCCCCTAGGCCCAAATAATGGTGAAGTGTCATGTATTCGACGTTCACATAACACCACTAGAGGAAAGACAACATACATCTCATCAAAATATCAAACGAATACCAAATTCACATGATTACTTATAACAAGACTTCTCCCATGTCCTCATGAACAAAAGTAACTACTGACAAAGCATATTCAAGTTCATGATCAGAGGGGTATTGAATATCATTAAGGATCTGAACATATGATCTTCCACCGAATAAACCAACTAGCATCAACTACAAGGAGTAATCAACACTACTAGCAACCACAGGTACCAATCTGAGGTTTTGAGACAAAGATCGGATACAAGAGATGAACTGGGGTTTGAGAGGAGATGGTGCTGGTGAATATGTTGATGAAGATTGACCCCCTCTTGATGAGAGGATCGGTTGTGATGACGATGGCTTCGATTTCCCCCTCCCGGAGGGAAGTATCCCCGACAGAATAGCCCTGTCGGAGCACTAGATTGGTTTCGCCGAGGTTCCGCCTCGAGACGGAGGTGCTTCGTCCCGAAAACCTCCTTATGATTTTTTTTTTAGGTCAAAACACATCATACAACAGAAGATGGACATCGGGGGACTGCTAGGGGGCCCACAAGGAAGGGGGCGCGCCCAGGGGGTAGGGCACGCCTCCACCCTTGTGGATGGCTGGTGGCCCCCCTTTGGTGCTTCTTTCACCCTATATTTTTTATATATTCCAAAAATATTCTCCGTGAAGTTTCAGGACTTTTGGAGTTGTGTAGAATAGGTATCTCAGATTTGCTCCTTTTCTAGTCCAGAATTCCAGCTGCCAACATTCTCCCTCTTCATGCAAACCTTGTAAAATAAGAGAGAAAAGGCATAAGTATTTTGATATAATGTGTAATAACAACCCATAGTGCAATAAATATCAATATAAAAGCATGATGCAAAATGGACGTATCAACTCCCCCAAGCTTAGACCTCGCTTGTCCTCAAGCGAAATCTGATATCGAAAAATATGTCCACATGTTTAGAGATAGAGGTGTCGATAAAAATGAAATACGGATATGAAGGCATCATGATCATCTTTATGACATCAATATAACTTGTCATATAGGTTCTTATGTTAAAGTAACAGTTCATTCACAAGGTGAAGTATGAATCAGGAACTTCATTGATAGCCAACAGACTACGATCTTAGCCATTGAAGCAATTGCAATTTATAATACATCGGAAAGAGTCAAATATAAGAGCTTTTCAACAAGCTCACGTACTCAACTATCATTTATTCTTGTACAATTTCTAACACTCACGCGATACTAATGAGTTCAAAGCTTCAATCGGACACAGAGAAAGATAGGGGCTTATAGTATTGCCTCCCAACGATTTACCTCAAGGGTAATGTCAACAATAATGGTTCATGGCTCTCTACATACACAAGTAGTATCTCTACTTGGTGCAAAGAATTTTGTCTAGCATGAGAGGGAAAGCAAGCTCAACATGTTGGAGGATCTATAACAATATAACTTATGTTAGGATGTAAGAAGACATAACCCATTATGTTGTCTTCCTTGTCCAACTTTAACTTTTTAGCATGTCACATTTTAATGAGCGCTCACAATTGCAAAAGATGTCTAAGATAGTATATTTATATGTGAAACCTCTCTTTCTTTATTACTTCCTATTAATTGCGACAATGACCAAAACTATGTTTGTCAACACTCAACAACTTTTATTCATCATACTCTTTATATGTGAAGTCATTACTTCTCATAAGATCAACATATGATATTTGTTTATTTTTTATTTCCTTAAGATCATAGCAACATAGCAAAGCCCTCACTCAAAACAACTCTTTATTATATATCTCACGGACTTGATTACATAGATAGGGATCAAAGCAAAACTCAAAGCTAAATCATACTAAAAGCTTTATGCTACTAGATCAAGATATAACCAAAAGGATCGAACTAAGAAAAACGATAAAAATAAAGGTGTGATGGTGATACGATACCGAGGCACCTCCCCCAAGCTTGGCCATTGCCAAGGGGAGTGCCCATGCCCATGTATTTGTGATTCTTTCTTCGGAGGTGGTGATGAGGGGGTTGTTGATGTACTAAGCTTGTCATTTTCCCCATCTTACGCTTCAGGATGGAATTTTCCTTCTTCCGCTCACCGATCTCCTGTTCCAGTGTTAATACCCTCCTGCATAATTCTTGCTTGTTCTCCTCCAAAAGGCTAAAAGGGATAAACTCGATCTTGGGTTTCTTTGCTTTATTCGGAAGACTTGACTTTTTGAGCTCCACGTGCATGTCCCCAGGTTGGGGTACTGGGGCTTCTTCTTCATCGAAACTTGTATCTTCCTTTTCCTTAGGATCATAATCTTCATCTTCTTCCGTGGTCCAACCATAAGGCTCCAAATCACCATAAACCTTGGAGTCTACGATACAATCAGCTACATAGCTCTCTCCCTCCGAATCTTGGGATGACATATTGCTCTAAATCTACTGCAGAAACAACTCAAGAACAAAAACAGAGGAGTATGTCGAGGTACTGAGGTCAAAACCTTCGGGAGATTACATAATGAATTTTTATCGACCAAAAGAAGTATCGTGCAAGAAAACGGAGTCGGGGAGGCACATGGGGTGGCCACAAAATAGGGGGCACGACCAGTGTGTAGGGCGCACCCTCTACCCTTGTAGCTGCCCCGTGTCTCTTCCGGACTAGTTTTAATTTTCCTAATTTTTTTAATATTCCAAAACGAAGAAAAAATTGCTATTTGGAACGTTTTGGAGTCGGTTTACTTACCGTACCACATACCTATTCCTTTTTGGAGTCTGAAATGTTGAGGAAAGTGTCCCTTATGTACTCCTCCGGTGTCACGATGTCAATTATATCGGTCTCAACATTTAATGGGGTACCTGACATGTAGCGTTTGATTCTTTGACCATTCACCACCTTCGGATTTGTGCCTTCGGCGTTGTTGATTTTGATGGCACTGGAGCGATAGACCTCCTCGATGATGTAAGGGCCTTCCCATTTAGAGAGAAGCTTCCCTGCAAAAAATCTTAAACGAGAGTTGTATAGAAAAACATGATCACCTACGTTAAACTCGCGCTTTTGTATCCTTTTGTCATACCATCTTTTAACTTTTTCTTTAAATAACTTGGCATTCTCATAGGCTTGGGTTCTCCATCCATCAAGTGAGCTAATGTCAAATAACCTCTTCTCACCGACTAGTTTGAAATCATAATTGAGCTCTCTAATAGCCCAATATGCCTTATGTTCTAATTAATGAGGTAAGTGACATGCTTTTCCATAGACCATTTTATATGGAGACATACCCATATGAATTTTATAAGCATTTCTATAAGCCCATAATGTATCAGCAAGTTTCTTAGACCAATTCTTTTTAGATCTATTAATAGTCTTTTGCAAGATCAATTTAATCTGTCTATTGCTCAATTCTACTTGACCACTAGACCGATGATGATATGGAGATGCTATTCTATGGTTAACATCATATTTAGCAAGCATCTTACGCAAAGCACCATGAATAAAATGTGAACCACCATCAGTCATTAAATATCTAGGGACTCCAAACCTCGAAAAAATAACTTCTTTAAGCATCTTAATAGAAGTGTTATGATCAACACTACTAGTTGGAATAGCTTCTACCCACTTAGTAACGTAATCAACAACAACTAAAATATGTGTATACCCATCCGAGGAAGGAAAAGGTCCCATATAATCAAATCCCCAAACATCGAATGGTTCAATAACAAGTGAATAGTTCATAGGCATTTCCTGACATCTACTTATATTACCAAATCTCTCACATTCATCACAAGACAATACAAACTTACGTGCATCTTTGAAGAGAGTAGGCCAATAAAAACCAGATTGCAATACCTTGTGTGCAGTTATATTTCCAGCATGGTGTCCTCAATAGTCCTCGGAGTGACACTTACGTAGGATGTGTTCCTATCCATGCTCATGTACACAACGTCTAATAACACCATCTACTCCTTCTTTATAAAGGTGTGAGTCATTCCAAAAGTAATGTCTTAAATCATAGAAAAACTTTTTCTTTTGCTGGCATGCGAAGCTAGGTGGTATAAATTTAGCAACAATAAAATTTCGCATAATCAACATACCATGGAGCATTACGAGAAGCATTTACGACAGCTAATTTTTCATCAGGAAAGCTATCATCAATAGGTAGTTGGTCATCAAGAACATTTTCTAACCTAGACAATTATTTGCAACGGGGTTCTCAGCTCCCTTTCTATCAATAATATGCAAATCAAATTCTTGTAGCAAGAGAACCCATCTAATCAGTCTAAGTTTAGCATCTTTCTTTTCCATAAGATATTTAATAGCAGCATGATCCGTGTGAACAATTACTTTAGAATCAACAATATAAGATCTGAACTTATCACAAGCAAAAACAATAGCTATTTTTTCAGTAGTAGCATAATTTCTCTACGCATTGTCTAGAGTTTTACTAGCATAAATAACCAAGAAACACTATGTAAGCGGTACCTGCACACAAGGAACAAATACTTGCAACCTGACGTGTAAAAGGGGTTGTCAATCCCTCTCGGGTAACGGTGCCAGAAATTGTCAAGTTGACGAGATAAAAATTGTAGTAGATTGAAATATGTAAATAACAGAAAATAAAATTCAGGGAGGTATTTTTGGGTATTTGATAATATAGATCTGAAGATGAAAGATGCAAATAAAGAAAAAGGCAAATAGCCATGTGGATCTGAAACTATATGATAGGAAAATAGACCCGGAGGTCGTATGTTTCACTAGTGGCTTGACTCAAGAAATAGCACACAATGGGCTAATACGTCTCCAACGTATCTATAATCTTTGATTGTTCCATGCTGTTATATTATCATTTTTGGATGTTTTTCAATCATTTTACAATAATTTTATATCATATTTTGGGACTAATCTATTGACATAGTGCCAAGTGCCAGTTGATGTTTTCTGCTTGTTTTTTACATCACAGAAAATCAATATCAAACGGAGTCCAAATGCTGCAAAACTTTTTGTGGATTTTTTTGGACCAGAAGACACCAGATGGGCCAGAGAAGCACCTGGGGGTGTCTCGAGGGGGGCACAACCCACCAGGGCGCGCCTGGGTGGGTTGTGCCCACCTCGGTGGCCTCCTGCACTGCCGCTTTGCTCTATAAATACCTCCATCCTCAAAAAACCCTAGGGGAGTCAACAAAATTTTGTTCCAGCTGATGCAAGTTCCAGAACCACGAGATCCAATCTATAGCCCTTTTTTGGCACTCCACCGGTGGGGAACACGACCACGGAGGGGTTCATTATCCTCATTGGTGCCTCTCCAATGATGCATGCGTAGTTTACCACAGACCTACGGGTTCGCAGGCAGTAGCTGATAACCCACAAGTATAGGGGATCGCAACAGTTTTTAAGGGTAGAGTATTCAACCCAAATTTATTGATTCGACACAAGGGGAGCCAAAGAATATTCTCAAGTATTAGCAGCTGAGTTGTCAATTCAACCACACCTGAAAGACTTAATATCTACAGCAAAGTATTTAGTAGAAAAGTAACATGGAAGTAACGGTAACGCGATGGCAAAAGTAAAAGTAGCAGTTTTGTAGTGATGGTGACAGCTAGTAGTAATGAAAGTAACGAAGCAAGTATCAATATGAAACGAACTCGTAGGCAATGGATCAGTAATGATAGGTATCAAATAATATTCATCATGTAGCAGTTATAAAATAGTGTGACACAGAACTATCTCCGATTCATCAATATAATGTAGGCATGTATTCTGTATGTAGTTAGACGTGCTTATGGAAAAGAACTTGCATGACATCTTTTGTCATACCCTCCCTTGGCAGCGGGGTCCTAGTGGAAACTAAGGGATATTAAGGCCTCCTTTTAAAAGGGAACCAGAACAAAGCATTAGCACTTAGTGAATTGATGTCTACTACACAACCTTCTTCTTGTAGAATAAAGTGTAGAGGTTTGTAGGACAGTAGAAAATTTCCCTCAAGTGGATGACCTAAGGTTTATCAATCCGTGGGAGGCGTATGATGAAGATGGTCTCTCTCAAACAACCCTCGAACCAAATAACAATGAGTCTCTTGTGTTCCCAACACACCCAATACAATGGTAAGTTGTATAGGTGCACTAGTTCGGCGAAGAGATGGTGATACAAGTGCAATGTGGATGGTAGATATAGGTTTTTGTAATATGAAAAATATAAAATCAGCAAGGTAACTAATGATTAAAGTGAGCGTAAACGGTATTGCAATGCGTTGAAACAAGGCCTATGGTTCATACTTTCACTAGTGGAAGTTCTCTCAACAAAAATAACATAACTGGATCATATAAATATCCCTCAACATCCAACAAAGAGTCACTCCAAAGTCACTAATAATGGAGAAAAAACAAAGAGATTATGGTAGGGTACGAAACCACCTCAAAGTTATTCTTTCTGATCAATCTATTCAAGAGTCTGTAGTAAAATAACATGAAGCTATTCTTTCCGTTCAATCTATCCTAGAGTTTGTACTAGAATAACACCTTAAGATACAAATCAACAAAAACCCTAATGTCACCTCAAGTATCCGTGGGCATGATTATACGATATGCATCACACAATCTCAGATTCATCTATTCAACCAACACAAAGAACTTCATAGAGTGCCCCAAAGTTTCTACCGGAGAGTCAAGACGAAAACGTGTGCCATCCCCTATGCATGGATTCCCAAGGTCACGGAACCCGCAAGTTGATCACAAAAAGATACATCAAGTGAATCAATAGAATACCCCATAGTCACCACAGGTATCCCACGCAAGACATACATCAAGTGTTCTAAAATCCTTAAAAGACTCAATCCGATAAGATAACTTCTAAGGGAAAACTCAATCCATTACAAGAGAGTAGAGGGGGAGAAGCATCATAAGATCCAACTATAATAGCAAAGCTCACGATACATCAAGATCGTGCCATCTCTAGAACACGAGAGAGAGAGAGAGAGATCAAACACATAGCTACTGGTACATACCCTCAGCCCCGAGGGTGGACTACTCCTCCCTCATCACGGAGAGCACCAGGATGATGAGGATGGCCATCGGAGAGGGATTCCCCTCTCCGGCAGGGTGCCACAACGGGTCTAGATTGGTTTTTTGGTGGCAACAGAGGCTTTCGGTGGCAAACTCCCGATCTAGGTTATTTTCCGGACGTTTCAGTATATATAGGAGGTGTTGGAGTCGGGGGCAAGTAAATGGGGTCTCCGGGCTGTCCACAAGGCACGGGGCGCGCCCAGGGGGCGCGCCCAGGAGCCTCGTGGGTACCCCGTGGACCTTTTGGTCCTCCTTCGGTACTCTCTAGTCTTCTTTTGGTCCAAAACTCACCTCCGTTGAGTTTGAGGTCAACTGGGCTCCGTTTGATATTCCTTTTCTGCGATACTCTAAACCAGGAGAAAAACAAAAACTGGCACTGGGCTCTGGGTTAATAGGTTAGTCCCAAAAATCATATAAAAGTGTATATAAAAGCCCATAAAACATCCTAGAAGGATAATATAATAGCATGGAGCAATAAAAAATTATAGATAAGTTGGAAACGTATCAAGCATCCCCAAGCTTAATTCCTGCTCGTCCTCGAGTAGGTAAATGATAAAAAAGGTTTTTTGAGGTGGAATGCTACCTAACATAATTCTCAATGCAATTCTTTTTATTGTGGCATGAATGTTCAGATCCGAAAGATTCAAGATAAAAGTCTATATTGACATAAGAATAATAATACTTCAAGCATACTAACAAAGCAATCATGTCTTTTCAAAATAACATGGCCAAATAAAGTTATCGCTACAAAATCATATAGTCTGGTTATGCTCCCTCTTCATCACACAAAATATTTAAATCATGCACAACCCCGGTTTTAGCCAAGCAATTGTTTCACACTTAAATTTTTTCAAACCTTTCAACTTTCACACGATACATGAGCAAGAGCCATGGATATAGCACTATAGGTGGAATAGAGTGGTGGTTGTGAAGAAGACAAAAGAAGAAGATAGTCTCACATCAAGTAGGCGTATTAATGGGCTATGGAGATGCCCATCAATAGATATCAATGTGAGTGATTAGGGATTGCCATGCAACGGATGCACTAGAGCTATAAGTGTATGAAAGCTCATCAAAAGAAACTAAGTGGGTGTGCATCCAACTTGCTTGCTCATGAAGACCTAGGGCATTTGAGGAAGCCCATCATTGGAATATACAAGCCAAGTTCTATAATGAAAATTCCCACTAGTATATGAAAGTGACAAAACAAGAGACTCTCTATCATGAAGATTATGGTGCTACTTTGAAGCAGAAGCGTGGAAAAGGATAGTAGCATTGTCCCTTCTCTCTTTTCTCTCATTTTTTTGTGGAGGGGCTTTTTTTTAGCCCCCCTCTCCTTTTTGGGCCATCTTTTTTTATCATTTGGCCTTTATCTCTTTTTTTTGTTTCCTCACACGGGACAATGCTCTAATAATGAAGATCATCACACTTTTATTTACTTACAACTCGAAGATTACAACTCGAAGCTAGAACAAAATATGACTCTATATGAATGCCTCTGGCGGTGTACCGTGATGTGCAATGAATCAAGAGTGACATGTATGAAAAATTATGCATGGTGGCCTAACCACAAATACGATGTCAACTACATGATCAAGCATGGTAATATGACAATATGAAGCGTGTCATATGAACGGAACAGTGGAAAGTTGCATGGCAATATATCTCAGAATGGCTATGGAAATGCCATGATAGGTAGGTGTGGTGGCTATTTTGAGGAAGATATATGGTGGGTGTATGGTACAGGCGAAAGTTGCGCGGTACAAGAGAGGCTAGCAATTGTGGAAGGGTGAGAGTGCGTATAATCCATGGACTCAACATTAGTCATAAAGAACTCATATACTTATTGCAAAAATCTACGAGTCATCAAAATAAAGTATTCAACGCATGCTCCTAGGGTAAGGGATGGTAGGAATTAACCATCGCGCGGTCCTGACCTCCACACAAAGGATGGCAATCAATAAATACCTCATGCTCTAACTTCGTCACATAGCGGTTCACCATACGTGCATGCTACGTGAATCAAAAACTTTAACACATGTATTTCTTGAATTCATAATTAATCCACTAGCATAACTCTAATATCACCATCCTCATATCTCAAAACAATCATCAAGTATCAAACTTCTCATAATATTCAATGCACGTTATATGAAAGTTTTTACTATACCCAACTTGGATCCATATCATATTAGGACCAGTTTTATAACCAAAGCTAATTACCATGCTGTTCTAAAAGACTCTCAAAATAATATAAGTGCAGCATGAGAGTTCATCCATTTCTACAAAATAAAACCACCGCCGTGCTCTAAAAAGATATAAGTGAAGGACTAGAGCAAAGGACAAACTACTCTGAAAGATATAAGTGAAGATCAATGAGTTGTTGAATAATTATGTAACTATGTGAAGACTCTCTAAAATTTAAGAATTTAAGATCTTGGGATATTATTCAAACAGCAAGCAAAACAAAAGAAAACAAATTGACGCTCCAAGCAAAACACATATCATGTGGTGAATAAAAATATAGCATCAAGTAAAGTTACCGATAGACGAAGACGAAAGAGGGGATGCCTTCCCGGGGCATCCCCAAGCTTAGGCTCTTGGCTGTACTTGAATTTTACCTTGGGGTGCCTTGGGCATCCCCAAGCTTAGGCTCTTGCCACTCCTTATTCCATAGTCCATCGAATCTTTACCCAAAACTTGAAAACTTCACAACACAAAACTTTGCCAAAAATCTCGTGAGCTCCGTTAGTATAAGATAACAAACCACGACTCAAAGGTACTGTAATGAACTCATTCTTTGTTTATATTGGTGTTAAACCTACTATATTCCAACTTATCAATGGTTCATACCTTCCGATACTACTCATAGATTCATCAAAACAAGCAAACAACACATAGAAAACAGAATCTGTCAAAAACATAACAGTGTGTAGTAATATGTAACTTTCGAATACTTCTGTAACTCTAAAAATTCTGAAATAAATTGGTGGATGTCAGGAATTTGTCTATTAATCATCTGCAAAAAGAATCAACTAAAAATCACTCTCCACTAAATAATGGTAGCCAATCTCGTGAGCGCTAAAGTTTTTGTTTTTTTATAGCATGATCGCATAAACTTCGCACAAGTCTTCCCAAAGGTTCTACTTGGCACTTTATTGAAACAAAAGCTATAAAACATGATTGCTACAGTAGCTTAATCATGTCAACACACAAAAATAGTATGGGTAAATATTGGGTTGTCTCCCAACAAGCACTTTTCTGTAATGCCTTTTAGCTAGGCATGATGATTTCAATGATGCTCACATAAAAGATAAGAATTGAAACATAAAGAGAGCATCATGAAGAATATGACTAGCACCTTTAAGTCTAATCCACTTCCTATGCATAGGGATTTTGTGAGCAAACAACTTATGGGAACGATAATCAACTAGTATAGGAAGGGAAAACGAGCATAACTCCAAGATTTTAAGCACATAGAGAGGAAACTTGATATTATTGCAATATGTACAAGCATATGATCCTGTCTCATAGTAATTTTCAGTAGCATCATGAATGAATTCAACAATATAACTAGCACATAAATCATTCTTTTCATGATCTACTTGCATAGAAATTTTACTACTCCCATCATAAGCAAAATTCTTCTCATTCATAGTAGTGGGAGGAGCAAATTCAACAAAATAACTATCATGTGAAGCATAATCCAATTGAGAATTAAAATCATGATGACAAGTTTCATGGTTATATTTATTATTTATAGCATACGTGTCATCATAATGATCATCATAAATAGGAGGCATGCTTTCATCATAATAAATTTGCTCAGCAAAACTCGGGGGACTAAACATATCATCTTTGTCAAACATAGCATCCCCAAGCTTGTGGCTTTGAATATCATTAGCATCATGGGTATTCAAAGAATTCATACTAACAACATTGCAATCATGCTCATCATTCAAGTTTTTAGTGCTAAGCATTCTATGCAATTCCTCCTCTAGTACTTGAGCATAATTTTCCTTCCCATCATTTTCACGAAAGATATTAAAGAGATGAAGCATATGAGGTAACCTTAATTCCATTTTTTGTAGTTTTCTTTTATAAACTAAACTAGTGATAAAACAAGAAACTAAAATATTCGATTGCAAGATCTAAAGATATACCTTCAAGCACTCACCTCCCCAGCAATGGCGCCAAAAAAGAGCTTGATGTCTACTACGCAACCTTCTTCTTGTAGACGTTGTTGGGCCTCCAAGTGCAGAGGTTTGTAGGACAGTAGCAAATTTCCCTCAAATGGATGACCTAAGGTTTATCAATCTGTGGGAGGCGTAGGATGAAGATGGTCTCTCTCAAACAACCCTGCAACCAAATAACAAAGAGTCTCTTGTGTCCCCAACACACCTAATACAATGGTAAGTTGTATAGGTGCACTAGTTCGGCGAAGAGATGGTGATACAAGTGCAATATGGATGGTAGATATAGGTTTTTGTAATATGAAAATATAAAAAAAGCAAGGTAACTAATGATAAAAGTGAGCGTAAACGGTATTGCAATGCGTTGAAACAAGGCCTAGGGTTCATACTTTCACTAGTGGAAGTTCTCTCAACAATAATAACATAACTGGATCATATAACTATCCCTCAACATGAAACAAAGAGTCACTCCAAAGTCACTAATAGCGGAGAACAAACAAAGAGATTATGGTAGGGTACGAAACGACCTCAAAGTTATTCTTTCCGATCGATCTATTCAAGAGTCCATAGTAAAATAACACGAAGCTAGCTATTCTTTCCGTTTGATCTATCCTAGAGTTCGTACTAGAATAACACCTTAAGATACAAATGAGCCAAAACCCTAATGTCACTTATGTCTACTACACAACCTTCTTCTTGTAGACGTTGTTGGGCCTCCAAGTGCAGAGGTTTGTAGGATAGTAGCAAATTTCCCTCAAGTGGATGACCTAAGGTTTATCAATCCGCGGGAGGCGTAGGATGAAGATGGTCTCTCTCAAGCAACCCAGCAACCATATAATAAAGAGTCTCTTGTGTCCCCAACACACCCAACTCAATGGTAAATTGTATAGGTGCACTAGTTCGGTGAAGAGATGGTGATACAAGTACAATATGGATGGTAGATATTGGTTTTTGTAATAAGAAAATATAAAAACAGCAAGGTAGCAAGTGGTAAACGTGAGCATAAACGGTGCTGCAATGATAGTAGGCAAGGCCTAGGGTTCATACTTTCACTAGTGCAAGTTCTCTCAACAAGGATAACATAATTGGATCATATTACTAGCCCTCAACATGCAACAAAGAGTCACTCCAAAGTAAATAATAGTGGAGAACAAACGAAGAGATTACGGTAGGTTACGAAACCACCTCAAAGCTATTCTTTCTGATCGATCTATTCAAGAGTCCGTAGTAACGTTCAATCTATCATAGACTTCGTACTAGGATAACACCTTAAGACACAAATCAACCAAAACCCTAATGTCACCTAGATACTCCATTGTCACCTCAAGTATCCGTGGGCATGGTTATACGATATGCATCACACAATTTCAGAAACATCTATTCAACCAACACATAGAACTTCAAAGAGTGCCCCAAAGTTTCTACCGGAGAGCCAAGACGAAAACGTGTGCATCCCTATGCATAGATTCCCAAGGTCACGGAACCCGCAAGTTGATCACCAAAACATACATCAAGTGGATCACATGATATCCCATTGTCACCACAGATAAACACGTGCAAGACATACATCAAGTGTTCTCAAATCCTTAAAGACTCAATCCGATAAGATAACTTCAATGGGAAAACTCAATCCATTACAAGAGAGTAGAGGGGGAGAAGCATCATAAGATCCAACTATAATAGCAAAGCTCGCGGTACATCAAGATCGTGCCATCTCAAGAACACGAGAGAGAGAGAGAGAGAGATCAAACACATAGCTACTGGTACATACCCTCAGCCCCGAGGGTGGACTACTCCCTCCTCGTCATGGAGAGCGCCGAGATGATGAAGGTAGCCACCGGAGAGGGATTCCCTATTCGGTAGGGTGCCAGAAGGGGTGTAGATTGGTTTTCGGTGGCTACAGAGGCTTTTCGATGGCAGAACTCCTGATCTAGGTTAATTTCCGAAGGTTTTAGTATTTATAGGAATTTTTGGCGTAGGTCCCACGTGAGGGGGGCTTCTGGGCTGTCCTTGAGATAAGAGGGTGCACCCCCTGCCGAGGGCACGCCCCCACCCTCGTGGGCAGCCCGTGGCTCTCCTAGCCCAACTCTTTTACTTCGGGGGCTTCTTTTGGTCCAGAAAAAATCATCAAAAATTGCCACGTCAATTGGACTCCGTTTGATATTCTTTCTGTAAAACCGTAAAACAGGAGAAAAACAGAAACTGGCACTGGGCTCTGGGTTAATAGGTTAGTCCCAAAAATCATATAAAAGTGTATATAAAAGCCCATAAGACATCCTAGAAGGATAATATAATAGCATGGAACAATGAAAAATTATAGATACGTTGGAGACGTATCAGTCACCTAGATACTCCATTGTCACCTCAATTATCTGTGGGCATGATTATACGATATGCATCACACAATCTCAGATTCATCTATTCAACCAACACAAAGAACTTCAAAGAGTGCCCCAAAGTTTCTACCGGAGAGTCAAGACGAAAACGTGTGCCAACCCCTATGCATAGATTCCCAAGGTCACGGAACCCGCAAGTTGATCACCAAAAGATACATCAAGTGAATCAATAGAATACCCCATTGTCACCACATGTATCCCACGCAAGACATACATCAAGTGTTCTCAAATACTTAAAGACACAATCCGATATGATAACTTCAAAGGGAACACTCAATCCATTACAAGAGAGTAGAGGGGGAGAAGCATCATAAGATCCAACTATAATAGCAAAGCTCGCGATACATCAAGACCGTGCCATCTCAAGAACACGTGAGAGAGAGAGAGAGAGAGAGAGAGAGAGAGAGAGAGAGAGAGAGAGAGATCAAACACATAGCTACTGGTACATATCCTCAGCCATGAGGGTGGACTACTCCTCCCTCATCATGGAGAGCACCGGGATGATGAAGATGGCCACCGGAGAGGGATTCCCCCCTCTGGCAGGGTGCCAGAACGGGTCTAGATTGGTTTTCGGTGGCAACAGAGGCTTTCGGCGGCGGAACACCCGATCTAGGTTATTTTCCGGAGGTTTCAGTATATATAGGGGGTGTTAGAGTCGGGGGCAAGTAAAGGGGGTCTCCGGGCTGTCCACGAGGCAGGGGGCGCGCCCAGGGGGGGCACGTGCCCCCACCCTCGTGGGCAGCCCGTGGACCTTCTGGTCCTCCTTCGGTACTCTCTAGTCTTCTTCTGGTCCAAAAATCACCTCCGTTGAGTTTGAGGTCAATTGGGCTCCGTTTGATATTCCTTTTCTGCGATACTCTAAAATAGGAGAAAAACAGAAACTGGCACTGGGCTCTGGGTTAATAGGTTAGTCCCAAAAATCATATAAAAGTGTATATAAAAGCCCATAAAACATCCTAGAAGGATAATATAATAGCATGGAACAATAAAAAATTATAGATACGTTGGAGACGTATCATGAATACATGAACTCCTCAGACTACGGTAATCACCGGAAAGAATCCCAATTATTGTCACCTTGCGGTATGCGGATCATAACTTGTAGCAGGTGTCTACAACTTGCAAGATCGGATCAAGAACACATGTATATTCATGAAAACATAATAGGTTCTGATCTGAAATCATGGCACTCGGGCCATAGTGACAAGCATTAAGCATAGCAAAGTCATAGCAACATCAATCTCAGAACATAGTGGATACTAGGGATCAAACCCTAATAAAACTAACTCGATTACATGATAAATCTCATCCAAACCAACACCGTCCAGCAAGCCTACGATGGAATTACTCACACACGACGGTGAGCATCATGAAATTGGTGATGGAGGAAGGTTGATGATGACGACGACGACGATCTCCACTCTTCGGAGCCCCGAATGGACTCCAGATCTGGTCTCCCTAGGAAGAACAGGGGGTGACGGCGGCTCCATATCGTAAAACACGGTGAATCCTTCTCGCTGTTTATTTCTCCCCGGACATGAATATATGGAGTTGGAGTTGAGGTTGGTGGAGCTGCGGGGGACCAACAAGGCAGGGGGCGCGCCCCACCCTTGTGGAGAGCCGGTGGGTCCCCTCCTGTAGATTCATTTGCCAATATTTTCTATATTTTCTAAAAGTATTCTCCGTGGATTTTTAGGTCATTCCGAGAACTTTTATTTATGTGCAAAAATAACACCAAAGCAATTCTGCTGAAAATAGCATTAGTCCGGGTTAGTACCAATCAAATCATGCAAATTAGAGTCCAAAACAAGGGCAAACAAGTTTGAAAAAGTAGATACGATGGAGACGTATGAACTCCCCCAAGATTAACCCATTGCTTTTCCTCAAGCAATTCAGTTGATAAATTGAAAGTGATAAAGAAAAAAATATACAAACTCTGTTTGATCTTGTTGTTGCAAATATGTAAAGCCAGTGTTCAAGTTTTCAGCAAAGATTATGAACTAACTATATTCACAATAACATTTAGGTCTCACATTTACTCATATCAATGACGCAATCAACTAGCGAGCAATAATAATAAACCTCGGATGACAACACTTATTCAAAACAATCATCATATAATATGACAAGGTGGTATCTCGCTAGCCCTTTCTAAGACCGCGAAACATAAATGCAGAGCACCTGAGAAGATCAAGGACTGAGTAGCCAGTGTAATTCATGGTAAAAGAGAACCGGTCACACTCATACTCAATATCAATTAATAACAAAACGTATAAATGATAGAGGTGCTCTCCAGCTGGTGCTTTTTATAAGAAGATGATGACTCAACAATAAAAATTAAATAGATAGGCCCTTCGCAGAGGGAGGCAAGGATTTGAAGAGGTGCCACAACTCGGGTTTTAAAACAGAGTTGAATATTATTTTGAGCGGTATGCTTTTGTTATCAATGCAATGACCAAGAGTTCTCAATATCTTCCATGCTAAAATAATTATAGGCGGTTCCCAGGCAAAATGATAAACTTTTACTCCCCCTCCACCATCAAACACACACTGTGGCTTGTCCGAAAGAATGGGTACCATCCATAGCAACAACAGTCCAGGGGGAGCTTTGTTTATTTATATTTTGATTTGATTTTGAGCATGGGACTGGGCATCCCGGTTACCAACCATTTTCTCGTGAATGACAAGCGGAGTCCACTTATCATGAGAATAACCCACCTAACATGGAAGATAAAGACACCCCTAGTCGCCACATGAGCGATTTGGACATACAAAATATAATTTTATTTAAAGGTTTAGAGTTTGCCACATGCAAATTTACTTGGAACAGTAGGTAAATACCGCATATAGGTAGGTATGGCGGACTCATATGAAACAACTTTGGGTTTATGGAAGTGGATGTACAAGCGGTATTCCCGCTTAGTACAAGTGAAGGCTAGAAAGAGACTCGGAAGCGACCAACTAGAGAGCGACAATAGTCATAAACATGCACTAGATCATTGATGGCACGCGTTGCTGCGCCCGTCTATTTGAGCTCTTGGTTGTTATGAATATAAAGTAATTACATACATTTGTTTGAAATATTATGCGTTCCCGTAGCTTGTGTTTATATCTCATTTCTCAAATAACATCCCAAGATGGTATACATTGCTGGTTTGTCCAACAAAATTTTAGTGGTTACCATTCATAGGAAGAGCTAACGAGGCCTTTGACTACCTTGTCATCCTATTAAGTTGGCACCTTCGGAAACAAAGAAACGACAATGTCTTGATACACCTCAACTAACAACGATCAAGGAAAGATCTGGTGGACTTAATTTTCGATGAGTTTGTATCTAGGGGTAGGAGTAGAGCTGAGGGGTGGATAGTTTGTATCTAGGGGTAGGAGTAGAGCTGAGTGATTTAGCTCATGTCATTATCCACATAGATTTTTAACTTTTTATTACTTTGATGATGCACTCTATAAAACAATGGTACGCCTTGGTCCACTCTAAAATAACATAGCCTTCCTAACCTGACATTGACACATACAAAGCAGAATGTCTAGCTCATAACAGGGTGCATGTTTGGTTTTCAGAAATAATGCAGGAGTAATTACCATTTATCTCCAGAGGTGGCATCTTGATTATTTTGAAACTTTCGATAAATATGTCTTCCAATATTTCAAGTAATCTCCTCAGCAAGTTTATATATGTATGGCACTGATCCTCTAACTCACTTGAAATTAGAAAAGGTTACAAAAAATCATGCTAGCCATAGGCTCACCATTTATCAGTGATTTTTGTGCACCTGTGGGGCTCAATTTTGCCTTAGGAATACTGGAAGGTTACATTGACTTAGGTCATCAAGAAGATATTAACTAAATTCAACAAAATTGCCATGTTGAAGAAATCAAAGAGTCGAAGATTTCACCATGGGCCGTGGAAGAAAATGAGAAAGTTGTACATGAGTAGGCATCTTACCCGAATGGCAAAAAAATATAACACAATTGCTTTAAGGGGGGTGAACAGAGCTTCCTAGGAATATGTCCACTCAATGCAAAAGAGGCTTAGGAAAATCAGTTGGGTTAAAATACATACCCACCAAGATGGATGAATCAAAAAAGGTTTATTTATAGTTGGAGATTGATTAGGTTAAATTTAGGGAGACTGAGCAGAAAACCATCATGCTGAGATGGATGGATGAATTGAAAGCAGTTATTTATAGCCAACTATTCACATTGTGATGAGAATATACCAATACATGTATATGACGTTATCAACTCAACTGTGAAGTCTCATTCTCATGTATATGATATTTTTATTATTGTAGCACAAAGAGCAAGATGGGTGACATGATTCTTACGATAAGTGTTGCCCGACCCCCTGTTATGTCCATTATCAAACAAAGCAAAGATGATATCATGAGAAGGTGAAGCTTAGTTGTGATGAGCAAGGAATAACATGGACTGATATTCACGAGGGATAACATCATACTGCACATCAGTGCATCACTATCATCGGATTTTCATCAAACAACTTCAGTGCAAAGTCCAAGCACGGCGAACTCAATGTGGCGGGGCATGATACCTTCTTGTTGTCCATCGAAGAGTTGTCGACCAGCTACATGACCTGAATCAACGAGGAAGAATAAGCTTAGCACAAATATTCAGATATTGATACTAAGCGACGGTACAATCGAAAACAGATCTAAGAATAGCCCGATTAATCAGAGCCCGACGAAGAAATCTGATCGATAAATAGGAGACCCAAAGAACAAGGGCCTGGATGATATTGGAGAGGAAGACACCTCAGCAGCGAGGTACTCAGGGACGGCAGCGAGGTAGACAGGGGCGCCTGTGCCAACGCGCCAGGCGTACTTGCGTACCTTCAAGATTTGACGATCCTGTCGACGGGGAACTTCAGCCCTGGGCATCTCAGTAACTGAGGAGGAGGAGAACGACGAGGGCTGCTACTGGAAGACGGAATGCTGTTCGCCTCCGCACACCATCCCGCCATGTTGTGAAACCGAATGGAGCCATGCCATCGCCCTGCGAGGCATTGCCCGAACCCAGTGCGGTCACCACGGGATCAGTCGGTCTGGCGTGGGTTGCCACACAAGTCGGCCACCGATGAAAAGAACTGCCACGTGAAGGCGTGCGACCTAGGAATAATCGATGGCTTACATGGGACATAAGTGAGTCCATTACAGCCCATAGGCCCAATTTAACCCGAGACGGCCGAAAAGCGACCAGAGCAGTGGCCCAGAATGGTTCGCGATTGTCAATAGCGAAGGAAGGCTGATTACATGCGATCAATAGCTAATATAACGGCTGGAAATTCTTAGAACTGACGATCGGACGGATGGGAATGCTACTGGCCTGAGAGGGCTGGAAAAGTGCTCATTTATAATGTATCTAAATTGAGATTAACGAACATTGAGTGCAATCATGAGTAGGATATAAATCACCATGAACATAAATATCGTGGAGGTTATGTTGATTTTGTTTCAAACACATGCGTGAACATGTGCCAAGTCAAGCCACTTGAATCATTCAAAGGAGGATACCATCCTATCATACTACATCACAACCATTTTAAAAGCATGTCGGCATGCAAGAAAAACCATTATAAACTCCTAGCTGATTAAGCATGGCATGAGTAACTATAATCTCTAATTGTCATTGTAAACACGTTTCATTCATAATAGGTTGATCAAGAACGATGAGCTAATCATATTTACAAAAACAAAATACGTCGAGTTCATACCAGCTTTTCTTTATCTCAATCATTTCATCATATATCGTCATTATTGCCTTTCGCTTGCATGACCGAACGGTGTGGATAATAATAATAGTGCATGTGCATTGCACTAACCTGGAATCTGCAGGCATTCATTCAAAGGAGAAGACAATGTAATATGTGCTCTTTGTTAGATCATCAATAATGCATATGAGAGCCAACTAACATTGTCATCGTGGTCTTCTCCTCTCATGCCCCAAAGAAAAAGAAAAAGAATTTCAAAGACACATACTGAAATGTTTTTTTTGAAGTTTTTGTTTTTCTGAAGAAAGTAAAATAAAAATGAGAAAAACTATTTACATGGGAAAGCTCTCAACAAACAAAAGAAGAACGAGAAATATTTTTGGATTTCCTTTTAATACTACAAACTACTAGAAGAACAAGCAAGAAATAAAATACCAAAAGAAGCGAGAAATATTTTTAGGTTTTTCCAAAGTTTTTCAAACACACAAGAAGAAAGCAAGAAAAATAAACTAACATGGATGATATAATGAAAAAGTATGAACACCCACAACTAGAATGAATGTGTGAACATGAATGTAATGTTGATGAGAAATACGTACTCCCCCAAGCTTGGGCTTTTGCCTAAGTTGGTCTACGGCCACTGCAGGCCTGGCGGATATCCAAAGTTGTAGTCGAGGTTGTACTGGGATGCGGAAGCTATGGCCTGAAGGGCTGTAGCATGGAGGCGGGCGACCTCTGCCTCTCTCTCGTACTCGTTGGCCTCTTCTCTAGTTATAAAATATCTCCCTTTTACCTGAAAGTTAAAGAAGGCAGGAGCATGTAGAGTAACATGGACAGCATGCTATCGGTCAAAGATTATTAAGTACATGATGGACTGTTTGTTCCTCACAAGAAACTAGTATCGTACCAAAGCATTGCAGTCAAGAAAATCACGTGGTAATTCAATGTCATACCCCTTTATAGGCACTCCAAGATAATTGGCTAAACGAGTGGCATAAATTCCCCGGAATAAATCTCCATTTTTAGCATTGAGATGCAACCTCCTCGCAATAATAGCCCCTAAGTTATATCATTTATCACCCAACATTGCATGCTTGAGGATACTAAGATCTGGAACGCAAAGTTGGCTATGCTCATGTTTACCATTAATGCATCTACATATAAAGAGAGCAAAATAATGTATAGCAGGAAAGTGAATGCTCCCCATAGTAGCTTGCATAATATTTCTAGTTTCTCCCACCATGATTCTAGCAAGGAAATCATTATACTCAGTCTTATGAGGTTCACTAAGAATGCCCCCCTTGTAGAATTTTGCATGCATCACTAAAATCTTCAAGGTACATGGTATAAGATTTATCATAAAGATCAAATAGAACAATATGTGTATTGCGTTGAGATGTAAATTCAAATCTTCGCACAAATGAATCAATGAGATGATAGTACTGGCGGCACTTATCTGACATGAAATCCTCAAGGTCGGTAATTTGCACGTACACATCAAATTCCTCCTTGAAACTTGCATGAGCTATGAATTCATCCGACGACCACTCACATGGCCATACTTGAGCTTCTCTTGGTGGTTCAAGGTCCGGCTCACGTATCGCGAGCCATGTGGCTTCCTTCCTTGATGAGCCACCTTGGTATCTTTTCCTAGACATATTTCCTCCTGTGATTTTTTTTGAAACTTTTTAGTGACTCAAAATAAAAGTGAACCAAACTCAAAAAAATTGATAGCAACAACTCCTACAAGTGCCTAGAGGCTATATCATGCATCAAAACTACTTTGGACCATATAAATTTGACATGCAAGCTCAAGAACAAGGTCACCACAGCAGCAAAAATTTGCAATAAATAAAGCACTAGAAGAAAAACTAATTGGACCATTGGAGGAGTCACATACTGAAGAACAATCGCCCAAAACAGTTTTGCGAGTGATGATTTGAGCAAGGAGATCGAAAATGGCAGCACGATGAGGTAGAACACGAGTTTGAGCAACGAGATGATTTTTTTCTGGAGGAAGACGAAGTGGATGGGTTCTCGAATAAGGGGAGGGGACCTACATGGGACCCACAAGGTAGGGGGCGCGCCCTCCACACTTGTGGTCACCTGGTGCAGCCCCCTGGTGCATGTTTAATGCCACAGATTCCAAAATATTCTATAAAAATTATACTAAATTTTCAGGGCATTTGGAGAACTTTTATTTTTGGGACATTTTTTATTGCACGGATAATTCAGAAAACAGACGGATAATACTAGTTTTGATTTATTTAATATAAATAACAAAAAGTAAAAGGTGGGTACAGATAGTTGTGCTTTTTAAATTCATCCATCTCATGCTCATCAAAAGGAATCTGTTAACAACTTTGATCAAGTTTTATTAACAGACTTCTTTCGAATAACATAAAACCGGAGAATTTTCTGATAACACTAGGTTACCTCAATGGGGATATGCATGTCCCCAACAATAAGAATATCATATTTCTTTTTGACAGTAGGAATATGGAATTCAAAACTTCCAATAGCAATAGTTGAATTTTTTCTAATAGAATTGATGCTATTAACTTGGGGTTGTTTCTTCGAAAAGTGTACCATATGCTTATTACCATTAACATGAAAAGTGACATTGCCCTTGTTGCAGTAAATAACAGCCCCTGCAGTATTCCAAAAGGGTCTACCAAGGATGATCAACATACTTGTCGTCCTCGGGAATATCAAGAATAACAAAGTCTGTTAAAATAGTAACTTTTGCAACTACAGGAGGCACATCCTCACAAATACCGATGGGTATAGTGGTTGATTTAGCGGCCATTTGCAAAGAGATTTCAGTAGGTGTCAACTTATTCAAATCAAGTCTATGATATAAAGAGAAAGGCATAACACTAACACCGGCTCCAAGATCACATAAACCATTTAAACATAGTTTGTTTTAATAGAGCATAGTATAGTTGATACTCCTGGATCTCCTAGTTTCATTGGTATTCCACCCTCAAATGTATAATTGGCAAGCATGGTGGAAATTTTAGCTTCTGGTATCTTTCTTTTATTAGTAATAATTTCTTTCATATACTTGGCATAAGGAGACATTTTCAGCATATCAGTCAAACGCAAGATAGGTCTAATCATCTCACAAAAGCATTCAAATTCCTCATCATCCTTTTTCTTGGATGGTTTAGGAGGAAAGGGCATGGGTTTTTGAACCCATGGTTCTCTTTCTTTACCATGTTTCCTAGCAATGAAGTCTCTCTTATCATAACGTTGATTCTTTGATTGTGGGTTATGAAGATCAACAGCAGGTTCAATCTCCTCATCATTGTCATTACTAGGTTGAGCATCAGCATGAACATCATCATTAACATTGTCACTAGGTTCATGTTCATCACCAGATTGTTGATACGTCTCCAACGTATCTATAATTTCTTATTGTTCCATACTATTATATTATCTATCTTGGATGTTTTATATGCATTTATATGCTATTTTATATGATTTTTGGGACTAACCTATTAACCTAGACCCCAGTGCCAGTTTCTGTTTTTTTCCTTGTTTTTGAGTTTCGCAGAAAAGGAATATCAAACGGAATGAAGCTTCATGGAGATTTTTCTTGAACCAGAAGACACCAGATGGACTTGGAGTACACGTCAGGGGAGCTGCGAGGCAGTCACAAGGACGGAGGGCACGCCCTGGGGGGTAGGGCGCGCCCCCACCCTTGTGGGCCCCTCGAGCATCCACCGACCTATTTCTTCCGCCTATATATTCTCATATATTCCAAAAACCCCAGAATATCTATCGAAACCACTTTTCCGCCGCCGTAACCTTGTGTTCTGGCGAGATCCCATCTGGAGGCCTTTCCTGGTACTCTGCTGGAGGGGGAATCAACAACGGAGGGCATCTACATCAACCCTATTGCACTTCCGATGAAGTGTGAGCAGTTTACCACAGACCTACGGGTCCATAGCTAGTATCTAGATGGCTTCTTCTCTCTCTTTGATCCACAATACCATGTTCTCCCTCGTTGTTCTAGGAGATCTATCTGATGTAATCTTATTTTGCGGTTTGTTTGTCAAGATCCGATGAATTATGGGTTTATGATCAGATTATCTATGAATAATATTTGAGTTTCTTCTGTATTCTTTTATGCATGATTTAATATCTTAGTAATTCTCTTCAAACTATCGATTTGGTTTGGCCAACTAGATTGGTTTTTCTTGCAATGGGAGAAGTGATTTGCTTTGGGTTCAATATTGCGGTGCTCAATCCCAGTTGTCGGGGATATACCCCGTGGTATGACCCGGCCGAAAATATGACCCGGCCGGACTTGGCGGTTTACTTGAGACCCGGTTTACACTTGGTGATTCACTGGCGACCCACCCTGAACAGACGGTTTACAAGCAACCTGCTTGCATAATATCACTCACTGGTAACCCGGCAGGCGGTGGTCGGATGACAAGGCCCAAGGCCCAGAAGGCCGGTTTATGTTAATAGTGGGCCGGTTTATGAGGAAAGCACAAGGAATATTCTCCTACAAAGGAAGCAAGACTAGGACTCCTTGTAATAGAGTAATCCTAATCCTACTAGGACTAGTCATGTAACCCGCCCCTTCAACATATATAAGGAGGGGCAGGGCTCCCCAAAGAGGGACAAGTTCTCACAAGTTAGAAGCAACAACAAACAATCTCTAGGGCTAGACACAAAGCGCCGGTTTACCGGCGACTCCATGAGGGTCATAATGAGATCTAGCCTCAAACAACATGTAGGGCTATTACCGGATGATGTTTCCCGGGGCCCGAAGCTGTCTAAATCCTTGTCTTGCATTGCGTCTCTCAATTCCGCTCAACCCCTCTCAAGCTACCACATAGATGCGTTGGCCTCGCGACTAAGTCCTCACCCTAGGACATCTGCCGTGACAAAACCACAACAGTTGGCGCCCACCGTGGGGCCTGCGCACGGTGGTGTTGAGTTCTTGGACGGATTTTTGTCTTAGGGATCGAGAAGCTCATAATCTTCCGGATGAAGAAAAGCCAATTATTGGAAGCATCTACATCAATGACGAGTTCATTAGATCGAAATCAAGATTTTTTCATTGATGGCGTTCACCAGTTTGGTTGGCAAGACCGTCATAGAAATCCCAAAGGCTCACTGTGGTGGAGTCTCCATTTTTGTTCAGCAAGGATTCGCCGGATCTGATAGATGTAAATCACCAACGCACACGAGGCCAAGACCCAATCAAGCTATCGAGTCAGAATACGGATCGGACACTGATTTGAAGGTTTAATAGCTATATACGTCATATGGAATAAAAAAAGGTAAGGGCTCCACGACCCGGAAACTGATTAGGCCCTCACCAGGTTCACCGCATCCGCTCTGAGACACCGTCTCCTTCACGCTTGAGCTGCCAAGGCCTTCCTCGGCTCAAAATCACCAACTCCGTCGTTCCGGCTGGCAAGTAGCTGCCGCCTGCGAGACGCCACTTACCTAAGCGGACGAGCGCCAGCGCTTCCAAGCCGGCCAGGCCTCAGCTAAGCTGCCACAGTCTGCCTCCATTGTGACCTGTCGTGCCCAGCACTCCGAACGCTGACGTCCGTGCGCTTTAGGTCATTATTGCATCTCCATGCCAGGTCTGGCCATGTTTGAGATGCCCCCGACTGCCTCCTTCGCCAATCCTCGTGAAAAACCGGCCCACCATCTACTGCCTCTGCTTGGCCCTGAGTCAGCAACAGCCGTAGAAGTCGCCGCAGGACGAGTCACTTTGGCCTCGTTTGACCCAGGCCTTGCGCTACAACGAGCCTCCCCACGAGCCTCGAGCCACCGCAATCCACCCACCGGCTCACGCTCCACACTGAGCCACCTCGCTGGGGATGCCTCGCCCCGTCCGCAGCTGCCGCGGTGCTGCCTTAAGCCGCCGGCCGGTCGTCTCCTTCATTGCCGTTGCCTCCGAGCCATCACTGTGAGCTGCGCCCTTGCTTCAAGTTGCCCAGTCACGCCGGATCAACCCCGTCGCTGCATCGCGCTGTTGTTGAAGCCTCCCCAACGTGCGTACGAGTCGCCGTTGCGGAGCTCTTCTTCACCTGCAAGCCGTCGACGCCGATTCGAGCCGCCTTGGTTGGTCGTCCACCTCGCGCCGCTGATGGCTTGTCGCCCCTCGTTGGTTACCCCAAGTGGAAGGTGTGAGATGCAGTGTAGCGGAAGTTTTCCCTTGGCAATACCAAGGATCGATTTCCCTGAGACTCCCAGTTTCAACAAGAAGGTGTCAACTGCTAACGGCGCCAGATATATTAGCAATCAACGTGGACCTGCACACAGATACAAATAACTTTGCTCCCAACGAGTATAGAGAGGTTGTCAATCTCTCCGGCCTTGTAGTTTACAAAGGATCAAACGCAAGTGATAGTAGTGATAGATATAATTGCAATAGTAAATAAAAGCGGAAAGTAAATAGCGGATGTGATCAATGATGGTAATATGGACCGGAGTCCCATGACGTTCACTAGTGATGTCTCTCTCCCAAAAGAAGATAAAACGGCTATGTGAGGTAAACGAATTACAGCTGGGCAATTGACAGGACCATGTGCGCAAACCAATGCTGACTAAGTTGCAAGAAAGGTAGAGGTTCAAAGCATGGGCGGTACGCCGAGGTAAGTAGACCGAAATCCATCTGCATCTACTACTAATCATCCACCTTGAGATATCTATCCAGAATATCTCGCTGGTATTAAGTTGCGAGTCCCACCCATAGTGTAAACTCAAAGCAATAGACAACTGCATTAAAAGAAGTTTGCGTAAAGTAAACAATCCTTGCACCCGCGGGCACAAGCACCGTTGTTTTCCCCCTTGTGGCAACATCACATCCCCTAGACTCATGTTTCTGTCACTCAAGCTAGTCATCGAGGGACATGAACCCACAATCAAGCATAACGTTCCCTCTTGGATTCACTACCTACTACTTGGCCAAAGCAATAAATAACAACGGAGAACATGCAAGAATTACTTAGGAACATAAATATAAAAGAGGTGAATCAAATATATTACTCAAACACAATCTGAACATAATCTCATAATCCATCGGATCCCAGCAAACTCATCATAGCAACAGCATAAGGATTACATATGTGCCTCGATCATGTAGGGCAGCTCACGAGGACTAATTAGTGAAGCACAAGAACGGGAGGAGAACATCACATAGCTACTGGTCATGGACCCATGGTCCAAGGGAGACTACTCACAACTCATCCGGGAGGCGTCCATGGTGGTGGAGAGGCTCCCGGTGGTGATCCTCCCCTCCGGCAGGGTGCCGGGAAGAGTTCTCCTGGTGCTCCCGATCTTGGAAGTGGCAGCGGCGGCGGAACAGAGATGAGATCGCGAAAAAGAGTTCCCGTCTCGAGGGTTTCGGGAGACGGTATAAATATATGCCAAAGGGGGGCATCAGCGGAGCCTCGGGGGGCCCAGGCGCCCCCCCGGCGCGGCCCAGGGGGGGCGCGCCACCTGGGCGCCTGGGGCCCTGGTGGTCCCCCTCCGGCTGTGCTTTGGGTGCCTGGTAGCTTCTGGAACGCTGATTTTTTATATAATTTTTCCGGTATTTTTCTGGCAGTTCTCGTAATGGGAAAACCTGAAATACAAAAACAGCCGAAAACAGAAACTGGCACTGGGGTGCACTGAGTTTAATAGGTTAGTCCAAATATGATCAAAAAGTGTATGGAAGTGTATAAATATCATAGCAATATCACCCAAAAGAGGCATGGAGCAAGCAGAAATTATAGATACGTTTTGGACATATCAACATCCCCAAGCTTAATTCCTGCTCGTCCTCGAGTAGGTAAATGATAACAAGAATAATTTCTGTGGTGACATGCTATTAACCATATAAGGATTTTTCATAGTCATATGACAAAAGCTTACTGAGACAATGAATCTGTAGTAATTAAGTTGCCTCATGAGAAAATCACAAAGAACTGAAAGTTTTACAATATGATACTGAAACATCAAATAGATTTGCAATGAGCTTGGTGTGCAAATATGATAAAGTTATATCTAGCTTGCCCCCTTTAGTGAAGCAAAACATAAATGCAGGGGCACCTCCAAGGTTTAAGTGATGATTAGATACAATGATTTCAAAATAAACGATATCACAATCATGCAAAAGACAATGCTACTTTGGGACAATGCACATTACACTCAGAATGACAATCATGCTCTCAGTAGTTGGTGCTTTTAAAAGAAGGTGGAGACTCTCGAACCGTGGCTTTTGTTAGCAAGGTTGAAAACCCGTAGTCGGAAACAAAGACAAAACATGTACCAGAGCTCTTGGTTTTAAAACAGAGGTAATAATTATTATTTTAGATTATGCATGTTTCGTCAACGAATGCTAGCAGACAACTCAATCACTTCTTGAGATGGACAAGTTTCGAGGAACGGCTCCCGAATGAGGACGATCACATCCTCTTAATCTCCTTTGTTTATCACTGCCAAAGTTTTCTGATTTCTCATGAACAAAGCGTGAAGGAGGGTTTGTTTGTTATATTATCTTTTTGAGCCGGGCGCACTCAATGCCAGTTCCTTCTCGTATTATGGGTTTGCACATTATACATGCAATCCCGGGGTGAAGCTTGTCCAACTTAAAAAGATTATGAATTAACTACTACTTCCTCATGGACTTACAACAGAGGCACAAAATAGGAATGCTTTTCTTTGAATTATTTCGAGATGGTACATGCAAGTCTCCGTTAGGAATGGCAGGTAAATACCATGTAGGAAGGTATGGTGGACTCATATGGCATAACTGGTATAAAGGAATGTGGATGCACAAGCAGTCAGTCCGCTTAGTACAGGTGGAGGTTAGCAAAAGACTGGGAGCGACCAACTAAGAGAGCAATGACGGTCATAATCATGCAGAGCGACAAAGCAACATTGAATCAGGCATGGAAGTTATATCGCTACTCAGAAACAAAAGATCATCAAGGCTTGACAGACTTTCTTTACAGTCTTAAATATGCGTGAGCATACGCCAAGTCAATCAAAATAAATTCTTGAAGGAAGATATTACTAAACCATACCACATCATAGGCAAACAAATCATGTTGGTACTCCAATAACACATTGGGAACCCCCCAGCTATTTGAGACTAACCATAAGAAAACATGAACTACTAAGCGTCATTATGCACGTAGCATCTTTATCATAGTCATATCAACCAATGCAACGGAAGCAAACTCTCTTAATAAGATAATCATGATAAATAAAGAGAGTTCAAGCAACCAACTAAACGAAAGCTCTTTAGAAAGATAAGCATGAATACTAAGAGCTGAACATGACAGTAGCTATTGAAAGACAAAGAACACACACAGCAGAGATAGACATGAAAATTCTATGTTATGTTCTAGGTAGAAGTGGAGCGTGTTTCTCTCCCACATAAAGAAAGCTGAGTTCCGACTCGTTATGAAAAGCTAAGGAAAACTAAAAAGGAAAACTAAAAGCAAGACGCTCCAAGCATAGCACATAACACATGAAGTGATTAAAATATAGTGGAACGAAAGACGAACTGATAATGTTGATGGAGAAGGGGATGCACGGGGGCATCCCCAAGCTTAAACGCTTGAGTCTCCTTGAATATTTCTTGGGGGTGCATGGGGGCATCCCCAAGCTTGAGCGTTTGACACTCCTGAATCTTTTTATCATCTTCCCTCGCACACTTGAAAACTCCCTTCATACATAACTCATCATAATCTGATTAGCGAGGTTAGTACCCATAATAAAATAATTGTTCCTTGCTAGAAATAAAGATATTCTTGAAGGTCTACTGTTTCTCAAGATTGCCAAAAGGTTTTTGCAAAGAAAAAGCAAGCTCAAGGTTTGCAAAATGAAGGAAAGGCAAAACAGGACAGAATCTGTGAAAAACAGAACAGCAGGTAGTAAATGATTTTTTTTCGGGGCTGTTCTGCAACTCTAATCAAAAAACTCAAAACAGACGCACGAAAGACAATTGTATAGAGCACGCTGTCGAAAAAATTCAGACCAAAAAGATGATCTGGTGATTTTATACAAGTTTTTCTATCCAAAGACAGAATCTGTTTCCTGGACAGCACGTCACAACTTTTGAACTTTCTTGCAATCAGAGGCTATACTTGGCACAAAATTGAAAAGCAAAGATACAATGATGATGCTACTGTAGTAACAACATCAAGACACAACAAAAGCAAAATAAAATTTATTCATGTGGGCTGCCTCCCAAAAGCGCTTTCTTTTATGCCTTTAAGCTAGGCATAATGCATAGAGATCAAGTTGTATCAATTGAACCATCATCAAGATCATCAAAAAGCTCTTCAATAATACAACTAGTCTTAAGAGGACTTTCAAATAAAGGCCTCATAGAGATACTTCTAGGGAGAAGACCAAAAGGATAAAAGTCAAGGGAAGATTCATTTATAAATTCATCAAAGAGAGGTGTTTCTTCCAAAGTCTTTACAGTTTCAACCCCTTTGGCAATAGATGGATTACTTTTAGAACGGGGAGCCTTTGGAACGTGAACGAACTTAGGCTCCCTTTTTGCCGGAGTTTCTACCTTTTTGGTTTTGATCGAGGAGAAAGTGGTTCCTAGAGTATCAAATATTTCCTCAATCTTGTCTATCCTAGAAGAGTCCAAGTCATGGGATTTGATGGCCTCCAAAGTTTTGAAATTTTTATGCATGGAGCTATCAAGCCTATTCAAATTCCCTTGGATCTTACGATCCAACTCATTTATCTTATTAATGTTTGGCATCCCGAGCTCTATCTTTTCAAGTTTTTTCATAATGTGAGCTAGGGTGATGTCCTCTTGAATGCTAACAACAGGGGGATTCCCAACAAGATTTTCAATAATACTAAGAGACTCCCAAACTGGGGCTTCTAGGAAATTCCCATTGATAGCAGTATCTAGAATAAACCTATTCCAAGAAGTTATTCCAACATAAAAATTTCTAAGCAGGATAGTAGTAGGTTGCTTCTTGGTGGCTCTTTTTTGAGAATCATTAATTCTATACCAAGCATCTTTCAAACTTTCCCCACCTCTTTGTTTGAAGGTGAGAACTTCTGCCTCGTCAAAGACAAAAGGACCCGACATAATGACAACTAAAGAATGAGATAACTATTTTTGTGATTTTCAATAAAAGATACTAAAGCAAAAACTGAAAGGTAAACTAACAAGACAAAAAGCAAAGGTAAAGGATAGCGTGCAACTCCCCTATCCTGAAGAGTGGAGTCCCCGGCAACGGCGCCAGAAAACTTTGCTTGATGGCTTCTCTCCCCTCGTTGGTTACCCCAAGTGGAAGGTGTGAGATGCAGTGTAGCGGAAGTTTTCCCTTGGCAATACCAAGGATCGATTTCCCTGAGACTACCAGTTTCAACAAGAAGGTGTCAACTGCTAACGGCGCCAGATATATTAGAAATCAACGTGGACCTGCACACAGATACAAATAACTTTGCTCCCAACGAGTACAAAGAGGTTGTCAATCTCTCCGGCCATGTAGTTTACAAAGGATCAAATGCAAGTGATAGTAGTGATAGATATAATTGCAATAGTAAATAAAAGCGGAAAGTAAATAGCGGATGTGATCAATGATGGTAATATGGACCGGAGTCCCATGACGTTCACTAGTGATGTCTCTCTCCCAAAAGACGATAAAACGGCTATGTGAGGTAAACGAATTACAGCTGGGCAATTGACAGGACCATGTGCGCAAACCAATGGTGACTAAGTTGCAAGAAAGGTAGAGGTTCAAAGCATGGGCGGTACGCCGAGGTAAGTAGACCGAAATCCATTTGCATCTACTACTAATCATCCACCTTGAGATATCTATCCAGAACATCTCGCTGGTATTAAGTTGCGAGTCCCACCCATAGTGTAAACTCAAAGCAACAGACAAATACATTAAAAGAACTTTACGTAAAGTAAACAATCCTTGCACCCGCGGGCACAAGCACCGTTGTTTTCCCCCTTGTGGCAACAGCACATCCCCTAGACTCATGTTTCTGTCACTCAAGCTAGTCATCGAGGGGCATGAACCCACAATCAAGCATAACGTTCCCTCTTGGAGTCACTACCTACTACTTGGCCAAAGCAATAAATAACAACGGAGAACATGCAAGAATTACTTACGAACATAAATATAAAAGAGGTGAATCAAATATATTACTCAAACACAATCTGAACATAATCTCATAATCCATCGGATCCCAGCAAACTCATCATAGCAACAGCATAAGGATTACATATGTGCCTCGATCATGTAGGGCAGCTCACGAGGACTAATTAGTGAAGCACAAGAACGGGAGGAGAACATCACATAGCTACTGGTCATGGACCCATGGTCCAAGGGAGACTACTCACAACTCATCCGGGAGGCGTCCATGGTGGTGGAGAGGCTCCCGGTGGTGATCCTCCCCTCCGGCAGGGTGCCGGGAAGAGTTCTCCTGGTGCTCCCGATCTTGGAAGCGGCGGCGGCGGCGGAACAGAGATGAGATCGCGAAAAAGAGTTCCCGTCTCGAGGGTTTCGGGAGACGGTATAAATATATGCCAAAGGGGGGCATCAGCGGAGCCTCGGGGGGCCCAGGCGCCCCCCCCCCCCGGCGCGGTCCAGGGGGGGCGCCACCAGGGCGCCTGGGGCCCTGGTGGTCCCCCTCCGGCTGTGCTTCGGGTGCTTGGTAGCTTCTGGAACACTGATTTTTTATATAATTTTTCCGGTATTTTTCTGGCAGTTCTCGTAATGGAAAAACCTGAAATACAAAAACAGCCGAAAACAGAAACAGGCACTGGGGTGCACTGATTTTAATAGGTTAGTCCAAATATGATCATAAAGTGTATGGAAGTGTATAAATATCATAGCAATATCACCCAAAAGAGGCATGGAGCACGCAGAAATTATAGATACGTTTTGGACGTATCAACCCCGCGTCACACTGGCCTTGCGTCCTCGCCTCATCATTCTGCATCGCGACGAGCCGCCTTGCTCCGTCGCAAGAGCCTTTTCGAGCAGCCGCCATCGCCGCTTCTAAAGCCAGCACTACCACATCAACTACAACCCGGGTTCAGCCGCCGCAACCCCACATCGTTGGCTTGCCTCCGCCGGCTGTGCCCCGCCTCTGCCATGGCCACTTTGTTTCCAAACCGCCGCTGTCTTGTTACGTAAAAGTCATCTGCTGCTAGATGAGATTTTGGTTCAGTCTTCCCTTGCTACATGCACACCAGGAGGTTACCAGGAAAACTATGATGATATCCTGTTGTCCCTTCACGACAAGCCGCAACTACATTCATCAATTGAGGAAAAAATACAAACGAGCCCACAGGAGCCTAGTAGCACAATTGGTGCTACTAGGAAAAGTAAACCGTGGCGAAAGCAGAAGTGTCCCATCGATTATGAGGAATCAAATGAACGGATGGATTATTGAAAGTGGAGGCATACAAATTCCACTAATTAGGATAATTTATGTACACCTCTGCGTCCAGCATTATTCAGCATCAGTGCCTCTACTCATCTGATGAAAATACCAGGTGCTATCAGTTCCATCTATTTTATTAGCAAATATTAAATTCTTTGAAAACAGTTACTCTGTCTGTAATATATTTTACGCAGGACAAGATGACTTATATTGCGAACACGGAGCTTGTGCCAACATTATCTGGCACCAGCATTCATCCATACCGCACTGCTCAATAGACACGGGCGTGCTACGATCCGGTCTAGGTCGACACGTCGTGGCTGACTTGTGCATCCGCGCCGGGTTACAACGATGTGGCTGACTCGTTCGTGATTGACTTCAGGTTCATCATAGTGATCATGAACTCTGCGGCGGATAAATACTAGCCTAACATATCAGGTGAAATCCATCCAGTATATTTTTATTATATATCGCTTTCTTTAAAAAAGAACAATTACCCCGGTCTGCAAAGTTATTCAATGCAGGACCCTAAACCACCATATTGGTGCAAATTTAAAGGCCGACTCATCCGTCTGTGCCGGTTTACAACGCCGCAGACAACTCACCCGTCCGCCCCCGCGGCCGGTTCACCAGACTGCACCGGCTTACAACAGTGCGGCCGACTCATGTGTCTGGGCTGCCTCTGATGCTGTGGTCATTTTTACTGTCCGACCTGCGGTCCGGCCTACTCAACATGCCGGGTTGACTAAACGGACACCAATGAGGATCATAAGGTCAAAATACATCAGGTGATATCCATCTAAATCTATTTTCTTGGTATATATTGTTTTTATCAAGAAAACCGTTACTTTGATCCATATATTTTGATGTACAAGACAGTTATTTATTATAAACATGGTTTATACCATGGGTACGAAGCACGCCCTGGCAACGTCCTGCCCGACGTTTCGTCTGTTCCATATTACACGGTGAATGGACACGCTCAAGACGCCACCCTTACGGCCCGGTTTACATCAACTTGCCGGGACCGCGCCTATGATTGACACGCCCATCCGCGCCGGCTTATAATGCCGCGGTCGACTCATCTATCTATATCGCCTTGGAAGCTGTGATCGTCTTTACTGTCCGACTCTCGCGGTCCGGTCTACATCAACATACCGGGCTGCGCTTGTCTGCATGAGCTGTTTATTGAGTATGAGCAAGTCACAGTTTGGGTAGCCTAGTTTTCTTTCAACAAAATGGAGGCAAATTATCATATACTATCAACCGCCGTCTGCACTGGGTGGCTCAAGGGGCACGCGCACAAGTCGGCGCCACTATAGTTTAGTTAACTTCAAATCGCCAGTTGGAAGGAACCATTCGCCGAGTTGCTGACACGGCTCATACGGGTTCATTTGTAACCCGCTGCAGTCACCTCAACCTTCTGTGGATTCACATCGCGCTATCAACTCCAATGATATACACCTTATGCTATGGTAAAATATGGAGAGTCTCAAGCCAACTCCTCGAGTAGTCTCAAGACTCAGGGGCTACGATGACATGACTCAGCAAATCTTGCCTGTTTTAGCAAAATTTAAAGAACCCCATGACGATGGAGGGAAAGATAACCCGGTCCCGGAGGCAACTGTTATATTGATGAAAATTCAAAGGCCGTCAGAAAAATTCCGGCTGAAAATTAAGATTATGGTTTAAGATCTGGCTCAAGGGAAAGATGTCTCCCACAAAGCTTTGAAGCTCTCAATAGCCAGTTTAAGAATTCCTGGTTTAAGAAGAATAATCTCGCAAGTTCGAGTTCTCAGGAAAAATTAAAGGGACCAAAGAGAGTCTATTGCAAGAGCACATCTCAAACATAGGTACCCGACAAGCACAGCTTAGAAATATGTCACATGGGGGCTTCTGTTTATAAAGTGCAATTTTGACTACCCTCCTGATCCGGCGACCAAACCAAGACCATCATAAGAGTTTGTCACATGGGGGCTCCTGTGTGCAAAGGAGTCCCTATGGCATCTTAAACCGGCGACCACATCAAGGCCATCATAAGAGCATAGCTCTGGTTGCTTTGGCAATTTCCACATGATGATGAGGGGCAAAAGAGAGTTTGATGCCTAACACAACTCAAACATAGGCCCCGACGAGCAATGCTCAAATGCTACATGGGGCTCCTGATGCAAGACATCAACGAGTTGACAACCCTTGTAGTAAACACGGCTTGGAAGCTTGGTCTATACACCTAAAACCCTAGATTAACCTGCCTGCATCAAGTAAGTCACTCCGTCCAGGTAAACCTGGTACGACCCATCGAACATACACACAAGTCAATCTTTACAGACCCTGAACTTGGTAATGTTAAATTGACGATCATCAAGTGATTACACAAGTCAATCTTCACAGACTTTTTGAACTTGGTAGCATGTGGCATTGATGATTTGGTTAAATATTGAGAACCATCTTAATAGGCTTTGCAAAATGGTTAATGACAGTAGCCGGGCAGCTCATAAAAAGCCTCGAATTTGGAGCCTGGCAGCTCATAAAAAGCCTCGACTACATGCTCTTATTTCCCCAAAAATTTATTTTTTATTTTTTATGTTTTATAAAATCTTTATCTTCAAGGTCATTGATGTTTATCCAAGTCCATTGATTCAGGAGTGGATGACTATAAGTTGCCACTACACGTGCGTTTACTAACCCGGCCTGGCTTTTGACTATAAGTCGCCAGTATGAGATAAGATAATGACCGGTGTTTACTAACCGGCCTGGCTTTTGACTATAAGTCGCCAGTATGAGATAAAATAATGACCGGTGTTTATTAACCCGGCCCGGTTTTGTTTATAAATCGGCAATCTATGATAATCACCAATGTTCAACTTTTGGGTTATTGTCCTTACTACACTGGCTTGGTAAAATCAACAGTGTGATCAAATATTACTGGAACCAGTTTTCAAACCGGGTTATATTATTCAAATCTTTAATAGCCAACAGGGCTGAATTTTTATTATGGTTATCAATAACCAATATTATGATTAAGGTTTTCAAAGTCGCTTCAGCGCAGTGGATATTATTTTATCAATGGGTATGATTTATTCTTCAATTGAAGGAATAGTCCCAAGTCGCTGCAGGCTTACGGCCCGGCACTTGGGGCCTACATTATTCAAGTTGAGATTACATGAAATATGCAAGTCTCATGTCACTGCCAGCATGCACCATGACACTTGGGGGCTAATGCAAAGTCAGTTTTTACTGGCCTTATTGAAGACCCGACTGATCACATCATAATGAGCCGGCCCTTTGGGGCTACCAATTGCTCATGTCAACAATTCAAGGTACACAAGTCTTAATCCATTATATTGAAGGATCCACCGCTCAGTTGGTAAAACACAAAGCTCTTAACCTTGTGGACGTGGGTTCAATCCCCATGATGGGGGTTACATTATATGATGTTCTTTTCAAAGAAGTATACATAAAGTACCGGCTCAATATTATCTTACAGAGCTGGCCCTTGGGGGCTACACGTTGCTGTTCAAGTCTACATGATCATATTTATAAAGTCCCTGCTCATTATTGCATAATGACCCGGCCCTTGGGGGCTACACTGGTTGATGTTTTTGAGCATCAGGCAATTACAAGTCCCAGGTTGATGCAAGCATGACAACCCGGCACTTGGGGGCTACATAATATGGAGTATTCAGTTTTTACTAGTGACTGGGATGAACAATCTGGATTTCTTCAAGGTTGCAACATTTATATTGAAACAAGTCTTAAGCTATCACTATGTTCTCCTCTTAAGACTTGGGGGCTACAGGTAATATGTATATAAAGGAGGAACATCTTTGAATTCCCAGTTTCAGACAAATCAAGAAGATTAATTGTGTAAACCGGCATTGGCAACAATAATAACCCGGCGTCTATAATATCATGGCCCATGATCATCAGTTTTTATAACCCGACAATTTTGGTAATCATAAACCGGCAAGTTCTACATCTTCAAGCCGGCTGGATATCAGTTGAATATTTCAAAGAACAATATTTTTGTCAAGTAAGAGCATTGAAGGCCGAGTCAAATGGATTCTTGATTTACAATATTTTTTATGCAAGCAAGTTGATTATGAAACTAGTCTGTTGATCCGGATTTTCTAGAAGAAGGAAAGGACAAGGACTTATGGATGGTCAAGCGCCGGTTTACAAGAATTCTTAACCCGGAGCACAACCTGTCAAATTTGTTCTTGTGTTTATTTTGTAGCATAAGTTTACCATGGATAAATCCAAGCTAAACTGGGGGCTAATGTCGGGGATATACCCCGTGGTATGACCCGGCCGGAAAGATGACCCGGTCGGACTTGGCGGTTTACTTGAGACCCGGTTTACACTTGGTGATTCACTGGCGACCCACCCTGAACAGACGGTTTACAAGCAACCTGCCTGAATAATATCACTCACTAGTAACCCGGTAGGCGGTCGTCGGATGACAAGGCCCAAGGCCCGGAAGGCCGGTTTATGTTAATAGTGGGCCGGTTTATGAGGAAAGCACAAGGAATATTCTCCTACAAAGGAAGCAAGACTAGGACTCCTTGTAATAGAGTAATCCTAATCCTACTAGGACTAGTCATGTAACCCGCCCCTTCAACATAAATAAGGAGGGGCAGGGCTCCCCAAAGAGGGACAAGTTCTCACAAGTTAGAAGGAACAACAAACAATCTCTAGGGCAAGACACAAAACGCCGGTTTACCGGCGACTCCATGAGGGTCATAATGAGATCTAGCCTCAAACAACATGTAGGGCTATTACCGGATGATGTTTCCCGGGGCCCGAAGCTGTCTAAATCCTTGTCTTGCATTGCGTCTCTCGATTCCGCTCAACCCCTCTCAAGCTACCACATAGATGTGTTGGCCTCGTGACGAAGTCCTCACGCTAGGACATCTGCCAGGACAAAACCACGACACCAGTGACAGAAAGGGACATGACATGTATTGTATTGTTGCCATTGAGGATAACAAGATGGGGTTTTCATCATATTGCTTGAGTTAATTTCTCTACATCATGTCATCTTGCTTAAGGTGTTACTCTGTTCTTACGAACTTAATACTCTAGATGCAGAATCATTTTGGTCAGTGTGTGGAGTAATAATAGTAGGTTCAGGCAGGGGTCGGTCTACTTGTCACGGACGTGATGCCTATATTCATGATCATGGAAGCATGATCTTGTGCTTTAAGTACTTTTTCTACTTGAGTTTTTACCATGGAAGCATGTTCATTAATGAGCTTAAGATCATTAAAAGTTCTTCTCATATAATCACCCAAGAGTTCAAGCATATAAGCATTATGTTTCAATTATCTACTAACATAAGCATTGCAATTCACTTGTTCAATAATAAAATTATCAAACTCATCCAGACATTGACTAGCAGACTTATTATTAGGAATATCACCTTCATCAAATCTATAGAGAGAATTTACCTCTACTACCTGTGTCGGGTTATCAAGACCATGCATTTTTAATAGGTGTTAAATTCTTAATATCTTCAGCTGTAATACCTTTTTCTTTCATATATTTCTTTGCCTCTTGCATATCTTCAGGACTGAGAAATAGAATACCTCTTTTCTTTGGAGTTGGCTTCGGAGGTGATCCGGGAAGAGTCCAATCATTATCATTGCTCAATATATTATTCAATAGTTTTTCAGCTTTCTCAACAGTTTGTTCTCTGAAAACACAATCAGCATAACTATCTAGGTGGTCCCTAGAAGCATCGGTTAGTCCATTATAAAAGATATCAAGTATTTGATTTTTATTAAGAGAATGATGGGGCAAAGAATTAAGTAATTGGAGAAGCCTAGCCGAAGCTTGTGGGAGACTCTCTTCTTCAATTTGCACAAAGTTAAATATTTCCTGTAAGGCAACTTGTTTCTTATGAGCCGGAAAATATTTTGTAGAGAAGTAGTATATCATATCCTGGGGACTACGCACACAACCAGGAGCAAGAGAATTAAACCATAACTTATCATCAACCTTTAATGAGAAAGGAAACAACTTAAGAATATAGTAATAGCGAATTTTGTCCTCATGAGCAAATAGGGTGGCTATAAAATTCAGTTTAGTAAGATGTGCCATAACAGTTTAAGATTCATAACCATGGAAAGGATCAGATTCAACCAAAGTAATTAACTAAGGATTGACAAAAAATTCATAATCTGTATCAGTAACACGGATACGTGAAGTAGCAAACTCAGGATCATATTGCATTCTAGCATTCAAAGATTTTTCTTTCCGCTTGCATAATAATTTCTTATGATCATTCCTATCCTTACAAGCAAGAAAGTCCCTAGCAACCTCTCCTTCCATAACATATCCTTCAGGCATAACAGACAATTCATATCTAGGAGATCTAGGTCTAATAGGTGTTTCAAAGTTTCAAGTTTCAATAATTTCACCAGTTTCGGATATATCATCATCTTCATCATATTCAGTAGTTCCCACTCTAGCAAGATGTTTATCAAGTAATTCACCAATTGGCACAATTTTATCAAGAAGAGTAGTAGCATCATAAGCATCATACATAGTAGAAGTAGCATCATCAATAACATGCGACATATCAAAATCAATAGCAGGTGTAGGTGTCGCAAGCTTACTCAAAAGAGATGGTGAATCAAGTGCTGAGCTAGATGACAGTTCCTTACCTCCCCTCGTTCTAGAGGGAACGATCTTGGTTCTATCATCCTTCAGATTCCTCATAGTGATCAACAGATATAAATCCCAAGTAACTCAGAAAATAGAGCTATGCGCCCCGACAACGGCGCCAGAAAAAGGTCTTGATAAACCACAAGTTAGGGGATCCCCACTGTTTTCGAGGGTAGAGTATTCAACCCAACTTTATTGATTCAACACAAGGGGAGCCAAATAATATTCTCAAGTATTAGCAGTTGAGTTGTCAATTCAACCACACCTGAAAGACTTAACATCTGTAGCAAAGTATTTAGTAGCAAAGTAATATGGAAGTAACGGTAATGATGGCAAAAGCAATAGTAGCAGTTTTGTAGTGATGGTGACAGCAGCAGTAATGAAAGTAACAAAGCTAGTGTCAATATGAAACGAACTCGTAGGCAATGGATCGGTAATGATAGGTATCAGATAATATTCACCATGTAGCGGTTATAACCTAGGGTGACACAGAACTAGCTCTGATTCATCAATATAATGTAGGCATGTATTCCATATATAGTCATATGTGCTTATGGAAAAGAAATTGCATGACATCTTTTGTCCTACCCTCCCATGGCAGCGGGGTCCTAGTGGAAACTAAGGGATATTAAGGTCTCCTTTTAATAAAGAACCAGAGCAAAGCATTAGCAGTTAGTGTAGACATGAACTTCTAAAACTATGATAATCACCGGAAAGAATCCCAATTATTGTCACCTTGGGGTATGCGGATCATAACTCGTAATAGGTGTCTACAACTTGCAAGATCGAAACAAGAACACATGTATATTCACGAAAACATAATAGGTTCAGATCTGAAATCATGGCACTCGGGCCCTAGTGCCAAGCATTAAGCATAGCAAAGTCATAGCAACATCAATTTCAGAACATAGTGGATACTAGGGATCAAACCCTAACAAACCTAACTCGATTACATGATAAATCTCATCCAACCCATCACCGTCCAGCAAGCCTATGATGGAATTACTCACACACGGCGGTGAGCATCATGAAACTGGTGATGGAGGAAGGTTGATGATGATGACATCGATGATCTCCACTCTCCGGAGCCCCGAACGGACTCCAGATCCGGTCTCCTGAGGAAGAACAGGGGGTGACGGCGGCTCAGTATCATAAAATGCGATGAATCCTTCTCTCTGGTTTTTTCTCCCAGAACATGAATATATGGAGTTGGAGTTGAGGTCGGTGGAGCTGCAGGTGACCTACAAGGCAGGGGGCATGCCCCCACCCTTGTGGACAGCCGATGGGTCCCATCCCGTAGAATCTTTCGCCAATATTATTTATATTTTCCAAAAATATTCTTCGTGGATTTTCAAGTCATTCCGAGAACTTTTATTTCTGCACAAAAATAACACCAAGGCAATTCTGTTGAAAACAACATCAGTCCAGGTTAGTTCCAATCAAACCATTCAAATTATAGTCCAAAACAAGGGTAAAAGAGTTTGTAAAAGTAGATACGATAGAGATGTATCAGTAGCTAGACAGCTTCTTCTCTCTTTGTATCTCAATACAACTCTTGGAGATCCATTTGATATAATGACTTTTGCGGTGTGTTTGTTGGGATCCGATGAATTGTGAGTTTATGATCAGATTTTCTTTGATTTTATATCCAATCTTGATTATTATAGCCTCGTATTTCTTCTCCGATATTTTGGTTTTGTTTGGCCAACTTGATCTATTTATCTTGCAATGGGAAGAGGTGCTTTGTAATGGGTTTGATCTTGCGGTGCCCTTTCCCAGTGACAGAAGGGGCAGCAAGGCACGCATGTATCGTTGCTATTAAGGATAAAAAGATAGGCTCTTTTCCTATATGAATAGATCTTGTCTTCATCATGTCATCGTTCTTATTGCATTACTTCGTTTTCCATGAACTTAATATGTTGGATGCATGTTGGATAGCGGTCGATATGTGGAGTAGTAGTAGTAGATGCATGCAGGAGTCGGTCTACTAATCTTGGACGTGATGCCTGTATACATGATCATTGTCTTGGATATCATCATAATTATTTGCTTTTCTATCAATTGCCCAACAGTAATTTGTCTACCCACCGCATGCTATTTTCTCGAGAGAAGCACTAGTGAAATCTATGACCCCGGGTCTATTTTTCAATCATATACTTTCAGATCTATATTTCCATTTGCCTTTTTAGTTATCTGCCACTTTTGTTGTCAGATCTATATTCTCACAAAAACCCAAAAATACCTTGCTGCATTTTATTTGCTTTTATTTGCATCTTTCAATCTACTACAATTTTATCTTATCCTTGTGTCACTTTTTGGCATCGTTACCCGGAAGGGATTGGCAATCCCTTTAACGCGTCGGGTTGCAAGCATTTGTTCTTTGTGTGCATCTACCGTTTACATATTGTTGCTTGGCTCTCTTACTAGTTCGATAACCTTGGTCCCATCACTTAGGGAAATACCTTACCGTTGCTGTGCTGCATCCTCCCTTATTCCTTGGGGAAATACCGATGCATCTCAATCGACATCAAAGGAACTTTTTGGTGCCGTTGCCGGGGAGACATCATTAACATCTATCAGGTTCCTAATCACAAATCTCATCTCCTTGCAATTTGCATTTTTTTCTATTTGCCTCTCCCCCACTTCACAAAAATTTGCCGTATTTATTCGCCCTCTTTTTCGATCGCCGTTTTCCTTGCCGGATCTATTCACGTTCTTGCTTTCTAGTCATCATGGCTAGTCATCCCTCATCATTTGCACCCCCGAGAACGAAGTTCTCAATTTTAAACAAAGAGGAGGAGAAAGCCTAAAAGATGCTTGGTATAGGATTTGCAATGCTAATAACAGATCTATTCATAAGCAGTCAACTATTGTTATTCTTAGAAATTTTTATGTGGGAATCACTACTTGTTTTAGATTTGTTCTTGACACCATTACCGAAGGAAATTTCTTAATTTATCCTCCTCTTGATGCTCTGAATGCTATGGGAAGTTTAGTGGGTTCTCCTCCAATTATTGTAAATGAAACAATTTTTACTCTTGAGCATGTTATTCAAAGATTAGATGCTATTGAAAAGGGAATGCTCACTAAAGAACATATTGAAATTTGGATAAAAAGATGCATAATCTTGCTAATAAATTTGGGCCAAAAGCGGGTGATGTTTTTAAACATTTAAAAGAGAAGGAACCTGTAGTTAATGAGACAATTTAAGAGAGTCCTTCTCGAATTGATAAATTTTTAAGAAATTATTAGTAACTTGAGCACCGCTTTTTATTCCGTTAGTACTATGAAGAAAACACCCGTAGAAAGTCGCAAGAACAAGGGGGCTACTTCTAGCAGTGACAAAGGGGGTCTTAAAATGATTAGTGTGCATCCCAATTTTATTGAAATAATAATAGGTCCCCTCTACAAAAAAAAATCCTTGATCTTGTCCCTATAAGTATTATTGTTGAGGAAATTTATGCCAAATCTTTGAAGAAATGTGTGATTGAGGAGTTGGAGAACAAGGATGACAATACTTGAGATCTTGGTATTATGCCTAGCTAAGGGCGTAAAACGACAGCGCTCGTTGGGAGGCAACCCAATTTGTATCTTTTTTATTTTTGGTTTTCTTGTTGTTTTCAATAAAATAACAAATAATACCTCTGGTTTGATGTGTTTTTGTGGTTTAAATAAATATTTGTGCCAAGCAAAGCCTTTGGGATGAATTGGTTGATAGTTGATTTGATCGCGTTGGAAAATCAGAAACTTTTGTGTCCAGAGTTAGAATTTCTGATGATTACTGGAGCGTGATAAACTCTTGATTTTTTTGGAGTTATCAATATACAAATTTTCCGCGTTATCCTAATTTTTCATAATTTTCAAGGTTACAGAAGTATGGTCAAAATTCGCATATTTCAATACAGTTCTGTATTTGACAGATTCTGTTTTCGTTGTGTTATGTGCTTGTTTTGATGATTCTATAGTTTCTTTTAAAGAATTTTTGCAATAGAAAAGTTTGAATACAGTAGATATAATAGAATTAAAAAAATAAGATTTGATTTTCTACAGTACTTAGAGTAAAGATTAGATTTGTTAGACTAATGGATCTCACGAGGTTTTGTTGTGTTTTCTGTGATTGAAGTTTTCAAGTTTTGGGTGAGATCGCGATGGATGAAGGAATAAGGAGCAACAGAAGGCTAAGCTTGGGGATGCCCGAGGCACCCCGGGATAATATTCAAGAAGTATCAAGCAACTAAGCTTGGGGATGCCCCCGAGTGGCATTCCCTCTTTCTTCTAACGACCATCGATATTTTACTTGAGATTATATTTTTATTTGTCACATATCATGAGTTTTGCTTGGAGCGTCTTGTATGATATGAGTCTTTGCTTTTTTTTATTTTTTATTTTTAATAATTATCCTTGTTGCACACACCTATTTGAGAGAGCCAAATTATGGTATGCTTGCTCCTATGCTTCACTTATTTTTTTAGAGCTATGGAATTGCTCTAGTGCTTTACTTATATCTTTTTTAGCATGGTGTGCTTTGTTATTTTTGAAGAAATTCTATCATGCTTCACTTAGATTTTTTTTGAGAGAAATAAATATGATGCTCATGTTCTTCACTTATATTTATTTGAGATTATCAAAAGTAACTTATGAAACTTGTCCCAAAGTGATAGATATCCAAGGGGGATATAATAAAAACTTTTGCGAAGATCATTGGACAAAATAAACTTGATTCTTTGTATAGTTTTGAGATATGATGATAGTGATATGTGAGCCATGTTAATGAGTAATTATGTTTTAGTAAGAATATTGATGTTAAGGTTTGTGATTCCCTAAGCAAGCACGAAAGTCCATAGTCATGCAATGAAATTACATCCTACTTGTGTTGCATTATTCGGTGTTAGTTATGTTTAATGTTCTCTTATGATGGTTTTCGTTCCTTGGTTGGTCGCTTCTCAACCTATTACTAGCCTCCACTTTGTACTAAGTAGAAATACTACTTGTGTATCGAATTCCTAAAACACAAGTTATGCCAAATGAGTCCACCATACCTACCTATATGCGGTATTTCCTTGCCGTTCTAAGCAAATTTGTATGTGCCAACTCTAATTTCAAAATACAATTCTCTTTTGTGTGTCCGTACCGCTCATGAAGCGGCGAGGGGTGGCTAATATTTTTCATGCTAGATGTGTTATTCTCAATATGAGTGTTTATTCACTTTCATTGCACGAGAGTATGGTGGTAATATGGATTTCCAGTCCCGAAATGAAAAAGAAAATTTACTTTGTGTTGTCAAATAATAAATTTCTTGGAAAGTGTTGGTATGGAGGGCAACCGTGGATACAGCTAGCCATGGCTTGTGCAAGTTTGGTGGAAAAAGGAATGAACTTTATTTTATGTGTTGGGAACCGCCTATGATATATCTAGCATGGAAAGTGTTGGAAACTCTAAGTCGTTCTTGTTGACAGGAAAAGCATGCCACCCAAAATAATTTTATCTCTCAATTTAAGCTTTGAGCTCTAGCACCTCTACAAATCCCTACTTCCCTCTGCGAAGGGCCTATATTTTACTTTATGCAATTTTTATTTTTATTTTGAGTCTCCATCTTATCTTATAAAGCACCAACTATGGAACACTATTATCACAATTGAGCATTGGATGTAGCTAATATTTGGATGTGTTGCATGAATGGATCAATGGTTGAGAATGATGGGCTAGGTATAACTTGCTTTAGTATTGATATTTTGAAAGACATGATTGTTTGTTGATATTCTTGAGTATTAAAGTCCTCATGTCAAAACTAGACTATTACTTTGAACCATACACTGGTACAACGAGGTGCTATACACACGGTTTTTAACCCCTTTCCGCGATGGCATTTGTAACCGTCGCCAAGTGAGTGTAGCCGATAGGGTGGGTCCTTCCCACATGACCCAGAAACCGTTGGGGATAGGCCCTCCTGGCACACAGGTTGGGGCAAAATGAGCTCATGTGCGAACGGGCGAGACATCGAAACTAAATCTTTTCCGTTCGTATGTACATCCCACACGGTGAATCCCAGAAAAACATTTCCGTTCGTATGTATATCACACACAGTCAATCCAAGGAATACATTTCTGTTCTGATGTACATCCCACACAGTCAATCCAGGGAAAACGTTTCCGTTTGTATGTACATCCCACACAGTCAATCCAGGGAAAAAGTTTCCGTTCCTATGCACATCCCACACAGTTTTATATAAAGGCTCATGTGTGATAGGTGTAACTATCACACATGCTCTGCCTTGGTTAACCGTTTGCTTTTATCAACTACGTCACACACGATTTGATGAAGAAAATTGTGTGGCATTGGGATATCCATCACAATCGCTTTTACTACTAGAACCGTTTGCAAAGTTCCATGACGTATTTAGCAAGTTTATTAGTTTACAATTAATAATTCCAGTATTGCGCAAATTCACATTTCATATCGAACAGTTGTTTGCCAATTTCATATCAGGCACATAAATATATTTTAACATCACAGTACGATAGATACCTAAAAACAACACAATACATCATATAGCTAGTTCAACTTCATAAGAACAATTTTAGAACAATATATTCATTTCCCTAATCGAGATCATCCAGGCTCGTCTTATCCACCTCTGCTTTCAGTTCAGTAAGAACCTATTTTGCACTGGCCAAATGGGAAAGTGCATCCTCCTTCGCCAACACCATCTTAGCAAAGTCTGATTTTAAAAATCTGAGCTCATTGTCCACCTTCCTCTTTTTATCCCGCATCTTCAAATATTCTTCAGCGTTGACAATACTTTCTCTAAGCCTATGTCTGTTCTCTTCCTCATACATGCTCCAGAGCTTTGCTAGGCACATCATCAAAGACTGTGGCCACTCTTGATCAACCCACTCCAAGTAAGAACACTTCCGTTCATCCTATAATACATAAAACTAGATCAGTAACAATTGTAGGGGAAATGAGTTTATGGCAACAAAGAAAATCACTAATACTTATTTTGAAAAACAGAAGAAACAGGTTAATTATGACGTATCTTCTCAAAAAGAATAATTTGCAAATGAATTAATTGCTACTGAGACAACAACCAAATTCTGAAACATCAGAAGCTATAATTAACTACAACAACGCTACAAGTTCTTACTCATGTACTATAAATAACAAATTGAACATTTTATGAGGAAGGTAAATATAACTGCAACAACATAGCGACAGTGTTAGGATGACAAAAAAATTGATACTATCAGGTGTGTACATGCACAAATTTAGTAACATAGAACTAATAGCACTAAGACCATCCACTATTTATGCCAAAACCGGTGTAAAGACAACTGTTGCTACATCTCGCACCGGTGCCCTGCACTGGCGAGTCAATGCAGCAGAAATAAATCAGGGACCCGGACTTTGGAGCACGTAGTTGCTCCGATGCCCAGTTCCTTCGTGCCATAAAGATTTAGTATTTTACTGCTTGGCTTCTCGGATTTGTGGACCAAAGTTGGTTGCACAAATTGCTGAAGCGGTGACAAATAATTTTCTAATGGCACCGCTGATGAGATGGCAACATTTTTAGATACTAGGTACAAATTGTGACACTGTCTTAGGATGCGTTTGGTTGAAGGTGTGGTATGAATGGGTTGGGACTGTGACAGTCTCTGAATCACATCGAACAAATGATTTGTAACAACAAAAGAGGGTTTAACCTTCTCTGCACATGCCAGAAACTTCCTCCCCCTGTCCACAGATTCAAACGCAACTAGCTTCACGCATGGAGATTGATGGTGACAACGAGCAGACAGATCTTCAGCCACCCCGCTCCATTCGTTGCAACTGATGGTCCTAGGTAGCTACAAGAGGAAGAAATGACTCAAATTGACCGCCGAGTTAAAATCCTTCATTCCAAGTCATAGCCCGAGAGAGAGAAGAGAGGCATACCCGAGTGGTGAATGAGTCATCATCATCGGAGGAACCGCTGGAGAGGTCATTGAACAAGACCATGGCAACCCCGATGGTAGGATGCGAGACGGGGAGAGCGAGGAAGCAAGCGAGCAAGTGGCTATAGCTTAGGAAGGAAGGAAGGAAGGAGGAAGCATGAGAAATGTGACTTGTGGTCGCGGAGAAAGGGGGTGGGGATGGGGGTGGGGGTAGATATTTCGGTCGTAGGCCAAAAAAATTGAAATGTGGAAGGAAACTTTGCGCGGTGCCGCCGAAGGCCATTCACTTTGAACAATTGTGTGCATCGCAAATGATTCTTCTGCTTTACGCGCATGGGATGAGTTTGATAATTAAAATTTTGGTGGAAATTTACCCGGGTACGTCATTGCATAATTTAACATCGTTTGCTAATTTGGGCACACAAAAGAGCGTATAGCACAGAGACCACACTTATTAAATCGAGCAATTTTAGTAATTTAACAGAGCCAGTTGACCTAAACATTGCTCTAACAAAAGACCGGCATTGAAAACAAAGCCTAAGTATGCATAATTTTAACAAATCCGCCTCCGTGCCGGCCTATGCATCGTTGATGTGAGATGAGACGTTGATGACTTGTCCTAACGACATGTCATCCTTGGTGGACTCCGCGTCCCCCCTACTGAAGTCGACCGCATCCTCATCCTCGTCCTCGTCCTAGGCGCCGCCCTCAAGGTTGTAGTACTCATAGTAGTGGCTGCGCCAGAGCTCGCGTTGGTAGTCCACCGCCGATTCCTCGACGGACTTACTATTCTCTACCTCGACCTCGGCCACGTGCAACTCCTCCTCCCGGCGCTCCTCGATCTTCGCCGCCTCCTGAATATCCAGCTCCCGCTTGGTGATCTCATGAGGAAGCAGGTGCTCCATGGCCACCGCCGCCTTTTCAGATGTGGGTTGCATGCTAGATTCTGAGGTGGCCTGGAATATCTTGGCGTGTGCGTCCTCGATCTTGGCATGGATGGCCTCGACAAGGGCCAGGGAAACATCGATGGCACAGACGGCAGCTCGAGCGCTCCCGGCATTTGCAGTCGCCGTCGCAGCAGCAATTGCAGCCGTCTCGGCTGCTACAGCTGCCCTGTCGGTTGATGCAGATGCTCTCTCAGCGGATGTGGCCGCGCTCAGTACGGATGCCGCGGCACTCTCTACATAGGCAGTCGCGCTCTCGACGCAGGCGGCGGCTCTCGGGGAGGACGCGGCCATCGTACGGGCCTTCACGAAGCGTTTCCATGGCGTCATCTTTGGTAGAAGGGGGTGCGAGATGGGGATCAGGATTCGTGGATTCGGGGGTTACCGGCACTGGAGCAGACGAGCCGGTGAAGCTTAAGGAGGAAGACTTAAATAGACCCATAAATTTTCATCACAAACGGTTTCTACGAAAAACTGTGTGTGATGTTGTTGATATTTTTTATTAGCCGTGAAAGACGAATTTGGAGTAAAGTGGCAACGGATGGTGTTTTAAATGTACGAGAAAAATTGTAGTACTAATACAACTATCATGTCAAATTTTGGAAAATTTCAGGGGCCGTTTGACCTTTTAAGACATTTAAGTGATTTTCTAGCCATTTGATGACTGTAATTAATATTAGAACCACATGTACATGCAAGATCTAACCATAATGATTTGAAAAGTCATATTTTATGTACTTGTGTGTGATTGAATTCTATGTGCAGTAAATTGGAAGGAATTTTCAAACATATTGGTCTAACGACTATGGCACAATTAAGCATGGAGTGCCATCGCATTTAAATTCCAAAAAATAAAAAATACCAGAAATACGTGAGACCTTGCTTGATGTAATGTCATGCCACCAAGATGATGTGGTAAAATATTTGGCATATTTGACGAAATTTGGGACACACACCCCTCACAAACCGAAGCAACTCACTAGAAGGCTTGTGGTTCCGAGAGGGAACAGTGCATGTTTGATGATGAACGTGAGATAGCTTCCCCTTACAGCCTTCAATTTTTTTCTACATTTAACATGCACTAATACAACTGTCATGTGAAAACTTGGAAAAATTTCAAGGGTCATTTGACCTTTTAAAGACATTTAAGTGATTTTCTAGCCATTTAATGACCGTAATTCAAATTTGAACTACATCTAAATGCAACGGCTAACCATAACGGTTTGAAAAATCATATTTGTGTACTTGTGTGCGAGTTAATTCCATGTGCAGTAAATTAGAAGGAATATTCGAACATATTGGTCTCACGGCATGGACACATGCATGGAGTGCCATGGCATTTTAATTCCAAAAAAAAATGATCAAAAAACATGAAACCTTGCTTGATGTAATGTCATGCCACCAAAATGATGTGGTAAAAAATTGGCATGTTTGACGAAAGTTTGGACACACACCCCTCACAAACCGCAGCAACTCACTAGAAGGCTCGTGGTGAGTTGAAGGAGCGGCATCCTCCCACCTCTCTCCTCCACCTCCCTCCCGCTCCTCACCACACACTATGGATCTAGCCATTGATTCTCACCATGGAAGGTCTCCTACACTTGGATTTCAACCCTGGCCTTGTGGTTGCAGATCAGGTACGTCAACGGTTTGGAGAAACTGTGATTTTTCTCTAGCTCGCAATACCAAGGAATTTTTCTTGGTGGTCTCTTTCTCTTCGGCCTCGTTCCCTGTATCTGAAGAATATGCGGGTGTGGCTCTTCAATGTTGCATTCGTGGTCATCACAAATGATCCAAGGTTTCTAGGATCAATGAGAGATACTTTTGTTTCTAAGTGGATGGTAACAAAGTTGGACATTATATCACGGTCTTAAGGATCAGATTTGGCCGGATTTCATATGTCATTTTCATTTGTTCAATGACCGTTTTAGTGGTTATAAGCATTTTGAATCACAATGGAATGCTGATGAAAGACTTGAAACTATTGCTAGACGGAGCCCAATGGCCATGCAGATCGGCAAAATCTCTCTATACACATTCTAATGCTCATGATCCTGCTTCCTCCAAAGAATTATGCAAGTTTGGGCTCATTCCCGTGACCTCCATGGATTTCAATGACAAGAATAGCCATGAAGCTTTATGTTCGGCCATGCCACCTTCGGGCGGGGCCGATCCGGCAGGTCCTACGGTAACTTTGGCTAAATTATCTACGATCATTCACTGCCCAATTGATTCGCCAGAGTATTTACTCTTGATTGGCAATTTTCGATTTCCTTATAATATCACTTACCTGTAATTGCCACAATCCTTCATTTCTTCGGCCATACGATATGCACCACAACACACGTCTAGGCCACCTTTATTATGTAAGGCTCATATTGCTGATTTATCGCGAGCGGGATATGGTTATAAGGAACTTTCTGATCTTGCCAACTGCTGGGGTACTCTTTGTGCCAAATGCTTGCAATGGGGTCATCAGAAAAGTAATTGCCATGCACGGATTATATGCCTAAATTTCTCTGCCCTGGGACATAAAGGTATTAATTTCCCTACAAGACATAGGTCTTCCATTGATGGTATTTCTTTTATGGCAGCTGATACTAATTATCGAGTCAAATCTACTCATACTAGGCATCAAATCAGTCCCTCCGTAATGGCTCGGACTTGCCCTTCCAAGAGACGAGGGAGCCCCCCCCCCTCGACTGTCCGATGCGATACATGTGGCCACTATGGACACCTGGAGCTCTCCTGATGGCGCCACCGATGGGCCCAACGCTGGCAGTGGCGACCAAAAACCCCATCCACAACCCCTGACGCCTCGGATTCGCACTCCTCGCCCGCCTTGCTTCCCAATGCTGCGGAGCGCTCTACTCTAGCACCTCCACCAAGAAACACCGCCGTCGCCGTCACCACCAAAGTCTTCACCACCTCCATGGCCAACTATCTGGTGAATCCAATCCCCTTCCTCCCCGCGGGATGGTCAATCGAGCCCGGACCGCCCGATCGAAGGTTCGTGCGGACATGGCAGTCAATCCAATCCCACCCCTCAACAACACCTTCCTCGTCATTGCCGAAGCAAGAAGATTTGTTCCACTGTGTCTCAAGGAGGGACTCCGCAACACCATTGAAGGACTGCTGCATGAATCGGGTCTGCACACAACCGAGTCCTCTGACCATCCGCTCGGTATTGGTATGTTCACTTTTGCGAACGCATTCATCCGTGATACAATAGTCAACACCACCTTTCAGCTAAATGATGAGGATTTGGTAGTTTCTTTTGTCTGCCACAATGCTGCTCTGAATATGCGCAACACCACCTACGAACCTGACGTGTGGCTAATGTATATCAGGTTTCTAGATGATTATCAGACTGATTTTTATCTTCAGCATTAAGTTGATGACTATGGTAGATTGGTCACCTGGAATAGTCCAAATATTGATCGTAGTGTGGTGCTAATCAAAGTTAGAGTCATTCGTATGTGCTTGATTCCCAAAAGTGTTGTTGTTTGTCAGTTAGGTGGGGACAGGGCTTGCTAGACTGCTTCGATGTACATCCTTAGAGGTGTTGACTGGAATGCCCACGACCGAGAGGTCCCAATAGCGGATGAGGAACCGCCGCCGACCAATGGTGTCCTCCATCCTATGTTTGGACAAGGTCTCACATTTGAACAACTATACCAGCAGCAACTTCAGAATTGGCTCCTTCAAAATGATGTGCAGAATGATCACACACCTCATAATGCACCTCAGTACGATGGCCCTCGGGATGCTTAGTGGCATGCTTGGCCACAACCTCTAGTGCCTCAAATGCCAGCAACTTTGGTTAACTTCCCGTCTTGGTTGGCAGCCTAGGATCACCGTGTTCAAGATGGGATTTTTCCTGAAGACAATGTGACTGACAGTCTGAACTCTACTTGGAATGATTCTAGCTCCACAGCCAGCATGCAGGGTTCCACTCCTATGCATAATCTAGAGGTCAGCACTCTCCTTGTGGCCCCTCCCGTGCCTCAGAATGTCATCAACGTGGATGTGGCCATCTCTGCTGTGACTCTTCAAGTTAACATATCAATGCAAGGAAATGAACTCACCACTGTGCTTGCTTATGATCTAGTTCCATGCAATGTTTTCACTGAGTACCTCTCCAGAACCATTATGAGTGTGGTGGCAGCCTATGGTCCTTGGAGCTCTGGCTATGGGTTACCACCTATGGAGATGCAAGTGACCATGCCCATGTCTACCCTTCAAGTGTCTGACATTGATGCTTTGCACCTGGTGTGTTTCTCTGCTCATATTCTGAAACCAACACATATGCCATCTTCAGTTCAGATCTCTGAAATTCCCCATGACAACTCTGCTACTGATCTGTCACCTTTGGAAATTATGGGAGCTTCTGACCTGACTCAAGCACCTGCAATCAGTGAAAGATTTACATATGCTTTAGCTGCCTGTAACTTGGTCAGCAACTCTGCTTTCAGTGAAGAGGTCTCCCTCCTAGCGCCAATTGCAAGATTAAATTCTGGGCCTCAACCTACTTTGCCTGAGACCATGGAGGACTCATCTGATATGGGCTTGGCCCAAGTGTTTCCTGACGTTCCTGGACCATCTCCTGCTCGTCCTCGCCGCTCCAAATACAAAGCCCCTCCTATGACCACAGAGGTGCATCACAGCACCAGGTCCACCCGTTTTGATGGCTCCAAAGTCCCACAAACCACTGATGTATGTGCCACCTCTTCCAAAGTCAAACCAAGGGTAATTCCTTCTACTCCTTCAAGCTCTTCTGCTCCAGTGCTGGATCGTCCACCGCCACCTACCCCACTTCGCACCATGCATGATATTGGCATTAACCGTTACGCGGTTCCTCCTCAAGAGCTCACGGAAGCTGCTCTACTGGCCTCGGAAGTCCCTGCCATCAACAACTCGAGCCTGGAGGAGGGATCCTCTTCCTCAGAATAATTAAGTTGCCTCTGATGCCACTTTTGTGTAACTGGAACATCCTATGTTGGAATGTTCATGGTCTTAATTCCGATAAAAAACTTCTTGCGTTGTCTAATGCGGTCTCTGTTAGTGGGTGTGCTATCGTGTGTCTGCAGGAATACAAAGAAACCAGTTATCGATCTTGCTTTTATTAAAACCTGTTGCCCTAAGAGATTTGATAAATTTGCTTATGTTCCTTCGAGGGGTGCCTCGGGTGGTCTGCTTACTGCCTGGAATAGCTCTATTTTTTCTGGTAATGTTATTGTCCAGGAGGATTTTGCATTGGGCATTCAGTTCACCAGCACTCTCTCCACACACGCATGGACGCTCCACAAAATCTATGGCCCGTGTGTTGGTTCTGCACGTGATATCTTCACTCAGTGGATATATGATAGGGATATCCATGCTGACGATGACTGCTTGTTTCTTGGAGATTTCAATTACATTCGTGGTCCAGAGAGCCGCAATAAGCCAAGGGGTGATGTTAATGAAATGTCAACCTTCAATGACATTATTTGCAAACACAACCTCATTGAGTTACCAATTAAGGGCAGGTTATATACCTGGAGTAACATGCAACAAGATCCCCTACTTGAGCAACTCGACTGGTTCTTTACCTCCATCCACTGGACAAATGTTTATCCATACACCTTGGTGAAGCCCCTCTGCAAACCTACCTCGGATCACACACCATGTGTAGTAAACATGGAGACAAAAATACCACATGCCAAGATTTTCAGATTTGACTCCTATTGGCTACTGTACCCTGGGTTTATAGACGTGGTAAAAAACGTTTGGGACCGACCGGTCAACTCGGCCAACGCGGCCATGGTGCTCTACCGCAAGTTCAAGTTTCCGAGGCAGGAATTAAAAGCTTGGGGTAAGAATATCTCTCGTTTATTAGTGGCCATTGAAAACACCAACGAAACCCTAGCTGATTAGGATGCCCTTGAGAACCTAAGACCACTTACAACACCAAAGGGGAACTTTCGCAAGATCATCAAAAACCACCTCCTCCGGTTACTTGACTATCATAAGCAATATTGGAAGAAATGGTGCACAATACGCTCGGTCAAATTTGGCGACAAAAATATGAAGTTTTTCCAGGCGGTTGCCACGGAAAGATATAGAAAAAACAACACTGCAAACCTTCAAACGCTTGATGGACTCATGGTGGAGGATCATACTGGCAAAGAGGCTCTTCTTTTTCAAGCAGACACTGACGGACTAGGCACCTCTAACCCTACGTAGATGCAGTTTGATTCCCGCACTGATCCGCCCAACTGAGAATCTGGATCATCTCACTTTGCCTTTCACCCATCCTGAAATTGATTCGGTGGTGAATGAGATGCCGGGTGATCGGGCACCTAGTGTGGACGGTTTCAGCGGCCTCTTCCTCAAAGCATGCTGGCCAATCATCACGGAGGACTTCTACACGCTATGCTCCCAATTCCATGTAGGCACACTTAATCTCCAAAGCATTAATGACAGGCTGATCACTCTAATCCCAAAAAACGTGTCTCCATCCACAGTCATTGATTACAGACCAATCACATTTCTCAATTACTGCCTCAAACTGATTACAAAGCTTCTTTCCAACATACTCCAGAAAGTCATTTTAAAAATTATACACCAAAACCAATATGGCTTCATACGTGGGAGATCTATCCAGGACTGCCCTGCATGGACGTTCCAATATATCTATCAGTGTCAAGCTTCAAAACGACTGATAGTGATGCTTAAACTTGACTTTGCCAAAGCTTTTGACATAATTGATCATGATCCCATGGTCAATATCATGAAACATATGGGTTCTAATGACAAGTGGTTATCTTGGATCAAATCAATTTTCTCTTCTGGATGATCATCCATTCTTCTTAATGGTGTACCCGACAGACAATTCCATTGCCGTCGTGGAGCTCGACAGGGTGATTCTCTCCCACCCCTCATTTTTGTCCTTGCGGCCGATCTTCTCCAATCAACTATCAATGATGCCTACAGGAAGGGTTTGATTCACCTGCCCTTTCCTTCCAATGGTCAAATGGACTACCCAATCGTACAATACGTTGATGACACACTCTTGCTCATGCCTGCCCCCGCCAAGCTGTGATCATTAAGAACATCCTTACAAACTATGCCTAATCCATTGGTCTCAAGATCAACTTCCATAAATCAACACTCATTCCCATCAACTTGGAAGCTAAACTTGCCACGGAGCATGCGGCCATCTTCGGATGCTCTATTGTCTCCATGCCATTTACCTACTTGGGTCTTCCCCTGGGCACGTCCCGCCCCTCCATACAGGACTTCATGCCTCTTGTCAGGGCATGTCCCATGCAGGGAAACTGACCCTCCTCAATTCCACAGTCACCTCCCTACTCATATACGCTTCACTTTCCACCAAAGTTCATAGAGTTGCTGGATAAGATCAGACGCATGTGCTTATGGATCAAGAAAACTGAGCAAGGTGAGAAATGTAATTCATTGGCTGCATGGGACATGGTGTGCAAACCCTAAAATATGGGAGGGCTTGGTGCCTTAACCTCAGAATTCAAAGTTTTGAAATTCTTGCACAAATTCTACAACAAGCTGGACATTCCATGTGTGCAACTTACTTGGGACTCGTACTATGCTCAGAAAGTACCACATGCTTCTGATCTCGTTGGATCCTTCTGGTGGCGTGATGTTCTCAAGATCTCCCCAAAGTTCAGGGGTATTTCCTGTGTCAACATCGTGTGTGGCACGACAACGCTGTTTTGGAAAGATTTATGGTTTGATCAGCTACTCCAAGACTCACATCCGCATGCATTCTCTCACTCTTTGAACAAAGACGTCTCTGTCAAGGATTTCTTGGGGGCTCACGTCTCTTGGAGAAACGTTCCATCTTCCACTGACCCCACAAGCCCATGTATAAGTCAGACATATGCAGACGATCGCTGCGGCACTACAACCTACGATGGCTGCCTCAGATGTGTGGCACTATGTTTGGGGCAAAACGGTTTTCAAATCCACAGAGTACTACCGTTTATTCTTTGGGGAAATTCAAATCACGAAGCCTTTGGCTGAATCTGGAAATCAAAATGCACAATGAAGTTAAAAGTTTTTGCTTGGCAGTTATTTCACGAAAGACTCAACACACAGAATATGCTTAAAAGAAGGCACTACAATATAGAAGATGACCACAACTGCCTCCTCTGCGGACTAAACATCAAAGAAACAATCGAGCATACGATATTCCCTTTCTCCTTCAGCAAACATTGTTGGGACGTGCTTGGTACAATCTAGGAACCCTTCATCGGCCGCTTGCAAGCTATTGAATATCAAATAATGGCCACTCATCACCAATGTTCTTAGAAAAAATCATTGTGGCGGCCTGGAGCATCTGGAAGGGGAGGAACAATAAACACTTTAGGTCAATAGCCCCTACTTTCGTTCTTGGCTTGACAGGTTCAAGCGGGACTTTGAGCTAGTATAATACAAGGTTAACGAGGCGCATAGGCCCTTTGTTGTCAACTTTGTAAACTCTTTGCATTAGCACCCTTGCTTAAGTTAGATACCCTCACCTACCACAAAGTGGCCAGGACATCCCCCCTATGTAAATACTCCATTTGTACAGTGCTACTATAGTTTTAATATATTTTCGTAGTAGGAGCCTTTCCTACTGTTCACGGCGAAGAAAACTAGAAAGCTCCTGGTTCCGAGAGGTAACAATGCATGTTTGATGACGAGCAAGAGATAGCTTCCTCTTAGACCTTCAACTTTTTTCTATGTTTAGCGTGCACTAATACAACTGTTATGTGAAAAATTGGAAAATTTCAGGGTCACTTAACCATTTAAAGACATTTATGTGATATTCTAGCCATTTAATGACCGTAATTCAAATTTGAACTACATCTACATGCAATGGCTAACCATAACGGTTTGAAAAATCATATTTGTGTACTTGTGTGCGAGTTAATTCCATGTGTAGTAAATTAGAAGGAATTTTCAAACATATTGGTCTCATGGTATGTACACATGCATAGAGTGCCATGGCATTTTAATTCCAAAATATTAAAAAATGATCCAAAAAAGATGAAACCTTGCTTGATGTAATGTCATGCCACCGATGTGGTAAAAAAATTGGCTTGTTTGACAAAAATTTGGACACACACCCCTCACAAACCAGAGCAACTCACTAGAAGGCTCGTGGTTCCGAGAGGGAACAATGCATGTTTGATGACCAACGGGAGATAGTTTCCTCTTACAGCCTTCAAATTTTTTCTATGTTTAACATGCACTAATACAACTGTCATGTGAAAAATTGGAAAATTTCAGGGGTCATTTGACCTCTTAAAGACATTTAAGTGATTTTTCTAGCCATTTAATGACTGTAATTCAAATTTGAACTACATCTACATGCAAAGACTAACCATAACAGTTTGAAAAATCATATTTGTGTACTTGTGTGTGAGTTAATTCCATGTGCAAATAAATTAGAAGGTTTTTCAAACATATTGGTCTCACAACATGGACACATGCATGGAGTGCCATGGCATTTTAATTCCAAAAAATTAAAAAATGATCAGAAAAACATGAAACCTTGCTTGATGTAATGTCATGCCACCAAGATGATGTGGTAAAAAAATTGGCATGTTTGACGAACATTTGGACACAACTCCCTCACAAATCGAAGCAACTCACTAGAAGGCTCGTGGTGCCGAGAGGGAACAATACATGTTTGATGACGAACGGAAGATAGCTTCCTCTTACGGCCTTCAAATTTTTTCTACGTTTAACGTGCACTAATACAACTGTCATGTGAAAAATTGGAGAATTCTAGGGGTCATTTGAACTTTTAAATACATTTAAGTGGTTTTCTAGCCATTTAATGATTGTACTTCAAATTTGAACTACATCTTCATGCAACAGCTAACTATAATGGTTTGAAAAATCATATTTGTGTACTTGTGTGCGAGTTAATTCCATGTGCAGTAAATTAGAATAAATTTTCAGACATATTGGTCTCATGGCATGGACACATCCATGGAGTTCCATGGCATTTTAATTCCAAAAAATAAAAAAATGATCAGAAAAACATGAAACCTTGCTTCATGTAATGTCATGCCAGCAAGATGGTGTGGTAACAAAATTGGCCTGTTTGACAAAAGTTTGGACACACACCCCTAAAAAACCGGAGCAACTCGCTAAGAGGCTCGTGGTTCCGAGAGGGAATAATGCATGTTTGATGACGAACAGGAGATAGCTTCCTCTTACGGCCTTCAATTGTTTTCTACGTACGTCCACTAATACAATGGTCATGTAAAATTTTGGAATATTCTAGGGGCCATTTGACCTTTTAAAGACATTTAAGTGATTTTCTAGCCATTTAATGACTGTAATTCAAATTTGAACTACCTCTACATGCAACGGCTAACCATAATGGTTTGTAAAATCATATTTTTGTGTACTTGTGTGCGAGTTAAAAAATTATCAGACGATGTAAATATCTTGTGTTTAAAAAAGAAAATGTAAAGATCTGGCAAGACAACTGCCCCCCACACGATTGGCACTCTATTTCGCGCCTTGAGGTTTGGAAGGTGAGTGGCAGGGGTTATTAATCAGACACAGTTCTGTATTGGAAACTGTCAACTATTAAGTTCACACACGGATTTTGCTGCGGGAATCATGTGTAATTCAAACTACAGTACTCGTAAATTCCGACGACCAACATGTGTACTGTTCCCGTCGATCTAGATTCAGACTGCCAATAAATACTACCTTGCTCACGCAGTCCCGCCTACATTCTCATCTACATCCTCCCCTCGCTCGCCCTCTCTCTCTCTCAAATCTCTACCATGGCGCCGCCGGTCTGCCCACGTGCCGACGAGGAGTCACTGCCCCCCGAGGATGCTCAGTTGAAGAGTAGTGACAAGGAGGACCCCTATGCAACGTCGGACGAGGTTGCGCCAGACCACCCAACTTTGGATTGGTTTTGGGGCTAGTACAATCTTTGTTTGTGGAAGTCGCTGCCGCCGGCTGAGAAAGCCAGGCAAGTGGCATTCAAGAAGGAGATGGTGGAGGAGGAAGCCAGGTACCAGGCGGCCTGTGAAGCCCGTGATGTCGCCTGGAAAAAGGAGGCGTTGGAGCTTTGGGGGTGGGCGCATCATCCTGCGAAGGAGATGTTCGAAGACAGGTACTTCACGAGGAAGGTCAAAGGCGCTAGGCACCTCATCGCTGCATGGAGGTGGGCAGATAAGCTCTAGCGTGCCACCGACGCGGAGCTCCGGTGGACGCCCAACGAAATGACAAGATCATTCACGCTCGTCCTCTAGCAAGAGGTAGATCAGTACGTCAAGTGCTGCGAGGCAGAGGAGGCAGAGTACTGCCTCTGCGCTGGGAAGACGCCGCACACCAGGGAGCTCCTGTTGAAGGGCTGCCGGAATACTGCCCCCAGGACGGATTATTAGTTTTAGTATTATTCATTTTAAAATTTATGCATTCTACCTATTAGTTAAGTATCATCACGTATATGCGATGATATTATATATATTCTGTGATTAACTAATGAACAATTAATATATATTATGAGTTCCATTTGTTATATGTTTTTGTATACTAATTTGTATCTAGTTGTTATCATCCACATATACATAATGGAAAGCGTATATACACACATTGAAACAGAACATATAAGAACGGAAAACAGAGTACACACATTGAAACAGAGCAATATTATGATTGCTATGAATACATAGTTATCCACGTCGAAATGACTCAACAAAATAAAACGCGTCCATGAGACCATGACCAGCAGCCCTTGCCTACGGTAGCTCTTGACTGTGCCTGAACTCGTGCATGCGTTCGTCCAAGCGGTCGACACGCTCGCCGTACATCTGGAGCGCGATCTCGAGCTCCAAGTTCGCTATTTCATGAGAGATCACCAGCTCGAGGATGCAACGGCCATGTTCCTCTACTGTGCCCAGGTGGACACATGGGCCAAGGAGGCGGTTGAGCCTACCGACCATCGCGTTGGCATCGAGCGGGCCGCGGACAAGGCGAACGACGCGTCAGGCGTCAGGTGCAAGTACAGCGCGGCCGGCCTCTGGTGCAAGTACGGCGCAGAGGGATGGGGGTGCTGACATGACATGTACCCAGCTGCGACGCCCCGTCGACAGCAGGCAAACGCCGATGGATCCGCTCTTCTTGTGCGGTGCGCCGCACCTCTCGCTCTACGGCGCTCCAACAGTCTCGCCGTGCGGCGAGCTGCAGCCTATCGGCGCGGACATGCCTAACTTGCTCTCCGGCGCGCCATCGATCATGTTGTGCGGCGAGCTGCAGCCTCTCTGCGCTAACATGCCTATCTTGATCTGCGGCACTGAAGCGCCATGCACCAAGGGTCTGCTCGACCCTGGCAATGACGCGCATCACGACGTTGTCCATCGCGTTGCCGAGGAGCCTCCGCCTCGATGGGCCGTGGCGCCTTCTCATTTCCTCATCGACGAGGTTGATGGCACAGGCGGCGCTTTGGTGGGTTGGCATGCTAGGAAAAGGTGGATGTGCTACAGGCTCCGATTGTTGCCTTCGTGCGTCGCGCGTTGCCTAGGTTTGTGTGAAATATCATTGGGTGGCGGGAAACAGGTGAGGAAATGGCGGGAAATGGTGGCATGTTCATAAAACACCATCAATTAATGGAAACTTAGCATAGAAGGAACATCAAGCTAGCACAAGAAGTAGATGATGATCAGATGATCATTTATCTTAGTTAATTATGCATGTAATAGTTTACTTTGGTGTGTGGAAATGTCATGTGTGTACTAGCCACCTATGTAATTGGATGTTTGCCGCGTATTACACACATCTTGTTTATGTGAAACATTTCTGTTCTCTTGGCTCAACACAAATAGTTTATCGCAATGAACCATATGTCGTATATCGCACACACGCCTTGATCTGGCTGACCGTTTCTTTTGTGTTGCCTAATCACAAAACAGTTCATCCGAGTGAACTGTATGTCGTATATCACACCCACCTTCATCTGGAAGCCCATATATGATGTTCCACCTCATCACAAATAGTTCATCCAAGTGAACTGTATGCCGTATATCGCACACGTCATCATCTGGCTGCCCGTTTCTGTTCCTCTTCCTCATCACAAACACTTAATTTAACTGAACCGTATGCCCTGCATCGCACACGCAACTAAAATCAGAACCGTGTTTGATGGCTCCACCATCACAAAAGTTTTGCATCTTTTTTGACGGTTTTTAAAATCACCGTTTGCGATTAATGCATCGCACACAGTTTCGTCAAATCTATCATCGTAGTGTCACGTTGGCAACATCTTGCAGTAGTGATATAAAACTCCAAATGACCATGCTATAAAGAAAATAATATGTGATGAAAATGATAGGCAGCATTCCACATCAAAAATTCTGTTTTTGTCATTTACCTAGTCGAGGACGAGTAGGAATTAAGCATGGGGATGCTGATATGTCTCCAACGTATCTATATTTTTTTATTGTTCCATGCTATTATATTATCATTCTTGGATGTTTTACAATAATTTTACAATTTCGGGAGTAACCTATTGACATAGTGCCAAGCGCCAGTTGCTATTTTCTGTTTGTTTTATACATCGTAGAAAATCAATACCAAACGGAGTCCAAATGTAGCGAAACTTTTTGTGGACTTTTTTTGGACCAGAAGACATGGGATGGGCTAGAGAAGCATCTGGAGGGTGCCCCGAGGGGGGCACAACCCACCAAGACGCGCTTGGGCCCCCAGGCACGCCTAGGTGGGTTGTGCCCACCTCGGTGGCCTCCCACACCGCCTCTTCCCTCTATAAATACCTCCATCTCAGAAAACCCTAGGGGAGTCGACGAAATTTTGTTCCAGCCGCCGCAAGTTCCAAAACCACCAGATCCAGTCTATAGCCCTTTTCCGCCACTCCACCGAAGGGGAACACGACCACAGAGGGGTTCATCATCCTCATTGGTGCCTCCCCGATGATGCGTGAGTAGTTTACCACAGACCTACGGGTCCGTAGGCAGTAGTTAGATGGCTTCTTCTATCTTTGTATCTCAACACAACGGTCTCTTGGAGATCCATTTGATGTAATGACTTTTTGCAGACTGTTTGATGGGATTCGATGAATTGTGAGTTTTTTATCAGATTTGCCTTGATTTAATATCGAATCTTGATTATTATAGCCTCGTATTTCTTCTCGGATATTTGGGTTTTGTTTGGCCAACTTGATCTATTTATCTTGCAATGGGAAGAGGGCTTTGTAATGGGTTTGATCTTGCGGTGTACTTTCCGAGTGACAGAAGGGGCAGCAAGGCACGCATGTATCATTGCTATTAGGGATAAAAACATGGGGTCTATTCCTACATGAATAGATCTTGTCTACATCACGTCATCGCTCTTATTGCTTTACTCCGTTTTCCATGAACTTCATACACTAGATGCATGCTAGATAGCGATCGATGTGTGGAGTAATAGTAGTAGATGCGGGCAGGAGTCGGTCTACTAATCTTGGAAATTATGCCTACATACATGATCATTGTCTTGGATATCGTCATAATTATTTGCTTTTCTATCAATTGCCCAACCGTAATTAGTTTACCCACCGCATGCTATTTTCTCGAGAGAAGCCACTAGTGAAAAATATGCCCCCGGGTCTATTTTCCAATCATATACTTTCAGATCTATATTGACATTTGCCTTTTTCTTTATTTTCCACTTTTGTTTTCAGATCTATATTATCAAAAAACCCAAAATACCTTGCTACGTTTTATTTTCTTTTATTTGCATCTTTCAATCTACTATAATTTTATCCTATCCTTACGTCACTTTTTGGCATCGTTACCCGGAAGGGATTGACCACCCCTTTAACGCATGAGGTTGCAAGTATTTGTTCTTTGTGTGCAGGTACCGTTTACATAGTGTTGCTTGGTTCTCCAACTGGTTCGATAACCTTGGTCTTATCACTGAGCGAAATACCTTACCACTGCTATGATGCATCCTCCCTTATTCCTTGGGGAAATACCAATGCATCTCAAGTGACATCATGGGAAACAAATTACTGTTGGGCAATTGATAGAAAATCGAATAGTTATGACGATATACATGCAATGATTATTATATAGGCATCACGTGAAGATTAGTAGACCGACTCCTGCCTGAATGTACTACTATTACACCACACATCAACCGCTATCCAGCAAGCATCTAGTGTATTAAGTTCAAGGAGAAAGGGAGTAATGCAATATGAACGATGACATGATGTAGATGAGGTCTATTCATGTAGGAATAGCACCCATCTTATTATACTTAATAGCAACGATACATGAGTGTCTTGCTGCCCCTTTTGTCACTAGGAAAGAACACCACACGATCGAACCCATCACAAAGCACCTCTTCCCATGTCCAGAAAAATCGATCTAGTTGACATTGGCCTAACTAAACCAAAGATTCGAAGACGAAATACTAGGCTATAAGTAATCATGCATATAATAGATCAAAGAAGACTCAAATAACTTTCATGGATATAGATTTGATCATAAACTCAAAGTTCATCAGATCCCCACAAACACATCGCAAAAGAGTTACATCAAATCAATCCCCAAAAGACCATTGTATTGACAATCAAAAAGAGAGAAGAATCCATCTAGCTACTGCCTACGGACCCGTAGGTCTATGGTGAACTACTCACGCATCATCAGAGAGGCACCAATGAGGATGATGAACCCCTCCGTGATGGTGTCTAGATTGGATCTCGTGGTTCTGGAACTTGCGGCGGCTGGAGTAGTTTTTCATTGATTCCCCTAGGGTTTTTGGAATATTTGGGGATTTATAGGGAGACGAGGCGGTGCGGAAGGTCAACAAGGGGAGCACAACCTCCCAGGGCGCGCCTGGGCTCCTGGGTGTGCCCTTGTGGGCGCGCCTGGGCTCCTGGGCGCGCCTAGCGTGGAAAATATTGGCCTCCCCGTGCCGCTTCATGAGTGGTACGAGCAGTCAGAGAGCAAATTCATTTGGAAATTTATAGATGGCACTTACAAAATTGCTTAGAATGGCGCAGAAATACCGCATATAGGTAGGTATGGTGGACTCATATGGAAAAAGTGGGTTTGGAGAGTTTGGATGCACAAGTAGTATTTCTACTTAGTAAGTGGAGGCTAGCAAAAATATTGAGAAGCCACCAACCAAGAAAGGAAAAATCACATAAGCGAGCATTAAGCATAACTAACACAGAATAATGCACCATAAGTTGCATGTAATTTCATTGCATAACTATTGACTTTTGTGCTTGCATAGGGAATCAAAAACCTTAACACCAATATCCAACATGACTCACATATCGCTATCATCATATCTAAAAACTATTACATAGAATCAAGTTTTATTTGTCCAATGATCTTCATGAAAGTTTTTATTATATCCCTCTTGAATATCTATCACTTTGGGACTTGTTTCATATGTTGCTTTTGATAAGCTCAAACAAATTTAAGTGAAGAACATGAGCATAATCGTTTTTCTCTAAAAATAATATAAGTGAAGCATGAGAGAATTTCTTTTAAAAATTTACTAACTCTCAAATAAATCTAAGTGAAGCATGAGAGTATTTCTTGAAAAATATTAAAGCACACCATGCTCAAAAAGATATAAGTGAAGCACTAGAGAAATTTCGTTGCTCTCAAAAAATTTAAGTGAAGCATAAAGACCAATTCTAAAAAATCATAACGTAATTTTGGTTCTCGCCAATAGGTGTGTGCAGCAAGGATACTTGTGTCAAACTAAAAATCGAAACAAGCAAAGACACATATCATACAAGACGCTCCAAGAAAAACTCATGATATGTGACGAATAAAAATATATCTCCAAGTAAAATACTGATGGTCGTTAGAAGAAAGAGGGGATGCCACTCGGGCATCCCCAAGCTTAGTTGCTTGACATTCCTTCAATATTATCTTGGGGTGCCTTGGACATATCCAAGCTTAGGCTCTTCCTACTCCTTATTCCTTCTTCCATCGTGATCTCACCCAAAACTTGAAAACTTCAATCACACAAAACTCAACAAAACCTCATGAGATCCGTTAGTATAAAAAAACGAATTCATTCTTTAAGTACTATAGCAAACCCATTCATATTTTATTATTGCATTATATATATTGTATTCTAACTTTTCCATGGCTTACACCCTTCTATAAAAACCATAAATTCATCAAAACAAGCACATAACACTAAGAAACAGAATCTGTCTAAAACAAAGCAGTATGTAAAGATGTGAATTTTAGTTAGACCTCCGTTACTCTAAAATTCTAACAAATTAGGACAACGTGGGCAATTTGTATATTAATAACATTTAATAAGTTCAATATTTTATTACGCTCCAGTCGCCGTCAAGAATTCTGGCACTGCACGCAGAAGTTTCTAATTTTCAACGCAATCAAATCAACTATCAACCAAATCATCCCAAAGGCATTGCTTGGCACAAACACTAATTAAAACCACAAAACACATATAAACATATGCATAATTGCATAATTATTGGAAAACATCAAAAAAGCAAAAATCAAAAAGATGCATATTGGTTGCCTCCCAACAAGCGCTGTAGTTTTACACTCCTAGCTAGGCATAACACACAGATCTCAAGTATTGTCATCTTTAGTTTCCAACTCCTTAATGACACAACTAGAATTCTTTAAAGATTTATCATGCATGCTTTCAATAACAATACTTCTAGGAATAAGGTTGAAAAATCCATTCTTGCAAGTAGGGCCTTTTATCACTTCAACAAAATTGGGATGAATACTAATAATCTTAAGATCTTCTTTGTTGTTATTAGAAGTGGCACCTTTGTTCTTAGTGACTTGAGTAGTCTTGCAAATTTTACAGGAGTTTTTTCAATAGTGTTAGTGTAAAAAAGGGCCGAGCTTAAGTTACTAAAAATTTCTTCCAACTTATTGATTCGAGAAGGGCTTTCTCCTATTCTTTTGTTAACTATGGTTTCCTTCTCCCTTAATAATTTAAAAGCATCTCCCGCTTTTGAACCAAATTTATTAGAAAGATTCTACATATTTTTATCCAAATTTTCAATTTGTTCCAAGGTGGCCATCTTTATTTCAATAGCATCTAATATTTGCATGACATGCTTAATAATGGTAGGTGCGGCACTCAATAAATCTCACATGGTATTAAAAGCATCCAAAGATGGGCACATCAAGAAATTTCCACCGGTAACCGTATCAAGGACGAATCTATACCAAGTGGTGATGCCCACATAAAAACCTCGAAGAAGAACAATGGTAGATTGCTTACGAACGGATCTATTATGGGCATTGCAAATGCTATACCAGGCATCTTTTAGAGTCTCCCCTCCCCTTTGTTTAAAATTACTAACCTCATTCTTGGAGGTACATGCAATAGTGGAAGAACGAGCCATAACGACAAATTGGGCAATCGAGATTGAAACCAAAAACAAATCTAACGAGAAAACAATGAACGAATAAGAGGGCGAATAAAACGACCAATTTTTGTGAAGTGGGGGAGATGAAAATGGGAGTCAAATGGCAAATAATTTAAATTGCAAGGAGATGAGATTTGTGATTAGGAACCTGATAGACGTTGCTGATGTCTCCTCGTGAACGACACGAGAAACTCCTTTTGTTGTCACTTGAACTGCTTCGGTATTTTCCCAAAGAGGAAGGGATGATGCAGCACACCTACGGTAGATATTTCCCTTAGTTATGAGATCAAGGTTATCGAACCAGTAGGAAAACCAAGAAACACTATGTAAATGGTACCTGCACACACAATACAAATACTTGCACCCCCAACGTGTAAAAGGGGTTGTCAATCCCTCTCGGGTAACGGTGCGAGAAATTGTTAAGTTGACAGGATAAAAATTGTAGTAGATTGAAAGATGCAAATAACGGCAAATAAAATTTAGCCAGGTATTTTTGGTTTTTAATAATATAGATCTGAATATAAAAGATGCAAATAAAGAAAAAGTCAAATAGCAATGTAGATCTGATAGTATATGATAGGAAAATAGACCCGGGGCCGTAGGTTTCACTAGTGGCTTCTCTCAAGAAATAGCACACGATCGGTAAACAAATTACTGTTGGGCAATTGGTAGAGAATCGAATAGTTATGCCGATACCCAGGCAATGATAATTATATAGGCATCACGTCCAAGATTAGTAGACTGACTCCTGTCTGCATCTACTACTATTACACCACGCATTGACCGCTATCCGGCATGCATCTACTGTATTAAGTTCATGGAGAAACGGAGTAACGCAATAAGAATGTTGATATGATGTAGACGAGGTCTATTCATGTAGGAATAGCCCCTATCTTGTTATCCTTAATAGCAACGATACATGCGTGTCTTGCTGCCCCTTTTGTCACTGGGAAAGAACACTGCACAATCGAACCCATCACAAAGCACTTCTTCCTATGGCAAGAAAAATCGATCTATTTGGCTAACTAAACCAAATATTTGAAAACGAAATACGAGGCTATAAGTAATCATGCATATAAGAGATCAAAGAAGACTCAAACACACCGCAAAAGAGTTCATCAAATAGATTTCCAAGAGACCATTGTATTGATAATCAAAAATAGAGAAGAAGCAATCTAGCTACCGCCTATGGACCCGTAGGCCTATGGTGAGCTTCTCACGATTCATCAAAGACGCACCAATGAGGATGATGAACCCCTCTGTGATGGTGTCTAGATTGGATCTCGTGGTTCTAGAACTTGCGGCGGTTGGAATAGTTTTTCGTCGATTCCCCTAGGGTTTCTGGAATATTTGGGGATTTATAGGGCGAAGAGGCGGTGTGGGAGGTCACCATGGGGAGCACAACACCCCAGGGCGCGGCTAGGCTCCTGGGCGCGCCTAGCATGGAAAATATTGGCCTGCCGCTTCATGAGCGGTACGAGCACTCAAAGAGGAAATTCGTTTTGAAATTTATAGATGACACATACCAATTTGCTTATAGTGGTGCGGAAATACCGCATATAGGTAGGTATGGTGGACTCGTATGGCAAAACTGGGTTTAAAGAGTTTGGATGCACAAGTACTATTTCTACTTAGTAAGTGGAGGCTAGCAAAAAGATTGAGAAGCAACCAACCAAGAAAGGAAAAATCACATAAGCGAGCATTAAGAATAAGTAACACCGAATAATGCACCATAAGTAGGATGCAATTTCATTTCATAACTATTGACTTTCGTGCTTTCATAGGGAATCACAAACTTTAACATCAATATTCTTACTAAAGCATAATTACTCACCAACATGACTCACATATCACTATCGTCATATCTCAAAACTATTACAAAGAATCAAGGTTTATTTCCAATGATCTTCATGAAAGTTTTTATTATATCCCTCTTGAATATCTATCACTTTAGGACTAGTTTCATATGTTGCTTTTGATAAGCTCAAACAAATTTAACTGAAGAACATGAGCATAATCGTTTTTCTCTCAAAATAATATAAGTGAAGCATGAGAGAATTTATTTAAAAAAATACGAACTCTCAAATAAATCTAAGTGAAGCATGAGAGTATTTCTTCAAAAAAATTAAAGCACCTCGTGCTAAAAAGATATAAGTGAAGCACTAGAGAAATTTCGTTGCTCTCAAAAAATTTAAGCGAAGCATAAAGACAAATTCTAACAAATCATAGCATAATTTTGGTTCTCTCAAATAGGTGTGTACAACAAGGATACTTGTGTCAAACAAAAAATAAAATCAAGAAAAAACTCATATCATATAAGACGCTCCAAGCAAAACTCATGATATGTGATGAATAAAAATATATCTCCAAGTAAAATAATGATGGTCGTTAGAAGAAAGAGGGGATGCCACTCGGGCATCCCCAAGCTTAGCTACTTCATACTTCTTGAATATTATCTTGGGGTGCCTTGGACATCTCCAAGCTTAGGCTCTTGATACTCCTTATTCTTTCTTCCATCGTGATCTCACCCAAAACTTGAAAACTTCAATCACACAAACTCAACAAAACCTCTTGAGATCCATTAGTATAACAAAACTAATTCTTTCTTTAAGTACCATAGCGAACCCATTCGTATTATATTATTGCATTATATCTACTGTATTCTAACTTTTCCATGGCTTACACCCTTCTATAAAAACCTTAAATTCATCAAAACAAGCACATAACACAAAGAAAACGGAATCTGTCTAAAACAGAGCAGTCTGTAAAGATGTGAGTTTTAGTCAGACTTCTGTTACTCTAAAAATTCTAACAAATTAGGACAACGTGGGTAATTTGTATATTGATAGCATGTGATAAGTTCAAGAATTTATTACGCTCCAGTCACCGTCAAGAATTCTGGCACTGCACGCAAAAGTTTCTGATTTTCAACGCAATCAAAACAACTATCAACCAAATCATCCCAAAGGCTTTGCTTGGCACAAACACTAATTTAAACCACAAAACACATATAAACAGAGGCGTAATTGTGTAATTATTGGAAAACATCAAAAAAGCAAGAAGCAAAAAGATGCATATTGGGTTGCCTCCGAACAAGCGCTGTCGTTGTACACCCCTAGGTAGGCATAACACATAAATTTCAAGTATTGTCATCTTTAGTTTCCAACTCCTTAATCACACAACTAGAGTTCTTTAAAGATTTATCATGCATGCTTTCAATAACAATACTTCTAGGAATAAGGTTGAAATATTCATTCTTGCAAGCAGGGCCTTTTATTACTTCAACAAAATTGGGATGAATACTAATCATCTTAAGATCTTCTTTGTTGTTATTCGAAGTGGCACCTTTGTTCTTAGTGACTTGAGTAGACTTGCAAATTTTTACGGGAGTTTTTTCAATAGTGTTAGTGGAAAAAAGGGCCGAGCTTAAGTTACTAAAAATTTCTTCCAACTTATTAATTCGAGAAGGGCTTCCTCCTATTCTTTTGTTAACTATGGTTTCCTTCTCCCTTAATAATTTAAAAGCATCTCCCGGTTTTGACCCAAATTTATTAGAAAGATTATGCATCTTTTTATCCAAATTTTCAATTTGTTCCGAGGTGGCCATCTTTTTTTTCAATAGCATCTAATATTTGCATGACATGCTCAATAGTTACGATTTTTTCATTAATAATGGTAGGTCCAGCACCCACTAAATCTCACATGGCATTAAAAGCATCCAAAGATGGGCAGATCAAAAAATTCCCACCGGTAACTGTATCAAGGACGAATCTATACCAAGTGGTGATGCCCACATAAAAACCTCGAAGAAGAACAACGGTTGATTGCTTACGAACGGATCTATTATGGGCATTGAAAATGCTATACCAAGCATCTTTTAGAGTCTCCCCTCCCCTTTGTTTAAAATTAAGAACCTCGTTCTTGGAGGCACATGCAATAGTGGAAAAACGAGCCATAACGACAAATTGGGCAATCGAGATTGCAACCAAAAACAAATCTGACGAGAAAACAACGAACGAAAAAGAGGGAGAATAAAACGGCCAATTTTTGTGAAGTGGGGGAGATGGAAAGGAGAGTCAAATGGCAAATAATTTAAATTGCAAGGATATGAGATTTGTGATTAGGAACCTGATAGATGTTACTGATGTCTCCTCGGCAACGACACGAGAAACTCCTTTTGATGTCGCTTGAACTGCGTCGGTATTTCCCCAAGGAGGAAGGGATGATGCAACACACCTACGATAGATATTTCCCTTAGTTATGAGATCAAGGTTATCAAACCAGTAGGAAAACCAAGCATCACTATGTAAACGGTACCTGCACACAAAATACAAATACTTGCACCCTCGACGTGTAAAAGGGGTTGCCAATCCCTCTCGGGTAACGGTGCGAGAAATTGTCAAGTTGATGGGATAAAAATTGTAGTAGATTGAAAGATGCAAATAACGGAAAATAAATTGCAGCGAGGTATTTTTGGTTTTTAATAATATAGATCTGAAAATGTAAGATGCAAATAATGAAAAAGGCAAATAGCAATGTAGATCTGAAAGTATATGATTGGAAAATAGACCCGGGGCCGTAGGTTCAGTAGTGGCTTCTCTCAAGAAATAGCACACGGTTGGTAAACAAATTACTATTGGGCAATTGATAGAGAATCAAATAGTTATGATGATACCATGGCAATTATCATTATATAGGCATCGCGTCCAAGATTAGTAGACTAACTCCTGCCTGCATCTACTACTATTACTCCACACATCAACCGCTATCTGGCATGCATCTAGTGTATTAAGTTCATGGAGAAACGGAGTAACACAATAAGAATGATGACATGAGGTAGACGAGGTATGTTCATGTGGGAATAGCCCCCATCTTGTTATTATTAATAACGACGATACATGCGTGTCTTGCTGCCCCTTCTGTCACTGGAAAAGAACACTACATGATCGAAACCATCACAAAACACCTCTTCCCATGGCAAGAAAAATCGATCTAGTTGGCCTAACTAAACCAAAGATTTGAAAAAGAAATACGAGGCCATAAGTAATCATGCATATAAGAGATCAAAGAAGACTCAAATAACTTTGATGGTATAGATCTGATCATTAACTCAAAGTTCATCGGATCCCAACAAACACACCGCAAAAGAGTTACATCAAATAGATCTCCAAGAGACCATTGTATTGATAATCAAAATGAGAGAAGAAGCCATCTAGCTACTGCCTATGGACTTGTAGGCCTATGGTGAGCTTCTCACGCATCATTAGAGATTCACCAATGAGGGTGATGAACCCCTCCGTGATGGTGCCTAGATTGGATCTAGTGGTTCTGGAACTTGCGGCACCTGGAATTTTTTTTGATCGAGTCCCATAGGGTTTTGGGAATATTTGGGAATTTATAGGGCGAAGATGCGGCGCGGGATGTCACCGAGGGGAGCACAACCACCCAGGGTGCGCCTGGGCTCCTGGGCACACCCTCGTGGGTTGTGCCCACCTCGGGCCTCCCCTCCGGTACTTCTTTGGCCCATCATGTGTCTTATGGTCTAGAAAAATTCTCCAAAAAGTTTCTGTAACATCCCAAATTTTCAATTTGGAATGTTCTACTTAGATCATCATATGCATATCATGTTTTGCTGCATTGTTGGATAGATGCTAAAATCCTAAGCTACTCAAGGACCCTTGGAGAGAGTTGGGGATCTCATTATTTTCATATTGAAATTTTCTCAAATATTTAAAAGAGGATCATTCGGTGAGAGTCGCACGTACGGTAAGGAGGGGGGTTCGCGTCTATACGTGTAGTATGGTGGTTGGGCCTACCCACCCTATTTGTTCCATGATCTATGGGTCTACTGGAGCTACCCACTTCGATCAATTAGCCAAGATTTTGACCGGATACGAAATCACTGGTGCTCGATCTAGTGGTATTTTTATGGGGATTCTTTTTATCGCTGTAGGATTCCTATTCAAGATTACTGCAGTTCCTTTTCGGGCGGCTGTAGGACGGACGGCCCCCTATAGGTAGTAGGGTAGGGTGGGTGGTACCGCTCAGATAGCGGCCAATCCTCCTAGTATGTGAGAGGAGATAACATGACTTCTCCAAAACAAAAGAAATATTGGAGGAAAATATTAAAATTGAATAAACAATTTTATTTGGATTTTATTGCTATTTTATCTGCATTAGAAAATAATATGCATTTTTCAAAACTGCATTTTAGGCCAAGAAAATGTTCACTTAGTTCTAAATATTGTATTGGAATAGTGAAAATTAATTTTTGCATTTTTAGATTTTTATTTATTTTATTAGGATTTATTTTCTGTTCGGGAGTTAAAAAAAGAGTTTAGGCCGCCCGACCAGCTCGGCCGAAGCCCAACTGGCTAGTCGCCAGCTAGCTAGGCCGCCGCATGGCGTGTGTGCGCCCGTGCCCTCCCTGGGCCACGCCCCGGCCCACCTGGCCCACCCGGCCGACCGCCCTGCCGCCGTCGTTAGCTTAGACTCCGACGGAGTCCCATCCGCCGCCGCTTCCGAGTCCGGCTGGACCACGCCTCCTCCTCTCTTTCCCCCTCCCCAAGCCGACCGCCCCGCCCCTAGCCTATATAAAGCGAGACCTCGACCCCGTCTTCCCTCAGCCCCGCCGCCTCCCGAGCTCGCACCGCCGCCGCGCCGCAGGAGTTCGTCGCCGCCGCCCGCGTCGCTGTCCGCTCCACCGCCCGCCGCTGCCTCGCCCCGCCCCCTCGGCCGCAGTCGAGCCTGCCGGAGCCGACCGGCGCGACCGCAGCCGCCGCCGCCGGCGGCCGGTTTTCTTCCGCCGGTTTTCGAGGTAGAAACCGAACGTTTTTTAGTTGTTCAGATTGGTTTTTTTAAACCTACTTAGTTAACGAACGTTCATTTGTTTAGCGTTTTTATTAAACAGATTCGTTAGTTAGACTTAACTAGTGAACGTTCGTTTATTAGTTTTTCTTTTTAGTTTTTTTCTCAGCCAGGGACCTATCCGTAGTTTTATTTTGCAATTTAGTCCTTGATCTTCGTTCGATCACAACTTTTAGCTCGTTTATCGGAATTAGGTGAAACCAATGCCCACGTTTTCTTTACGACCTCCTCTGCTTAGTTAATCAACTCAAACATGATTTTGACAATTTCAAAACTAGTGTTCAACCAGTTTTGTGTCTGAGTTTCATTTGGTCATAACTTGAGTTTCGTAACCCTGTTTTCGTCGATTCTTTTTACAAATCGAAGCTCCTGATGTAAACTCTCTGATAAGACCAAATCCATTCAGTTATGGTACTGTTAGAAAGCGTTTTCTGTTGTGTCTCTTATTTGCTTGCTTTCGAAGTCTTTCGAGTTTCGTTCTTCGATTTTATTGCTTGATTGCTTATTTATGCTATTGTTTGAATGCGATAGAATACCCGGAGTGCGAAGCTTGCTACTACGAGTCACTAGGTTTCAGCGATCGTCAGAAAGGCAAGTTCATACTTTGATCATACTTTCCAGTACCCAGTTTTCATTGCATTAGTTATATCCTCAAACACTTGCATGAGTAGGACTGGTTGTTTAATATGATGCTTTGCAGTTCATGAGGTAGGAACCCAATGACTTGAGATCAAACCAAGGGGTACACGCTTTGTTACTTATTGCTTAGCCATACTTGTAGACGTGGATTGGTATGAGTGTTTTCTTGAAAGCTGTGAGTGTAATTACAACTAAGGGTTTCTTTAAGGTGGAATTTAATACACATCTGGGTGGATTGGTTTTGGCACCCTGGGGATGTACCAGTGGATGTCAGGGCACCTGGGGATTTACAAGTGTGGTCCAAGGAATGCCACCCAGACTCAAAGGGATCATATATCATTCATTCCTAGAAACTTCTGTGTGCAGCCACAATGCCATTATGGGCTCTCGCATAGTGGAGTATGGTGTGTGACCTCTTTCAGTGGTAGACTAGCAGATGTAGAGGATGTAGGTGGTACGGTCTACCCAAGGTAAAGAGTTAATGCATCTGAAAAACTATGTCTCGGTCATCTGTTTCTCAAACACCATGAAGTGCGAGAAAATCAAACGGAGGAGATCGAGTTGTGTGGGGAAAAGTGCACAAACCTCTGCAGGGTGTACAAACTATTCATGAGTAGCCGTGTCCCCGGTTATGGACATCTTTGAGTATCCTGGTATTTGAATTATGGACTGATCTCATCACTTTACTAATTTGTTGGGTTAATAATAACTTGGCTTTGGGATTGAGATGGGGGTACCATTTCTCAATCGTACATGCTCTAATTTAAAATAAATAGTAAATAGATTTATTCCTTTATTGTAGGGAAAAATTAGTGTTATGCAAAAATAAACCTTATAGCCTCCACCAGCCATATATGCATGTAGTTGTAGGATTTGTCCTTTATCTTTACAGTGTGTTCTTGCAAGCATATTCAATGTGTTGACCTACATGGCTGCAACGTATCATGTTGCAGAGTTTTCAGACAAGGAGTAAGGTGTGATAGGTCGTTGTCATGCACTCAATGTTTGCCATGGAGTTGGATGGACTCAACTACTCTTCATAGCTTCCACAGTTTATTGTTTTAGATGGCCTTCACCATTATCATGTATGGATATTGCCTCTTCGAGGATCTTCCATGTAATAAAGTGTGATTGAACCTCTGTTATAAATCCTCGAGTACTGTGTGTGTCAGCATACCGATCGAGGGATGACACTGAGCATAGAGACTTCGGTCCATTCGAACTGTGGTCGCTACAATATGGTATCAGAGGACACGTTGACTGTAGGACACGACCACTTGGATAAGCCACAGGATGATTCTTCTCTACTCATTCTAATCCGTCTCTCTTTCTCTTCTATAGATGTCAAGTCTCGGGAGCAAGTTCACTTAGCCAGATGATGACACCCCTTTTGGAAAGCACTTGAAGGAAGTCACTAAATACCTGTACATCGGAATACTGAGTATCACCGGAGATCTCTACGCAACATCGTCAGAAGAGGAGTGCTGGAAGATCAAAGTTAGTGTACCTGGGAGGACTATTGCACCATTCACGGACCCAATTGGGCTACCCTTTGACGCGCCGACATGGAGCCTGGGAAAAAGTATGGCAACTCATATCACCTTTGGATGCATATGTGAAATCTACAACAAGGACATTGAATACACCATCTACCAGATCTATGGACGTCGAGACGAGCAATAGGAGATGCTTCGCCCTAGGATGGATGGATACATTGTAGCATACATCCCAGAGATGGACCAGCACATTCGACGCTACGAGAATCAGATGTGTGCAATTATGCAGAAGACCAATATGGTGATAACTCAGAATGTGGAGCTAGAAGAAGAAATGAAGAAAGTACGTGACGGATATGAAGAAGAGATCGCCGTACTGTTGGAGCAGAATGAAGCACTAAAGAAGAAGACTGGAACTGGTACAGTGAAACCAGAACCAGAGATGGAAAATTACTATGGAGAACTACATTCTGATAGATGACACCAACAGTGATGGAAGTGACTATGAAGACGAAGCTAGAGCAGATATCATGGAATCTTCATATGATAGTGATTAGATGACCACCCTGTAATCATTAGTATTAAATCGAGTAGTTAGAATCGTTCACTAGCCTTGTAATAGGATCTTTTGAATGCTCTTCGTTGAAATTGAGTGATATGATATGAAATTGTTTGTCTCATGTGCATATGGGTAGTGATTTTTCCCCTAGACCCCATTCTATTCTAAATCTCTTCTATCTAAAACCCTCAGATGCCTCCAAGACGGGAATTCGAGTTTCCCCCTGAGCTCACCCAGTTGATCCAGCAGCAGAACACTTTGATGCAACTACTTGTCCAGAATGAGAACAACAACAACAACAACCCACCACCGCAACCCCATGACAATTTGACTCGGTTCTTAAGGTTGCAACCACCAGTGTTCTCTAGTAGCACCGAGCCAATTGTTGCAGATGACTGGCTCCGCAAGATGTGAAGAGAGCTAGCAACTGCAGGATGCACAGATGCAGAGAAAGTAAGCTTTGCCGCGCATCAACTTGATGGACCAGACGCTGCTTGGTGGGAGAACTACACAGCCACCTATCCACTTGCTACAGTTACATGGGATCGGTTTCAGCAAGCTTTCCGCACCGCCCATGTCTCAGCTGGAGCAATGATCCTGAAGAAGCATGAGTTTCGCAACCTACGCCAAGGGAACCGTACTGTGGGGCAGTACGTGGATGACTTTAGGCAGCTAGCTCGCTATGCGCCAGATAATGTGGCCACTGACGCAGCAAAGCAGGAGAAGTTCTTAGAAGGGCTCAATGATGAGATGAGTATGCAGCTAATGCTAGCCACCTACAACAACTATTAAGATCTAGTGGATAAGGCCATCATGATTGAAGGAAAGCAACAACAGATTAAGAACCGCAAGAGGAAGTATGTAGCTAGGAAGAATAAATATGGAACTCAGCAGAAGCCCCGCTACACACCATACTCAGGAGGACACCATCACCCCACCCATAACCATGGAGGCCACTCTAACAATGGAGGGAATGCACACAACAATAGTGGTAGAATGGCAATGGGGCTGGAGGAAGCAACAATCAGAATCGTTCCACTCCCTCAACACGCGCAAAGAAGGACCTGAGCCACGTTACTTGCTTCAAGTGTGGAAAGACCGGACATTACGCCAATGAATGTCCCGAGTCAAAGAATGGGAATGGAAATGGAAGCTCAAGAAATAAGCCCAACCCATTTAATAGAGGACAAGTGAACCACGTCAATGTGGAGGAGATTGATGAGCAACCCGACGCGATAGTCGGTAAGTTTTTGATTAATGCATTTACCGCCCTCATTCTTTTTTATATTGGTGCATCGCATTCATACATATCAAGGGGTTTTGTGGAAAAATATAAGTTGCTCACTGTATCCCTTAGGACGCCCATGTTAGTCAGTTCCCCTGGAGCAGAGTATACGGCAACCCATGGATGTTATCAAGTGCCATTGACCATTGGAAGGCATGTATTTTCCACGGATCTCATTCTTTTGGAATCCCAAGGTTGGATGTGATCATAGGAATGGATTGGCTATCCAAGTTTGGAGGAAACATGGATTGCGCCAGTAGATCAATTCTTGTCACCACACCGGAAGGGAAAAGAATCAAGTATGTGTCAAAACACACGCCCATGAAAGCGCGCGTGAATGCACTCACTAGAGTTGTTCAGGAGGAAGTGCCAGTTGTGAAGGATTAACCGGACATATTCCTAGAAGAGTTGCCTGGCATGCCACCGGATAGGGACATAGAGTTCTTAATTGAGCTGTTACCCGGCACCGGACCAATATCTAAGAGACCATACCGAATGCCCGCTAATGATCTGGAAGAGATCAAGAAGAAAATCAAGGAACTAATGGATAAGGGTTATATGCGACCTAGTTCTTCGCCGTGGGGAGTCCCAGTGCTCCTAGTTGAGAAAAAGGATGGATCTTTGAGAATGGTTGTTGACTATCATGCCTTGAACGAGGTTACAATCAAGGATAAGTATTCACTACCAATGATCAATGATCTGTTTGACCAGTTACAAGGGGCCAAGGTATTCTCAAAGATCGATTTGCGATCTGGATATCATCAATTGAAGATTCGAGAACAAGATATACCCAAGACACCTTTTACCACGAGGTACGGGCTTTACGAGTATACGGTTATGTCATTTGGTTTGACTAACGCCCCTGCCTATTTCATGAGTATGATGAACAAGGTATTCATGGAGTTCTTGGATAAGTTTGTGGTAGTATTCATCGACGACATATTAATTTACTCCAAGAATGAAGACGAGCACAAGGAACATTTGAGTTTAGTGCTCGAGAAGCTACGAGAACATCAGTCATATGCCAAATTCAGCAAATGTGAGTTTTGGTTGAAGGAAGTCGGGTTCCTTGGTCATGTTATATCAGGAGATGGTATATCCGTAGATCCCGCCAAGGTTGAGGCAGTCACCGAATGGAAGGCACCCACTTCTGTTGGTGAGATTCGCAGTTTTCTTGGACTGGCCGGATATTATAGGAGGTTTATCGAGAATTTCTCGAAATTTGCGAAGCCCATGACAGAATTGTTGAACAAGGAAACTAAGTACAAGTGGATCGAAGAGTGTGAGGCCAGTTTTTAGGAGTTGAAGAAACGCTTGGTTACGGCCCCAGTGCTGATCCTCCCCGATATACGCAAGGATTTTTAACTTTATTGTGGCGCTTCTCATCAGGGACTTGGAGGAGTTCTCATGCAAGATGGAAGAGTCGTGTCTTACGCCTCACGTCAGCTTCGACCACATGAGTTGAACTATGCCACACATGATTTGGAATTAGCTGCCATAGTGCACGCACTCAAAACCTGGAGACATTTTCTTATTGGCAACCGTTGCGATGTATACACAAATCATAAGAGTTTGAAGTATATCTTCACATAGAAGGAGCTGAATCACAGGCAAAGGAGATGGTTGGAGCTTATAAAATATTATGATATGAGATTGCATTATCATCCAGGAAAAGCCAATGTTGTGGCAGATGCCCTAAGCCGTAGGAATTATGTTAACATGATCCTGCCCGGAGGTTTACCCCAGGAGTTAGCCGATGGACTTAAGGATTTGCAGTTGGAGATAGTCCCAAAAGGTTATGTTGCCACCTTGGAAATTCAATCCACTTTGTTGGGAAGGATTCGAGAAGCCCAGAAGATGGACAAAGAGATTATATAGAAATAAAGGAAAGAATGGCTGAAGGAAAGGCAGAAGGATTTCGTGAAGATGAATATGAAACCCTTTGGTTTGAAATGCGTATTTATGTGCCCATGATTTCAAGATCAGGAAGTTGATTCTCCAGGAGGCTCATGATTCGCCGTATTCAATTCACCCAGGCAACACCAAGATGTACCTGGACTTGAAGCAAAATTTCTGGTGGACTGGAATGAAGAAGGACATTGCTGAATATGTAGCAGTGTGTGATGTCTGTCAAAGAGTCAAAGCTGAGCATCAGAAACCAGCAGGGTTGTTGCAACCGTTACCCATACCCGAGTGGAAGTGGGATAAACTTGGTATGGATTTCATCATAGGACTACCCAGGACGCGTTCAGGGTATGATTCGATCTGGGTGATAGTCGACCGATTGACGAAAGTAGCTCACTTTATCCCCGTAAAGACCACTTACACTAGTGCTAAGTTGGCCAAAATATACATGACCATGATCGTACATCTGCATGGAGTTCCGAGGACCATTGTATCAGACAGAGGAACACAGTTTACCTCAAAGTTTTGGAAGCAGTTGCATGAGACTTTGGGTACAAGGCTTGAGTTTAGTACCGCCTTTCATCCATAGACCCATGGACAGACCGAGAGAGTCAATCAGATTCTGGAGGACATGTTGAGAGCTTGTGCGCTAGATTATGGATCTAGTTGGGATGATAATTTACCTTACACTAAGTTCTTTTACAACAACAGTTATCAGATGATGGCTTCTCGTCCCTCGTTGGTTACCCCAAGTGGAAGGTTTGAGATGCAGTGTAGCGGAAGTTTTCCCTTGGCAAAGATACCAAGGATCGATTTCCCCTGAGACTCCCAGTTTTAACAAGAAGGTGTCAACTGCTAACGGTGCCAGATATATTAGCAATCAACGTGGACCTCCACACAGATACAAATAACTTTGCTCCCAACGAGTACAGAGAGGTTGTCAATCTCTCCGGCCTTGTAGTTTACAAAGGATCAAACACAAGTGATTGTAGTGATAGATATTGCTGCAATAGTAAATAAAAAGATGAAAGTAAATAGCGGATGTGATCGATGATGGTAATATGGACTGGAGTCCCATGACGTTCACTAGTGATGTCTCTCTCCCAAAAGACGATAAAACAGCTATGTGAGGTAAACGAATTACAACTGGGCAATTGACAGGACCATGTGCGCAAACCAATGCTGATTAAGTTGCAAGAAAGGTAGAGGTTCAAAGCATGGGTGGTACGCCGAGGTAAGTAGACCAAAATCCATCTGCATCTACTACTAATCATCCACCTTGAGATATCTATCCAGAACATCTCGCTGGTATTAAGTTGCGAGTCTCACCCATAGTGTAAACTCAAAGCAACAGACAACTGCATTAAAAGAACTTTGCGTAAAGTAAACAATCCTTGCACCCGCGGGCACAAGCACCGTTGTTTTCCCCCTTGTGGCAACAGCACATCCCCTAGACTCATGTTTCTGTCACTCAAGCTAGTCATCGAGGGGCATGAACCCACAATCAAGCATAACGTTCCCTCTTGGAGTCACTACCTACTACTTGGCCAAAGCAATAAATAACAACGGAGAACATGCAAGAATTACTTACGAACATAAATATAAAAGAGGTGAATCAAATATATTACTCAAACACAATCTGAACATAATCTCATAATCCATCGGATCCCAGCAAACTCATCATAGCAACGGCATAAGGATTACATATGTGCCTCGATCATGTAGGGCAGCTCACGAGGACTAATTAGTGAAGCACAAGAACAGGAGGAGAACATCACATAGCTACTGGTCATGGACCCATGGTCCAAGGGAGACTACTCACAACTCATCCGGGAGGCGTCCATGGTGGTGGAGAGGCTCCCGGTGGTGATCCTCCCCTCCGGCAGGGTGCCGGGAAGAGTTCTCCTGGTGCTCCCGATCTTGGAAGCGGCGGCGGCGGCGGAACAGAGATGAGATCGCGAAAAAGAGTTCCCGTCTCGAGGGTTTCGGGAGACGGTGTAAATATATGCCAAAGGGGGGCATCAGCGGAGCCTCGGGGGGCCCAGGCGCCCCCCCGGCGCTGCCCAGGGGGGGGGGTCGCGCCACCAGGGCGCCTGGGGCCCTGGTGGTCCCCCTCCGGCTGTGCTTCGGGTGCCTGGTAGCTTCTGGAACGCTGATTTTTTATATAATTTTTCCGGTATTTTTCTGGCAGTTCTCGTAATGGGAAAACCTGAAATACAAAAACAGCCGAAAACAGAAACTGGCAGTGGGGTGCACTGAGTTAATAGGTTAGTCCAAATATGATCAAAAGTGTATGGAAGTGTATAAATGTCATAGCAATATCACCCAAAAGAGGCATGGAGCAAGCAGAAATTATAGATACGTTTTGGACGTATCAACATCCCCAAGCTTAATTCCTGCTCGTCCTCGAGTAGGTAAATGATAACAAGAATAATTTCTGTGGTGACATGCTATTAACCATATAGGACTTTTTCATAGTCACATGACAAAAGCTTACTGAGACAATGAATCTATAGTAATTAAGTTGCCTCATGAGAAAATCACAAAGAACTGAAAGTTTTACAATATGATACTGAAACATCAAATAGATTTGCAATGAGCATGGTGTGCAAATATGATAAAGTTATATCTAGCTTGCCCCCTTTAGTGAAGCAAAACATAAATGCAGGGGCACCTCCAAGGTTTAAGTGATGACTAGATATAAGGATTTCAAAATAAACGATATCACAATCATGCAAAAGACAATGCTACTTTGGGACAATGCACATTACACTCAGAATGACAATCATGCTCTCAGTAGTTGGTGCTTTAAAAGAAGGTGGAGACTCTCGAACCGTGGCTTTTGTTGGCAAGGTTGAAAACCCGTAGTCGGAAACAAAGACAAAACATGTACCAGAGCTCTTGGTTTTAAAATAGAGGTAATAATTATTATTTTTAGATTCTGCATGTTTCGTCAACGAATGCTAGCAGACAACTCAATCACTTCCTGAGATGGACAAGTTTCGAGCAACGGCTCCCGAATGAGGACGATCACATCCTCTTAATCTCCTTTGTTTATCACTGCCAAAGTTTTCTGATTTCTCATGAACAAAGCGTGAAGGAGGGTTTGTTTGTTATATTATCTTTTTGAGCCGGGCGCACTCAATGCAGTTCCTTCTCGTATTATGGGTTTGCACATTATACATGCAATCCCGGGGTGAAGCTTGTCCAACTTAAAAAGATTATGAATTAACTACTACTTCCTCATGGACTTACAACAGAGGCACAAAATAGGAATGCTTTTCTTTGAATAATTTCGAGATGGTACATGCAAGTCTCCGTTAGGAATGGCAGGTAAATACCATGTAGGAAGGTATGGTGGACTCATATGGCATAACTGGTATAAAGGAGTGTGGATGCACAAGCAGTCAGTCCGCTTAGTATAGGCGAAGGTTAGCAAAAGACTGGGAGCGACCAACTAAGAGAGCAATGACGGTCATAATCATGCAGAGCAACAAAGCAACATTGAATCAGGCATGGTAGTTATATCGCTACTCAGAAACAAAAGATCATCAAGGCTTGACAGACTTTCTTTACAGTCTTAAATATGCGTGGGCATACGCCAAGTCAATCAAAATAAATTCTTGAAGGAAGATATTACTAAACCATACCACATCATAGGCAAACAAATCATGTTGGTACTCCAATAACACATTGGGAACCCCCCAGCTATTTGAGACTAACCATAAGAAAACATGAACTACTAAGCGTCATTATGCACGTAGCATCTTTATCATAGACATATCAACCAATGCAACGGAAGCAAACTCTCTTAATAAGGTAATCATGATAAATAAAGAGAGTTCAAGCAACCAACTAAACGAAAGCTCTTTAGAAAGATAAGCATGAATACTAAGAGCTGAACATGACAGTAGCTATTGAAAGACAAAGAACACACACAGCAGAGATAGACATGAAAATTCTATGTTATGTTCTAGGTAGAAGTGGAGCGTGTTTCTCTCCCACATAAAGAAAGCTGAGTTCCGACTCGTTATGAAAAGCTAAGGAGAACTAAAAAGGAAAACTAAAAGCAAGACGCTCCAAGCATAGCACATAACACATGAAGTGATTAAAATATAGTGGAACGAAAGACGAACTGATAATGTTGATGGAGAAGGGGATGCACGGGGGCATCCCCAAGCTTAGACGCTTGAGTCTCCTTGAATATTTCTTGGGGTTGCACGGGGGCATCCCCAAGCTTGAGCGTTTGACACTCCTGAATCTTTTTATCATCTTCCCTCGCACACTTGAAAACTCCCTTCATACATAACTCATCATAATCTGATTAGCGAGGTTAGTACCCTTAATAAAATAATTGTTCCTTGCTGGAAATAAACATATTCTTGAAGATCTACTGTTTCTCAAGATTTCTAAAAGGTTTTTGCAAAGAAAAAGCAAGCTCAAGGTTTGCAAAATGAAGGAAAGGCAAAACAGGACAGAATCTGTGAAAAAACAGAACAACAGGTAGTAAATGATTTTTTCGGGGCACTTCTGCAACTCTAATCAAAAAACTCAAAACAGACACACGAAAGAAAATTGTATAGAGCACGCTGTCGAAAAAATTCAGACCAAAAAGATGATCTGGTGATTTTATACGAATTTTTCTATCCAAGGACAGAATCTGTTTCCTGGACAGCACGTCACAACTTTTGAACTTTCTTGCAATCAGAGGCTAAACTTGGCACAAAGCTGAAAAGAAAAGATACAATGATGATGCTACTGTAGTAACAAACATCAAGACCAGTAAAATTGAAAGAACAAACTGAAAGCAAAGATAACAAGGGTTGTCTCCCTAGAGCTCTTTCTTTATAGCCATAAAGATAGGCTTAAGACTTTAATGATGCTCTCGTAGGAATAAGAGTCAGAGAACAAAAGAGAGCATCAAGAAGCAAATACCAAACACATTTAAGCCTAACATGCTTCCTATGCATAGGAATATTGCAATAGAATAATTCATTGAAGCACAAAGCAATAAGCATAGGAAGACAAAACAAGTGCAGCTTCAAAACCTTCAACATAAAGAGAGGAAACTTCTTATTATTAAGATATTTAGAACCATGTCTCCCTCTCTCATTATAAATTTCAGTGGCATCATGGATGAACTCAACAATATAAATATCACATAAGGCATTATTTCCATGATCCAAAAGCATAAAACTGTCATTACTCTTCATATAAGCAAAATCTTTCTTATTAGGAATAGTGAGAGTAAGACTATCATAACCATCATCATATTTAGGAGGCATATCATAATCATAGTAAATTTTATCCTCAATAGTAGGTGGACTAAAAAGCTCACATTTATCATTGTAATCATCATATATAGGAAGCAAAGTATTATCAAAGTAAATTTTCTCTTCAAAAGTTGGGGGACTAAAAATATCATGTTCATCAAACGTGTCATCCCCAAGCTTAGAGCTTTCCATGTCATTAGCAATATTGATATTCAAAGAAAGCATACTAATAACATCACCACCATCATGATTGTTATGCAAATAATAAAGTTCCATAGGTTTTTTAACTTTCTCTTCAAACACATCATGTCCCAAAGCAAGGTAGAGCTTATAAATCTCTCTCATATTTTTGTTGTTTTCCATTTAGCAAAACTAGTGAAAAGACATAAAGAAAACTGAAAGGTAAACTAACAAGACTTAAAAAGCAAAGATAAAAGATAGCGTGCAACTCCCCTATCCTGAAGAGTGGAGTCCCCGGCAACGGCGCCAGAAAACTTTTCTTGATGGCTTCTCGCCCCTCGTTGGTTACCCCAAGTGGAAGGTTTGAGATGCAGTGTACTGGAAGTTTTCCCTTGGCAAAGATACCAAGGATCGATTTCCCCTGAGACTCCCAGTTTCAACAACAAGGTGTCAACTGCTAACGGCGCCAGATATATTAGCAATCAACGTGGACCTGCACACAGATACAAATAACTTTGCTCCCAACGAGTACAGAGAGGTTGTCAATCTCTCCGGCCTTGTAGTTTACAAAGGATCAAACACAAGTGATAGTAGTGATAGATATTGCTGCAATAGTAAATAAAAAGCTGAAAGTAAATAGCGGATGTGATCGATGATGGTAATATGGACCGGAGTCCCATGACGTTCACTAGTGATGTCTCTCTCCCAAAAGACGATAAAACAGCTATGTGAGGTAAACGAATTACAGCTGGGCAATTGACAGGACCATGTGCGCAAACCAATGCTGACTAAGTTGCAAGAAAGGTAGAGGTTCAAAGCATGGGCGGTACGCCGAGGTAAGTAGACCGAAATCCATCTGCATCTACTACTAATCATCCACCTTGAGATATCTATCCAGAACATCTCGCTGGTATTAAGTTGCGAGTCCCACCCATAGTGTAAACTCAAAGCAACAGACAACTGCATTAAAAGAACTTTGCGTAAAGTAAACAATCCTTGCACCCGCGGGCACAAGCACCGTTGTTTTCCCCCTTGTGGCAACAGCACATCCCCTAGACTCATGTTTCTGTCACTCAAGCTAGTCATCGAGGGGCATGAACCCACAATCAAGCATAACGTTCCCTCTTGGAGTCACTACCTACTACTTGTCCAAAGCAATAAATAACAACGGAGAACATGCAAGAATTACTTACGAACATAAATATAAAAGAGGTGAATCAAATATATTACTCAAACACAATCTGAACATAATCTCATAATCCATCGGATCCCAGCAAACTCATCATAGCAACGGCATAAGGGTTACATATGTGCCTCAATCATGTAGGGCAGCTCACGAGGACTAATTAGTGAAGCACAAGAACGGGAGGAGAACATCACATAGCTACTGGTCATGGACCCATGGTCCAAGGGAGACTACTCACAACTCATCCGGGAGGTGTCCATGGTGGTGGAGAGGCTCCCGGTGGTGATCCTCCCCTCCGGCACTGTGCCGGGAAGAGTTCTCCTGGTGCTCCCGATCTTGGAAGCGGCGGCGGCGGCGGAACAGAGATGAGATCGCGAAAAAGAGTTCCCGTCTCGAGGGTTTTGGGAGACGGTATAAATATATGCCAAAGGGGGGCATCAGCGGAGCCTCGGGGGGCCCAGGCGCCCCCCCCCCCGGCGCGGCCCAGGGGGGCGCGCCACGAGGGCGCCTGGGGCCCTGGTGGTCCCCCTCCGGCTATGCTTCGGGTGCCTGGTAGCTTCTGGAACACTGATTTTTTATATAATTTTTCCGGTATTTTTCTGGCAGTTCCCGTAATGGGAAAACCTGAAATACAAAAACAGCCGAAAACAGAAACTGGCACTGGGGTGCACTGAGTTAATAGGTTAGTCCAAATATGATCAAAAGTGTATGGAAGTGTATAAATATCATAGCAATATCACCCAAAAGAGGCATGGAGCAAGCAGAAATTATAGATATGTTTTGGACGTATCATCAGACCAGCTTGCAAATGGCTCCTTTCGAAGCCTGGTACGGAAGGAGGTGTAGGACGCCGTTGATGTGGGATGAAGTTCGAGACCGCAAGTTATTTGGACCCGACTTAATCAGAGATTCATAGGAAAAAGTTAATATGATCCGGGACAGACTTAAGATAGCCCAGTCCAGGCAGAAAAGTTATGCGGATACGAAATGCAAAGATGTGATCTACGATGTCAGAGATAGAGCATATCTTCGGGTGTCTCTGCTTCGGGAGTTAAGTGCTTCAGAGTTAAGGGTAAACTAGCACCAAGATTTGTAGGACCATACAGAATTTTGGAGTGACGAGGAGAAGTAGCTTATCAGCTAGAGTTGCCTGGAACCTTGTTCGGAGTTCATGACGTGGTTCACGTTTCTCAGTTGAAGAAATTTCATGCAGATATGGCAGATATTCCATTATGAGATACAGTACCCTTGGAAGCAATTCAGTTAGAGAGTGATCTGACATACGAGGAGAAACCAGTTAGGATCCTCGAGTTTGCCGACAGAGTTACCCGCAGCAAGGTTATCAAGTTTTTTAAAGTACAATGGAGTCACCATACAGAGGACGAAGTCACCTGGGAACGAGAGGATGATCTACGCCAGGACCACCCACACCTATTTTCAAGCCAACCCGAATCTCGAGGGCGAGATTCATCTTAAGGGGGTAGGTTTGTAACATCCCAAATTTTCAATTTGGAATGTTCTACTTAGATCATCATATGCATATCATGTTTTGCTGCATTTTTGGATAGATCCTAAAATCCTAAGCAACTCAAGGACCCTCGGAGAGAGTTGGGGATCTCATTATTTTCATATTTGAAATTTTCTCAAATATTGAAAAGAGGATCATTTGATTTTAATTATTTTCTCTCTAAAATATTTCAATATTAAAGTATGTGAGAGGAGATAATATGACTTATCCAAAATAAAAGAAATATTGGAGGAAAATATTAAAATTGAATAAACAATTTTATTTGGATTTTATTGCTATTTTATTTGCATTAGAAAAAATGTGCATTTTTCAAAACTGCATTTTAGGCCAAGAAAATGTTCACTTAGTTCTAAATATTTTATTAGAACGGTGAAAATTAATTTTGGCATTTTTAGAGTTTTATTTATTTTATTAGGATTTATTTTCTGTTCGGGAGTTAAAAAAAAGAGTTTAGGCCGCCCAACCAGCTGGGCCGAAGCCCAACTGGCCACACGCCAACCAGCCAGGCCGCCGCCTCGCTCGTGCACGCCCGCGCCCGCGCTGGGCCGCGTCCCGACCCACCTGGCCCACCCGATCGACCGTCCCGCCGCCGTCGTCCGCTCGGACTCCGACAGAGTCCCGTCCGCCGCCGCCGCCTCCGAGTCCGGCTGGACCACGCCTCCTCCTCTCTTTCCCCCTCCCCAAGCCGACTGCCCCGCCCCCGAGCCTATATAAAGCGAGGCCCCGGCCCCATTTTCCCTCAGCCCCGCCGCCTCCCGAGCTCGCATCGCCGCCGCGCCGCCGGAGTTCTCCTTCGCTGTGCCTAGCCGCCGCCGCCGCGCCTAGTTGCCGCCGCCCGCGCCGCCGTCCGCTCCGCCGCCCGCCGCCGCCTCGCCCCACCCCCTCGGCCGCAGCCGAGCCAGCCGGAGCCGACCACCACGACCGCAGCCGCCGACGCCGCCACCGGCCAGTTTTCTTCTGCCGATTTTCGAGGTAAAAACCGAACATTTTTTTAGTTGTTTAGATCGGTTTTTTTAAACCTAGTTAGTTAACGAATGTTCGTTCGTTTAGGGTTTTTATTAAACAGATTCGTAACTTAGACTTAACTAGTGAACGTTCGTCTGTTAGTTTTTCTTTTTAGTTTTTTTCTCAGCCAGGGACCTATCCGTAGTTTTATTTTGAAGTTTAGTCCCTGATCTTCTTTCGATCACTACTTTTAGCTCGTTTATCGGAATTAGGTGAAACCAATGCCCACGTTTTCGTTACAACCTCCTCTGCTTAGTTAATCAACTCAAACATGATTTTCACAATCTTAAAACTAGTGTTCAACCAGTTTTTTGTTTGAGTTTCGTTTGGTCATAACTTGAGTTTTGTAACTCCGTTTTCGTCGATTCTTTTTGCAAATCGAAGCTCTTGATGTAAACTCTCTGATAAGACCAAATTCATTCAGTTTTGGTACTGTTAGAAAGTGTTTTCTGTTGTGTCTCTTATTTGCTTACTTTTCGAAGTTTTTCGAGTTTCGTTCTTCGATTCTATTGCTTGATTGCTTATGTATTCTATTGTTTGAATGCGATAGAATACCCGGAGTGCGAAGCTTGCTACTACGAGTCACTAGGTTTCAGCGATCGTCAGCAAGGCAAGTTCATACTTTGATCATACTTTCCAATACCCAGTTTTAATTGCATTAGTTATATCCTCAAACACTTGCATGAGTAGGACTGGTTGTTTAATATGATGCTTTGTAGTTCATGAGGTAGGAACCCAATGACTTGAGATCAAACCAAGGGGGAACACGCTTTGTTACTTATTACTTAGCCATGCTTGTAGACGCGGATTGGTATGAGTGATTTCATGAAAGCTGTGAGTGTAACTACAACTAATTGTTTCTTTAAGGTGGAATTTAATACACATCTGGGTGGATTGGTTGTGGCACCCCGGGGATGTACCAGTGGATGTCAGGGCACCTGGGGATTTACCAGTGTTGTCCAACGAGTGCCACCCAGGCTCAAAGGGATTATATATCATTCATGCCTAGAAACTTCCATGTGCAGCCACAATGCCATTATGGGCTCTGGCACAGTGGAGTATGTTATGTGACCTCTTTCAGTGGTAGACTAGCAGATGTAGCAGATGTAGGTGGTACGGTCTACCCAGGGTAAAGAGTTAATGCATCTAAAAAACTATGTCTCGGTCATCCGTTTCTCAAACACCGTGAAGTGCGAGAAAATCAAACGGATGAGATCGAGTCATGTGGGGAAAGTGCACAAACCTCTGCAGAGTATACAAACTATTCCTGAGTAGCCGTGTCCCCGGTTATGGACATCTTTGAGTATCCTGGTATTTGAATTATGGACTGATCTCATCACTTTACTAATTTGTTGGGTTAATAATGACTTGGCTTTGGGATTGAGATGGGGGTACCATTTCTCAATCGTACATGCTCTAATTTAAAATAAATAGTAAATAGATTTATTCCTTTGTTGTAGGGAAAAATTAGCTTTATGCAAAAATAAACCTTACAGCCTCCACCAGCCATATATGCATGTAGTAGTAGGATTTGTTCTTTATCTTTACAGTGTGTTCTTGCCAGCATATTCAATGTGCTGACCTACATGGCTGCAACATATCATGATGCAGAGTTTTCTGACAAGGAGTAAGGTGCGATAGGTCGTTGTCATGCACTCAATGTTTGCCATGGAGTTGGATGGACTCAACTACTGTTCATAGCTTCCACAGTTTATTGTTTTAGATGGCCTTTAGCCATTAGCGTGTATGGATATTGCCTCTTCGAGGATCTTCAATGTAATAAAGTGTGATTGAACCTCTGTTATAAATCCTCGAGTACTGTGTGTGTCAGCATACCGATCCAGGGATGGCACTGAGCACAGAGACTTCGGTCCATTCGGATCATGGTCGGTACAGTTTTGCTACGTTTGGATTCCGTTTGGTATTGATTTTCTGCGATGTAAAAAACAATGAAAAAACAACTGGTATTGGGAACTATGTCAATAGGTTGTCCCAAAAATTGATATTAAGTTGCTATAAAATGATTGTAAAACATCCAATAATGATAATATAACAACTTGGAACAATAAAAAAATATTGATACGTTGGAGACGTATCAGTATGGAGATACCAACGATCAAACCTCGGGCAAGTAACATACCAAAAAAACAAAGGGGACAACGTATGCTATCATAAAGGTTCGACCGATAAAGATCTTTGTAGAATATGTAGGAGCCATTACGGGCATACAGGTTCCACTATTGGTTATTGACCGGAGAGTCGTCTCGGTCATGTCTACATCATTCTCGAACCCGTAGGGTCCACACACTTAACGTTCGTTAATGATATAGTATTATATGAGTTATAGGAATTGGTGACCAAATGTTGTTCGGAGTCCCGGATGAGATCATGGGCATGATGTGGAGCTCCGAAATGGTCCAGAGGTAAATATTGATATAAAGGACAATACTATTTGGTGATCGGAATGGTTTCAGATTGCAGCGGTATTTATCGAATCACCGGAAGGGCTTCCAGAAGACCAACGGGGAGTTATTGGGCCTAACAGGCCAAGGGAGGGAGCACACCAGCCCACAAGGGGCTGGCGCGCCCCAACCTGGCCGTCGGCCCTATGGGGGAGGAAAGGGGGCGGCTAAGGCAAGGGAGCCGCCAGCGCCGCTCTTGCCATCTCCACCACCCCCTACGAAGGAAAGGGGGTGCCTAGGGAAGGTGCCCAGGGCGGCCGCCGGCCCCCTTTAGGGCGCGCCCTTTCTAGGTCAGCCTCCCCTCCCCCAAATATATATATGTTAGGAGGGAGAGGGGAAACAGAGAACACGATCCCCAAGCCGTGTGCGGTGCCCTCTCTTCCTCTAGTTCCAGTTTATCCTACGTCCACGTTCGTTGTGCTTGGCGAAGCCCCGCAGATAGATTCACAACCACTGTCACCACGCCGTCTGTCGTGGAATTAGCACGGCAGATGTCCGGTTTAGTGGACTTGATGATGGAACCATCGCACGGGTTAGCTTGAAGGGGTTAAAAGCACACAAAGGACACAGAGGGTTTATACTAGTTCGGCCCCTTCGATGAAGGTAAAAGCCTACGTCTAGTTTGGTTTGGTATTGCTTGGGCGTCAATGAACAGGGAGCGGATTGCTTACCTGTGCCTCGACGGTTGTTTCTTGCTTGTCCCTGAACCGTCGCTGGGTCGTCCCTTTATATAGAGGTGACGCCTGGTCTGGTTTACAGAGTCCCGAGGCCGGCTCATACTTGTGTCCGCCTCGGTCTCTGCTCTTTTTTCCTTATCTCTCAAGTTACATCATCGGGCGGTTTACAAACCATAACTCTATACATGGGCCCTAATATCTTATGGGCCGTAGCCTTTACTAACAATTACAACCATACAAACATATTATAACAAGCCGGTTTACACTAGTCGGTTCATACCTGCTAGTAATATCCCTGACACCGTCTGATACGTCTCCAACATATCTATAATTTTTGATTGTTCCATGCTATTATATATTCTGTTTTGGATGTTTAATGGGCTTTATTTTACATTTTTATATTATTTTTGGGACTAACCTACTAACCCAAGGCCGAGTTCAAATTGTTGTTTTTTGCCTATTTCAGTGTTTCGCAGAAAAGGGATATCAAACGGAGTCCAAACGGAATGAAACCTTTGGGAGAATTATTTTTGGAACTGTATCGACCCAGAAGACTTGGAGTACACGCAAGGGAACAAGAGAGGTGGCCACGAGGGTCCAGGGCGCGCCCCTCCCCCTGGGCGCGCCCCCGCCCTCGTGGGCCCCCTCTGGCTCCCCTGATGCCCTCCTTCCTCCTATATATATCCATGTACCCTGAAAACATCGAGGCAACACAAAAAACCCTAATTCCACCACCGCAACCTTCTGTTCCTGTGAGATCCCATCTTGGGGCCTGTTCCGGAGCTCCGCTGGAGGGGGGATCTACCATGGAGTGCTTCTACATCAACACCATCGCCTCACCAATGAGTTGTGAGTAGTTTACCACAGACCTTCGGGTCCATAGTTATTAGCTAGATGGCTTCTTCTCTCTTTTTGGATCTTAATACAAAGTTCTCCTCGATCTTCGAGGAGATCTATTGGATGTAATCTTTTTGCGGTGTGTTTGTCGAGATCCGATGAATTTTGGGTTCATGATCAAGATTATCTATCAACAATATTTGATTATTTTCTGAAATCTTTTATGGATGATTATAATATCCTTGCAAGTCTCTTCGAATTATTGGTTTGGTTTGGCCTACTAGATCTATAGTTCTTGCAATGGGAGAAGTGCATGGCTTTGGGTTCAATCTTGCGGCGTCCTTTCCCAGTGACAGCAGGGGCAGCAAGGCACGTATTGTATTGTTGCCATCGAGGATAAAAGGACGGGGTTTATATCATATTGCTTGAGTTTATCCCTCTACATCATGTCATCTTGCTTAAAGCATTACTCTATTCGTATGAACTTAATACTCTAGATGCATGATAGATAGCGGTCGATGTGTGGAGTAGTAGTAGTAGATGCAGAATCGTTTTGGTCTACTTGTGACGGACGTGATACCTATATATAATGATCATGCCTAGATATTCTCATAACTATGCGCTTTTCTATCAATTGCTCGACAGTAATTTGTTCAGCCACCATGGAATTCTACTTTCATGAGAGAGGCCACTAGTGAAACCTATGGCCCCCGGGTCTATTCTCAACATATTAATCTTCCATCTACTTTACTTTGCTTTATTTACTTTCTGTTCTTATACCAAAAATACCAAAAATATTATACTATCCTATCTATCAGATCTCACTTTTGTATGTGACCGTAAAGGGATTGACAACCCCTTATCGCGTTGGCTACGAAGTTCTTATTTCTTTGTGCAGGTGCGAGGGACTCACGCGTGGTCTCCTACTGGATTGATACCTTGCTTCTCAAAAACAGAGGGAAATACTTACACTATTGTGCTGCATCACCCTTTCCTCTATGAGGGCATACAACGCAAGTGATGGCTTCTCACCCCTCATTGGTTACCCCAAGTGGAAGGTTGAGATGTAGCGTAGCGGCAAATTTCCCTTGGCAAAGGTACCAAGGATCGAATCCCGTGAGACTCCGAGGGTCGACAAGTAGGTGACAACGGCGCCAGAAACTTAGCGGTTGACGGGACCTGCACAAAGATACAGATAACTTTGCTCCCAACGAGTACAGAGAGGTTGTCAATCCCTCCGGCCTTGTTGTTTACAAAGGATCAAACACAAGAGATAATAATGATAGCTATGACTACAACTAGGAAATAAAAACAGGAAGTAAATAGAAGGTGTGATCAGCGGTGGTAATATGGACCGGGGTCCCATGATGTTCACTAGTTATGTCTCTCTCCCAAAAGACGATAAAACAGCAAAGCGAGGTAAACAAATTACAGCTGGGCAATTGACAGGATTATGTGCGCAAACCAATGCTAACTATGATGCAAGGAAAGGTAGAGTGTCAAAAGCATGGGCGGTACGCCAAGGCAAGTAGACCGAAATCCATCTGCATCTACTACTAATCATCCATCTTGAGATATCTATCCAGAACATCTCGCTGGTATTAAGTTGCAAATCCCACCCAAAGTGTAAACTCAAAGCAACAGACAACTGCATTAAAAGAACTTTGCGTAAAGTAAACAATCCTTGCACCCGCAAGTACAAGCACCGTTGTTTTCTCCCTTGTGGCAACAGCACATCCCCTAGACTCATGTTTCTGTCTCTCAAGCTAGTCATCAGGGGGCATGAACCCACAATCAAGCATAACGCTCCCTCTTGGAGTTACTACCTACTACTTGGCCAAAGCAATAAACAGCAACGGAGAACATGCAAGAATTACTCAAGAACAAAGATATAAAAGAGGTCAATCAAATATATTACTCAAACACAATCTGAACATAGTCTCATAATTCATCAGATCCCAGCAAACTCAGCAAAGTAACAGCAGAAAGGTTACATATGTGCCTCGATCATGTAGGGCAGCTCACGAGGTCTAAACCATGAAGAGCAAAGAGGGGAGGAGAACATCACATAGCTACTGATCATGGACCCATGGTCCAAGGTGGACTACTCACGACTCATCCGGGAACCGTCCATGGTGGTGGAGAAGCTCCGGTGGTGGTTCTCCCCTCCGGCAGGGTGCCGGGAAGAGTTCTCCTGATGCTCTCGATCTTGGAAGCGCTGCGGCGGCGGAACAGAGGCGAGATCGCGAAAAAGGGTTCTATCCTCGAGGGTTTCGGGACGAGAGGGATATATATGTGAAGGGGGGCAGCCAGAGGCGGAGCAGGGGCCCCAGGTGCCCCCTGGCGCGGCCAGGGGTGGGGCCGCGCCAGGTGGCCGCCTGGGCCTCCCCTGGCTCCCCTCTGGCCCATCTTTGGTTCTTCGCGAAGCTTCCTATACGCTGATTTTTCCTATATTTTTCCTGGAATTTTTGGAGCACTTTTAATATGGGGGAAACCTAAAATAGAAAAACAGCAGAAAACATGAACTGGCACTGTGGTGCACTGAGATAATAGGTTAGTCCAAATATGATCAAAAGTGTATGGAAGTGCATCAATATCATAGCAATATCACACAAAAGAAGCATGGAGCAAGCAGAAATTATAGATACGTTTTGGACGTACCAACATCCCCGAGCTTAATTCCTGCTCGTCCTCGAGTAGGTAAATGATAACAAGCATAATTTCTGTGGTGACATGCTATCAACCATATAAGAACTTTTTAGTAAAGCAATCAAGGCATGTAATTCAATTCAAGTCATAACAAGCAAGAGTCTATATTAGCATTGTAACAAGCAACATAAGAACATAAAGGTGCAAGAGCTCTCGCTGTCCGTGACTCGAATGTCTCCAAATGGTGTTTGCGTGCAAGAAAGGGGATAGGGATATACGAGAGAGTAAAACATAGTTTTTGTATTGTTGAGAACTTAATCTACTAAAGTTTCACACTTGTTCTTCTTTGGAATCTTATCTTGACTCATCCCCAGACCACTAGCCAGGTACAAGTCAAAATGATCCACTCCCTTTCGATATTTTGAGCACTCATGCAATGGATGAGCGTAAGCAAGAAAGTTGACACTTAGGACGGCAAAGAGAGAAAAATGATGAAGGGGGAAGACAAAAAAGGTGTGAAAGGCTCACATCAATGAGGACAATCATAGGCGAGAGAAAGCCAAATGATAGATATGATGTGAGGAGTAGGGATTGCCATGCAACGGATGCACATATGAGCTAAGGTAAGCTCTGCAATGGAACTAGTGGGGGTGCATCCAACTTGCTCGCTCAAGAAGACCTAGAGCTCTTTTGAGGAGGCTCATCATTGGAATATACAAGCCAAGTTCTATAGTGTGAAGGTCCCCACATAGCTATATGCATGAATGATAATCTCTATGGAGTACAAGGTATAAGATGGAGTACGAGTGTGGATCTCTCAAAAGGACTAGTAGTGTGCCCCCTTCTCTCTTTTTATTCTTTTTCTCTTTTTTCTCTTTTTTTATTTTTTTGTGGCCTCACTGGCTCTTTCTATTTAACTCTCATTTGTCCTCTTTGGGATCTTTTGATTTTGTCCTCTTTGGGATCTTTTCCTCACTTTAGGGGCAACACTCTATGTATTACAAGAAGTATAGAAGATCTTTCACACTTTACAAAAGTACTCAACATAAAGAAAATGAAACTATCATGATGTATGCAAATGTATGGCTCTGCCGGTGTAGCAGGATATGCAATGATACTAGCACGTCATGTAGCAATGATTAGGGCAAGGCCCAACTAGCATGCGGCTCATCAATCAAGCAAAAAGCATGTATGACATGAAGATCAAGTCATGAGAAGATGGATGTTGCATGGCAATGTATCTCGGAAAGGCTATGGAAATGCCTTGATAGGTAGGTATGGTGGCTGTTTTGAGGAAGGATATAATGAGGCTTATGATGACAGAGCGTATCGTGCCAAGGATTTGGATGCACCGGCAAAGTATGCGCCAACTCTCGAGGTGAGAAAGGGCAATGCACGGTACCGAAGAGGCTAGAAAAATATGGCTAGGTGGAAGTGTCAACTTTCGAATACTCACATTAGTCCGAAGAACTCATGCACTTATTATTGGTAACTCTCAATCTAATTAGGAGGTTCACAAAGAGACAAGTACCCCGAGGAGGAGTGTATGGGGGTTTGGTTATCCTTGCGCATCCTCGACTCATGGTACGTGAGTGTACTCTAATATTCGATCCCTCCAAAGATTAGTGATCCATCTAGTAGCTAAAGTTCTCAACTATTTTGTAGGTTTTCGAAAATAAACACGGATTGCCCAAAATACGACATCTATCACTAATAGGCTAAAGCTCTTGACACGAAAAGTTCAGACATTACTCATGGCAATACCTCAAAACTATTGCAAGTTACTACTAAAATTAAATAGCAACCTCAATTACCTACTTTAAGTTAAGACACACAACTCAGTGCAACAGGCAAACTCTCTTAACAAGATAAACATGAAAACTAAAGAGAGTTCAGCAACTAACTAAAAAAAGCTCTTTAAAAAGAAAAGCATGAAAACTAAGAGCTAGACATGACATCAGCTATGGAAAGACAAAGAACACACATAGCAAAGATAAGCATGAAAATCCTATGTTGTGTTCTAGGTTGAAGTGGAGTGTGTTTCTCTCCCACACAAAGAAAGCTGGGTTCTAACTTGTTATGAACAGCAAGCAAAGCTAAAGAAAACTAAAAAAAGGAAACTAAGAGCAAGACGCTCCAAGCATAGCACATAACGCATGAAGTGATAAAATTATAGTAGAACGAAAGACGAACTGATAATTGTTGATGGAGAAGGGGATGCATGGGGGCATCCCCAAGCTTAGACGCTTGAGTCTTCTTGAATATTTCTTGGGGGTGCACGGGGGCATCCCCAAGCTTGAGCGTTTGACCCTCCTGAATCTTCTTTTATCATCTTCCCTCGCACACTTGAAAACTCCCTTCATACATAACTCATCATAATCTGATTAGCGAGGTTAGTACCCACAATAAAATAATTTTTCCCTACTGGAAAAAAAGATAATCTTGAAGAGCTACTGTTTCTCAAGATTGCCAAAAGGTTTTTGCAAAGAAAAAGCAAGCTCAAGGTTTGCAAAACGAAGAAAAGGCAAAACAGGACAGAATCTGTGAAAAAAAACCAGCAGGTAGTAAATAATTTTTTCGGGGCACTTCTGCAACTCAAATCAAAAAACTAAGAACAAACGCTTGAAAGCCAATTGTATAGAGCACGCTGTCAAAAAAAATTCAGATCAAAAAGATGATCTGGTGATTTTATTCGAATTTGTCTGTCCAAGGACAGAATCTGTTTTCTGGACAGCACGTCACAACTTTTGAACTTTCCTGCAATCGGAGGCTAAACTTGGCACAAAGCTGAAAAGAAAAGATACAATGATGATGCTACTGTAGTAACAAACATCAAGACACAACAAGAGCAAAATAAAACCTAATTCGTTGTGGGCTGCCTCCCAAAAGCGCTTTCTTTTATGCCTTTAAGCTAGGCATGATGCAAAAAGAGAAGATCAAGTTTTATCAAGAGTAAGAGAATAGCTAGCCCGTGTAACGGACTCAAAAGGCAACTTAATCTTCTTTCTAGGGAAGTGTTCCATCCCTTTCTTGAGAGGGAATTGGAATTTTATATTCCCCTCTTTCATGTCAATGATAGCACCAACGGTGCAAAGAAAAGGACGTCCCAATATAATTGGACATGAAGGTTCACATTCAATATCCATAATAGTAAAAGCAACCGGAACATAATTGTCATTGACAATGATAAGAACATTGTCGATCTTACCCAAAGGTTTCTTTACGGAAGAATCAACAAGGTGAACACCAAAAGAACAAGGATCAAAAGGTTTCAATTCAAACATATCATACATTCTTTTGGGCATAACGGAGGTACTAGCTCCAACATCACATAAAGCATGGCAAGAGAAGTTATTCAACTTAATTTTAATCATAGGATCCCAACTATCTTCTAGCTTTCTAGGTATGGAGGCTTCTACCCTAAGCTTCTCCTCCCTAGCTTTGATAAGAGCATTAGTGATATGCTCCGTGAAGGCAAGATTAAGTGTGCTAGTATGGGGATCTCTAGACATCTTGTGAAGAAAACCAATAACTTCAGAAAGGATGCAATTATCAAAATCAAGGTCACTACTATCAAGTAAAGTGGTAGTGGTGTCCTTTAGGCTCACTTGTTTGGTAGCTTCTATGGTCATAGGAGTTTCTTCTTCTACGGTTGAGGTCATAGCATCACCATTAATAGGTCCAATGGGACTAGGAGTGCATTGGGTGCTAAGAGTTTGGACATCCTCAACAACTTGAATAGCATTGCTTGGAAAGTTTAGCCATAGTTGAGATGTAGCGTAGCGGCAAATTTCCCTTGGCAAAGGTACCAAGGATCGAATCCCGTGAGACTCCAAGGGTCGACAAGTAGGTGTCAACGGCGCCAGAAACTTAGCGGTTGACGGGACCTGCACACAGATACAGATAACTTTGCTCCCAACGAGTACAGAGAGGTTGTCAATCCCTCCGGCCTTGTTGTTTACAAAGGATCAAACACAAGAGATAATAATGATAGCTATGACTGCAACTAGGAAATAAAAACAGGAAGTAAATAGAAGGTGTGATCAGCGGTGGTAATATGGACCGGGGTCCCATGATGTTCACTAGTGATGTCTCTCCCCCAAAAGACGATAAAACAGCAAAGCGAGGTAAACAAATTACAGCTGGGCAATTGACAGGATTATGTGCGCAAACCAATGCTAACTATGATGCAAGGAAAGGTAGAGGGTCAAAAGCATGGGCGGTACGCCAAGGCAAGTAGACCGAAATCCATCTGCATCTACTACTAATCATCCACCTTGAGATATCTATCCAGAACATCTCGCTGGTATTAAGTTGCGAATCCCACCCAAAGTGTAAACTCAAAGCAACAGACAACTGCATTAAAAGAACTTTGCGTAAAGTAAACAATCCTTGCACCCGCAAGTACAAGCACTGTTGTTTTCTCCCTTGTGGCAACAGCACATCCCCTAGACTCATGTTTCTGTCACTCAAGCTAGTCATCAGGGGGCATGAACCCACAATCAAGCATAACGCTCCCTCTTGGAGTTACTACCTACTACTTGCCAAAGCAATAAACAGCAACGGAGAACATGCAAGAATTACTCAAGAACAAAGATATAAAAGAGGTGAATCAAATATATTACTCAAACACAATCTAAACATAGTCTCATAATCCATCATATCCCAGCAAACTCAGCAAAGTAACAGCAGAAAGGTTACGTATGTGCCTCGATCATGTAGGGCAGCTCACGAGGTCTAAACCATGAAGAGCAAAGAGGGGAGAAGAACATCACATAGCTACTGATCATGGACCCATGGTCCAAGGTGGACTACTCACGACTCATCCGAGAAGCGTCCATAGTGGTGGAGAAGCTCCCGGTGGTGGTTCTCCCCTCCGGCAGGGTGCCGGGAAGAGTTCTCCTGATGCTCCCGATCTTGGAAGCGATGCGGCGGCGGAACAGAGGCGAGATCGCGAAAAAGGGTTCTGTCCTCGAGGGTTTCGGGACGAGAGGGATATATATGCGAAGGGGGGCAGCCAGAGGCGGAGCAGGGGCCCCAGGCGCCCCCCTGGCGCGGCCAGGGGTGGGGCCGCGCCAGGTGGCCGCCTGGGCCTCCCCTGGCTCCCCTCTGGCCCATCTTTGGTTCTTCGCGAAGCTTCCTGTACGCTGATTTTTCCTATATTTTTCCTGGAATTTTTGGAGCACTTTTAATATGGGGGAAACCTGAAATAGAAAAACAGCAGAAAACAGGAACTGGCACTGTGGTGCACTGAGTTAATAGGTTAGTCCAAATATGATCAAAAGTGTATGGAAGTGCATCAATATCATAGCAATATCACACAAAAGAAGCATGGAGCAAGCAAAAATTATAGATACGTTTTGGACGTATCAGCAAGCTCGAGAAGTAGCAAGAAGAATTTCTGGCACCATTGCCGGGGAGATCTACGCAAAAGTCATATACCAAGTACCTACCACAAACCCTTATCCTTCGCATTACATTATTTGCCTCTCGTTTTCCTCTCCCCCACTTCACCCTTGCCATTTTATTCACCCTTCTTTTTCCGTGTGTTTACCGTTCGCTTGCCTCTTGTTTGCTTGTGTGTTAGATTGCTTGCTTGTCACTATGGCTCAAAACAATACCAAATTGTGTGACTTTTCCAATACCAACAATAATGATTTTATTAGCGCTCCGATTGCTCCTATTACCGATGCTGAATCTTGTCAGATCAATGCTGCTCTGTTGAATCTTGTCATGAAAGATCAATTTTCTAGCCTTCCTGGTGAAGATGTCGCTACCCATCTAAAGAACTTTGTTGATTTGTGTGATATGCAAAAGAAGAGGGATACGGATAATGAAATTGTTAAATTAAAGCTATTTCCGTTTTCACTTAGAGATCGTGCTAATACTTGGTTTTCCTATTTGCCTAGAAGTTTGAATATCAATAGAAATAAAGAAGTTCCTAAGAATTATAAGTGCTTAATCGAAGAGTTGCCCACCAAAGATGGCAACACCTAGATATATTCGTGTATCGTGCCTAGCTAGGGGCGTTAAACGATAACGCTTGTTGGGAGGCAACCCAATTTTATTTTCTTTGTTTTTGCTTCTGTTTAGGAATAAATATTGCATCTAGATTCTGTTTGGATGTGGTTTTGTGTTTTAATTAGTGTTTGTGCGAAGTAGAACCTTTGGGAAGACCTATGTGAAGTTTATATGATCATGCTATAAAAAACAGAAACTTTAGCGCTCACGAGATTGGTTGTAATTTTTTACTGGAGAGTGCTATTTAGTTGATTATTTTTGACGATGATTAATAGACAAATTCCTCACATTTAACAATTTATTTCAAATTTTTTGGAGTTACAGAAGTATTCGAAAGTTACAGATTACTAGAAACTGTTCTGTTTTTCATGTGTTGTTTGCTTATTTTGATGAATCTATGAGTAGTATCGGGGGTATGAATCATGGAGAAGTTGGAATACAGTAGGTTTTACACCAATATAAACAAAGAATAAGTTCATTACAATACCTTTGAGTGGTGTTTTGTTTTCTTATACTAACGGAGCTCACGAGATTTTTGGCTTAGTTTGCGTTGTGAAGTTTTCAAGTTTTGTAGCGACCAGACCTCAAACAGTCTGATCTCTGTACATCCGTGTCATCCCTGGATCAGTAATGCTAACATGCACAGTACTTGAAGGATTTATAACAGAGTAGCAATCACACACTTATTACATCGATAGTCCAACGATGAACTTATTACAAATAATATGGCTGAAGGCCATCTAATACGATAACAGCGGAAGGCTTGGAAGATAAGTGAGTCCATCAACTCCAGCGGCATCACTGAGTATAGAACCACGACCTAAAAGGCATCTTACTCGTCGTCTGAAAAGTCTGCAACATGAAACGTTGCAGCCCGAAAACGGGTCAGCACATGGAATATGCTGGCAAGGTAACACAAGAGAATGCAATGGAAGTAATGCTATACTATATGCAATATGGCTGATGGAAAGCTCTATGGTTAAGTTTTTGCATAAAGCCAATTTTTCCCTACTTCAAAGGAATAAATTTTAATTAACTAACATGGTAGTTGAAACATCGTTGAGAAGATAGACATCTCTCAACCCCAATTAAAGTAACCATTAGACCCAATAAAATTAATTAAAGTAACATGATGAGATTCACATGATAATCCAAGTACTAGATACTCAAGACGTCCATAACCGGGGACATGGCTAATCATGATTAGTTTGTACACTCTGCAGAGGTTTGTGCACTTTTCCCCACAAGACTCGATCGCCTCCGTTTGGTTTCTCGCACTGCATGGTGTTTGAGAAATGGATGACCGAGACACAGTCTTTCCGAAGAGGTCCCCTTAACCAGATAGATAGGCCGGTATACCTACAAAACCCACTACATCTGCTAGCCCATCATGGAAAGGTTTCCCACAACTTACTCAACTATGCCAGAGCCCATATTGGCATGTGGTTTCACACGGAAGTTTCTAGTATGAAAAATCTCATGATCCCTTTGAGCCTGGGTGGCGGTCCAAAAGAAAAACAGGCAATCACTGGAATACCCAGATGCCTCAATCCACCCAGATGTGTATTAATGTTGCCACCTTAAGTTGAACCATTAATTAACAACTCACATCTGTCATGGAATTCACTCACCCAATCCACGTCTACGAGCATAGCATGTCCTGACAGCAAACGTAGAAGTAACTCCCAAAGGTTTGAATGTAATGCAGGTAATAGGTACTACCTCAAACAATTTCTTAATCCCACAAGTTAATTGATCCTACTCATGAAATGTGTGAGGGTTGGACTAATGCAATGAAACTGGGTAATTGGAAAGTACGATCAAAGTGTTACTTGCCTTGCTGATGATCCGCAAAACCTAGAGACTCAAAGTAGCAAGCGGCGCACTCCGGGTACTCTATCGCAAACAAACAAGCATACAATAAGTACTTAACTAATACACGGGTAAAACTCAAATAAGAGATCTAACCAGAAAGTTCAACTCAAGAACTCCGGTTTGCAAAAAGAATCAACTCGAAAGAAGCAACGAAACTCAAACTGCAAAAGAAACGAGCTTTGGTTTACTAGTTGGCCTAGAGTCAAATTTTACAGTAGCCAAAACTTTGTTCAAGTTGATCTAACATAAAGAGGGCTTCGAGATGAAGATCTGGGATTTTGAATCACCTGATTCTGACTCTCGAGCGAGAAGAAAAACGAAAAACAAGATCAGGACAGAAATCGCGATCGGAATAACCGCGGATAAATACCCCGAAAAAGAAAACGGACAAACAGGCTAACGAACGAACGTTCGCTGTCTGCGGTTAACTAACGAAAACCGTTCGTTAAAACGAACATACGGACGAGCGTCCGCTAAATAACTAAATCGACGGAAAAACCGAACCGATCTATCTAAATAAAAAAACAGATCTAGGTTTTCCTAAAAACAAAACCGATCGGTCTTTTTAAAAAAAATGATAGCGGCGGCGGGCTTCTACCTCGGCGACGGCGCGGCGCGGGCGGCGGCTGGCGCGGCGGCGGGGCGGCGTGCGGCGGGGTGCGGCTCGGCGGCGGCGACAGCAGGCGGCGGGGCGGCGGCTGGCGGCGGCGGCGCGGCGCGGCGCGGCTAGGGTTAGGGCAGGGGCGGCGGGCTGGGCTGGGGCGAAAATGGGCCGGGGGCGCTGGCTTATAAAGCCCACAGTCCTACTCCTATACGAATCCTAAGTCGGTTCGTTTTTTTTTCTAAAAGAGTCCCGGCGCAGAAAAACTAACGAAAGAAATACCAAACGGACTCCAAAATTCCCGAAATAAATTTTCACCGTCCTCTAATAATATTTAGGACAAAGTGAACATTTTTCCCAGACCTAAATGCAATTTTGAAAAACGCGTATTTTTCCTATGCAAATAAATCCGCAAATAAATTCAGAAAAATACCAAAAGTGATTTTAACATTTTTCCTCCAATATTTCTGTTATTTTTGGAGAAGTCATATTATCTCCGCTCATATTTTGTATTTAGAAATATTTTTAGGAGAGAAAAATAATTAGAATCACACTGTCCTCGTACCGGTATTCGAGTGAACTCAAATACGAAAACGGTAAAATTCTCAACTCTCTCCGTAGGTCCTTGAGTTGCTTAGAATTTCGAGGAACTCCACAAACAAAAATGCAAAAACATGAAATGCAATATGATCTATGTATAACATTCCAAATTGAAAATTTGGGATGTTACAAGTTTTGAGTATGGCTTTGATGGATTATGGAATAAAGAGTGGCAAGAGCCTAAGCTTGGGGATTCCCATGGCACCCCAAGGTAAAATTCAAGGACAACCGAAAGCCTAAGCTTGGGGATGCCCTGGGAAGGCATCCCCTCTTTCGTCTTCGTCTATCGGTAACTATACTTGAGACTATATTTTTATTCACCACATGATATGTGTTTTGCTTGGAGCGTCATGTATGATTTGAGTCTTTGATTTTTAGTTTGCCACAATCATCCTTGCTGGACACACCGTCTGAGAGAGATAAATATGATTTAGAATTTATTAGAACACTCTATGTGCTTCACTTATATCTTTTGAGCTAAATAATTTTGCTCTAGTGCTTCACTTATATATTTTAGAGCACGGTGGTGGTTTTATTTTGTAGAAATTGTTGAACTATCATGCTTCACTTATATCTATTTGAGAGTATTTTAGAACAGCATGGTAATGTGCTTTGGTTATAAAACTAGTTCTAATATGATAGGCATCCAAGATGGGTATAGTAAAAACTTTCACATAAAGTGCAATGAATACTATGAGAAGTTTGATACTTGATGATTGTTTTGAGTTATGAGGATGGTGATATTAGAGTCATGCTAGTAGAGTAGTTGTAAATTTGAGAAATACTTGTGTTAAGGTTTGCAAGTCTCGTAGCATGCACGTATGGTAATCGTTGTGTGACAAATTTTAAGCATGAGGTATTTCATTGAGTGTCTTCCTTTGTGTGGAGGTCAGGATCACGCGACGTTTAACTCCTACCAACCCTTCCCATAGGAGCATGCGTGTAGTACTTCGTTTTGATGACTTGTAGATTTTTGCAATAAGTATGTGAGTTCTTTATGACTAATGTTGAGTCCATGGATTATACACACTCTCACCCTTCCACCATTGCTAGCCTCTCTTGTACCGCGCAACTTTCGCCGGTACCATACACCCACCATATACCTTCCTCAAAACAGCCACCATACCTACCTATCATGGCATTTCCATAGCCATTCCGAGATATATTGCCATGCAACTTTCCACCGTTCTGTTTGTTATGACACGCTTCATCATTGTCATATTGCCATGCATAATCATGAAGTTGACATCGTATCTGTGGCTAGGCCACCATGCATAATTTTTCATACATGTCACTCTTGATTCATTGCACACCCCAATACACCGCCGGAGGCATTCATATAGAGTCATACTTTATTCTAGTATAGAGTTGTAATATCGAGTTGTAAATCAATATAAGTGTGGTGATCATCATTATTAGAGCGTCATCCCAAAGAAAAAAGAAAAAAGAAAGAAAAAAGAAAAAAAGAAAGGCCCAAAAAAAGGAGGAAAAAAAGAAAGAAAGAAAAAAAGAGAAAATAAAAAGGGATAATGCTACTATCTTTTTCCACACTTGTGCTTCAAAGTAGCATCATGATCTTCATGATAGAGAGTCTCTTGTTTAGTCACTTTCATATGCTAGTGGGAATTTTCATTATAGAACTTGGCTTGTATATTCCAATGATGTGCTTACTCAAATGCCCTAGGTCTTCATGAGCAAGCAAGTTGGATGCACACCCACTTAGTTTCTTTTGTTGAGCTTTCATACATTTATAGCTCTAGTGCATCCGTTGCATGGCAATCCCTACTCACTCACATTGATATCTATTGAAGGGCATCTCCATAGCCCATTGATACGCCTAGTTGATGTGAGACCATCTTCCTCTTTTGTCTTCTCCACAACCACCACTCTATTCCACATAGTCCTTTGTCCATGGCTAACGCTCATGTGTTGCGTGAAAGTTGAAAGAGTTTGAAAAATTTTTAGTATGAAACAAGTGCTTGGCTGAAACTGGGATTGTGCATGATTGGGATATTTGTGTGACGAAGATGGAGCATAACCTAACTATATGATTTTGTAGGGATGAACTTTATTTGGCCATGTTATTTTGAGAAGACATGATTGCTTTGTTAGTATGCTTGAAGTATTGTTATTCTTATGTCAATATAGACTTTTATCTTGAATCATTCGAATCTGAAAATTCATGCCGGATACGTCCATTTTGCATCATGCTTATATGTTGATATTTATTGCATTATGGGCTGTTATTACACGTTATGTCACAATACTTACGCCGTTTCTCTCTTATTTTACAAGGTTTACATGAAGAGGGAGAATGCCGGCAGCTGCAATTTTGGGCTGGAAAAGGAGCAAACTCTGGAAACCTATTCTTTACAACTCCAAAAGACCCGAAACTTCACAGGATTCTGTTTCAGAAAATATAAAAAATATCTGGCAGAAGAAGATCACCAGGGGGGCCACCAGCCATCCACGAGGGTGGGCGGCGCGCCCCCCCCTCTCTGGGCGCGCCCCCCTGCCTCGTGGGCCCCCTGATGGCCCCCCGATGCCCATCTTCTCCTATATGAGGTGTTTTGACCTGGAAAAAATCATAAGGAGGCTTTCGGGACAAGACGCCGCCGTCTCGAGGCGAAACTTTGGCGGAAACCAATCTAGGGCTCCGGCGGAGCTGTTCTGCCGGGGATACTTACCTCCGGGAGGGGGAAATCGTCACCGCCATCATCACCAACAACTCTCCCATCTTGGGGAGGGCTATCTTCATCAACATATTCATCAGCACCATCTCCTCTCAAATCCTAGTTCATCTCTTGTATCCAATCTTTGTACCCAAACCTCGGATTGGTACCCGTGGGTTGCTAGTAGTGTTGATTACTCCTTGTAGTTGATGCTAGTTGGTTTATTTGGTGGAAGATAATATGTTCAGATCCATTATGCATATTAATACCCCTCTGGTCATGAACAATATTATGTCTTGTGAGTAGTTACTTTTGTTCCTGAGGACATGGGAGAAGTCTTGCTATAAGTAGTCATGTGAATTTGGTCTTCGTTCGATATTTTGATGAGATGTATGTTGTCTCTCCTCTAGTGGTGTCATGTGAACATCAACTACATGACACTTCACCATTATTTGGGCCTAGAGGAGGGCATTGGGAAGTAATAAGTAGATGATGGATTGCTAGAGTGACAAAAGCTTAAACCCTAGTTTATGCGTTGCTTTGTAAGGGGCTGATTTGGATCCACTTGTTTCATGCTATGGTTAGGTTTACCTTAATACTTATTTTGTAGTTGCGGATGCTTGCATTAGAGGTTAATCATAAGTGGGAGGCTTGTCCAATTAAGGACAGAACCCAAGCACCGGTCCACCCACATACCAAATTATCAAAGTACCGAACGCGAATCAGATGATTGCGATGAAAACTAGCTTGACGATAATTCCCATGTGTCCTCGGGAGCGCTTTCCTTTATATAAGAGTTTGTCCAGGCTTGTCCTTTGCTATATAAAGGATTGGGCCACCTTGCTGCACCTTATTTACTTTTACCTTTTGTCACTTGCTACCAATTACCTTATCACAAAACTATATGTTACCTATAATTTCAGTGCTTGCCGAAAATACCTTACTAAAAACTGCCTATCATTTCCTTCTGCTCCTCATTGGGTTCGACACTCTTACATATCGAAAGGACTACGATAGATCCCCTACACTTGTGGGTCATCAAGACTCTTTTCTGGCGCTGTTGCCGGGGAGTGAAGCGGCTTTGGTAAGAAAAAAAAATTATATAGTGTGCTGAAATTTCTTGTCACTTGTTACTATGGCTCATAATCCTTTGAGGGGCTTGTTCGGGGTATCTTCACCCCGACCAGAAGAGCAAAGAGTTGCTCCTCAACCTGCTGCACCTACTGAAAATGTTTGCTTTGAAATTCCTGCGGGTATGATAGAGAAACTGCTAGATAATCCTTTTACACGAGACAGATCACTGCATCCCGATTTACACCTAATATATGTGGATTAAATTTGTGGATTATTTAAGCTTGCAGGTATGCCCGAGGATGTTATCAAGAAGAAGGTCTTCTCTTTATCTTTGAAGGGATATGCATTGACATGGTTTAGGCTATGTGATGATATTGGATCATGGAACTATAATCGTCTGAAGTTGGAATTTCATTAGTAGTTCTACCCTATGCACCAGGTTCATCATGATCATAATTATATTTATAATTTTTTGCCTCGCGAAGGAGAAAGCATCGCTCAAGCTTGGGGGAGGCTTAAATCAATGTTATATTCATGCCCCAATCATGAGCTCTCAAGAGAAATGATTATTCAAAAAAATTATGCTCGGCTTTCTCTCAATAATCGCTCCATGCTCGATACTTCTTGTTCTGGCTCTTTTATGATGAAGACTATTGAATTCAAATGGGATTTACTGGAAAGAATTAAACACAACTCTGAAGATTGGGATCTCGATGAAGGTAAGGAGTCAGGTATGACCCCTAAGTTTGATTGTGTTAAAGCTTTTATGGATACCGATGTTTTCCGTGAGTTTAGCACTAAGTATGGACTTGACTCTGAGATAGTAGCTTCTTTCTATGAATCATTTGCTACTCATGTTGATCTTCGCAAGGAGAAGTGGTTTAAATACCATCCTCCCATTGAAGTAAATGTATTCGAACCTGTTAAAGTTGAAGAAAATACTATCACTTATAATGTTGATCCTATTGTTCCTACTGCTTATATTGAGAAACCACCTTTCCCTATTAGAATAAAGGATCATGCTAAAGCTTCAACTGTAGTTCTTAAGAGTAATACTAGAACACCTACACCCCCTGAGAAAATTAAAGTTGAACCTAGTGTTGCTATGGTTAAAGATCTCTTGGTAGAAGATTTAGATGGACATGTTATTTACCTCCAAGAGGAATCTGCTAGAATAGCCAAACCCGATGCTAGGAATAAACATGGACCTATTGTAGGCTTGCATGTTATCTCTGTTAAGATATGAGATCATTGCTATCATGGTTTATGTGACGTAGGTGCTAGTGCTAGTATTATCCCTCATACCTTATATCAAGAAATTATGCATGATATTGCACCTGTTGAGTTAGAAGGGATTGATGTTACTATTAAAATAGCTAATAGAGACACTATTTCACCAATTGGGATTGTTAGAGATTTTGAAGTCTTGTGTGGGAAGGTTAAATACCCTACTGATTTTCTTATTCTTAGTTCCCCACAAGATGAATTTTGTCCCATTATATTTGGTAGACCCTTCTTGAATACTGTTAATGCTAAGATAGACTGCCTGAAAGATATCGTAACTGTTGGTTGAGGGGATATGTCTCATGATTTTAACTTTGCTAAATTCCGTAGACAACCCCTTGATAAAGAATTACCTAGTAAGGATGAAATTATTGGTCTTGCTTCTATTGTTGTGCCTCCTAATAATCCTTTAGAACAATACTTGCTAGACCATGAAAATGATATGCATATGAATGAGAGAAGGGAAATAGATGAAATATTCTTTAATGAGGGACCCGTACTGAAAAACAACTTGCCTGTTGAAATCCTAGGGGATCCTCCTCCACCCAAGGGTGATCCCGTGTTTGAACTCAAACCTTTACCTGATAATCTTAAGTACGTTTATCTTGATGAAAAGAAGATATATCCTGTTATTATTAGTGCTAACCTTTCAGAGCAGGAGGAAGAAAAAATATTGAAAACTCTGAAGAAGCACCGTGCTGCTATTGGATATACTCTGGATGGTCTTAAGGGCATTAGTCCCACATTATGCCAACACAAGATAAAGTTGGAAGAAAACTCTAAACCGGTTATTGATCATCAGCGACGTTTAAATCCTAAGATGAAAGAAGTGGTAAGGAAGGAAATACTAAAGCTTCTAGAGGCAGGTATTATCTATCCAGTTGCTGATAGCCAGTGGGTAAGTCATGTTTATTGTGTCCCTAAGAAAGGAGCTATGACTGTAGTTCCTAATGATAAAGATGAATTGATCCCACAAAGAATAGTTACAGGTTATAGGATGGTAATTGATTTCCGTAAGTTAAATATAGCTACTAAGAAAGATCATCACCCCTTGCCTTTTATTGATCAAATGCTAGAAAGGTTATCCAAACATACTCATTTTTTCTTTCTAGATGGTTATTCTGGTTTCTCTCAAATACTTGTGTCAAAAGGGGATCAAGAAAAGACCACTTTTACTTGTCCTTTCGGTACCTTTGCTTATAGACGTATGCCTTTTGGTTTATGTAATGCACCTGATACCTTTCAAACATGCATGATGGCTATATTCTCTGATTTTTGTGAAAAGATTGTTGAGGTTTTCGTGGATGATTTCGCCGTTTACGGAACTTCTTTTGATGGTTGCTTAAGCAACCTTGATCGAGTTTTGCAGAGATGTGAAGACACTAATCTTGTCTTGAATTGGGAGAAGTGCCACTTTATGGTTAATGAAGGCATTGTCTTGGGACATAAAATTTCTAAAAGAGGTATTGAAGTTGACAAGGCTAAAGTTGATGCTATTGAAAAGATGCCGTGCCCCAAGGACATCAAAGGTATACATAGTTTCCTTGGTCATGTCGGGTTTTATAGGAGGTTCATAAAGGACTTCTCCAAAATCTCCAGGCCTCTGACTAATCTCTTACAAAAATATATTCCTTTTGTCTTTGATGATGATTGTCTAGAAGCATTTGAAATACTTAAGAAAGCATTAATCTCTGCACCTATTGTCCAGCCTCCTCACTGGAATTTACCCTTTGAGATAAAGTGCGATGCTAGTGATTACGCTATAGGTGCTGTTTTAGGGCAAAGAGTTGATAAGAAATTAAATGTTGTCCAATATGCTAGTAAAACTCTAGATAGTGCCCAGAAAAATTATGCTAGTACTGAGAAAGAATTTTTAGCAGTTGTATTTGCTTGTGATAAGTTTAGACCCTATATTGTTGATTCTAAGGTAACGATTCACACTGATCATGCTGCTATCAAATACCTTACGGAAAAGAAAGATGCTAAACCTAGACTTATTAGATGGGTTCTCTTGCTGCAAGAGTTTGACTTGCGTATTATTGATAGAAAGGGAGCTGAGAACCCCGTTGCAGATAACTTGTCTAGGCTAGAGAATATACTTGATGACCCACAACCTATTGATGATAGCTTTCTTGATGAACAATTAGCTGTCATAAATACTTCGCGTACTGCTCCACGGTATGCTGATTATGCTAATTATATTGTTGCTAGGTTTATACCTCCTAGCTTCACATACCAGCAAAAGAAAAAGTTCTTCTATGATTTGAGGTTACTTCTGGGATGACCCACATGTTTATAAAGAAGGAGTAGCTGGTATTATTAGATGTTGTGTACATGAGCATGAATAGGAACAGATCCTTCACAAGTGCCACTCCGAAGCTTATGGAGGACACCATGCGGAAGATAGAACTGCACATAAGGTATTGCAATCCGGTTTTTATTAGCCTACTCTCTTCAAGGATGCCCGTAAGTTTGTCTTATCTTGTGATGAATGTCAAAGAATAAGTAATATCAGTAGACATCAAGAAAAGCCTATGAATTATTCACTTGCTATTGAACCATTTGATGTTTGGGGCTTTGATTATATGGGATCGTTTCCTGCCTCTAATGGGTACACACATATTCTAGTTGCTGTTGATTACGTTACTAAGTGGGTAGAAGCTATTCCAACTAGTAGTGCCGATTATAACACCTCTATTAAGATGCTTAAAGAAGTTATTTTTCTGAGGTTTGGAGTCCCTAGATATCTAATGACTGATGGTGGTTCACACTTTATTCATGGTGCTTTCCGTAAAATGCTTGCTAAGTATGATGTGAATCATAGAATTGCATCCCCTTATCACCCACAGACTAGTGGTCAAGTAGAACTAAGTAATAGAGAGCTGAAATTAATTTTGCAAAAGACAGTTAATAGGTCTAGAAAGAATTGGTCCAAGAAACTTGATGATGCATTATGGGCCTATAGAACTGCATATAAAAATCCTATGGGTATGTCTCCATATAAGATTGTATATGGAAAAGCTTGTCACTTACCTCTTGAGCTAGAACATAAGGCATATTGGGCTATTAAAGAGCTCTGTTAATGTTTCAAACTTGCCGGTGAGAAGAGGTTATTTGACATTAGCTCCCTTGATGAATGGAGAACCCAGGCCTAGGAGAATGCCAAGCTGTTTAAAGAATAAGTTAAAAGATGGCATGACAAAAGGATAAAAAAGTGTTAGTTTAATGTAGGTGATTATGTCTTGCTATACAACTCTCGTTTCAGATTTTTTGCAGGAAAACTTCTCTCTAAGTGGGAAGGACCTTACGTTATCGAGGAGGTCTATCGTTCCAGTGCCATAAAAATCAACAACTTCGAAGGCACAAATCTGAAGGTGGTGAACGACCAAAGAATCAAACATTATATCTCAGGTAATCCTATAAATGTTGAAACCAATGTTATTGAAACCGTAACCCCGGAGAATACATAAGGGACATTTTCCAGAATGATTCAGCCTCCGAAAAGGAAGAAGTATGTGGTACAGTAAGTAAACTAACTCCAAAACAGTTCTAAAGGCAATTTTTCTCTGTTTTGGAATATTTAGAAAAATAGAAAAATAAGTAGCAGTCCGGAAGAGACATGAGCCGTCCACGAGGGTGGAGGGCGCGCCCCCTTCCTTGGACGCGCCCCCCTGCCTCGTGGGCAGCTCGTGTGCCTCCCGGACTCCGATTTGTTGTATGTTACTCCTTTTGGTAGTATCTTGCTCTAGTAGAATAAAGTTAGCATGATCTAGTTGTGAGCTTTTGCCTTATGATCTTTACCCTTTGTAATTGAGTCTGTGAGCTATATAATAAAGATTAGTGTTGAGTCAAGGGCTTGATTTCCTCACTTTGGTCATGATAGAATAAAAGAAAACATAATGAGTATCCAAGAGATCATATTAATCTTATGGGAAGTAATGACTTTACATATAAAGAGTATGAGGAATAAAAGTTGTTGGGAGTTGACAAACATAGTTTTGGTCATCGTTGCAATTAATAGGAAGTAATAATAGAAGAGAGGCTTCACGTACAAATATACTAGCTTGGACATCTTTTATGATTGTGAGCACTCATTAAAATCTGACATGCTAAAGAGTTGATGTTGGACAAGGAAGACAACATAATGGGTTATGTTTTCTTATATCCGAAATAAAGTATATTGTCATGGATCATCCAACATGTTGAGCTTGCCTTTACCCCTCATGCTAGCCAAAACTCCTCGCACCAAGTAGAGATACTACTTGTGCTTCCATACATCCTTAAACCCAGTTTTGCCATGAGAGTCCACCATACCTACCTATGGATTGAGAAAGATCCTTCCAAGTAAGTTGTCATGTTGCAAACTTGCTAAAATATGTATGATTTATTAGTGTGGAGGAAATAAGCTTTATACGATCTTGTGATATGGAAGTAATAAAAGCGACGGACTGCATAATAAAGGTCCTTATCACAAGTGGCAATATAAAGTGACGTTCTTCTGTGCTAAGACTTTGTGCATCCAACCATAAAAACACATGACAACCTCTGCTTTCCTCTGCGAAGGGCCTATCTATTATTCTTGCCTTATAAGAGTCAAGGTGAAATTCACCTTTCCTTTTTACATTTTATCCTTTGGCAAGCACATTGTGTTGGAAAGATCCTGACATATATACCCACTTGGATGTAAGTTTTCATGGTCTATTACTGTTGACATTACCCTTGAGGTAAAAGATTGGGAGGCAACACCATAAGCCCCTATCTTTCTTTGTGTCCGATTAAAACTCCATAAACATAAGTATTGCGTGAGTGTGAGCAATTTTGAAAGACTATATGATAATTGAGTATGTAGGCTTGCTGAAAAGCTCTTATTTTGACTCTTTCCGATGTTACGATAAATTGCAATTGCTTCAATGACCGAGATCAAAGTTTGTTAGTTTTCAATGAAGTTTCTGATTCATGCTTGATATTGTGAATAATTATTACTTTAGCATAAGAATCATATGACAATATGTATATGTTGCTGTTATGAGAATGATCAGGACGCCCTCATGTCCGCATTTTATTTTTATCGACACCTTTATCTCTAAACATGTGGACATAATTTTCGATATCGGCTTTCGCTTGAGGACAAGCGAGGTCTAAGCTTGGGGGAGTTGATACGTCCATTTTGCATCATGCTTATATGTTGATATTTATTGCATTATGGGTTGTTATTACACGTTATGTCACAATACTTATGCCTTTTCTCTCTTATTTTACAAGGTTTACATGAAGAGGGAGAATGCCGGCAGCTGGAATTCTGGGCTGGAAAGGGAGCAAACTCTGGATACCTATTATGCACAACTCCAAAAGCCCCGAAACATCACAGGATTCCATTTCAGAAAATATAAAAAATATTTGACGGAAGAAGATCACCAGGAGGGCCACCAGCCGTCCACGAGGGTGGGGGGCAAGCCCCCCCTCTGGGCGTGCCACCCTGCCTCGTGGGCCCCTCGATGGCCCCCCGATGCCCATCTTCTCCTATATGAGGTGTTCTGACCTGGAAAAAATCATAAGGAGGCTTTTGGGACCAGACGCCGCCGTCTCGAGGCGGAACCTTGGCTGAAACCAATCTAGGGCTCCAGCAGAGCTGTTCTGCCGGGGATACTTCCCTCCGGGAGGGGAAAATCGTCACCCCCGTCATCACCAACAACTCTCCCATCTTGGGGAGGGCTATCTTCATCAATATCTTCATCAGCACCATATCCTCTCAAACCCTAGTTCATCTCTTGTATCCAATCTTTGTACCCAAACCTCAGATTAGTACCTGTGGGTTGCTAGTAGTGTTGATTACTCCTTGTAGTTGATGTAGTTGGTTTATTTGGTGGACGATCATATGTTCTGATCCATTATGAATATTAGAACCCATCTGATCATGAACAATATTATGTCTTGTGAGTAGTTACTTTTGTTCCTGAGGACATGGGAGAAGTCTTGCTATAAGTAGTCATGTGAATTTGGTCTTAGTTCGATATTTTGATGAGATGTATGTTATCTCTCCTCTAGTGGTGTCATGTGAACATCAACTACATGACACTTCACCATTATTTGGTCCTAGAGGAAGGCATTGGGAAGTAATAAGTAGATGATGGGGTGCTAGAGTGACATAAGCTTAAACCCTAGTTTATGCGTTGCTTTGTAAGGGGCTGATTTGGATCCACTTGTTTCATGCTATGGTTAGGTTTACCTTAATACTTCTTTTGTAGTTGCGGTTGCTTGCATTAGAGGTTAATCATAAGTGAGAGGCTTGTCGAAGTAAGGACAGCACCCAAGCACTGATCCACCCACATACCAAATTATCAAAGTACCGAACACGAATCAGTTGATCGTGATGAAAACTAACCTGACGATAATTCCCATGTGTCCTTGGGAATGCTTTCCTTTATATAAGAGTTTGTCCAGGGTTGTCCTTTGCTACAGAAAGGATTGGGCCACCTTGCTGCACCTTATTTCCTTTTACCTTTTGTCACTTGCTACCAATTACCTTATCATAAAAACTATCTGTTACCTATAATTTCAGTGCTTGCAGAAAATACCTTACTGAAAACTGCCTATCATTTCCTTCTGCTCCTTGTTGGGCTCGACACTCTTACTTATCAAAAGGACTACGTTAGATTCCCTACACTTGTGGGTCATCAATGCCACAACTAAAACAATTACATTGAGAATTATGCTGGTTAGCATTCAACATCAAAAAAAATCTTTTTATCATTTACCTACTCGAGGACGAGCAGGAATTAAGCTTGGGGATGCTTGGTACGTCTCCATCGTATCTATAATTTTTTATTGTTCCATGCTATTATATATTCTGTTTTGGATGTTTAATGGGCTTTATTTTACATTTTTATATTATTTTTGGGACTAACCTACTAACCCAAGGGCCAGTGCAAATTGTTGTTTTTTTTGCCTATTTCAGTGTTTCGCAGAAAAGGGATATCGAACGGAGTCCAAACGGAATGAAACCTTCGGGAGAGTTATTTTCGGAACCGTATCTACCCAGAAGACTTGGAGTACACGCGAGGCAACAAGAGAGGTGGCCATGAGGGTCCAGGGCGCGCCACCTCCCTATGGGTGCGCCCTCACCCTCATGGGGCCCCTCTGGCTCCCCCGATGCCCTCCTTCCTCATATATCCATGTACCCAGAAAACATCGAGGAAACAGAGAAAACCCTAATTCCACCACTACAACCTTCTGTTCCCGTGAGATCCCATCTTGGGGCCTGTTCCGGAGCTCCGTCGGAGGGGGGATCTACCACGGAGTGCTTCTTCATCAACACCATAGCCTCACCAATGAGTTGTGAGTAGTTTACCATAGACCTTCGGGTCCATAGTTATTAGCTAGACGGCTTCTTCTCTCTTTTTGGATCTCAATACAAAGTTCTCCTCGATCTTCGAGGAGATCTATTCGATGTAATCTTTTTGCGGTGTGTTTGTCGAGATCCGATGAATTGTGGGTTTATGATCAAGATTATCTATGAACAATATTTGATTCTTTTCTGAAATCTTTTATGTATGATTATAATATCCTTGCAAGTCTCTTCAAATTATTGGTTTGGTTTGGCCTACTAGATCTATAGTTCTTGCAATGGGAGAAGTGCTTGGCTTTGGGTTCAATCTTGCGGTGTCCTTTCCCAGTGACAGCAGGGGCAGCAAGGCACGTATTGTATTGTTGCCATCGAGGATAAAAAGATGGGGTTTATATCATATTGCTTGAGTTTATCCCTCTACATCATGTCATCTTGCTTAAAGCATTACTCTGTTTGTATGAACTTAATACTCTAGATGCATGCTGGATAGCGGTCGATGTGTGGAGTAATAGTAGTAGATGCAGAATCGTTTCGGTCTACTTGTCACGGACGCGATGCCTATATATAATGATCATGCCTAGATATTCTCATAACTATGCGCTTTTCTATCAATTGCTCGACAGTAATTTGTTCACCCACCGTAGAATTATGCTTTCATGAGAGAAGCCACTAGTGAAACCTATGGCCCATGGGTCTATTCTCAACATATTAATCTTCCATCTACTTTACTTTGCTTTATTTACTTTCTGTTCTTATACCAAAAATACCAAAAATATTATACTATCCTATCTATGAGATCTCACTTTCGTAAGTGACCGTAAAGGGATTGACAACCCCTTATCGCATTGACTGCGAAGTTCTTATTTGTTTGTGCAGGTGCAAGGGACTAGCGCGTGGTCTCCTACTGGATTGATACCTTGGTTCTCAAAAACTAAGGGAAATACTTACGCTACTATGCTGCATCACCCTTTCCTCTTCGAGGGAATACAGCACAAGCTCGAGAAGTAGCACCGTCGTGCTGCCGGAACTCATCTACTATTCGCCTCTCTTGTTGGATTGAGAAGGCGAGGACGTCATCAAACTGAACGTGTGTTGTACGTGGAGGTGTCGTACGTTTGGTACTTGATCGGGACAGATCGTGAAGGTGTACGACCACATCAAACGTATTGATAAATGCTTCCGCTTAGCGATCTTCAAGGGTATGAAGATTCTCTCCCGCTCTCGTAGATATGCATCTCCATGGATAGATCTTGCGTGTGCATAGACTTTTTTGTTTTCCATGCAACGTTCCCCAACAAAAACTGTGTTGAAATAATAATACAGATAAAAAGAAAGGAATCAAATAAAAAAAGAGAAAAGGTGAGGCCCAAGTGGGGCTGGGAAGCTCCGCCCACCTCCCCTCATATCCCTTTTCACGCTACAATAGACTGGGAGGGTGTGGCAGCCATCCCGAGGCCATGGCTGCCCCACAGCCACGTACGGTCTCCGCAGCCCCCCTCTTGGTTAAGGGCACCCCCGAGAACCCTAGATCGAACCCTAGCCCCTCGACTCTCCTTACTCCTCTAGTTTTCTTCCTCCTCGTGCGAACCAAGCGTTGCCATCGCTGTCTCCAAGTCCATCCCGCGGCCACTAGACTCTCACCACCGTTCCACCATGTCCGGAAGGACCGCTATCAATGACTTTCTCTTCCCCAAGACTCAAATCGAGCCAGGGTGGCTCGTGCGCTAGCCATCGAGGTCTTCTACATGTCCGGCCACCGCCGTTGCCTCATCATCGTCCCGCTACTTCGACATGCCCCCGAACTGTCTAAGCTCGCCATCAGCCTTCCCTTGGAGAGCGGTGTCAATTCCCCTCACCCCCCTATGTTCTCCCTCGCCGTAGGATGCCAACGCTGACGCGGCCGAGCTCGCTGGAGTTCGTGCTCCTGGCGCGTCATGACCACCCCGGGCGCTCCCTCGTCGCGCCCTACTCCCCTCGCCCCCGCACGTCCTGCTCACTACTTGATGGCCACGCCCAGCTCCTCCTTCCCCTACAGCTGCTCCGTGCCACGCCGTGTCCGCCAGCACCGCGCCCCTGATGTGTTGCTCCTGCTGCAGCTCCTAGCTGGTGGTCGCTGCAACCCCTTCCCTCTTTGCCTCGCCTCACCCTTGCAACTGCATCCGCACCGGCCCGCGCTCCACCGCCCGCTACCAACCACGCCCGGCCAACCCCACGCGCCGCGCCTTGGCCACACTCGGCCATGGCCAGGCCAGTGTGCCCATGTGTGCACATCTGTAACTAGATGTGTCACTACGAGGCAGACCATGCCCTGTTTAATTAGTTAATCTAGATTAGTGCTAACCCTCCCACTAACCATTCATAGACATGTGAGCCCCCTTGAATAGATTAAAGAAAATCAATTTGGGAATTGTTAAAACACTGACATGTGGGACCACTAACGCAGTTGACCACTCAAACTTTGACTGGTCAACTTATTGACTAGACTGCTTACGGGACCCCCTAGGCCCCAACAGTCAGCCTGTGTGGCTAGTCCACAGATGGGTGCACTTAGTATAATCTGTTTTTAATTCGAATTGATATAATTCCAGAAAATCCAGAAATTCATTTTGAACTTTAGAAATTCATAGAAATTAAACCGTAAGTCAAATGAAAATAATTTATATCTGAGAGTTGCTCAGAAAAATATGACAAATCCGAATATGCTATCCACTTATCTGCCACATGCCTCAAAACTGCAAAGATGGAACCTTCCCCTCCGGTTCGTCTGTCCGACAAATACCTGGAGACGGGAAAACATTCCTGAATATTTCCCCCCTCCGTATGCAACACTTTGTAATGCAATAGGTCACCCCTAACACCGCATATTGCTATGTCATGCTTTGTGATGCATTTTTTTGCTTTGTATTTACTGTTTCTCCCCCCTCTTCTCTCCGGTAGACTCTGAGACTGCCTTCGATGCCCCTGTGATCGACTACATCGGTGATGACCCTATGATGTCTACTACGTAACCTTCTTCTTGTAGACGTTGTTGGGCCTCCAAGTGCAGAGGTTTGTAGGCCAGTAATAAATTTCCCTCAAGTGGATGACCTAAGGTTTATCAATCTGTGGGAGGCGTAGGATGAAGATGGTCTCTCTCAAACAACCCTGCAACCAAATAACAAAGAGTCTCTTGTGTCCCCAACACTCCCAATACAATGGTAAATTGTATAGGTGCACTAGTTCGGCGAAGATATGGTGATACAAGTGCAATATGGATGGTAGATATAGGTTTTTGTAATCTGAAAATATAAAAGCAGCAAGGTAACTAATGATAAAAGTGAGCGAAAATGGTATTACAATGCTTTGAAACAAGGCGTAGGGTTCATACTTTCACTAGTGTAAGTTCTCTCAACAATAATAACATAACTGGATCATATAACCATCCCTCGACATGCAACAAGGAGTCACTCCAAAGTCACTAATAGTGGAGAACAAACAAGGAGATTACTGTAGGGTACGAAACCACCTCAAAGTTATTCTTTCTAATCGATCTGTTTAAGAGTTCGTAGTAAAATAACACGAAGCTATTCTTTTCGTTCGATCTATCCCAGAGTTCTTACTAGAATAACACCTTAAGACACACATCAACCAAGACCCTAATGTCACAAAGATACTCCATTGACACCTCAAGTATCCGTGGGCATGATTATATGATATGCATCACACAATCACAGATTCATCTATTCAACCAACACAAAGAACTTCAAAGAGTGCCCCAAAGTTTCTATCGGAGAGTCAAGACAAAAACGTGTGCCAACCCCTATGCATAAGTTCACAAGGTCACTGAACCCGCAAGTTGATCACCAAAACATACATCAAGTAGATCACGTGAATATCCCATTGTCACCATAGGTAAGCACATGCAAAACATACATCATGTGTTCTCAAATCCTTAAAGACTCAATCCGATAAGATAACTTCGAAGGGAAAACTCAATCCATTACAAGAAAGTAGAGGGGGAGAAACATCATAAGATCCAACTATAATAGCAAAGCTCGCGAGATCGTGCCATATCTAGAACACGAGAGAGAGAGAGAGAGAGAGAGAGAGAGAGAGAGAGAGAGAGAGAGAGAGATCAAACACATAGCTACTGGTACATACCCTCAACCCCGAGGGTGAACTACTCCCTCCTCATCATGGAGAGCGTCGAGATGATGAAGATGGCCACCGGTGATGGATCCCCCTCTGGCAGGGTGCCAGAATAGGGCCTCGATTAGTTTTTGGTGGCTATAGAGGCTTGCGGCGGTGGAACTCCCGATCTAGGTTTCTTTTTGGGGGTTTCTGTATTTATAGGAATTTTTGGCGTCGGGCTCACGTCAGGGGGGTCTCTGAGTCGTCCACGAGATAGGGGGCGCGCCCAGTGGGGTAGGGTGCGCCCTCTACCCTCGTGGACCGCCCGAGACTCTTCTGGTCCAACTCTTTTACTCCGGGGGCTTCTTTTGGTCCATAAAAAATCATCAAAAATTGGCACGTCAGTTCAACTTCGTTTGGTATTCCTTTTCTGTAAAACTCAAAAACAAGGAAAAAAACAGAAACTAGCACTGGGCTCTAGGTTAATAGGTTAGTCCCAAAAATCATATAAAATAGCATCTAAATGCATATAAAACATCCAAGATGGATAATATAATAGCATGAAACAACCAAAAATTATAGATACGTTGCAGACGTATCAAGCATCCCCAAGCTTAATTCCTGCTCGTCCTCGAGTAGGTAAATGATAAAAACAGAATTTTTGATGTGGAATGCTACTTAACATAATTTTCAATGTAATTTTCTTTATTGTGGCATGAATGTTCAGATCCGAAAGATTCAAGACAAAGTTTAATATTGACATAAAAATAATAATACTTCAAGCATACTAACTAAGTAATCTTGTCTTCTCAAAAAAGCATGGCCAACGAAAGCTATCCCTACAAAATCATATAGTCTGGCTATGCTCTATCTTCATCACACAAAATATTTAAATCATGCACAACCCCGGTTTCAGCCAAGCAATTGTTTCATACTTTAGTATTCTCAAACCTTTTCAACTTTCACGCAATACATGAGCGTGAGCCATGGACATAGCACTATAGGTGGAATAGAGTGGTGGTTGTGGAGAAGACAAAAAGGAGGAAGATAGTCTCACATCAACTAGGCCTATCAATGGGCTATGGAGATGCCCGTCAATAGATATCAATGTGAGTGAGTAGGGATTGCCATGCAACGGATGCACTAGAGCTATAAATGTATGAAAGCTCAACTAAAGAAACTAAGTGGGTGTGCATCCAACTCGCTTGCTCACGAAGACCTGGGGCATTTTGAGGAAGCCCATCATTGGAATATACTAGCCAAGTTCTATAATGAAAATTCCCACTAGTATATGAAAGTGACAAAACAAGAGACTCTCTATCATGAAGATCATGGTGCTACTTTGAAGCAAAAGTGTGGGAAAAAGATAGTAGCATTGCCCCTTCTCTATTTTTCTCTCATATTTTTTATTTTTTTATTTGGGCCTTTTCTCCCCTTTTTATGGCCTCTTTTTTCTCTCTTTTTTCGTCCGAAGTCTCATCCCGACTTGTGCGGGAATCATAGTCTCCATCATCCTTTCCTCACTGGGACAATGCTCTAATAATGATGATCATCACACTTTTATTTACTTACAACTCAAGAATTACAAATCGATACTTAGAACAAGATATGACTCTATATGAATGCCTCTGGCGGTGTACCGGGATGTGCAATGAATCAAGAGTGACATGTATGAAAGAATTATGAACGGTGCCTTTGCCACAAATACGATGTCAACTACATGATCATGCAAAGCAATATGACAATGATGGAGGGTGTAGCGACCACGATTCCAATGAATCGAAGTCTTTGTGCTCAGTGTCATCCCTGGATCGGTATGCTGACACACACACAGTACATGAGGATTTATAACAGAGTTTCAATCACACTTATTACATCGAAATGTCCTCGAAGAGGCAATATCCTTTACACGAATATGGCTGAAGGCCATCTGAAATAATAACTGCGGAAGCTATGAAGAGTAGTTGAGTCCATCCAACTCCACGACAAAAATAGAGTGCATCACAACGACCTATCGCACATTAAGCTTCGTCTGAAAACTCTGCAACATGATACATTGCAGCCATGTAGGTCAGCACATTGAATATGCTGGCAAGAACACACTGTAGCAATAATGATGAGCAATGTCTACAACTATATGCATATTTGGCTGGTGGAGGCTGTAAGGTTAATTTTGCATAAAGCTAGTTTTTCCCTACAACAAAGGAATAAATTTTATTTACTACTTAGTTTAATTAAGCAAAAACATTGAGAGTGGTACCCCCATCTCAAACCCAAACCAACAAAGTCATTATTAACCCAACAAGTTAATTAAAGTGATGACATCAGTCCATAATTTAAATACCAGGATACTCAAGATGTCTATAACCGGGGACACGGCTACTCATGAATAGATTGTACACTCTGCAAAGGTTTGTGCACTTTTCCCCTCAAGACTCAACCACATCCATGATCGGAATATCGAGACATAGTCTTTCAGAAGCATTTACTCTTTACTACGGGTAGACCGGTACACCTACATTTCGCTACATCTGCTAGTCAACCACTGAAAGAGCTCACACCACATACTCAACTATGCCAGAGCCCATAATGGCTTGTGGCTGCACACGAAAGTTTTGAGGCATGGATGACATATGATCCCTTTGAGCATGGGTGGTATTCCATAGGATGATCCCATGGTAACTCCAGGATCTACTTGGACAACACTGGTATATCCCCAGGTGCCCTGGCAAACCGCTGGTCCATCCCCAGGGTGCCACAACCAATCCACCCAGATGTGTATTAAATTTCCACCTTAAACATTCCCTTAGTTGTTATTACACTCACAACTTTCATGAATCTCTCATACCAATCCACGTCTACAAGCATGGCTAAGCAATGAATAACAAAACGTATAATTCCCGGTTTGATCTCAAGTCATTGGGTTCCTACCTCATGAACTGCAAAGCATCATCACATATAACTCGTCCTACTCATGCAAGTGTTTGAGGATAGAACTAATGCAAGTAAAATTGGGTATTGAAGAGTATGATCAAAGTATGAACTTGCCTTGCCGACAATCGTCGAAACCTAGAGACTTGTAGTAGCAAGCTTTGCACTTCAGAAATTCTATCGCAATCAAACAATATCATACATAAGCAAGCATGCAACAGAATTTGAAAACGAAACTCGAAAGTCCTCGAAAACAACCGAATAAGTCTTGCAGCATAAAACAATTTCTAGCAGTACCAAAATTGAATGAATTTGGTCTTATCAGAAAGTTTAGATCATGAGCTTCGATTTGCAAAAAACTAACAGATGAACGTTCACAATTATGTCCTAACTAATGAATCTGTCCACTCCTAACCCTAAACGAACGAACGTTCGGTAACTAACAGAGTTTATAAAGAAACCGATCTAACCTAACTAACCGAACTAAACCAAATAAAAAACGTCCTAGGGTTTACCTCGAAAAAACGGCGAAAACCAACGGGAAAACCCGGGCCGGCGGCGAGGTTAGAGGCGACGGCTGCGTACGGCAGCGGCACAGGCGAGCTTCGAGCTATGGCGAAGGGCGAGGCGAGGGCGGCGCGCGGCGGCGGAGCGGTCGGCGGGGTGGCTCGAGGCGCGGCGGGGCTCGGGGTGGCTCGGTGATGGAGAAAATCGAGGCGGGGGCTTCGTTTAAATAGGTCGGGGGGCGGCGGTGACTTGGAGGAGGGAAAAGGCGAGGCGGTGGAGGTGTCCGGGCGGCGGACGGCGGTCAGCGGCGTGCGGGAGGCGGACACCGGCTCGGGGTCGGAGACGACCGGGCAGTGGGCTGGGCCAAAGCCCAGAAGGGGGCGCGTGCGCGAGGCACGAATGGCCTGCTAGCCTGGCTGGGCCAGCTCGGCTGCTGGGCTGGCGCTGGCCTGGCGACTTTTTTTTATAAAAAAAATTCGGAAAAGGAAGAAAACAAAAACATTAAAAAATATATCAGAAAATTCAAAATAATATATGGTCTCATATATGACCTAGTGAACATTTTTCTGACATAAATTAAGATGCCTAAAATTAAAATAACTTTTTATGCAAATTTTTAAAAATCCAATAAAAAATATTTTTACTCAAAAATCAAATCCCAATATTTTTATTCTGTTTTTGAAGAAGTCATATTATCTTCTCTCGTTTATTTTTAAATATTGTAAGATGAAATCTGGCAAAAATATTATTGATCCAACCTCACTTGAAAATAATAAAAGTAGTGGGTTTCTCTTTGAAAAACTTCCAACTCTCTCTCTTGGGTCCTTGAGTTGCTTAAAGCTTTGGATCAATTTTTGAATAACTCAAATTCAAAGATGCTCAAATGATGAATGCATATGAATGATCTATGATAACATCCAAATTGAAAATTGGGATGTTTCAAACCTACACCCCTTAAGATGAATATAGCCTCGAGATTTAGGTTGGCTAGAAAATAAGTGTAGGTGGTCCTGGCGTAGATCATCCTCTCGTGTCAGGCCCAAGATGCGATTTTATCCCGATCACGTGACACATAAGTGATTGGGGCACAACCGCATTTCGGGCACTTAGCAAGATGGATATCATTACATCGTACCACTACATACATACATGGGGAATACAACAATACATACAAGTCACATGAATACAACATCATCAATACAAGACATCCGACTATGAATGCAAACATGAAAAGCACAACGACATCCATCTGATATCCTAGGCTGCCGACCAGGAACCTAGCCCAAGACTAACGAAGAAGAAGAAGAAAGAACTCCAACACAAGTTAACATCGCTCTCACGTCAAGTCATCGGAAACCTACACCTGCAACTGTTGTTGTAGTATGTGTGAGCCATGAGGACTCAGCAATCCCATAACCATGGGTATCAAGACTAGCAAAGCTTAATGGGAATGAAAGAGGTAAAGTGGTGAGGTTGCAGCAGCGGCTAAGCATAATATGGCGGCTAACTTACGAGTACAAGAATAAGGTGAGCATCTATGCAAGCGGTCGCAAACTAGTAATGATCGCTAAAGATCCTGAACTACCTATGAGTCAAACATAACCCCACCGTGTTCTCTTCTCAAAGTGAAAAGAGACGGTCACGGTTACTCACACGGTTGTGTGTTTTACTTCGGATCCTCTGTCAAGTTTTCTACAACCGGACATTAACAAATTCCAATCTGCCACATAACCGCGGGCACGGCTTTCGAAAGATCATAACCCTGCAGGGGTGTCCCAACTTAGCCCATCACAAGCTCTCACGATCAGCAGAAGTAATAATAATATTTCCCCTTATCACAGGGACAATCCGATCAGTCTCGGAATCCCGGTGCACAAGACATTTTGACAATGGTAAAACAAGTCCAGCAAGACCTCCCAGCGTGCCGACACCCTGATAGTAGCCGCGCGTATCTCGTCTCAGGCCACGTCCAGATGAGCTATGGTTACAGCGACCAGATACCCCAAGTTGCCAAGGGGCGCCGCCGCAAGCTGCTCTATCTGGGACCAACACCATCGGCACTGGCCCCTCCCTGTATGTAGAAAGAATCCTTGGGGACGCGATCCCCTATGCAATTTAATTAATTAATTAAGTTACTATTATGTTGCAAATTAAAACCCATGTTGGGCCTTGCTGGAGGAGTTTTATTCAAAGACGAACTGTCAAGGGGTCCCCATATACCAACCGTGTAAGGAACGCAAAATCAAGGAACATAATGCCGGTTTATCGTCTCCTAAGGTGGCATGAGTGGAACAAAACACCGAGCAAAAGGCCAAGCCTTCCACCCATTGCCAAGTATATAGGTGTGTTATTATATATAAGATATATTGTGATATTCCATCAACAAGTTCCAACATGGAACAATCTTCATCTTCACCTGTAACTAACAATGCTATAAGAGGGGCTGAGCAAGCGGGTAACATACCCAAACAACGGTTTTGCTGGGAAGGTGTCAAAGGTTAGAGGTTTCATGGCAACAAGGAGAGGGGCTGACAATAATGATGGGTAGCGTGACATATAACGACAACATCGAGACATCTAGCATAGCAATGATAGTAAAGGTATCCAAGGTAATGGTCATCTTGCCTGAGATCCCGCAAGGAAGAAGAATGGGTCCATGAAGAAGAAGAAGCCACGTAGACGAACCAAGTGTAGTCGAACGAATCCTCACGATCGCAATGAAACAGGAACTATTGAGAAGAAGCACAACCGGAAAGAAGCAAACAACATAGTAAACAACCATCACATAAACACGGCATGATGCACAACCAAGTATGATGCATGTCCAGTTTAAATATGCATGGCATGTCAAAGTGCAACAAACAATACTACAAATTAAGTGGAGCTCAATTTGGAACGAATTGCATATTGATGAAACACCACATTCAAGTATTTAGTTCACTCTTGTTTATGTACCCAACAATATTAAATGTTTTTAAACATGGCAAGAGGTGAAGCATATATAAACTATCTATTTAGACAAGTTTAAATGAGGCCGGAACAACAAACAACAATTCCGGAAAATCCCCATGTGCATATTTTGTATTTGCTACTGTTCTGCCTATAACACAATTTTAAAGTTATCAAACAGCAAAAGTAATTGCACCAAGTTAATCTACTCATTTTTCTACCCCATTTACATATAAAGTTTATTAAATTTGGAGCTACGGTTATTTAGTTATGAATTAAACAATTTTAACATGTTATTTACACAAATTTAAAACAAACAGCACGTTAAACATTTTTAACAGGGACAAAAGTGGCATATTATTAATCTAAACAAAATTCTAAGCAATTTACATATATAACTTGTTTAAAATTGATGCATGAATATTTAGTTATGAGCAATGCAAAAATAATGGCATTTCTGTAATTAACATTCAAGATTTACATGCTACCACAAAAGTACAGAGAAACATGCTGATAGGCTGGGCTGATTATGGTCAATGACTAGTGGGACAGGAAGGTGGTCAACGATGTCGATAAGGACCTGTCAACGGAGGTTGTGGGGTTTTAGGTGTCATAGGAAGAGAGGCAGTTTCGAACCCACGACCTCTTGGGAAGAGGATTGCTGAGCTTGCCACCTCGTCTGGTCTTTATTTGTGATAAAGCACAAGATACATAGTTAAATCAACAGATTTATAGCGGGGTGCAGATAGAAATAACAGACTAAAAACAATAGGGGTTTTAAATATGGTCCTAACGGGATTCGAACCTGGGTCTCACGGGTGGAAGTCTGTGGCCCTTTCCACTACGCTGCTGCCGTTGCTTGTGCATAACAAGGGCGTGGCTCTAGTTGAACCTAGTCAAAGGCCAGGCCTTCTTCTTCGTGGATCACCGATGAACTGCATGGCGACGCCGGCGAGCAAAACGGCGACCGTCGCGACAATAGGCCGACGGCGGGGGTGCGGAAATAGGTGGGGGTTGTGGTGTGCGGCATGCGGAGTGAGGCGGAGGCAAAGACCTCGAGCTCGAGCATTTCCTCGGCTCGGGCCATGGCGAGGTGCGGCGGAGGCACTAGGAGGGCATGGCGTGGCCTACAAGCGAGCTGCGGTGCTGCGGTGCGTGTGAGCGCGGTCTGGCGTGGTGCGCGTGATGGAGCGTGAAGTGAAGGTGCGCGTGTGCGGGGCACATGGGTTTGTGTGATGCGCGAGCAGGCCGAGCTTGTGGCCATGGCAGCGAGCACGGCGAGGCATGGGAACGGCGAGTGCATGAGCGCGGGTGTGTGCGCGTGTGGATGCGAGCGAGCCACAGGTGATGCATGCGTGCGTGGGAGAGGCGTGTGGAAGAAGACAGAGGAGCAGAGCAACCTCGCTGGTGACCCAAGTGATCGCGGAGGAACTATCACGCATGCTAGCAACCAGTGACTGAGGAGGCAATCAACGAGAAAAGGGGTAGAGGGAAACGCGGCTGCTCACGTAGAGGGGCTCAGAGGAGTCGAGCGGGCTCAGGGACGCGACGAATTAAGCCAGCGGCGAGGTAGAAAGAGGAAGGAGGAGAGGTCGGCGACAATAAGAGGCCTCCGGCTTGGCGTCCGTGAAGCAGAGGAATCATGGGAAGAAGAGGTCATCGGGGAGGTCGATCCAAGGCTTGTGGACGCGTGCATGGACGAAGGAGACGACGTCGAGTGTCGCGATTCTCTCCCCGTGGCAGCAACGCAGATGACGGACGTGTACCAGCCAGGGACGAGCTTGAGCTCGACCGTGCCATGGCGACGGCTATTGCATAGAGAGGACTCACCTGGCGGCGGAAAGGGAAGAAGTGGGGCGGAACGGGACGAGGAGGGCTAGGGAAAACCCTAGGGCATGTTTTATAGGGGCTAGGGAGCTCCACCGGCCGTCAAATCACTGAGGACGGCAACATGGACACTCCCGATGGACTTTCGTACAAAAGGTTGAAAAAGATTAGGGAATTCACCCAAGGCTTGGGCTGGTTGGGCTGCGAGAGGTACGTGAGGTGGGCTGCTACGCTGGGCTACTACTGCAGCTGCTACTTCTTCCTTTTATTTTCTTTCAGACAGAAAAATAAAGACCGAAAAGCGCAGGAATATAAGAGAGGTTTGTGAGAGGTATGAGAATATCCAGGTAATCCTGAATTTATGTAGAAATTAAATAAATTGCTCTGCGAATTTTTAGAAAAATAAAATTATCGCAAGTTTGAATTAAATTCAAACTTGAGTTAATTTTGACTCCAACCAAAACAACTCCAAAAAGGATGAAACTTGACAAAGAGGTTTAAGGCATGGTGCAAGATTTGTTGGCAAAGATTGAACATTAATGGAGAAGAAAGAATGGCACTTGCAAGAATGAAAAGAGTAAGAAGGAAGAAGGAGGGGTGATGCAAGGAACATATGCATAGGGCAAGCAACATATCAAACATAGTGCAAGCACAACAAGATGGATACCACAATGCACATGATGAGCGTGAAGAATACAAAATGACAAGAGGCACAATGCAACATAACAATCATGAGCATGGCATATACACCAAATAAAGGAACAATGCAAAATAAGATGACAATGTCAAACACACCATGACCAAGAAACAAAACACAAGGATGTCATGTCACTATCATGAACATGGCAACAAACAATCAAAACACAAGACGTCAACGAAAAATATATGGAAGGCATCTGGAGCATCGGTCTCGGGGTGTCACATCTCGTTCCCAGGTGGCTTCGTCCTCTGTATGATGACTCCACTATACTTTGCAAAACTTGATGACTTTGTTGCGGGTAACTCTGTCGGCAAACTCGAGAATCTTAACGGGCTTCTCCTTGTAAGTCTGATCACTCTCTAACTGAATTGCTTCCAGGGGTACTGTATCTCGTAGCGAAACATCTGCCATCTCTGCATGACATTTCTTTAACTCGGAAACGTGAAACACATTGTGAACTCCGGACAAAGTTTCGGGCAACTCTAGCTAATAAGCTACTTCTCCTCTTCGCTCCAAAACTCTGTATGGTCCCACAAATATTGGTGTTAAGTTACCCTTAACTCCGAAATGCTTAGCTCCTCGAAGCGGAGAAACACGAAGATATGCTCTATCTCCAACTTCGCAGGTCACCTCCTTGCGTTTCGTATTTGCATAACTTTTCTTCCTGGACTGAGCTATCTTAAGTCTGTCGCGAATGAACTTAACCTTCTCTTCCGAATCTCTGATTAAGTCGGGTCCAAATAACTTGCGGTCTCCAACTTCATCCCACATCAATGGTATTCTGCACCTCCTTCCATACAAGGTTTCGAAAGGAGCCATTTGTAGACTAGTCTGATAACTGTTGTTGTAAGAGAACTCTGCGTAAGGTAAATTATCATCCCAACTAGATCCATAATCTAGTGCTCAAGCTCTCAATATGTCCTCCAGGATCTGATGGACTCTCTCGGTCTGTCCATCTGTCTGTGGCTGAAAGGTTGTACTGAACTCAAGCCTCGTACCCAAAGTCTCGTGCAACTGCTTCCAAAACTTTGAAGTAAACTGTGTTCCTCTATCTGATACAATGGTCCTCGGAACTCCATGCAGACATACGAACCTGGTCATGTATATCTTGGCCAACTTAGCACTCGTGTAAGTGGTCTTCACGGGGATAAAGTGAGCTACCCTAGTCAAACGATCAACTATCACCCAAATAGAATCGTACCCTGAATGTGTCCTGGGTAGTCCTGTGATGAAATACATTCCAAGTTTATCCCACTTCCATTCGGGTATTGGTAATGGTTGTAATAACCCTGCTGGTTTCTGATGTTCGGCTTTAACTCTTTGACAGACATCACATACTGCTACGTAGTCGGCAATGTCTTTCTTCATTCCGTTCCACCAGAAATTCTGCTTCAAATCCAGGTACATCTTAGTGTTGCCCGGGTGAATCGAATACGGCGAATCATGAGCCTCTTGGAGAATCAACTTCCTGATCACGGGGTCATTGGGCACATAAATACACTTTTCAAACCAAAGTGTTTCGTATTCATCCTCATGAAATCCTTCCGCTTTTCCTTTGTTCATTATCTGCTTTATTTCTGTAATTTCTTTGTCCGTCTTCTGGGCTTCTCGAATCGTTCCCAACAAGGTGGGCTGAATTTCCAATGTGGCAACATAACCTCTAGGGACTATCTCCAACTGCAAATCCCTAAGGTAATCGGCTAACTCCTGGGGTAAATCTCCGGTTATGATTGTATTAACATAACTCTTGCGACTTAGTGCATCTGCCACGACATTGGCTTTTCCTGGATGATAATGCAATCTCATATCATACTCCTTTATGAGCTCCAGCCATCTCCTTTGCCTGAGATTCAACTACTTCTGCGTGAAGATATACTTCAAATTCTTATGATCCGAGTATACATCATAACGCTTTCCAATAAGAAAATGTCTCCAGGTTTTGAGTGTGTGCACTACGGCTGCTAACTCCAAATCATGTGTGGCGTAATTCATCTCATGTGGTCGGGGCTGTCGTGAGGCATATGACACAGCTCTTCCATCTTGCATGAGAACACCTCCAGGTCCTTGACGAGAAGCATCACAATACACTTGAAAATCCTTGCGTATATCTGGGAGAATCAGCACTGGGTCTGTAACCAAACGTTTCTTCAACTCCTGAAAACTGGCCTCACACTCTTCGGTCCACTTATACTTAGTCTCCTTCTTCAAAAACTCTGTCATGGGCTTCACAATCTTTGAGAAATTCTCGATGAACCTCCTATAATATCCTGCGAGTCCAAGAAAATTGCGAATCTCACCAACTGAGGTGTGTGCCTTCCATTCTGTGACTGCCTCAACCTTGGCGGGATCTACGGCTATACCGTCTCCTGATATAACATGTCCAAGGAACCCAACTTCCTTCAACCAAAACTCACATTTGCTGAACTTGGCATATAACTGATACTCTCGGAGCTTCTCGAGAACTAACCGCAAATGTTCCTTGTGCTCCTCTTCATTCTTGGAGTAAATTAATATGTCATCGATGAATACTACCACAAACTTATCCAAGAACTCCATGAATACCTTGTTCATCATACTCATGAAATAGGCAGGGGCGTTAGTCAAACTAAATGACATAACTGTATACTCATAAAGCTCGTACCTTGTGGTAAAAGTTGTCTTAGGTATATCTTGTTCTCGGATCTTCGGTTGATGATATCCAGCTCGCAAATCGATCTTAGAAAATACCTTGGCTCCTTGCAAATGGTCAAACAGATCATTGATCATCAGCAGAGGGTACTTGTTTTTTATTGTTACCTCGTTCAGTGCATGATAGTCAACAACCATTCTTAAGGATCCATCATTCTTCTCGACTAAGAGCACTGGGGCTCCCCACGGCGAAGAACTAGGTCGTATGTAACCTTTCTCCATTAACTCCTTGATTTGTTTCTTAATCTCCTCCAAATCATTAGCGGGCATCCGGTATGGCCTCTTAGATATTGGTCTGCTGCCGGGTAATAGCTCAATTAAGAACTCGATGTCTCTATCCGGCGGCATGCCTGGTAATTCCTCCGGAAATACATCTGTGTAATCCTTCACAATAGGACTTCCTCCTGAACGACTCATGAGAGTGCATTCACATGTTTTCTCCTTGGTGTGTGCCTCGACAAATACTTGATCCTCTTTCCTTCCGGAGTGGTGAGAAGAATTGATCTACTGGCGCAATCGATATTTCCTCCATACTTAGATAGGCAATCCATACCTATGATCATGTCCAAACCTTAGGATTCCAAAACAATGAGGTCTGAGGGAAATACATGTCTCCCAATGGTCAATGGAACTTGGTAGCATCCTCGGCTAGCCATATACTCTGCTCCAGGGAAACTCACTAACATAGGTGACTTAAGGGCTACGGTTGGCAATTATACTTTTCCACAAAACCCCTCGATATGTATGAATGCGATGCACCAGTGTCAAAAAGAACAAGGGTAGTAAATGCATTAATCAAAAACTTAACAACAACTACGTCGGGTTGATCGTTAATCTCCTCCACATTGACGTGATTCACTTGTCCTCTAGTGAACGGGTTGGTCTTCTATCCCGAGCTTCCATTGCCATTCCAATTATTTAGTTCAGAATAGTCGTTGGCGTAATGTTTGGTCTTCCCACACTTGAAACAAGTAATTTGACTCGGATCCTTCTTGGCAGGTGTCGTGGTTTTGTCACGGCAGATGTCCTAGAATAAGGACTTAGTCGTGGAGCCATCGCGATGGGTTAGCTTAAAGGGGTTAAAGCGGACAAAGGACGCATGGGATTTTTATACTTGTTCGGCCCCTTACGATGAAGGTTAAAGCCTACATCTAGTTTTTGTGGTATTGCTAGGGTTTCGATGACCCGGGAGCGAATCCGCTTTGCCTGTGTCTCGAGCTGTTGTTTGTTGTTCCTGAACCGCCACCAGGCCGTCCCTTTATATACACAGGAAGACGCCCGGCCGGTTTACAGAACCCCGAGGCCGGCTCATAAACGTGTCCGTCTCGGTTTCTATCTTTCCTATCTTACAACACAAGTTATACATCATATGGCGGTTTATGTCTATGGGCCCTAATCCGCCTTTGGGCCCTCGGCCTTTTAGCTCTCCATAGTAACACGCCATACTCTTTGTCTTCATGGGCTTCAATAGGGGTGATTTCGTACAAGTATAACCCGGCCCCTCCTGGGCGGTTTATATCTAATAGTTATATCCCCAACATAAGGCCCCAGATTGATTTGAACATGTTCATGTCGATCTTCAACACTTAGAAAACCTTTTCTTCAATGCCTTCCAATGACCTTGTAAACCGCCATGACATCATCTTCCAGGTTCATATTAAACTACCATGACATCACATGTTCATGTAAAACATGTATATATTTTAACCTTTATTAATAAGCCTCCAAAGACCGAGGCGACAGCTCTGTCCCATATCCATTTTTTGGGCTCCTTGATTCCCGCGCCTGTCATTTATCCCTTTGGCTTATAAATAGGGCGAGGGGTCCCTTTATTTTTTTTCTCCCCTTGCCTCTTCGCCCTTCTTCTACCTCGCGCCTCCTCAGTGCCCGAGCGCCGCCGTCGCCGTCGTCCTTCGCGTCTGCTCCAACACAGGCCGCTACATCAACTTGTTTTGACCAGAGTCCTGCCGACGCGCCTCTGCATCCGACAACCCTGGTAAGTCCTTTCTTTGCTCCTCCTATATATCTCATTAGGGCTTTTCCGCAAGTTCATCGAAACTTTTGCGCTATTCTTCCTTGTTCTTCTTCATGGCTTCAATGGCGAGCGTAGATCTGATGTTTTCCTACGTGGTTGCAATAATAGTCCTCCTTTCTTGTCATTAGCACACCCTTCCTTTAATGTAAATCCCATCTAGGTCTGATGAACTGATGTAGTACCTGTTTAATTTAGTTCTGGATATACCTGAGTTTTTTGATACGCTGTAGATCTATAATTATCATGCTGATATGTGAAACTTGTTTTTCCATCGCCTAGTTATTTCAGATCTGCATCTTTCGTACTTACACCAGCGGTTTAACCTTAGAAAATCATAATCCGGTAGGTAGCATTAGGCCTCACTTAAACCGCCGTTTCGGTTGCCTTCAGAACGCTTCCAATATCTAACTCCGGTTTAGTATTGTGTATATACCTCAATATCTTCTCTTGCTGACCTGTCGACGCTTTATACCTATTAACCATGAATCATAAACCGGTCTTTTATCTGTACTTTTAGCTTTTTCATTTGAAATGGCCAAGCAATTCTATTCTTGCAACCGGGTTCCGTCCCGGGTTACTGAGGAAGAACTGAACGGTTTAGTTGAGGTTGGCGCTTTATCCAAGAAAGATGTCATCCACTGGAGAGTCCCTGGTCCGGAAAATCCTCCTGAACCCAAAGGTGGAGAAGTAATTGTGTTCATTGATCACCTAGCCCGAGGGTTTAGCCCTCCCGGATCAAAATTCTTTCGTGATGTGCTTGCTAGCTTCCAACTCCAGCCTCAAGATATTGGACCAAACTCTGTGTTTAATATTTGCAACTTTCAAGTATTTTGTTAGGCTTATCTGCAAGAGGAGCCCACAGTTGAACCATTTCGGGATTTCTTCCACTTAAACCGCCGTACGGAATTTACGGACGGGCCTAATACTGAGCTTGGCGGGATGTCAATTCAGAAAAGAAAAGATGCAAGTTTCCCTCACGCCAAGCATCATAGTCATCCCAAAGACTGGAATCAGAGTTGGTTTTACAGCCGAGATACATCTCCAGCTGATGAGAATCCTCTGTCGGGTTATCGTCCTCATCAGCTTTCCAACACTCATCGCTTTCCCCAACCGCTTAGTGCCAAGGAACAATCCAAGTATGCACCACAGCTTTCAAAGCTTCATGTCTTCACTGCAGATGGTTTAATGAGCATTGACTTCGTTTGTTGCTAGATCTCCTGGAGCATTCTGCCTCTAAGCCGGCGCTCCAGTTTAATGTGCGAATATATAGGGGACTCCAAAGATCCTCAGAGACATACTGAGGTTCAGTTAACAGAGAATGAGATTAATGAATCTGTTAGGAAGATACTGGATGAACCGGTGGCTACTTGCAACAAAATAAGGCTGAACCCCTTCTGTGAACTCAATAATCCGCCCGCTGTAAGGATCCTATAACTTGTTGCTTTAACCCAATCTTTGTAAATATCCTCCTAAAACTCCTCAATCTCTTGACAGGGCGATGATACGTTCTGGAAGAAGAAAGCGCTAGATAAACTGACAAAGGTATCTCGCCCCAAGACCAAGGTTGTTAAGAAGTCTGCTAAAAAGAAGAACGCTGAATCATCCGAATTAAACATAGATGAGGATGATCAAGATAAACCAGAATGAGAGGTAGAACTTGACTCTCTTGGCTCCTTTTTCATACACCTCATTGACAACGATTATATTCAGGAAAACGCTGAAGGCAGCCAAGCTGATGATGTAGAGGTAATTATCCTTTCCTCCGGTTCAGATCCTCTGCCAACACAGAAAATCCGTCAAGCAAACCAGAAAGTACGGTTTTCTCACCCCTTAGCTTACTTGGACCCAAACTTTATTTTCAAGAAGCAGCAACATGAAGCTCGCCGCACAACTCGGCACAGCGGCCAAGCGATCACTTCAACCAGTTTACCAATCCGGAAACGTCGATCGGAGGTCTCATATATTCTTGATGTTTCTTATCCCAAAGCGGGTCTGTTCCGACAGCCTCTTAATCCGTCTGATTCAAACTATCAGGAAACACATCATTCATCGTCTGGCGAGTCGACGACCACACAGCTTCCACCCCTCAAGACGGTTCCTGGGTGAGTTTTAATTTACTGCTAACTCTTTATATATATCCCATGTACTGATCTTTCAATTTATCCTTCTCAGTGGCAGGCCTAGACCCAGCAAAAAGGCCAAATTAAATAAATCGGTTGATGGTAATGTAATTGCTGAGCCGGAAGGAACTCCAGAGCCGGCAGAAGCAAATGCTGACACCATGCTTGATGATCCGCCACTACCGGATCATGAATTTTCTGTTGAACAAGAGGCTCCTCCAACGGACCACGGTGAGAAACCAAACAGCCCAGTCCGAGCCAGTGATAAACCGTCAAGCCCAGCCAAAGTTGTTGCTGATACGACAGAAGATGTTATGATTACTGGTTTTGGCCGCACCACTCCTGGAGTGCCTGTCGTTTTGGCAAGGCATAGTGCCAAGGAGGAAATTTCTGCTATGGACAAGGGCAAGTGGAATGCCGATTTATCGAGCTATGCTCACCTCAGCGCCCAGGACCTTCATTCTGGATATTTAAACCGTATGTACACAAGTCGTGACTACGAAGCCGGTTTAGTAAGAATGATGAAGGAACGATATGAGGTAAATGTTGCTTAACTTATGCAATACTGTTTCTCCCTTGGTCAAATATCTTGTATCAACTCCATTGTAGCCCCCAAGGGCCGGTTTATCTTTTCAAGATGAACCGGGACTTGTAAAATATCAAGACTTGCAACTTTCGCCAGTGTAGCCCCCAAGGTCTGGTTTATCTTTTCATGATGAACCGGGACTTTGTCCTGTAACTTTACTTTGAGCAAATATGCATTAGCCCCCAAGTGCCAGGAACAATATTTGTACTAGGCTCGCGACTTGTAAAATCTTCTGATAACAAGAAAATATGCATTAGCCCCCAAGTGCCAAGTGTATAACTTGTTATGTGCTTGGGACTTCTAATATATTCCGTCAATTCATGATATGTATGTTTCTTGCAGGCTGATCTGAGCCAAAAGGAAACCCAAACCGCTGGCCTTCAAGAAAACCTCAAGTTCCAGCAAGCAGCAACCTCCAAAGCCAAGGATGAACTGACCGTCGCTTTAGCAGCTATGGAAAAACTAAAGGAAGATTTCAAGAAGGAGCGGGCGGATTGGGATATAGAGAAATCCATTTTAGAGAAGAGGGCTGATGATGCAGAGGCAACCCTTAATCCGGTGGCAGAAGAGCTATCTGGCTTGAAGCGGCAGATAAACGCCATGACCACCATTGTGTTTGGTAAGAATCTTTACCATGAACTTTCAACATGCATTATTTTATAAACTGCCGACTTATCAATATTTGTAATGATGCAGGAAAACGCACTGCCCATTTGGGCACTGACATGCAAAAGAAGCTGAAGGTTGACTATACCCTTATAGAGCAACTTTATACCGACGCGCAGCGGATCATTTGCACAGCCGCTCACAACAAACCGCCCCCAACCTTGATCAAGGAAACTTTGAAGAAGTTGTCAATGCTGCCCGCTCATTGTGAAGAACTAAAGAGATTAGCTGCAAGGGAAGGTGCTTTGACTGCATTAACCCAGGCGAAAGCATGGGTACTTGATCTTGATCCAGCTGATGTGGGGAATGGCTATCCAAGCGTAAAGGAGGATGGATCAGACTTTGGTCATGATGATCTTTGAGCTTTGACAAAGGAAATGCGCCCCTTGGCTAGCAAGTTGGCTGAAGAAGCTGATCTTTCCCACTATCAGTCGGTTTATGATGCTAACAATAAACGGGTTAGCGCGCCGACTCATTATGTGGAGAATCTCGTCCCACCCGTCCGTAAGCACAGTTATGCCCCTGATGTTGAACCCTCCGAGCTTATAAACGATGAAGTTGTTTTCCAAGCCCTAACTGGGATCAATGGGGCAACCACTGAATTCCAACCATTGGGTGGAGACGAGGAGGAGGAAACGACACAGGGTGACCTGCAGCCGTCAGGCCGGCCAGGCGAGGAGTCATGAACCGGAGCCGGTTTACTCTTCTGCATATCACAATTCTTGCTGCAAACACTTATTCTTTTGGTCTGCAAAGCGCCTTGTAATAGGCTAGTTGAAAACACTTGGTCTGTTATGCCATCATGCATATTCACTTTGCGTAATGTTGTTTAATCCGGTATCCTAATAATATGTTTGCTTATTCTTCTGAACAACTTTATTCAACCTGTTTCTGCATAAAACAAGTTTAAAGTGCCCTGGCGGTTTATCGCCAGACGGGTCATAATGCCCAAACACATGACCTAGGTTTATAACCCAGGCTGCATTTTGAAATAATTAAATATGAAATAGATGATACCTATGGTATTAAATCACTTCGTTGGTTTTACCAACTTTTTGTAGTAAGGGTGATAATCCCAAATCGTGAGTATTGATGACTCCTCCAATATTTGCCGGTTTATGATAAAACCATACCGGGTTGTGATAAACACTGGATTAGCTACATATAATACCAGCGATTTGTAATCAAAACCAGACCAGGTTAATAAATACCGGATTATTTGATAGTGATGACTTATAGTCAACAATTAGGCCGAATCAATGAACATTTGTTGATCATAAAAAGTGTCGTAAATCACAAAAGAGAAAAATCTTGTCAAATAAAAATCATATGAGGCTTTTTATGGGCTGCCAGGCCTAAATTCGAGGCTTTTCATGGGCTGCCAGGCCACTGAGTTAAACCATTTCACGAAGCCTTTTAAGATGGACCTCACATTAACCAATCGTCGTTTTAACGTTGAGAAGTTCAGGGTCTGTATAAGATTGACTGGTCAACGTTCGGCGGGTCATACCAGGTTTACCTGGACGGAGTGACTTACTTGATGAAGGTAGGTTAACCCGGGGTTTTAGGTGCATGCACCTAGCTTACAAGCCTGGCTTGATAGCCTATTACAAGGGCCTTAAAAACTCTTTGTTGCTGTGCAACAAGAGCCCCCAAGTAACATTATGAGATGTGCTCAGTGGGTGCCTATGTTTGAGTTGTGCTATGCATCAAACTCTCTTTTGCCCCTTATGATAATATTGGCTTGATATCCGGATTATCGAAGTAACCAGAGCTGTGCTCTTATGATAATGTTGGCTTAATAGCCGGTTTGAGAGGGTCGTGAGGACTCCGTTTTATAAACAGAAGCCCTCATGTGACTAACTCTTATGGAAAAAACAGCAGAGGCCCCGCTTTAGCAGGGATGCCTGTTTATTATATTGATCATAATATATACATTGTCCAAAATATATACATAAGAGGAGCCTATGGCTCATGTGTAGTAGGGCCGAAGATGAGCAATGTTCCACGGCCGTTGGGCCTCCTCCGATGTGCGTGAGTCCTTGTGTTCTCGAACGTTGATAAGGTAGTATGACCTGTCGTGCATACTCTTGCTGACCACAAAGGGTCCTTCCCAAGGTGGGGATAACTTGTGCATATCAGTCTGGTCCTGGATGAGCCAGAGCACCAGATCGCCTTCTTGAAAAGTTCTGGTTCTAACCCGGCGGCTGTGATATCGACGCAGATCTTGCTGGTAAATCACTAATCGAGCTGCTGCAATGTCACGTTCCTCGTCTAACTGGTCCAGTGCTTCTTGTCGTGCCTTCTCGTTGTCAGCTTCAACATAAGACGCCACACGAGGTTAGTCGTGACGGATGTCACTAGGGAGAACTGCCTTTGCTCCGTAAACCATGAAAAAAGGCGTGTAACCCGTAGTTCTGTTGGGCGTGGTATTGATGCTCCATAACACGGAAGGTAACTCCTCCACCCAACAACCCGCCGTCCTCTGTAAGGTAACCATAAGCCGGGGCGTGATGCCTCTCAGGATCTCTTGATTGGCTCTCTCAGCTTGACCATTAGATTGAGGGTGAACCACTGAAGATACGTCAAGCCGGATGTGCTCTCGTTGACAAAATTCTTTCATAGCCCCCTTGGACAAATTAGTGCCATTATCTGTTATAATGATGTGTGGAAAACCAAACCGGAAAATCACCTTTTTGATGAAATGAACCGTCGTGGCTGCATCACACTTGCTGACTGGCTCTACCTCCACCCACTTGGTAAACTTATCAATTGCCACCAGAAGGTGGGTTTTCTTATTCGGAGATCTCTTAAAGGGCCCAACCATATCTAGCCCCCAAGTCGCAAATGGCCAAGTGATTGGAATCATCCTCAACTCTTGAGCCGGTACATGAGCACGCCTTGAGAATTTCTGACATGCGTCAAACTTTTTGACCACGTCTTCAGCAACAGCATGAGTCGACAACCAATAGAAACCGTGACGAAAAGCTTTAGCTACCAAGGACTTTGAACCGGTATGGTGCCCACAATCTCCTTCGTGGATCTCACGCAAAATTTCATGGCCTTCATCCGGAGATACGCAACGTTGAAACGCCCCTGTTACACTACTATGATGTAATTCTCCATTGACGATAGTCATTGACTTGGACCACTGGATTATCTGCCTGGCCAACATCTCATCTTCCGGTAACTCACCTCGGTTCATATACGCCAAATATGGGACTGTCCAATCTGGGATAGCATGAAGAGCTGCTACCAACTGAGCCTCCGGATCAGGAACAACCAAATCCTCCTCTGAAGGTAACTTGACCGACGGGTTATGCAAGATGTCTAGGAAAACATTAGGTGGAACCAGTTTACGTTGGGAACCCAAATGGCTTAATGCGTCCGCCGCTTCATTATTTCGCCGGTCCACATGGTCCACGTGATAACCCTTGAAGTGTCCAGCAACAATATCCACCTCTCGACGATATGCTGCCATGAGCGGGTCCTTGGAATCCCATGTACCAGATACTTTTTGAGCCACCAGGTCCGAGTCACCAAAGCATTTAACCCGGCTTAAATTCATCTCCTTAGCCATTCGAAGACCGTGGAGGAGAGCCTCATATTCAGCTGCATTGTTAGTGCAAGGGAACATTAAACGGAGAACATAACAAAATTTATCACCCCGTGGGGAAGTTAATACGACTCCAGCCCCCGAGCCCTCCAATTGCCTGGATCCATCAAAGTGAATAGTCTAGTACGTGTGATCCGGCTTTTCTTCCGGCACCTGTAACTCCGTCCAATCATTGATGAAATCCACAAGTGCTTGGGACTTGATTGTAGTACAAGGCACATATTTTAACCCGTGAGGTCCATGCTCAATGGCCCACTTGGCAACCCGGCCAGTTGCTTCTCTGTTTTGGATTATATCTCCCAAAGGGGCAGAGCTGACCACAGTGATGGGATGACCCTGAAAATATAGCTTAAGCTTCTGGCTTGCCATGAAGACTCCATACACCAGTTTTTGCCAATGCGGATACCTCTGCTTAGACTCAATAAGCACCTCGCTGATATAGTAAACCGGCCGTTGAATCGGATATTCCTTCCCAGCTTCCTTGCGCTCCACTACAATGGCTACACTGACGGCCCGAGCATTAGCAGCTACATACAGCAATAGCGGCTCATTATCGACCGGAGCAGCAAGGACAGGTGGCTCTGCCAACTGTTTCTTCAATTCCTCAAACTCCACATTAGCAGCATCACTCCAGACAAAATTGTCTGTCTTTTTCATCATCTGATAGAGAGGGATAGCTTTCTCTCCCAGTCGGCTGATAAACCGGCTCAGCGTTGCAATGCGGCCCACCAGACGTTGAATGTCATTGATACACGCCGGTTTAGCTAGGGACATAATAGCTTTGATCTTCCCCGGATTAGCTTCGATGCCCCTGTTTGACACCAGAAACCCCAAGAGCTTGCCTGCCGGTGCACCAAAAACACACTTGGCCGGATTAAGCATCATCTTATAGACCCGGAGTTTATCAAAAGTTTCCTTCAGGTCATCTATCAATGTCTCTTCCTTTCTGGATTTTACCACAATATCATCCACATATGCATGAACATTACGCCCAATCTGTGTATGAAGACAATTCTGCACGCAACACTGATAGGTCGCCTGGGCACTCTTGAGCCCAAAGGGCATAGACACATAGCAGAAGGCTCCAAAGCGAGTTATAAAAGTTGTCTTCTCCTGGTCCTTAACTACCATCTTGATCTGATGATAGAAGGAATATGCATCTAGAAAACTCAAACGCTCACAACCCTCTGTAGCATCAATGATTTGATCAATACGAGGGAGATCAAAGGGATCAGCTGGACAAGCCTTGTTCAAATCTGTGTAATCCACACACATACGCCAAGTGCCTTTCTTTTTGAGTACTAGCACCGGATTAGCCAACCATTCAGGATGAAATACCTCAACAATAAACCCAGTCGCCAAGAGCTTGGCTACCTCTTCACCAATGGCTTTGCGCCTTTCTTCATTGAAGCGGCGGAGAAACTGTTTGACCAGTTTGAACTTGGGATCGACATTAAGAGTGTGCTCGGCGAGTTCTCTTGGTACACCTGGCATGTCAGAAGGTTTCCATGCAAAGATGTCCCGATTCTCATGGATGAACTCGATGAGTGTGCTTTCCTATTTCGGATCCAAGTTAGCCTTGATGCCAAACTGCTTGGATGAATCGCCAGGGACAAAATCAACCACCTTAGTCTCATCAGCCGATTTAAACTGCAAGGCCGGATCATGCTCTGTAGTTGGCTTTTTCAAAGGGGTCATATCCGACGGATCAACATTGTCCTTGTAGAATTTCAACTCCTCTGTTGCACAAACCGACTCAGCATAGGCCGCATCACCTTCTTCACATTCCAAAGCAATCTTACGGCTCCCATGTACCATGATGGTCCCCTTATGACCCGGCATTTTGAGCTGCAGATAAACGTAACAGGGCCTTGCCATGAACTTAGCATAAACCGGTCGCCCAAACAAGGCATGATACGGGTTCTTGATTTTTACCACTTCAAAGGTCAAAGTCTTGGATCTTGAGTCACACTCATCTCCAAAGGTAACCTCTAGATCTATCTTACCAACCGGATACGCCGATTTACCAGGTACTACACCATGGAAAATAGTGTTTGACGGTCTGAGCCTTTTATCTGTTAATCCCATGCGACGGAAGGTTTCATAATAAAGGATGTTGATGCTGCTCCCTCCATCCATGAGCACCTTGGTGAATTTATACCCCCCAACCTGAGGTGCCACCACCAAAGCCAGCTGACCCGGATTACCAACCCGGTGCGGATGATCCTCACGACTCAATACAATGGGCTGTTCTGACCAGCGTAAATAACGAGGCACCGCCGGTTCAACGGAGTGCACCGCCCTTTTATAAACTTTCTGATCACGCTTGCATATGCTAGTGGTGAATACATGATACTGCCCACTATTCCACTGCTTCGGGTTGCTCTGGCAACCCGACTGTTGCTGTTGATGATTCCCCTGATGATTATAACCACCTTGGCTACCATGACTGCCCTGATTGCCGCGTCCACTCTGATTGCCATATCAGCTCTGATTGCCTTGGAATCCTGAGCCAAAACTACCACTGTGATAACCCCGCCCATGAGAACCGGGCCCTGAACCGCCAGACGGTCCATGATCATATTGAAAATGATCTGAATTTTTGAACTCCCGCATAATAAAGCAATCCTTCCTGAGGTGCGTAGCTGGTCTTTCCTTCGTCCCGTGCCTAGGGCAAGGCAGATTTATCTGGCGCTCAAGATTGATATTTGATCCTCCGCTCCTCAGGGGCGGCCTACCCTTACGACGCTGACCATCATTCTGCGTACCACAAAATCTGAATTGTTATCCGCTTTACGCTTACCGCTATTTCCATGGCTCGTCGAATTAGACTGCGGCACTTTACCGTTCTTCTTTCCCTTTCCCGACTTTTCGTCGTCAGACTCAGGGTCCTTGGTACTATCAGAATCGACGTACTTAACCAAAGCTTCCATGAGCGTTCCCATGTCATCACAGTGGCGTTTGAGCCGTCCCAACTTCTGCTTCAGAGGCATGAACCGGCAATTGCCTTCCAACATTAAGACTGCCGTATCAGGGTGGATGCGGTCTGATGAATACAGGATCTAAAACCCGGCGTACCCAATGACTTGTTGATTCATTCTCTCCTTGGACACAGGCAGCTAAGTCTACAATTGACATGGGCTGCTTGCAGGTGTCTTTGAAATTCTGTATAAACCGACGCATTAACTCGGCCCATGACCCGATGGAATTAGCCGGCAAATTCTTCAGCCAAGTATGAGTTGTTCCTTCCAACATCATGGTGAAGTACTTAGCACATGCCACATCGTCCACATCCAGCATCTCCATCGTCATCTCATAGCTTTCAACCCATGACTCGGGGGATAAATCAGCAGTGTAATTGGGCACCTTCCGTGGTCTTTTGAAATCCTTAGGCAGATGCACATTACGTAAAGCGGGGGTGAGACACGGTACTCCCAAAGAGCTGGAAGTAACTCCTGGTTCCACCAAGGTAGTTGGACGAACCGTGGTATGCTGACGAGTTGTGTACTGTGCTGCTAACTCGGCCTCTCGACGCTGTCTACCTTGATCCACCATGTCCTGAGCATTTGCGCCACCACCTGCCGGGTTATCCCCCCGAGGCGGGTTACGGTTCCGCGCACTGCTAGACACGGCCGGTTCATCAATATGCCTGCTGTAACTCCGGCTTGGG
>LR738714.1:451724665-451866448 GCA_902687465.1 Secale cereale
GGGTGGAATGAATCCTCTCGCGGCTGTAGGAATAAGCTTACTGCTGAGTCAAAGCTGTCTGAAGGAACTCCCTAGCCCGTCGTGCCTCCACCGCTACGGGGGATTCACCTTCAACAGGGAGGGCCGCCAATCGTGAAGCGGCTGCGACTATGTTATACAAGGGGTTGGAGTAATGACCCGGAGGCATCGGTACACATTGTGACGGAATGATCTGACAAGGTGGATCCGTTGCGTGCGGCTGGACCGATGCCCCCGTTCCAGGCGCTTCTGCCCGATTTACTACGGGTTGATTGCTGGTTCCTGCTCCTGGCGTGCTAAAGAGATTCCTTGCCTCGTAAACTGGAGGCAGGCGAGACTGGTACCTTCTCATCATTACATCATTTGATGTGTTCTGATCCAACATGAGCCGATAAGCCTGAGCATCCAACTCAGCCTGCTTTGTGGCCCTCCTGGTGTTTTCAGCTGCCAGATCTTCCTTGGCTTGATCTATCTGACCCTTTACCTTGGCAACTTCTGCGTCATGCTGCTCCTTATCTGTCTGGCTAACCTCCGTGGTTAACAGTGCTGTCAAAGTGTCGAATAAATAGGACACGACCTAAGCTGACGGCTGCACAGGGCCTCCTGCCACGGCTGCTGCCGCCGCTACCAAACCGGATGTCAACGCTGCTGCGGTCGAAGAGTGTTGCACAGATTGTGATCCGGCTACGAAGACTGCAATCCGGCTCGGCGGATCGAGGGAGCCCGAAATACTGTAACCATCGGAACAGCCCCCAAACCGGCCATCTTGGAGTAGGTACAAAGACTCGGTCTATCATGTAGATGACTCGTCACCACAATAAACAACGGTCTCTCCACCAGATTCCGATATATCTTCAGCCTCCGCTCCGTGGACAACTCCCACAATGACACGCTTTACGGCAGGCCGAACCCGGGCAGGTTTCGCACGCTGAGCCGTCTCGATGATGTTGGTGCAGATGTCCGGCTCAGGAACCGCGCCGCCGATCTTGCCAATTAAGACGTGGATGCCGCCGAAGGGGACCCGGTACCCGTACTCGATTGATTCGGCCTCGGGGACCTAGCCTACATCGTCGATGTAGATCTTACTGCGATGACTCTTAGTCATCCGGCCCAATGCATAGCCCTTGAGCCCTTTGAAGCTGCCCTCTAAGAACTCGAAACCATCGTGCGATAGCCCCATGGTGGGCGCCAACTGTCGTGCTTTTGTCACGGTAGATGTCCTATCATAATGAATTAGTCGTGGAGCCATCGCGATGGCTTAGCTTAAAGGGGTTAAAGAGGACAAAGGACGCAAGGGATTTTTATATTAGTTCGCCCCCTTACGATGAAGGTAAAAGCCTACTTCTAGTTGTTGTAGTATTGCTAGGGTTTCGATGACCAGGGATCGAATCCGCTTTGTCTGTGTCTCGAGCTGTTGTTTGTTGTCCCTAAACCGCCGCCATGTCGTCCCTTTATATACACAGGAAGACGCCTGGCCAGTTTACAGAACCCCGAGGCCGGCTCATAAACGTGTTCGGCTCAGTTTCTATCTTTCCTATCTTACAACACAAATTATACATCATATGGCGGTTTATGTCTATGGGCCCTAATCCACCTTTGGGCCCTGGGCCTTTTAGCTCTCCATAGTAACACGACATACTCCTGGTCTTCATGGGCTTCAATAGGGGTGATTTCGTACAAGTATAACTCGGCCCCTCCTGGGCGGTTTATACCTAATAGTTATATCGCCAACAGCAGGCGTTGAGGGAGTGGATTGATTCTAAATGTTGCTTCATCCATTCCCCATTGCCATTCCTAGGACCACTGAGGTTGTGTGCATTCCCTCCATTGTTGGAATGGCCTCCATGATTATGAGTGGGATGGTTATGTCCTCCGGAGTATGGAGTATAGCGGGGCTTCTACTGGGCTCCAGAGTTATACTTTCCAGCTCCATACTTCCTCTTGCGGTTCTCAATCCGCCGCTGCTTTCCTTCAATCATTATGGCCTTGTCCACTAGCTCTTGATAGTTGTTGTAGGTTGCTAGCATCAGCTGCATACTCATCTCATCATTGAGTCCTTCTAGAAACTTCTCCTGCTTCGCAGCGTCAGTAGCCACATCATCTGGCACATAGCGAGCTAACTGCCTAAAGTCATCCATGTACTGCCCCACGGTACAGTTTCCTTGGCGCAAGTTGTGAAACTCACGCTTCTTCAGGCTCATGTGTAACATCCCAAATTTTCAATTTGGAATGTTATACATAGATCATATTGCATTTCATGCATTTTGCATTTTGTTCGTGGCGTTCCTCGAAATTCTAAGCAACTCAAGGACCTACGGAGAGAGTTGGGAATTTTACCGTTTTCGTATTTGAGTTCGCTCGAATACCGGTACGAGGACAGTGTGATTCTAATTATTTTTCTCTCCTAACAATATTTCTAAATACAAAAAATGAGCGGAGATAATATGACTTCTCCAAAATAACAGAAATATTGGAGGAAAAATGTTAAAATCACTTTTGGTATTTTTCTGGATTTATTTGCGGATTTATTTGCATAGGAAAAATGCGCGTTTTTCGAAATTGCATTTAGGTCCGGGAAAAATGTTCACTTTGTCCTAAATATTATTAGAGGACGGCGAAAATTTATTTCGGGATTTTTGGAGTCCGTTTAGTATTTCTTTTGTTAGTTTTTCTGCGCCGGGACTCTTTTAGAAAAAAAAAGGTGAACCGCGTATAGGAGTAGGACTTTGGGCTTTAGAAGCCAGCACTCCGGCCCGTTCGCCTCCAGCCCGCCAGCCGCCCCTGCCCTAACCCTAGCGCGCCGCCAGCCGCCGCCGCCAGCCGCTGCCCCGCCGCCTGCTGTCGCCGCACCCCGCCGCCGCGCCGCCTCCCGCCGCTGCCACCGCCGCTAGCGCCGCCCGCCGCCCGCGCCGCGCCGCCTCCGCCGCGTCGCCGGAGTCGCCGGACCTTGCCACCGTCGCCAAGGTAGAAACCGCCGCCGCCATCGGTTTTCTCCAAAATACCGATCGGTTTTTTTAAGAAAACCCTAGATCTGTTTTTTTATTTAGAATAGATCGGTTCGGTTTTTTCGACAGTTTAATTATTTAGCGGACGTTCGTCCGTACGTTCGTTTTAACGAACGGTTTTCGTTAGTTAGCCGCAGACAGCGAACGTTCGTTCGTTAGCCTGTTCGTCCGTTTTTCTTTTTAGGGGTATTTATCTGCGGTTATTCCGATTGCCATTTCTGCCCTGATCTTGTTTTTCGTTTTTGTTTTCGCTCGAGAGTCGGAATCAGGTGATTCAAAATCCCAGATCTTCGTCTCGAAGCCCTATTTACGTTTAATCAACTGGAACAAAGTTTTGGCTAGTGTAAAATTTGATTTTAGGCCAACTAGTAAACCGGAGCTCGTTTCTTTTGCAGTTTGAGTTTCGTTGCTTCTTTCGAGTTGATTCTTTTGCAAACCGGAGTTCTTAAATTGAACTTTCTGGTTAGATCTCTTATTTGAGTTTTACCAGTGCATTAGTTAAGTACTTATTGTATGCTTGTTTGTTTGCGATAGAGTACCCGGAGTGCGCCGCTTGCTACTTTGAGTCTCTAGGTTTTGCGGATCATCAGCAAGGCAAGTAACACTTTGATCATGCTTTCCAATTACCCAGTTTTCATTGCATTAGTTCCACCCGCACACATTGCATGAGTAGGATCAATTAACTTGTGGGATTGGGAAGTAGATTGAGGTAGTACCTATTACCTGCATTACATTCAAACCTTTAGGAGTTACTTCTACGTTTGCTGTTAGGACATGCTATGCTCGTAGACGTGGATTGGGTGAGTGAAATCCATGACAGGTGTGAGTTTGTTAATTAATGGTTCAACTTAAGGTGGCAACATTAATACACATCTGGGTGGATTCAGGCACCTGGGTATTCCAGCGATTGCCTGTTTTTTTTATGGACCGCCACCCAAGCTCAAAGGGATCATGAGATTATTCATACTAGAAACTTCCGTGTGCAGCCACAATGCTATTATGGGCTCTAGCATAGTATGAGTAAGTCGTGCGAACTCTTACAGTGGTGGACTAGCAGATGTAGGGGATGTAGGTTGGTACGGTCCGCCCGATCGTAAGGTGCTAGCACTTCTGAAAGACTATGTCTCGGTCATCCTTTTCTTAAACACCATGCAGTGCGAAACCAAACGGAGGCGATCGAGTCTTGTGGGAAAAGTGCACAAACCTCTGCAGAGTGTACAAACTGATCATGATTAGCCGTGTCCCCGGTTATGGACGTCTTGAGTATCTAGTACTTGGATTTTCATGTGCATCTCATCATGTTACTCTAATTTAATATTGTTGGGTTTAATGATTACTTTTAATTGGGGTTTTGAGGATGTCTATCTTCTTAACAATGTTTCAACTACCATGATAGTTAATTAAAATCTATTCCTTTGAAGTAGGGAAAAATTGGCTTTACGCAAAAACTTAACCATAGAGCTTTCCACCAGCCATATTGCATATAGTATAGCTTTACTTTCATTGCATTCTCTTGTGTTACCTTGCCAGCATATTCCATGTGCTGACCCGTTTTAGGGCTGCAACGTTTCATGTTGCAGACTTTTCAGACGACGAGTAAGATGCCCCTTTTAGGTCGTGGTTCTATACTCAGTGATGCCGCTGGAGTTGATGGACTCAATTATCTTCCAAGCCTTTCGTTGTTATCGTATTAGATGGCCTTCAGCCATATTATTTGTAATAATTTCATCGTTGGACTATCGATGTAATAAGTGTGTGATTGCTACTCTGTTATAAATCCTTCAAGTACTGTGCGTGTCAGCATTACTGATCCAGGGATGACACTGATGCACAGAGATCAGACTGTTTGAGGTCTGGTCGCTACAAGATGGTATCAGAGCACACGCTGAATGTAGGACACGACCACTAAGACAAGCCCTAGAGCACTATTCACTCTTCTCTTTTCTGACTCCTCATCTTTTCTACTCTTTAGGATGGTGAAAGCAAAGAACAAGTTCGTGCAACCGGATGATGATACACCCTTTGGACGACACCTGAAGGAAGTCACCAGATATCTAAACATTGGACTACCAAGTTTCACCGGAACCTACATTGCCACTCTACCTGAGGAGGAGCGTTGGTTGATTCAAGCTCAACTTCCAGGAAGGACGTTCGCACCCGTCACCTCACTCATAGCATTTTCCTTTAATGCACCTACATGGAGCCTAGGAAGGAGTATGGCAGCCCACATTGCTATGGGAAGGATTGGAGAAGACTACAGGCAGGAGCTAAAGGACACCATCTACCAGATTTGTGGTCGCCGAGATGAGAATTGGGATATGATCAGCACCCGGAAGGATAGATCCATTGCAGCATTCATCCAGGAGTTGAACCACCACATTCGTCGCCAGGAGCACCAGATGTGTGCTGGGATGATAGAATTGAAGAAAGCCCTAAATAGGAATTTGGAGCTAGAAGAAGAACTCAAATCTACACGCGACGTATATGAGGAGGAGATGAAGATACTTGTGGAGAAGAATGATGATTTGACTCGGAAGTTAGGGATACTCATGGGAGAAGAAGACGAGGAAGAAGAACCCAAGGAGATACCACCAGAAGATTATATCATCATAGATGACACGGATTCGGAAGCTGAGGATAGCAAGGATAAAGACTATGAAGATGAAGCTGGAGCAGATATTATGGAATCCTCTGCCGATCAATATTTTTAGATGACCACCCTTTGGCTAGTAGTTTACCTCCATATATTAGTTTTAGAGCACTTTTGTAACGATCGTTAGCTTTGTAAGATCTTGTTTGAAATTGATTGGTGTGATATGATTGTGTGTTTGCCTCATGTGCATATGGGTAGTGATTTTCCCTTAGACCTCTTTTCTATTCTAATATCTTCCCTCTACACCCATCAGATGCCTCCAAGACGTGAATTTGAGTTCCCCCCTGAGCTCACCCAGTTGATCCAGCAGCATAACACCCTGATGCAACTTCTTGTCCAGAACACTCAGAACAACCAGAACAATAACAACAACAACAACAACAACCCTCCACCACCACCACCTGTGGACAACCTGACACATTTCTTAAGGTTGCAACCACCCGTGTTTGCTAGCAGCATCGAACCAATAGTGGCTGATGACCGGCTACACAAGATTGGAAGGTATTTGACCACCGCCAATTGCTTGGATGTTGAGAAGGTGCGATTTGCCTCACACCAGTTGTCTGGGCCAGCCGCAGCATGGTGGGAGAATTACACAGCCACTTACCCCGTAGCCAATGTGACTTGGGATCAGTTTCAGCAAGCTTTTCATACCGCCCTTGTCTCAACTGGAGCTATGAGTATGAAGAAGCGGGAGTTTCGTAATTTGCGCCAAGGAAATCGTACTGTGGCTCAGTACGTCGATGAGTTTAGTACCCTATCTCGTTATGCCCCAGATGATGTGGCCACAGATGCCAAGAAGTAGGAGAGATTCATGGAAGGGCTGAATGATGAGATGAGTGTACAGTTGATGGTGGCAACTTTCAATAATTACCAGGAGTTAGTTGACCGCGCCCTAATGATTGAAAGGAAGCATCAACAGATTGAGAGTCGCAAGAGGAAGTATGGTCAAGGAAAGTATAACTCTGGAGCTCAGCAAAAGCACCGTTTTACCCCTAAAGCGGTAGGACAGTTTCAGCATACCCATGGAGGAGGTAGCTCGCACAATCACAATGGCACCAAGAATGGCAATGGAAATGGGAATGGAGCCAATGGAAACCAGAACCGCCCTACACCGTCCACACCCACCAAGAGGGATTTCAGCCATGTCACTTGTTACAAGTGCGGGAAGAATGGACATTATGCCAATGAATGCCCAGAAGTTAAGAATGGAAACGGCAATGGAAGCGTCGGGAAGAAGCCCAACCCGTTCAATAAAGGACAAGTGAACCACGTGACTGTGGAGGAGGTAGAGGAGCAACCAGATGCGGTTATAGGTAAGTTCTTAGTTAAGTCCTTTACTGCACTCGTTCTTTTCGATACTGGTGCATCACATTCATACATTTCAAGGGGATTCGTGGATAAGTATAAGCTGCTGACCCAAGCCCTTAGATCGCCCATGTTAGTAACCTCACCAGGTGCGGAGTATATGGCTAAGTCATTGGTGTGATCAGTTGCCCCTAAGGATTGGTAATTACATTTTCCCTTCGGACCTAATAGTATTGGAATCTCAAGGACTGGACGTGATATTAGGCATGGATTGGTTATCTAAGTATGAAGGGAATATTGAATGTGCCAGCAAGACCATTTTGCTTACTACGCCGGAAGGAAGAAGGATCAAGTATGTATCCCAGCATGAGTCAAAGAGGAGTAGGTTAAATTCCTTGTTAGGAGTTGTTCAGGAGGAAGTGCCAGTAGTGAAGGATTATCCGGATGTGTTTCCAGAGGAGTTACCTGGCATGCCACCGGATAGAGATATAGAGTTTTTGATTGAACTTTTGCCAGGCACCGGGCCAATTTCTAAGAGACCATATAGGATGCCCGCAAAGGATTTGGAGGAAATTAAGAAGCAGATTAAGGAGTTATTGGATAAAGGATTCATACGCCCAAGTTCTTCACCTTGGGGTTCGCCAGTACTTCTAGTGGAGAAGAAGGATGGATCGGTAAGAATGGTTGTCGATTACCGTGGATTGAATGAAGTAACGATCAAGAACAAGTGCCCACTGCCAATGATCAATGATCTGTTCGATAGATTGCAAGGAGCTAAGGTATTTGCCAAGATCGATCTGCGATCAGGGTACCATCAATTGAAGATCCGAGAGTAGGATATACCTAAGACGGCCTTTACCACTAGGTATGGGTTGTACGAGTATACTGTTATGTCGTTTGGTCTGACAAACGCACCGGCATACTTTATGAACCTGATGAACAAAGTGTTTATGGAGTATTTGGATAAGTTCGTCGTAGTGTTCATAGATGATATTTTGATCTTCTCGAAGGATGAAGAGGAGCATGCAGAGCATTTGCGATTGGTATTGGAGAAGCTCAGAGAACATCAGTTATATGCCAAGTTTAGAAAATGTGAGTTTTGGTTGAAGGAAGTCGGATTCCTCGGACATGTTATATCTGGAGAAGGAATAGCAGTAGATCCCGCTAAGGTGGACACTGTGACAAATTGGGAAGCACCAACAACAGTTGGACAAATCCGGAGTTTTCTTGGACTCGCAGGATACTACAGGAGATTCATCGAGAATTTCTCGAAGATTGCAAAGCCAATGACGGAGTTGTTAAAGAAGGACACCAAGTTCAGTTGGACAGAAGAATGTGAGGCCAGTTTCCAGGAATTGAAGAAAAGGTTGGTCTCATCCCCTGTGTTGATTCTGCCAGATCAACATAAGGATTATGAGGTGTACTGCGACGCTTCACGTCGAGGACTTGGAGCAGTTCTTATGCAGGAAGGAAGAGTTGTTTCGTATGCTTCACGACAACTAAAACCTCATGAGCTGAACTATGCCACCCACGATTTGGAGTTAGCAGCCGTAGTGCATGCATTGAAGACGTGGAGACATTTTCTTATTGGAAACCATTGTGAAGTATATACGGATCACAAGAGTTTGAAGTATATATTCACTCAGAAGGAGCTGAATCTTAGGCAAAGGAGATGGCTGAACTCATTAAGGATTATGACATGAGATTGCATTATCATCCCGGAAAGGCTAACGTAGTAGCTAATGCGCTAAGCCGTAAGAGTCATGTCAATACCCTAATGATGGAGGAATTTCCAAAGGAGTTAGCCGAGGACCTACGAGAACTACGTTTGGAGATAGTTCCGAGAGGCTATGTAGCAACACTAGAAATCCAGTCTACCCTGATGGATAGAATTAGAGAAGCTCAGAAAGCTGACAAGGAGGTTGCCTCGATAAAGGAGAGGATGAGCGAAGGAAGAGATAAAGGTTTTCGTGAGGATGAAAACGGCACCTTATGGTTTGAAGACCGCGCTTATGTGCCTAAGGACCCGGAGATCAGGAAGTTGATTTTACAGGAGGCCCATGATTCACCATACTCGATTCACCCAAGAAATACTAAGATGGATTTAGATTTGAAGGATATTTTCTGGTGGACCGGTATGAAGAAGGATATTGCGGAGTATGTAGCAGTTTGTGATGTATGTCAAAGAGTAAAGGCAGAACATCAGAAGCCAGCAGGATTGTTACAACCTATGCCAATACCCGAATGGAAGTGGGAGAAGCTTGGCATGGATTTTATCACCGGATTGCCCAGGACCAAAGCAGGATATGATTCAATCTGGGTAGTAGTAGACCGATTGACGAGGGTAGCCCACTTTATCCCTGTGAAAACCACATATACCAGTGCAAAGTTGGCAAAGATATACATGACCAGAATTGTATGTCTGCATGGAGTTCCGAGGAGCATCGTATCAGATAGAGGAACCCAGTTTACCTCAAAGTTCTGGAATCAGTTACATGAAACCTTGGGTACCAGACTTGAGTTTAGCACAACCTTTCACCCGCAGACACATGGACAGACGGAGAGAGTCAATCAGATTTTGGAGGATATGCTGAGAGCCTGTGCATTAGATTATGGATCTAGTTGGGATGACAACCTGCCTTACGCGGAGTTCTCATACAACAACATTTACCAAACCAGTTTGAAGATGGCCCCTTTCGAAGCATTATACGGAAGGAGATGTAGGACACCGTTGTCGTGGGATGAAGTTGGAGACCGACAGTTGTTTGGACCAGACTTAATCAAAGAGTCTGAGGAGAAGGTGAAGTTGATACGAGATAGACTGAAGGTAGCTCAGTCCAGGTAGAAGCGTTATGCAGACTCGAAGCGCCAAGAGATAACCTATGAGATCGGAGACAGAGCATACTTGAGAGTATCGCCTCTGCAAGGAGCTAAACGTTTCGGAGTTAAAGGGAAGTTAGCCCCGAGATTTGTGGGACCTTACCGTGTTTTGGAACGCATGGGAGAGGTTGTCTATAAGTTGGAATTGCCCGAAGGATTGTCCGGAGTGCATGACGTGTTCCACGTATCGCAGCTTAAGAAGTGCCACGCGGAGATGGCCGATATACCGCTTAGAGACACAGTACCCCTGGAAGCAATTCAGTTGGACAGTGATCTGACTTACGAGGAGAAGCCTGTGAAGATTCTCGAATTTTCGAGCAGAGTTACTCGCAGTAAGGTTATCAAGTTTTGCAAAGTTCAGTGGAGTCACCACACCGAGGAAGAAGCCACCTGGGAACGAGAAGACGATCTACGCAAGGACCACCCACACCTGTTCTCTAGCCAAGTCGAATCTCGAGGGCGAGATTCATTCTAAGGGGGGTAGGTTTGTAACATCCCAAATTTTCAATTTGGAATGTTATACATAGATCATATTGCATTTCATGCTTTTTGCATTTTTTTTGGTGGCGTTCCTCGAAATTCTAAGCAACTCAAGGACCTACGGAGAGAGTTGGGAATTTTACCGTTTTCGTATTTGAGTTCGCTGTAATACCGGTACGAGGACAGTGTGATTCTAATTATTTTTATCTCCTAAAAATATTTCTAAATACCAAAAATGAGCGGAGATAATATGACTTCTCCAATATAACAGAAATACTGGAGGAAAAATGTTAAAATCACTTTTGGTATTTTTCTGGATTTATTTGCATAGGAAAAATGCGCGTTTTTCAAAATTGCATTTAGGTCCGGGAAAAATGTTCACTTTGTCCTAAATATTATTAGAGGACGGTGAAAATTTATTTCGGGATTTTTGGAGTCCGTTTAGTATTTCTTCCGTTAGTTTTTCTGCGCCGGAACTCTTTTAGAAAAAAAAAGGGTGAACCGACTTTGGATTCGTATAGGAGTAGAACTTTGGGCTTTATAAGCCAGCACTCCGGCCCGTTCGCCCCCAGCTCGCCAGCAACCCCTGCCCTAACCCTAGCGCACCGCCAGCCGCCGCCGCCACCGCCAGCCGCCGCCCCGCCGCCTGTTGTCGCCGCCGCCGCGCCGCACCCCGCCGCCTCCGGCCGCTGCCACCACCGCCCGCGCCGCCCGCTGCCACCACCGCCCGCGCCGCCCGCCGCCTGCGCCGCGCAGCCGCTGCCCCGCCGCCGGAGTCGCCGGACCTCGCCACCGTCGCCAAGGTAGAAACCGTCGCCGCCATCGGTTTTCCCCAAAAGACCGATCATTTTTTATAGGAAAACCCTAGATCTGTTTTTTTAGAATAGATCGATCGGTTTTTTCGACGGTTTAGTTATTTAGCGGACGTTCGTCCGTACGTTCGTTTTAACGAACGGTTTTCGTTAGTTAGCCGCAGACAGCGAACGTTCGTTCGTTAACCTGTTCATCCGTTTTTCTTTTTCGGTGTATTTATCCGCGGTTATTCCGATCGCAATTTCTGCCCTGATCTTGTTTTTCGTTTTTCTTTTCGCTCGAGAGTCGGAATCCGATGATTCAAAATCCCAGATCTTCATCTCGAAGCCCTCTTTATGTTTAATCAACTAGAACAAAGTTTTGGCTACTGTAAAATTTGATTTTAGGCCAACTAGTAAACCGGAGCTCGTTTCTTTTGCAGATTGAGTTTCGTTACTTCTTTCGAGTTGATTCTTTTGCAAACCGGAGTTCTTAAGTTGAACTTTCTGGTTAGATCTCTTATTTGAGTTTTACCCGTGCATTAGTTAAGTACTTATTGTATGCTTGTTTGTTTGTGATAGAGTACCCGGAGTGCGCCGCTTGCTACTTTGAGTCTCTAGGTTTTGCGGATCATCAGCAAGGCAAGTAACACTTTGATCATGCTTTCCAATTACCCAGTTTTCATTGCATTAGTTCCACCCTCACACATTGCATGAGTAGGATCAATTAACTTGTGGGATTGGGAAGTAGATTGAGGTAGTACCTATTACCTGCATTACATTCAAACCTTTGGGAGTTACTTCTACGTTTGCTGTTAGGACATGCTATGCTCGTAGACGTGGATTGGGTGAGTGAAATCCATGACAGATGTGAGTTTGTTAATTAATGGTTCAACTTAATGTGGCAACATTAATACACATCTGGGTGGATTGAGGCACCTAGGTATTCCAGCGATTGCCTGTTTTTTTATGGACCGCTACCCAGGCTCAAAGGGATCATGAGATTATTCATACTAGAAACTTCCGTGTGCAGCCACAATGCTATTATGGGCTCTAGCATAGTATGAGTAAGTCGTGTGAACTCTTACAGTGGTGGACTAGCAGATGTAGGGGATGTAGGTTGGTACGGTCCGCCCGATCGTAAGGTGCTAGCGCTTCTGAAAGACTATGTCTCGGTCATCCGTTTCTCAAACACCATGCAGTGCGAGAAACCAAACGGAGGCGATCGAGTCTTGTGGGAAAAGTGCACAAACCTCTACAGAGTGTACAAACTGATCATGATTGGCCGTGTCCCCGGTTATGGACGTCTTGAGTATCTAGTACTTGGATTTTCATGTGCATCTCATCATGTTACTCCAATTTAATATTGTTGGGTTTAATGATTACTTTTAATTGGGGTTGAGAGGATGTCTATCTTCTCAACAATGTTTCAACTACCATGATAGTTAATTAAAATATATTCCTTTGAAGTAGGGAAAAATTGGCTTTACGCAAAAACTTAACCATAGAGCTTTCCACCAGCCATATTGCATATAGTATAGCTTTATTTTCATTGCATTCTCTTGTGTTACCTTGCCAGCATATTCCATGTGCTGATCCGTTTTCGGGATGCAACGTTTCATGTTGCAGACTTTTCAGACGACGAGTAAGATGCCCCTTTTAGGTCGTGGATCTATACTCAGTGATGCCGCTGGAGTTGATGGACTCACTTATCTTCCAAGCCTTCCGCCGTTATCGTATTAGATGGCCTTCAGCCATATTATTTGTAATAATTTCATCGTTGGACTATCGATGTAATAAGTGTGTGATTGCTACTCTGTTATAAATCCTTCAAGTACTGTGCGTGTCAGCATTACTGATCCGGCGATGACACTGATGCACAGAGATCAGACTGTTTGAGGTCTGGTCGCTACATCATGGCTCGAGCAGAGACATGTGCGGTGCGGAAAGCTTGCTGAAACTAATCCCATCTAACCGTAGCAAGTGGATAAGTGGTGGTGTAGTTCTCCCACCATGCGGTTGCTGGTCCCTCAAGTTGATGTGCGGCAAAGCACACTTTCTCTGCATCTGTGCATCCCGCAGTTGCTAGCTCTCTCCCCATCTTGCGGAGCCAGTCATCTGCAACAATTGGCTCGGTGCTACTAGAGAACACTGGCGGTTGCAACCTTAAGAACCGGGTCAGGTTGTCATGGGGAGGCGGAGATGGGTTTTTGTTGTTGGTGGTGTTGGTGTTGGTGTTGTTGTTCTGGTTCTGGAAAATTAGTTGCATCAAAGTGTTCTACTGCTGGATCAACTGGGTGAGCTCAGGGGGAAACTGGAATCCGGGCTCACGTCTCAGAGGCATCTGATGGGTTAGAGGGGTGAGAATTAGAATAGAAATGAGGCCTAGTGACAAATCCGCTACCCATATGCACATGAGACAAACAATTTAATATCATACCTCTCAATTTCAATCAATAGCACACAATAGATCCTATTACAAAGCTAGCGAACGATTCTAACTACTTGGAAGAATACTAATGGTTACAGGTAGGTCATCTAATAACTTTCATCGGAAGACTCCATGATATTTGCTCCAGCTTCGTCTTCATAATCACTATCATCACTATCAGTGTCGTCTATCAGAATGTAGTTTCCTGGGTGAATGCCCATCTCTGGTTCTGGTTTCACCACGGGTGTTCCTATCTTCTTTTTCAGCTCCTCATTCTGTTCTAGTAGTACTGCTATTTCCTCTTCATATCCATCACATGTGGTCTTGAGTTCCTCTTCTAGCTCGTTGTTCCGGGTCATCACTGTCATGGTCTTTTGCATGAGTGTGCACATCTGGTTCTCATAGCGGCGAATGTGTTGATCCATCTCTTGTATGAATGATGCTATGGACTTGTCGTTCCTGGTGCGAATCATCTCCCATTCCGCATCTCGGCGTCCACAAATCTGGTAGATGGTGTCTTCATGTTGTTTGTTGTAGACTTCGCAGATGCGCCCGAAGGTGATGTGTCCTGCCATGCTCTTTCCCAAGTCCCATGTGGTGCAAAGAATACCAGCTCGAGAGGTTCCTTGACTGGTGCAATAGTCCTCCCAGGAACACTCACGGATATCTCCCAATGTTCCTTTTCTGGTAGTGTAGCAGCGAATGTCCCAGTGATGCTTGGTATGCCGATGTGCAGGTACCGAGTGACTTCCTTCACGTGCTTTCCAAAAGGTGTGTCGTCATCTGGCTGGGTGAACTTGTTCCCGGGGCTTGACATCTATAGAATAGAAATAGAGAAGGATTAGAATGAGTAGAGAAGAATCATCCTGTGTCTTATCCTAATGGTCGCGTCCTACAGTCAACGTGTGCTCTGATACCATCTTGTAGCGACCATGATTCCAGTGAATCGAAGTCTTTGTGCTCAGTGTCATCCCTGGATCGGTATGCTGACACACACAGTACTCGAGGATTTATAACAGAGTTTCAATCACACTTAGTACATCGAAAAGTCCTCGAAGAGGCAATATTCTACACACAAATATGGCTGAAGGCCATCTAAAATAATAACTTCGAAAGCTATGAAGAGTAGTTGAGTCCGTCCAACTCCACGGCAAACATTGAGTGCATGACAACGACCTATCGCATCTTAATCTTCGTCTGGAAACTCTGCAACATGATACGTTGCAGCCATGTAGGTCAGCACATTGAATATGCTGGCAAGAACACACTATAGCAATAATGATGAGCAATGTCTACAACTATACGCATATTTGGCTGGTGGAGGCTGTAAGGTTAATTTTGCATAAAGCTAGTTATTTCCTACAACAAAGGAATAAATTTTATTTACTACTTAGTTTAATTAAGCAACGACATTGAGAGTGGTACACCCATCTCAATCCCAAACCAACAAAGTCATTATTAACCCAACAAGTTAATTAAAGTGATGGGGTTAGTCCATAATTCAAATACCAGGATACTCAAGATGTCCATAACTAAGGACACGGCTACTCATGAATAGATTGTACTCTCTACAGAGATTTGTGCACTTTTCCCCACAAGACCCGACCACATCCATGATCGGAATATCGAGACATAATCTTTCAGAAGCATTAACTATTTACTCCGGGTAGACCGGTGCTCCTACATTTCACGACATCTGCTAGTCTACCACTGAAAGAGCTCACACAACATACTCAACTATGCCAGAGCCCATAGTGGCTTGGGACTGCACACGGAAGTTTCGAGGCATGAATGCTATATGATCCCTTTGAGCTTGGGTGGCATTCCATAGGATGATCACACGGTAACCCTGGGATCTCCTTGGACAACACTGGTATATCCTCAGGTGCCCTGGCAAACCCCTGGTCCATCCCCAGGGTGCCACAACCAACCCACCTAGATGTGTATTAAATTTGCACCTTAAACATTCCCATAGTTTTTATTACACTCAAAACTTTCATGAAATCTCTCATACCAATCCACGTCTACAAGCATGGCTAACAAATGAATAACAAAATGTATAATTCCCGGGTTGATCTCAAGTCATTGGGTTCCTACCTCATGAACTACAAAGCATCATCACATATAACCAGTCCTACTCATGCAAGTGTTTCAGGATATAACTAATGCAAGTAAAATTGGGTATTGAAGAGTATGATAAAAGTATGAACTTGCCTTGCTGACAATCATTGAAACCTTGAGACTCGTAGTAGCAAGCTTTGCACTCCGTAAATTCTATCGCAATCAAACAATAGCATACATAAGCAATCATGCAACAGAATTTGAAAACAAAACTTGAAAGACCTCGAAAACAAGCGAATAAGTCTTGCAATAGAAACCAATTTCTAACAGTACCAAAATTTAATGAATTTGGTCTTATCAAAAAGTTTATATTATGAGCTTCGATTTGCAAAAAGAATCGATGAAAACGGAGTTACGAAACTCAAGATATGATCAAACGAAGTTCAAATTCAAAACTGTTTAAATCCAAACTTTAAAACTCTCAGAAACATATTTGAGTTGATTAACTGGACATAGGGAATTATAACGAAAATGTGGGCATTGGTTTCACCTAATTCCGATAAACGAGTAAAAAGTTGTGATCAAAAGAAGTTCAGGGGCTAAACTGCAAAATTAAATAACTATGAATAGGTCCCTGGACGAAAATAAAACTAAAAAGAAAAAACTAATAGACGAACGTTCACTATTTTGTCCTAACTAATGAATCTGTCCACTCCTAACCCTAAACGAACGAACGTTCATTAACTAACGTAGTTTATAAAAAAAGATCTAACCTAACTAACCGAACTAAACCAAATAAAAAAACGTCCTAGGGTTTACCTCGAAAAACTGTTGAAAAACGACGGGAAAACCCGGGCTGGCGGCGAGGTTAGAGGCGGCGGCGGCTGCGTACGGTGCCGGCTCCTGCGAGCTTCGAGCTGCGGCGAGGAGCGAGGCGAGGACGACGCGAGGTGGCAGAGCGGTCGGCCGGGCTGGCGTGGCGCGGGGCGGCAGAGTTAGGCGCGGCGGTGACCACTAGACGCGGCGGCGGCGGAGCTCCGGCGAGCCCGGGGTGGCTTGGTGATGGAGAAAATCGAGGCGAGGGCTCGTTTATATAGGTTGGGGTGGCAGTGACTTGGAGGAGGGGAAAGGCGAGGCTATGGAGGTGTCCGGGTGGCGGAGGGCGATCGGCGGCGTGCGGCAGGCGGACACCGGCTCGGGGTCAGAAACGACACGGGCGGTGTTCTGGGCCGAGGCCCTAGCAAAGGCGCGCGCGCGAGGCGTGGCTGGACTGCTGGCCTGGCTGGGCCGGCTCGGCTGCTAGGCCGGCGCTGGCCTAGCGACTTTTTTTATATAAAACATTTTTAGAAAAGAAAAAAACCCAAAAACATAAAAAAATAAGAAAATTCACAATAATATATGGTCTTATATATGACCTAGTGAACATTTTTCTGACATAAATAAAAATGCCTAAAATTAAAATAACTTTTTATGCAATTTTTAAAAATAATAAATTGCAATTAAAAATCCAATAAAAATTATTTTTACTCAAAAATCAAATCCCAATATTTTTATTTTGTTTTTGAAGAAGTCATGTTATCTTCTCTCGTTTATTTTTAAATATTGAAAAATGAAATCTGGCAAAAATATTATTGATCCAACCCCACTTGAAAATAAAAAAATAGTGGGTTTCTCTTTGGGAAACTTCCAACTCTCTCTCTTGGGTCCTTGAGTTGCTTAATGTTTTGGATCAATTTTCAAATGACTCAAATTCAAAGATGCTCAAATGATGAATGCATATGAATGATCTATGATAACATACAAACTAAAAATTGGGATGTTATAAATAAATGGAACGGTGGAAAGTTGCATGGCAATATATCTCAGAATGGCTATGGAAATGCCATAATAAGTAGGTATGGTGGCTGTATTGAGGAAGGTATATGGTACCGGCGAAAGTTGTGCGGCACAAGTAAGGCTAGCAAATGGTGGAAGGTTGAGAGTGCGTATAATCCATGGACTCAACATTAGTCATAAAGAACTCACATACTTATTGCAAAAATATATTAGTCATCGAAACAAAGTACTACACGCATGCTCCTAGGGGAAGGGTTGGTAGGTGAAAGTGCGTTATATCGACTAGAGGGGGGTGAATAGGCGATTTTTAGTGTCGACACTGAGGAAATTCTAACTGAGGAATTTCCTAAGCAAGGAACTACTTAGCAATGGAATAGATACTCAGGTGCAAGCATACCAAGACAGTAGCATGGTCATCATGATGAAATGAAAACAAGCACAGATTATAAGTAGCGTGTAAATAGGATAAGCAGGCTGAGGACTTAGGACTGAAGAAATAGGGTTGAGGAAATTGAGAAAGTCTTCAGTCAAAGTCTTCAAACAGTACAGATCAAGTTCAACCACACAAGAATGAGTAAATGGAAGAGTTGAGGAAATAGAACCAGTAGGCTTGATAAAGACAATGATTTGGTAAACCAGTTCCAACTGTTGTGACAGTTGTACGTCTGGTTGGAGCGGCTAGGTATTTAAACCTGAGGACACATAGTCCCGGACACACAGTCCAGGACACCAAGTCCTCGCCGTATTCTCCTTGAGCTAAGGCCACACAGTCCTCACTTGATGATTTTCACTCAAAGTCCTCGGAGGATGGGTTGCTCTAATGACAGGTGTCAGTTTCTCTCAGAGTAGCCAACCAGCTAGTGGTTGAAGGGGGCGTCTATTTATAGCCTAGGGAGCAGCCCTACATGATAAGACATAAATGCCCTTCAATGATGTGACCGTTAGGTAGGTAGATATTTTGGGACAGCTGGCGCATAGCACAGCAACGGTCGGAATGTTGAGTATCAAATTCCTCAGGGTTATCATGTTCCTCACTTGTAGGAAATCCGCACTGGCGAATTCCTAACTCCTCAGTTAGAACAAATTCCTCAGAGACCAGAAGAACTTCATCTCTGTCACTGAAGAAATTGACTGAACTTTATGAGATTTCCAATGGCCTCACTCGAAAGGATTGGGTAGTGTAGGCTTTGAGTTGAGCATAACTTGGAAATATGTTTCCTTAGTTTTTCCTCGACCCCCTTTAACAGTACAGTGTTTCCTATGACTCAAGAAACAGAAAATGAAACTATGAAAACAAAAGTCTTCATGCTTCATAATTCTCACATGATTATCCAAGTATTCAAGGTCACACCAATTTCTTCACTTTCAAAATCTTCATAAAGTCTTCAGAAATCCAAAGTCTTTAGTTGAAGACATTCATTTTTAGGGGTCGACTTTCTCTATAAATATCAAACTCCTCATAGACTTATAGACTTGTGTACACTCATAAATGCATCAGACCCTTAACCTATAAGTCTTCAATACACCAAAATCACTAAGGGGCAATAGATGCACTTGCAATCTCCCCCTTTTTGGTGATTGATGACAATATAGGTTAAGTTTTCAACGGGGATAAACATATGAAGTGTAAATACTGATATTGAGGAATTTGATTGCAAGATATAGAAGAACTCCCCCTGAAGATGTGCATAGTGAGGAATTTTCTTATGAAGCAATGCACATTTGAAGAGTAGTATCATGGAGATCCCCCCTATATCTTGTAATTCATACACGCATTTAACATATGATATGAAGAATTTGAAATGCATGATAAAATATGGTGACTGATGTAATTCAGCATGCGTGCATTAACGTATATGAAGAAATAGCATGCATAAGAACATAGCGAAAGTATCAGACCACCATAGGGTTTAAGTTTACAACTCGATCCAACAAAGTCTTCAAAAGAACGAGAGTTGTAAGTTAGAAAAAAAGGCCCATATATAAAGACCTGCTTGAAGACTAACTCAAATTTCTCCTCCTATGTCATCGAATGACCAAAAGGGACAAAAAATGAGGACTAACGCCCTTGAAGAATATCACGAAGACGATGGAGGAGCGCCACTGTTGTTGGGGTCGGTTGTTGGAGGATGGCCTGCCGCAGTGTTGTCCAAATCTTCATACTCGCCGGTCTCGCGTGATGAAGAATATGAGCTGTCCACCAAGGAAGGAACTTTGATTTTCTTGAATTTCTTCGCCGGAAGCTGAGACCAGTCAAAGTCTTCCTTGAAGCCCATTTGTTTCAGATCTTCCTTCGCTGTAGAGATGAGACATAACAGCCCAGGTGCGACTGAAAACTTCATGGAGGTAGTAGTGGTTTTTTCACTGGATTGTATGCAACAGTCATGTTGTGAAGAATTGAACCAAGCTGCCTCTTGACCCCTTTATGGTTGCGATCGACCTTCTGATGAAGACTGAGGAGAAGCTCACGATCAGTCATCACCCTTGGAGTTGTGCCTTGAGGATTTTGCTTTGAGGCATTGGCGGTAGAGTCATGAGTGGCAGAGTCATCATTGGTAGAGTAGGATGCAGCTTTGCAGAATTGACCATCCAATGAACGAATGCCCTAATCAATGATCGCAGCTTTGCCTTTTCCGTCAGCTGAAGAATATGTCTGTTTGAGGACTTCAAGTGGAGGCAGATAGCTGAGATGATTCTGAAAGTCAGCCTTGTAAGCAATAGAAGACCTTGTTCTAATGAATCTCATGATCCAGGGAGCATAAGGCTTCAGGTTGAAAGGAGACAGTGCAACATTTTCCAGAGTCCTCATGAAGAAATCATGATATATAATTAATGGGGATGCCATGCATGATATAGAATAGCAGATTCTTCATGATGCCAACGATTTCTTCATCATTCGAGTCATGGCCTTTGATTGGACTTAATGTCTTTGTCAGAATGTGATAGACAGTCCGAGGCACATATAGCAATTCCTTCACGAGGAATTTGGTTCTTGGTGCTTGACCAGGCTTTAGCGGTTTCATCAATACTTGCATATAATGATCTGTAAGTTCAGGTTCATGATATACACACCGTGCACCATCAAGGGGAGGACTGAGAGGGAGGGCCTGAAGAAATTCAGAGGTCGATGCCTTGAAGTGAGTGTTTTCGGTCATCTAGTCCAGCACCAAAGAGTTCACATATTCAGCTTTTCCGGTGATGTGCAGTGTTGCATAGAACTGAAGAATAAGCTCTTCGTTCCAATCACATATGTCTGTGCAGAAGGTGAGCAATCCAGCATCATAGAGAACGCTGAGGACCGGCGTGAAGCAAGGTAGTGATTCCATATCCACATGAGGAATATGCTCATGGTTGAAGACTTCTTCCTTACCAAAAAGCAGTGAAGAATAAAAGTTTGCTTGACTGGAAGTCCAGAAATGCTTCCTTCTAAGACAAGTAGTGTCATATGGGTTGAAGTCAGTGAAGCACACATGCTCGTGGAAGAAGTCATCAGCCTTGAAGTTTTGCTTCTTAGTGAAGGGATCCATTGGCTTGGGCTAAGGATTATCAGTCAATTTCATCATAGCCTCAGGAATCACTGGCTGAGGAATTTCAGTTTCTGCTTCAGTTGTAGTTTGAGACTTTATTTCTTCTGTAGCTTTTTCATCAGCACTAGTGGCTGGAATTTCTTCATGGAAGGAGGGAGTGGTGCGAGGTTCTTCAGAGCCGGGGCGAACTTCAGTACGCTCCGGGGACAGAGGAATTTGCTGGAAAGGCGTGAACAATGGAGAATTGGGGTGCAAACTGTCCCAAAAGTCATCGTTCAGCACACGAGTTGTGCCCCCAATGTCCACGTCTTCATCATTGTCCTTCATTTCTTCAACGTCTGCCTCTTCAGCTGTGAAATGAGGCATTGGCGATGAGATCATCGGGGTTGAAGGGATGTTATCCACTTAAATTTCTTCGTCCAACTGCTCTGAAGAAGCAGCAGAAGGAACATCTTCATCAGATCCGCTTGGGATCACATATTCTTTGCCAAAAGGTATGATTTCCTTTGATGGCATGCTTGAGAGAGGAACCGCATCAATGGGATTGGTGACAAAACTAGTCAATTTCTTCGGCTTCTTAGGTGCAACAGACTCTGAAGAAGCAGATGATTTCCTTTTTTCACTGCTGCTCATTCCGCAACCTTTGTTTTCCTTACTTCTGATGCAGAAGGAAGAACTGGACTTGGTGTTGGTGCAGGAGGAGCAGAGGAAATTGGTGCAGTTTCCTCAGGCACAACAGTTGTAGTTTGCCTGGCTTTGTCAGTTTCTTCAGGCACAGTGGTTAAAGCTTCAGCTGGCCTGACTTGTTCCTCAGGCGCAACACTAGTGGTTGCCCTGGCAATTTATTTAGCGGTTGGAATAGAGTCATCAGCCCTGGTATCTTCAGTTTCCTCAGCAGCCTGATTTTCATCAGTGGTGTTGGCATGTTCATCAGTGGGCTGAGCAGATGCTTCAGCCTGAGGAGTTGCATGTTGTGTTGGTGCTACAACGTTTGAGGTAAATCCCTTGGTCAGATTCACAAATCTGACTTTGGCTCCCAACCGATCAGCACGATAGCTTTCACATTCATCATTGAGGGTTTTGATCTCAGCTTGCAGCTTCACAAGTTCCTGAGAAGACATATTCACTATGTTGTTCTTCAGCAATCTTTCCTTCTTGTACTGATCCTTCTTTGCCTTTCTGGCCTGTTCAAATTTTCATTTTTATTTTCCAATAAAGGCGGCCAGTGTCGGATTTCAGGTTTCGGCAAAACCCTTAAGGTTCGAACTCTAGGGTGCGCACGAAGATCTCTCCTTCCGCTCTAGCTCGTGTACTCAATAGCCCTAGATCTAGCTCGTCTGATTTGATGAACAAGAGGCACAAGATTTATACTGGTTTGGGCCACCATTGTGGTGTAGCACCCTAATCCAGTGTGGTGTGGTGGATTGCCTTGTAGGCCAAGGAAGAACTAGTACATGGATGAACTGCCTCCTGAGGAGGAGTGTTCTTGAGCTCGGGTCAGCTTGTGGTGTGTGAGAGGTCTCGATGATCCGATCCCCTCTATGATGGTGGCTAGGCCCTATTTATAGTGGCCTGGGTCCTCTTCCCAAATATTGAGCGGCAAGGGATCCCACAATGGCCAAATTTGAAGGGGGAAAACTAGTACAAGCTATCCTGACAAAAGGTGGTCTTCGCTGCCAAAGGCTGTGGTGGTGACGCCGATGTGGGCTCCGCGATGACCTCTGTCATGCCATCCTACTAGTCTTGGTCTTGTTGCACCGATATGGAAACCTTTGTGTGACACCTCGGGACTCCGCGCCTGCACCTGCTCCTTTAGCACCGAAGGGGAAACTGGCACTCTGCGCCCGCTCGCGCCCGCCTGGCTTTGGTCGTCACTGCTCACGTCACGAGGACCTCGTGAGGTGCCCCTCGCCTTGATATCTCTGATCCTCACGAGCCGGCCTGGCGAGGCCGCCCAGGGGATGTCCTGTGTCATCCGCCTCGCGAGGCTTGGCCCCTCGTGAGGGTCTTGAGTGTCGCTGAAGATGCTGGGCCACACTAGGCCGCCTTGCAAGCCACGCTCTGGGCCGTAGGCAGGCAAGTCTGGGTGCCCCCATTCCCCGAACACCAACAGTAGCCCCCGGGCCCAAGGCGCGCTCAGGCTTGGCTTCGCGGCGAAGCCAAGGCCCAAGTGCGGAGCGCCGCGGGCCCCAAAGCCTGCGGTCCTGACTAACGCGTGGCGATTGACGGGACGTGGGCGTCTCCACTTCCCCATATAGCCTTGATTTTCTCCCGGCCGGCGGCCACTGTTACTTGCTCGATTCTGCCTCCTCTGTCAGCGGTGCGCCCGGTGGTTTTCTTCATCTTCTGAATCCCCTTCTACGGACAGATCCAACACCAAATCCCTCCGTCGCCATGGCTTCTGGTAGAGGGAAGGGAAGGAGAGCAGAGCCCTGCGCCTCGGCTCCCTCCGGAGCCGCCACCAAGCCCTAATCTCTCTCGGGAGGGCTGATCTGGAGTCTGTTCGGGGCTCCGGAGAGTGGAGATCGTCGCCATCTTCATCATCAACCTTCCCCCATCACCAATTCCATGATGCTCACCGCCGTGCGTGAGTAATTCCATTGTAGGCTTGATGGACGATGATGGGTTGGATGGGATCTATCATGTAATCGAGTTAGTTTTGTTAGGGTTTGATCCCTGGTATCCACTATGTTCTGAGATTGATGTTGCTATGACTTTGCTATGCTTAATGCTTGTCACTAGGGCCCGAGTGCCATGATTTCAGATCTGAACCTATTATGTTTTCATGAATATATATGTGTTCTTGATCCTATCTTGTAAGTCTATAGTCACCTACTATGTGTTATGATCCGGCAACCCCGAAGTGACAATAATCGGGACCACTCCTGGTGATGACCGTAGTTTAAGGAGTTCATGTATTCACTATGTGTTAATGCTTTGGTCCGGTACTCTATTAAAAGGAGACCTTAATATCCCTTAGTTTCCAATAGGTCCCCGCTGCCACGGGAGGGTAGGACAAAAGATGTCATGCAAGTTCTTTTCCATAAGCATGTATGACTATATTCGGAATACATGCCTACATTGCATTGATGAACTGGAGCTAGTTCTGTGTCACCCTAGGTTATAACTTCTACATGATGAATTGCATCCGACATAATTTCCCATCACCGATCCAATGCCTACGAGCTTTTCATATATTGATTGTTGCTTATTTACTTTTCCATTGATACTATTACAAAAACCACAAAACACTACCGCCACTATCATACTACTTTGCTACTAAACTACCTTGCTGCAAATACTAAGTTTCCAGGTGTGGTTGAATTGACAACTCAGCTGCTAATACTTAAGAGTATTCTTTGGCTCCCCTTGTGTCGAATCAACGAATTTGGGTTGAATACTTTACCCTCGAAAACTGTTGCGATCCCCTACACTTGTGGGTTATCACGACTATTTTCTGGCGCCGTTGCCGGGGAGCATAGCTCTACTCTTTAAGTCACTTGGGATTTATATCTGTTGATCATTATGAAGAATTTGAAGGACTCAAAAACCAAGATCTTACCCTCAACTACGAGGGAAGGTAAGGAACTGCCATCTAGCTCTACACTTGATTCTCCTTCTTTTATGGGTAAATTTGTGACACCTACTCATGCTATCGAATCTGATATGTCGTATGTTCTTGATGATGCCACTTCTACTATGTATGATGAAACTACTTCTATGCTTGATAATACCGTGCCACTAGGTGAACTAGATGAACAAATTGCTAAGGTTAGGGAGAATACAAATATTGATGATATTTATGAAAGTGATGATGAAGCTTCTCCCAATAGATATGAATTGCCTGTTGTTCCTGAGGGTTATGTTATGGATGAAGAAACTGCTAGAGACTTTCTTGCTTGCAACGATAGATATGATCTTAAGAAATTATTAGCTAAGCTGAAAGAAAAGTCCTTGAAAGCTAGAATGAAACATGACCCTGCTTTTGCTACTTCACCTATCTGTGTTACTGATAAGGATTATGAATTCTCTGTTCATCCTAAGTTAATTACTTTGGTTGATTCTGATCCTTTCCATGGCTATGAGTCTGAAACTGTTGTGGCACATCTTACCAAGTTGAATGATATAGCAACCCTGTTTACCAACGATGAAAAGATTCGTTATTACTATATCCTTAAGTTATTTCCTTTCTTGTTAAAGGGTGATGCTAAGACTTGGTTTAATTCTCTTGATCTTGGTTGTGTGTGTAGTCCCCAGGATATGATGTATTACTTTTCTACTAAATATTTTTCCGCTCATAAGAAACAAGCTGCCTTATGGGGAATATATAACTTTGTGCAAATTGAAGAAGAGAGTCTCCCACAAGCTTGGGGGAGGCTTCTCCAATTACTTAATGCTTTGCATGATCATCCTCTTGAGAGGAACGATATACTTGATGTCTTTTATAATGGACTAACCGATGCTTCCAGAGACCACCTGGATAGTTGTGCTGGTTGTGTTTTCAGGGAAAGAACAGTTGATCAAGCTGAATTACTATTGAATAATATGTTGGACACTTCCTGAACCAGCCCCTAAGCCAACTCCAAAGAAAAGAGGTGTTATATTCCTCAGTCCTCAAGATATGCAAGAGGCAAAGAAACCTATGAAAGAAAAAGGTATTAAAGCTGAAGATGTTAAGAATTTACCACCTATTGAAGAAATACATGGTCTTGATAACCCGACACAGGTAGTAAAGGTAAATTCTCTTTATAGATTTGATGAAGGTGATATTCCTCGTTATAAGTCTGCTAGCGAATTCTTAGATGAGTTTGACAATTTTATTGTGAAACAAGAAAACTTCAATGCTTATGTTGGTAGACAATTACAACACAATGCTTATATGATTGAACGCTTGAGTGATTATCTATATAGAGCTAAAGGTGAACTAAAACTCATTAGTAAACATGCTTCCATGGTCTCCACTCAACTAGAATAAGTACTTGAGGCTTAGAATGATTTGCTCAATGAATTAAATAGTAAGAATAATGACTATGATGTTAGAGTTTCTACTAGAGGTGGTAAAATGACTCAGGAACCTCTGTATCCTGAAGGCCACCCTAAGAGAATTGAGCAAGATTCTCAGAGAGCTAATTTAGATGCACCGAGTTCTTCTAAGAAGAAGAAAAAGAAAAATGATAGGACTTTGCATGCTTCTAGTGAACCTGTAGCTGACACACCTGAAAATCCCAATGATATATCTGTTTCTAATGCTGAGACACAATCTGGTAATGAACATGAACCTAGTGATAATATAAATGATGATGTTCATAATGATGCTCAACCTAGCAATGATAATGATGTAGAGATTGAACCTGCAGTTGATCTTGATAACCCACAATCAAAGAATCAACGTTATGATAAGAGAGACTTTGTTGCTAGGAAGCACGGTAGGGAAAGAGAACCATGGGTCCAGAAACCCATGCCTTTTCCTCCTAAACCATCCAAGAAAAAGGATGATGAGGATTTTGAGCACTTTGCTGAAATGATTAGACCTATCTTTTTGCGTATGCGTTTGACTGATGTGCTTAAAATAAATCCTTATGCTAAATATATGAAAGATATTATTACCAACAAAAGAAAGATACTTGTAGTAGAAATTTCCACCATGCTTGCCAATTACACTTTTAAGGGTGGAATACCTAAGAAACTAGGAGATCCAGGAGTACCCACTATACCTTGCTCCATTAAAAGAAACTATGTTAAAACTGATTTATGTGATCTTGGAGCCGGTGTTAGTGTTATGCCTCTCTCTTTATATCGTAGACTTGACTTGAGTAAGTTGACACCTACTGAAATATCTTTGCAAATGGCTAATAAATCAACTGCTAAACCTGTCGGTATTTGCGAGGATGTGCCTGTTGTAGTTGCAAATGTTACTATTCTAACGGACTTTGTTATACTTGATATTCCCGAGGACGATAGTATGTCTATTATGCTTAGTAGACCCTTTTTGAATACTACAGGGGTTGTTACTGATTGCAACAAAGGCAATGTCACTTTCCATGTCAATGGTAATGAGCATATGGTACACTTTTCGAGGAAACAACCTCAGGTCCACCGTATCAATTATATTGGAAACATTTCAATTATCACTATTGGAGGTTTTGAATTTCCCCTTCCTACTATCAAGAAGACATATGACATTCTTATTGTTGGGGACATACATATCCCCATTGAGGTAACCTAGTGTTATTCGAAAATTCTCCAGTTGCATGTTATTCGAAAAGAGTTTATTAACAAGACCTGATCAACCTTGTTAATGGATTCCTTTTGATGAGCATGGGATAGGCGAATCTAGATAGCACAACCTTCTGTACCCTCCTTTTACTTTCTGTTAATTAGAATAAATAAAGCAAAAATAGCATTTCCAGTCTATTTTCAGACTTATCCGTGCAATAAAAAAATACCCCGAAAATAAAAGTTCTCCAAATGCCCTGAAAATTTAATATGATTTTTTCTAGAATATTTGAGGGTATATGGCACAGAACACATAGCGAGGGGACCCAGCACCTGGCCACGAGGGTCCACGGCGTGCCCACCCTCATGGGGCGTGCCCCATGACTTGTGGGCCCCACGTGGCCCCCCTCCACTTATTCCTGCACCCACACTCTTCTTCGTCCTCCCAAAAAAATCACCAACCAGCTCAAACCCGAGTTTAGCTCATCTTGCTGCCATTTTCGATCTCCTTGCTCAAAGCACCATTCACCAAACTGTTTGGGGAGATTGTTCCTTGGTATGTGACTCATCCATTTGTCCAATTAGTTTTTGTTCTAGTGCTTTTTTATTGCAAATTTTTGCTGCTGTGGTGACCTTGTTCTTGAGCTTGCATGTTAAATTTTCTTGGTCCCAAGTAGTTCTAATGCATGATATAGTCTCTAGGCACTAGTAGGAGTAGTTGCTATCAATCTTTGTTGAGTTTGGTTAACTTTTATTTTGAGTTACTAAAAATTTCAGAAAATTTCAGAAAAATGCATAGGAAAAACTTCCAAGGTGGTTCTTCAAGGAAGCAAGAAGCAAGGCTCGCGTCTCGTGAGCCGGACGATGAACTACCGAGGGATGCTGATGTGCGGCCTTGTGAATGGCTATCAGATGACTTTATGGATCAGGTTGGCATCAAGGATGAATTTTACACATTTGTGTGCAACGTTGACCTCGAGGCTTCATACAAAGATAGGTGCCCTCAATACCGTGCCTTAACTGACACCTTTGTGAGAAGGTTTAAATTTTCATCTTCATGTAATTCTCACACTGTCCTGTTTGACCTGTATGATAAATCTTATACCATGGACTTCGAGGATTTTAATGATGCTTGTAAGCTCCCACAGTGGGGCGGTATGGGTGATCCTCGCAAATCTGAATTTAGAGATTTTCTTGCTAGTTTCACAGTGGGGGAATCTAGAGAAATCACACAGGCCACCATAGGGAGCATCCATTTTCCTGCTATTCATTACTTTGCTCTCTTTATTGGTAGATGCATAAATGGTAAAGATGAGGCTTGTCACATGTGTGTCCCAGATCTTAGTGTTCTCAGGAGTGCTGTACTAGGTGACAGACAATATAACTTGGGAGCCATTGTTACACGTAGGCTACACCATAATGGTATGCATGGAGAATTATTTGGTGGGATTTATGCCACTCACATAGCTCGCCGTCTTGGTGTGCCTGTGCACGAGAATGATGAACCCTTACCTCCTGCTCATTTGGATTGCCATGCTATGACTAGTCATCGATTTATATAGAGGGATGATCAATCCCTCAAATATTGACTAATCTTTAACAGGCATCATGACATCCCTATTGTTCTCCCTGCCCCTACTTTGTTTGACTTTCAGGCAAAAGGGAGATACACTATAACCATGGAGGAGGCAAATGCATATCATAATATGACAGAAGCAGCCCGCCTTTGAGCTGCAGCTCAGCGGGCAGTAGCTGCTACATCTCAGTACAACCCCAACTACGACTTTGGATATCCGTCAGGCCAATACTGGCCATAGACTAACTTAGGCCAAAAGCCTAAGCTTGGGGGAGTACGTGTTTCTCACCGACTTTACATTCATGTTCACACACTTATTCTAGTTGTCGGTGCTCACACTCTTTCATTGTACCATCCATGTTTAGTTCAATTTCTTTTTCTTAAACTTTTTCTCGTGTGCTAGAAAAACCTTAAGAAAAAGAAAAAAATATTAGTTGTAGCCTCAGCTAGTTTACTTTCCTTGTAGTAGTGATTTCCCATTCTTCTTTTGCTTGTTGGGAGTTTTCCCGTGTAAATAGTTTCTTTTCTTTTCTTTGGGGGTTAAGGGTAGAAGACCATGATTAAAATTCTTAGTGGCTCTCATATGCTTTATTGTTGATTTAACCTTGAGCCATATTACCTTGTCTTCTCTCTTGTATTAAATGCTCGCAGATTCTAGCTTAGTCCAATGCATGTGCACTATTATTATTATCCACACCGTTCGGTCATGCGAGTGAAAGGCAATAAGGATGATATATGATGAACTAATTGAGATGAGAAAAGCTGGTATGAACTCGACCTCTCTTGCTTTTGTAAATATGATAGTTCATCGTTCCTGATTCAGCTTGTTATGAATGAAACATGCTTGCAATGACAATTAGAGATCATGGCTGCTTATGCCATGCTTAATTAGCTGAGAGTTTATAATGGTCTATCTTGCGTGCCAACATGATATTAAAATTGTTGTGATGTGGTATGATGGGGTGGTATCCTCCTTTGAACGATTCAAGTGGTCTGACTTGGCACATGTTCACGCATGTAGTTGAAAAAAAATCAACATAGCCTCCACGATATTTATGTTCATGGTGATTTATATCCTACTCATGCTTGCATTCAGTGTTGATTAATTTTAATGCATGTTCATGACCATTGTTGCTCTCTAGCTGGTCGCTTCCTAGTCTCTTTCTAGCCTTCACCTGTACTAAGCGGGAATACTGCTTGTGCATCCACTTCCATAAACCCCAAAGTTATTCCACATGAGTCCACCATACCTTCCTATATGCGGTATTTACCTACCGTTCCAAGTAAATTTGTATGTGCCAAACTCTAAACCTTCAAATGCAATTCTGTTTTGTATGCTCGAACAGCTTATGTATCAACTAGGGATGTCTATATCTTCCATGTTATGTGGGTTATTCTCAGGATGAGTGGACTCCGCTCATCATTCATGAGAAAATGGCTGGTAATCGGGATGCCTAGTCCCATGCTCAAAATCATAATAATTAAACAAAACTCCCCCAGGGCCGTTGCTTGTTTGGACGGTGCCCCGTGGATTCGGATGGCCGTGGAGTGTGCTTGTTGGTGTTTGGGGGAGTATAAACTTTACCATTCTATTTGGGAACCGCCTATAATGTGCATAGCATGGGAGATATCGAGATTCTTGGTTGATATGTTGACAATGAAAGTATACCGCTCAAAATGTTATTCATCTCTATTTAAAAATCGAGCTCTGGCACCTCTACAAATCACTGCTTCCCTCTGCGAAGGGCCTATCTATTTACTTTTATGTTGAGTCATCATCCTCTTATAAAAGAGCACCAGTAGGAAAGCACCTCTGTCATTTGCATGTATTACTATTAATTTGCATTGAGTATGATCATGACTGGATCTCTTTTACAATGAATTACAATGCCTAGTCAGTCCTTGATCTTTAAAGGTGCTCTACATTTCTGTTTTGCGGTCTCAGAAAGGGCTAGCGAGATACCATCTTGTTATATCATATCATGATTGTTTTGAGAAGTGTTGTCATCCGAGGTTTATTATTATTGCTCGCTAGTTGATTATGCCATTGATATGATTAGACTTGAGACCAAGGTTGTTAGAATCGTGATCCTGAATCGGATCGGAGCCTTGATGGTAGAATCGCAAATCGTAGAATCTTCACTATCGGGATCGTAGAAACGTAGATTCTATGAACTAAAATCGTAGAATCAGAGGGGTTAATTCGAATCGTAAAGTCGTAGAATCGTACAATAGAATCGCGATTCTGACAACCTTGCTTGAGACCTGACAGTTATTGTGAATGTGGTTAGTTCATGACCTTGCTGAAAACCTGAATGTTGGCTTACATATTTACAACAAGAAGCGCAAACAGAGTTTGTCAAAGTTTTTCTTTATCACTTTCAGTTTATCAACTGAATTGCTTGAGGACAGGCAAATGATTAAGTTTGGGGGAATTGATACGTCTCCAACGTATCTATTTTTCCAAATCCTTTTGCCCTTGTTTTGGACTCTAACTTGCATAATTTGAATGGCACTAACCCGGACTGATGCTGTTTTCAGCAGAATTGCCATGGTGTTGTTTTTGTGCAGAAATAAAAAGTTCTCGGAATGACATGAAAATCCACGGAGAATTATTTTGGAAAATATAAAAAATACCTGCAAGAAGATCCAGCCAGGGGGCCCACACCCAATCCACGAGGGTGGGGGCGCCCCCTAGGGTGTGCCCCCCTGCCTCGTGGGCCCCCTGGTGCTCCACCGACGTATCCCCAGATCCTATATATTCACTTCGGGGAGAAAAAATCAGAGAGAAAGAATTATTGTGTTTTACGAGACGGAGCCGCCGTCAAACCCTAATCTCTCTCGGGAGGGCTGATCTGGAGTCCGTTTGGGGCTCCGGGGAGAGGAGATCATCGCCATCATCATCATCAACCTTCCTCCATCAACAATTCCATGATGCTCACTGCCGTGTGTGAGTAATTCCATCGTAGGCTTGCTGGACGGTGATGGGTTGGATGGGATTTATCATGTAATCGAGTTAGTTTTGTTAGGGTTTGATCCCTAGTATCCACTATGTTCTGAGATTGATGTTGCTATGATTTATGCTTAATGCTTGTCACTAGGGCCCGAGTGCCATGACTTTAGATCTGAACCTATTATGTTTTGATGAATATATGTGTGTTCTTGATCCTATCTTGCAAGTCTATAGTCACCTACTATGTGTTATGATCTGGCAACCCCGAATGACAATAATCGGGACCACTCCCGATGATGACCGTAGTTTGAGGAGTTCATGTATTCACTATGTGTTAATGCTTTGGTCCGGTAATCTATTGAAAGGAGGCCTTAATATCCCTTAGTTTCCAATAGGACCCCGCTGCCACGGGAGGGTAGGACAAAAGATTTCATGCAAGTTCTTTTCCATAAGCACGTATGACTATATTCAGAATACATGCCTACATTGCATTGATGAACTGGAGTTAGTTTTGTGCCACCCTAGGTTATAACTTCTACATGATGAATTGCATCTGACATAATTTCCCATCATCGATCCAATGCCTATGAGCTTTTCATATATTGCTTGTTGCTTATTTACTTTTCCGTTGCTACTATTACAAAAACCACAAAAACACTATCGCCACTATCATATTACTTTGCTACTAAACTACCTTGCTGCAGATACTAAGTTTCCAGGTGTGATTGAATTGACAACTCAGCTGCTAATACTTAAGAGTATTCTTTGGCACCTCTTGTGTCGAATCAACAAATTTGGGTTGAATACTTTACCCTTGAAAACTGTTGCGATCCCCTACTTGTAGGTTATCACCAGTTTTCATGCCCGCTACCGAGCAGTTGGTGGTGATTAATGAAGAGATGATGGAGAAGGTGCGCCCGGTGCTCGCTGCCGTGTCCAACGAGTGGGGGCAACGGTGGCCTGGACTGCTTCTCGCGCCGCGATTGACGGGTCCGCCACCGAGGTCCCCCTTCATCTTCACGCCCTTTGGCCGGCCTGATTCCTCCCTTCTCCGACTTCTTCAATGTGGTGCTATCGCACTATCAAATCAGCTTGTTGCATCTTGACCCTCAGTCCATCATCCTCCTTTTTGTTTTTGCCTTCGTCCGCGAGGCCATGGTGGGCATTGCTCCCTCCATGGCTTTGTTCCGCCACTTCTTCTCGCTCCATCTGACGGACGCGCTACAATGCTCACGATGCGTGTCCTTCCAAACCATCGCGCCAACGGCCAACGCGGGCATAGATTTCGACCTTGAGCCAATTGTTGGTGGCTTCAGGAAGTAGTGGGTGTTCGTCGATGTCGTGGTGCGCAGCCCCCTGCTACTCCACCCCGGAGCCCAGCCACTCCGAGCTCCGGCTGGGGCCATGTGAGGATTGCTAGTCCGAAGCTAGCTCCTGTTTGGTTCTGATTCGCTAGGCTGCGGAGGCTTGGTGTGACGGCGCCGATGGTGGTGAGGGAGCTCGTCTGGTGTCGCGTCGCTCCACTCCAGCGCCATTCTCGGCCGATGTGGGCCTTGTTTGGCCACGGGGACCGTATGAAGCTTCAGGCACCCGCTCTTCCCTCTGATGCGCGGCGCACAATGCTAAAGATCCTGATAGGTGATCCCTCGCCGGCATGCCTACCGCGGGAGGGCTATCTCTTGTACTGCTACTCGAACAAGATGGAGTTCATGAGGCAGGTGCCCTCTTTCGATGAATGGGGGCCTTGTCCACCCGGGCTTGTTGGGTCTCGCGAGAACCCAGTCTGTGTGGCTCCCTCGCTCGCTGCTGTTGAGGCGGTCGCCCTGGAGGTGGGTGCTTGGGGACAACTGCTGTCGAGTGTCGATGGTATTGTTGCCTCAAGTTCGGCGCCTCCTGAAGTTCCTGAAGCGCCGTCCTCAGGAGTTCAAGGGAGTCGCCCCGAAGGAGTGGTTGGAGTGCAAGTGCCGCCGGATGCTCCAGGGGCCGAAGCCCCCGCGGGCTCTTCGCGTCGTCCTGAGGAGGGTGTCGGTGCCTTGGGAGGCGCCTCGCAGGCGGCGCCTTGGTTGCGCCCGATGTTGCCGACCGCTTTCGGGGCTTCGGCCGGCTCCGGCCGAATTTCGAAGTTCTCCGCAAGAGGGGGAGGGTCCCTAGTGATGGCGATGCTGCTCCCTGACCGCTGAAGCTAAGGAAGCTCATCACCGTAAAGGAGTGAGTAGCTTGCTCTTTTGACCTTTGTGTGTTGCCTTCCTTCCTGACTGTGATTCCTCAGGACCTCGCCTGCCAAGACTACGACACCCATCGGGGAGCAGGCCCCTGCGGCCCCGGGCCTCTCGCCTGCTCAGGGCACACCTGGGCGACGCGCCTCCCTGGTTGTGAGGCCGCCCACGAGGCCGAGGGCACCAGCTTGGCGCCTTGACCCCGCATTCTCATCGTTCCTTTGCCGCGACCCCGCCTGGGGGCTGTGGAGTGTGCCAAGGGCCCCCCCTTGGTCGTTGAACGCGCCGGGGCCACTTCGGCTCCAGCGTCTTCTTCAGGCGGTGGGCCCCAGCCCCTCCGGGCCCCGGCCGAGGCCCGAGAGACGCCTGGGGCGGAGGAGACACCGGCTCCACCTCCGGGGGGAGACGGGTCTCCTCAGACTTCTTCCACTGCTCCTAGTGCCAAGGACGGCCATGGTCTAATGATCGAGTCGGTGCGCAGGCGCGGAGCTGCCCACCGCGAGCTTCTCCGGGAGGTGGCGGACACGTTGGGTCGTTTTGGGAAGGAGCTTGAAGGGGCTGACGCTTGTCTTGAGGCTGAAGGTCTTCAACTGCTGGACAAGTGGCGCCGGCTAAGGGTGGCCATCAACCTTGGGCGCCTCCAGCATGAGAGCGCAGCGCGAAGGCAGAAGCATCCCTTGACGCCTCCCGAGAGGCCTGCGCCCAAGCCCTGGAGGAGGCCCGGGACACCAACGCCCAACGTGAGGCCGCGGAGAGGTGCCTCTTGGAGCTTTAGGTCTTGAACGCCGACTTGGAGAACTACACTGGGATGCGTAGGGCCGCCCTGGTGTTGATGCGGGGGATGCCCCTCGAGGAGGTAGAGGTCTTGAAGCGCGAGAAGGCGCTGATGTTGGAGGCCACGGAGCGCAACCTGGAGCTTGAGCGACTGGAGGTGAGAGAGCGCCACGTGACCCTGGTTGAGGACGCCGTCTCTGCTCGTGAGTCCAGGGTCAAGGAGGAAATTGACCGAAGGGTGGCGAAGGCCCGTGCGGACCTCGCCGAGGGGTATAACTTGAAGTTTGAGTTCCAGTGAGCGGAAGCCGACGGGAGGACTGCCACCCTCAGGACGAGGCTGAGGGAGATAGAGCTACGCGAGAGGGCTGCTGCGGCTGCCCAGTCTTCTGCCCAGGCCGAGTTGGCCTCCGTGCAGGCAGAGCCGGCCTCGCTCCGGAGATGGGTCAATGAGGCCACGGTCCTTGCAAGGCAGCGCGAGGATGAGGATAACCGTCGACTCATGCTGCAGCATGAGAATGGCCCGATGCCACGGACTCTTCGGTCGAGGGCGAACCGGGCGCTGGGAGCCATCTGTGAGGAGAGCGCCCCTGACCCCCACATGAAGGACTACGCTGGTCATCTTGTTTTCTTCACCGAGATCATGACGCGCCTGGAGAACCGGGCCGTGAGGGCCCGCCGCCTTGTTGAGGAGAAAAGCCGGGGCCTCCTGGGTCGTGCGTTCTCCCGGGTCTTCAGCTACATCCAGAGCATGGACCCCGACTTTGACTTCGGTGCTGCCATCGCCCCTGTGCCCGGGGCTGTTCGAGACAACCTGGCGCACTGGGTGGACGACCACGTGGATGCCCTATTCCAAGCCTTCCCCACGAACAATGATGATGCCGTGGTCGTGGCGGATGAAGGAGGCGCGATCGAAGATGCTGGAGATGTGTCCAGCGATAGCATTGGCGGCGCATACGAGGGTGGCTTGAATGGCACGGCGAGTGATATGTCCGATTGAGCTCGTATTCTTCGGACCTGATCATGAACGCGTAAACTTGCAGAAGGCCCTGTGAGGCATGAGAGCATTTGACGGGGGAAGCCTCCTATGTGTGTAAATCGGTATTCCGTTTTCTTCCTTTTGGTTTGGTGATTGAATCCGAACCTGATGCATGAGTCCTCAAGCCTTTCTAGCTTAGCTGCTGTAGCACCCTATCCAGATCTTCCCTATCTTTGTGAGGGTTAGGAGGCCGTGGGACCGCCTCCCTCCTGAGGTGGACAACTGTCGGTCCGCGTCGTAGGCTTCCTGAGCAATGCTTGGCCATGCTCCGGGGAACAGGGCCAGTGGCGTTCTGTTGGTTGCGGCAGGATGCCTATGCGACACGACTGCGGCGTGTAGACTATTGCCCCGAGAGGGTCCTGCCGAGGTTGTAGTGGCATGCCAAGTGGAATTGGCCTTCCAGCCCCCGGGCCTGAGGGACCGGGGTAAGATTTTTGAGACAGCCAGAAGTGGCAAAATCCAATTGAAATCAAAGAGAACTTCCCCCCGTTTTGGCAATAAGTGAGACTTCAAATTCAACTCGAAAGACACGGTGAATCCAATTACAAAAAGGAAGGTGAGGAAAGCAAATACCCGCGTCCGGCTCCTATCTAGTCTTCAGTCTTCTCACCAGCGCGGAATTAAGTGCTGCTACTAGGACGTGGGAGGGAGCCCCCGAGGCCCGAGGGCGGCTCTCCGAAGACTCCGGGGCGTGTACATCCCCACTCATTATTACGTGAGAGTGTCACGGGCGGAGATATTCACAGGCATGAGCTTTACTTCATATCGCCAGACGAGGGCCCCGCCTTGCGCCACCCCCAACCTCCGTTGGGGCGACTAGAAACCATGACAGGACCAAGGAGGCAGAAAGGCGACGCCAGCGGCGCCCTCGGCGACCACGGGCCCTCTGTCGAGGGGGAAGCTTGGCGAGGCTCGCCCCGACAGAGGACCTACTTTCGCATACTTCCATGCTCCTCGCGCCATTGGGGAGGCCGCGGCTCTAGGCCTTCTACGCGCAGCCCTCAGCGTTCCGCTATGGTTGCGTGTGGAGCGGTCGCTCTCGGGTCGTCGACCATCGCCGTGGTCTGATTCACCTATAGTCAATGGTTAGCGCACGCCTGCTGGTGTGATACCTGCGGTTCTCTTTCGTCGTTGCTTAAGGGGTCCACGGCGTCCTCGGGTGACCCACGGTAATATTCTTCCTTGTGAGCCTCGCCTTTCCATCCTGGCCCGTGGAAAGCATTGGGGCCCTCCCCGAATACGTACATCAGGTCCACCATACGGGGCACGTAGGCTTCGTCGGTAGCCCCACCAAGGACGCAGCCCCCGTGCCCCACACATTGAGCCCCCGGTTGCAGCATCTGTTTTTGGCGCCCGCTGGGTTGAACCCTGTCGTACCCTCTCAAAGGGCCGTCGGCGTCTGCTCCTGCCGGTGATGAGGTTGTTGTAGTTGTAAGGAGGGCACCAGCGCGCCTGCTGGTGTCACCGGGTCTTCCAATTGTTTTAGAGGGTGGCAACGCCGGTCGGGGCCTCGCCAGTGTCCCACCTGCAACCTGGGGCGGGGTTGAGGAGCAGAACGGCGGTGCGCCTCCGCAAGCGCAGCCAAGTAGCTCAGCAACTCGTTCCAGCAGCACGTCGCGCCTGCTCTCGGACAGCCTGCATCATAACAACTCCCGCGCCACGATGAGCGCAGCCCTCGTGTTCGCCTGCTCCCGCCGGGTGTAAGGTGCCGTCGCCGAGGCGTTGTTTGCAGAGCGCGCCGCGGAGCGCGCGCGCCGGGACGCCGAGGCGGTGACCGCCGGCACACGTCGCCCGCGGCCGGTGGCGCTGGGTGGTGCCGGGGCAGCCTGGAGCGCAGGGTTGAGGTCTCCTTGGTCGGGCGGCGCCGTCCGCGCTGGCCAGGTCGCCCAGTGGTTGGCATGAGCCCCCTGGTCGTCGGCCATCAGAATGCGGCGTGATGACGGTGCGGGCGACGGAAGAACAGATCCGACACACCCCTACCTGGCGCGCCAAATGTCGGATTTCAGATTCCGGCAAAACCCTTAAGGTTCGAACTCTGGGGTGCGCACGAAGATCTCTCCTTCCGCTCTAGCTTGTCTACTCAACAGCCCTAGATCTAGCTCGTCCGATCTGATGAACAAGAGGCACGAGATTTATACTGGTTCGAGCCACCGTTGTGGTGTAACACCCTAATCCAGTGTGGTGTGGTGGATTGCCTTGTAGGCCGAGGAAGAACTAGTACATGGATGAACTGCCTCCTAAGGAGGGGTGTTCTTGAGCTTGGGTGAGCTTGTGGTGTGTGAGAGGTTTCGATGATCTGATCCCCTCTATGATGGTGGCTAGGTCCTATTTATAGTGGCCCGGGTCCTCTTCCCAAATATTTAGCGGGAAGGGATCCCACAACGGCCAAATGTGAAGGGGCACAGCTAGTACAAGCTATCCTGACAAAAGGTGGTCTTCGCTGCCAAAGGCTCTGGTGGTCACGCCGCCGTGGGCTCCGCGATGACCTCTGTCCTGCCGTCCTTCTAGTCTTGGTCTTGTTGCACCGATATGGAAACCTTTGCCTGACACCTCGAGACTCCGCGCCTACACCTGCTCCTTTAGCACCGAAGGGGAAACTGGCACTCTGCGCCTGCTGGCGCCCGCCTAGCTTTGGTCGTCACTGCTCATGTCACGAGGACCTTGCGAGGTGCCCCTCGCCTTGATATCTCTGATCCTCACGAGCCGGCCTGGCGAGGCCGCCATAGGGGATGTCCTATGTCGTACGCCTCGCAAGGCTTGGCCCCTCGCGAGGGTCTTGAATGTCGCTGAAGATGCTGGGCCACACTAGGCCGCCTTGTGAGCCACGCTCTGGGCCGCGGGCAGGCAAGTCCGGGTACCCCCGTTCCCAGAATACCGACAGCCAGCATATGACTTTGACCAGGTGTGAGGTTCATCTCAGGCAAAGGAGTGTTGGGGTCCTTGTGCCATAGGTCAATGAAATCAAGGATCAACTTGGGATCCAGCATCAATGGCACAGTGCTGCCTTTGGCTCTAGCAGCCCTGTCCTGTCTGTCTCTAATGATTTGGGCGAGTTCCTCATCATCAGCTTCGTCATCACTTGAAGGCACATGGAAGGCGACTTGCTTCTTGTGAGGACTTGGTCTAGCACCACGTCCAGCAATAGCCTTTGATTTCAACAGAGTGGGGCCAGTTGAGGAATTCGGAGGAGCTGAAGAACTAGCAGAGGCTCCTGCGGCAATGGAGATGCCAGTTGTCCTTTGGCACGTGGCGAGATGCACATGTGCTGAGGACTTTGGTGGAGCTGGAGCAGCTTGAGGAACTGGCCGTGAGGGATTTACATAGCTGGGCCATGAGGGCATTGCTGAGGAGCTTAGCTTGCGAGAAGGTTTCTTGGGCATAGCCTTTTTAGGCTTGCTGGCACAGGCTTCAGCAGCAGCAGAATCTTCATTAAATTTCCTCACTTCCTCTTTAGCCATCCCAACCAACTTGGCTTGACACTTGGCCCATTCCTTGGGAAAATTTTCACCTCTTCTTATGCTAGAGGGATCAGCAACTTGAACTAGTGCCAATGGAGGTCTTGGGCATGGAGGGTGTATAGCAAATTTCTTCATGTGCTTGGGTGTGACATAGCGGTATTCCCTCCATTCTCTGACCCATCTTCTTTCAATCCTCTATATGCGCACCTTGCGCTAATTCTTGGTCTCCTTGCCATACTTGGCTTCATCAGGAGTGCAGTATTCTTCATAGATGTCATTAGGGATTTCAAAAGCAGTGTTGACTTCCAATTTCTTCCCTCGCATCTGAGGTTTCTTGCCATCAGCCATTTTCTTCAGCTGAGGATTTTGAACAGTTGAGTTCTTTGAGGAGGTATGCGATTTTTCTTCGAGGAATGTTGCAAATGAGTTAAGTTGATGAGAACCTAGAGATTCAGCAGCAGACATTTGTACCTTTGAACAGAGTATAGGTGCGAAGAATTTGAAGAGGTCATATGTGTTCTCAGCAGTTTTTGCAAAAGGAACAAGTTTGAGGAATTTGACTAGTTGTCTCTTGAAGAATTTCACTAAGCGTTCTTTGACTTAGGTTCCAGAGTTGTGCAGATTGAAAATCCACACAATTGAGGAATCTTTGAGGAAAACATTGCTTAGAGAAACAAATCAAGAACATATGTTTGTGTGAGGTGTTTGGAGTGTGAAGAATGAAGAATAAACACCCTTTTGAAGATTTGTAGGAATCACTAGAATTGACAATGGCAGTAAAAGTAGCTTTTAATTACCCTTGACGAAAAACACGACGAACTGTGAATAGAGAATTTGAAACTTGTAAGTTCAGATCTTCCATGCCCTAACTTGGCAGAGGAAGACAGCTACGGCGGCGGCGGAGTGAAGAAATCCGCGTCCGGCGTGAGTACGACGGCGACGAGGTCGAGGCAGCGAAGCTCTTCCTCACCGGCGACGATGAAAGTAGTGGCGGCGCTAGGTTTCGAGAGCTCGAGCGAGTGATTGGAGGTCGAGCAGGGTAAAATCGAAGTGAGCAGGGTGAGGGGGTATTTATAGCTGAGGTAAAAGAAGGTTTGCCCGAGGAAAATGGACGAACGTGCCCCTGACCCTCCTCATTCGTGCGACATGTGTCACCCACATACAAAGAGGTGGAGATCATGGGTGAATAGATAAGTCGTTCAGTGGAATGTGGAATGATTTGAGCGGCAAATCCGAAAATTTAGATAGGAAAAAAATTTAACGTTGCGTTCACAAATTCTTCAGTTGTCAAGGACACAGTGAAGATTTTGAACAAGTTTCAAATAGAACGCATATGAAGAAATTGTGAATAGATTAGGTTGAGTATAGCATAGAGGGGGAAGGGTCCGATCGCATTCACTTAGCAGTAGAACAACCTTGAAGAAATAGCAATAAGTGAATGCTATAGAGGACTTTAAATCGGGTACACATGCAAACACTAAGCATAATATCTGGCCTAGATGCACATAGATACAATAAAGAGCCAATCACGGAGCGGTATACCTTTTGATCGAAGTCTTTACCATTTTCATCGGTGCACGGATGGCCATTTGTGGGCATAGGGATTTTGACGCCTTTGCAATCTTGCATGCCGAATTTCCTCAGAACATCCTTGAGGTATTTCTATTGAGATATGAAGATGCCATTGCGTTGTTGACGAATTTGAAGGCCTAGGAAAAATTTCAGCTCTCCCATCATGGACATTTGATATTCTTCACGCATCATGTAGCCAAATTCGTCATTGTAACATTCATCAGTACAGCCAAAGATAATATCGTCCACATAGATTTGACACACAAATAATTCTTCATCATATGACTTAGTGAAAAGAGTTAGGTCAAGTGAACCGGGTTTGAAGCCTTTCTTTGTGACGAATTCCTTCACAGTATCATACCACGCCTGAGGGGCCTGCTTGAGGCCATAGAGGGCCTTGTTGAGTTTGAAGACTTTGTCAGGATGTTTAGGATCTTCAAAACCTGGGGGTTGAACAACATATAGTTCTTCCTCAAGCTTACCATTGAGGAATGCACTTTTCACATCCATTTGATATAAGATGATATTATGATTGTTAGCATAAGCAAGTAGTATATGAATAGCTTTAAGTCTAGCAATAGGAGCAAAAGTTTCATCGAAGTCAATTCCTTCAACTTGTGTGTAGCCTTGAGCTACGAGACAAGCCTTATTCCTCTCCACAAGGCCATTTTCATCTTTCTTGTTTTGATAGATCCACTTGGTGCCGATGATATTGTGCTTCCAAGGATCTGGTCGCTTGACGAGTTCCCACACATGGTTGATCTCGAATTGATACAATTCCTCTTGCATAGCTTGAATCCACTCAGGTTCCAGAAATGCCTCATCAAATTTGGTGGGCTCTATGATAGAGACAAAAGAATAGTGCCCACAAAAGTTAGATAAGTGTGAAGCTCTTGAGCGTGTGAGAGGACCTGGTGCATTGATGTCGTCGATAATTTTCTTGATCTGCACTTCTTTTGCGACACGAGGATGAGCTGGCTGACGACTTTGGTCTGGCTGAGCATTTTCTTCAGCAGCAGTTTCTTTAGGAGCACCAGAATAATTTTCTTCATTGTCAGGAATGACTTTTTTAGCTAATTCTTCAGTGGGGATGATATCTTCAGTAGATTTCAACTTAATGGATTCCTCAGGAGGTATATCACCTGACACAGAAGGCAGGTGCTCTCTTCGTGAGCCATTAGTTTCATCGAACCACACATCTACAGTCTCAACAATCTTGTGAAGATGATTGATAAAGATTATGTAGGTGTGCGAGTCCTATCCGTAACCAAGCATAAAACCTTCATGTGCTTTTGGTGCAAATTTGGAATTGTGATGAGGATCTCTGACCCAGCATTTAGCACCGAAGACTTTGAGATAACTCACATTGGGTTTCTTGTCGGTGAGTAGTTCATATGAGGTTTTCTTGAGGAATTTGTGAAGATATACCCTGTTGATGATGTGGCATGCAGTCTTGATAGCCTCAGGCCAGAACCTGAGAGGCGTCTTGTATTCATCAAGCATGGTGCGAGCCATCTCAACAAGAGTCATGTTCTTGCGCTCCACAACGTTGTTCTGCTGAGGAGTGTATGGGGCTGATAGCTCATGAGTAATACCAAGTTCATCAAGATAGTCATCAAGACCAGTGTTCTTGAACTCGGTCCCATTGTCACTCCGGATATGCTTGATCTTCACACCGAAATTCGTCGAGGCCCTTGAGGAAAATCGCTTGAAGATTTCCTGCACTTCATGCTTAAATGTGATGATATGCACCCATGTATAACGAGAATAGTCATCAACAATGACAAAGCCATAAAGAGATGTTGCATTTGTGAATGCAGAATAATGTGTAGGGCCGAAGAGATCCATGTGAAGCAATTCAAATGGACGAGTGGTAGTCATGATAGTCTTCGAGGGATGCTTGGATTTGGTCATCTTCCCGGCTTCGCAAGCCCCACAAAGATGATCTTTGCGGAATTTGACACCCTCAATTCCAAGGATGTGCTTCTTCTTCACAAGCGTGTGCAAGTTCCTCATGCCAGCATGACTGAGTCGTCGATGCCATAGCCATCCTTCTAAAGCTTTTGCAAGTAGGCATGTAGCAGGCTGTGGTCATGTAGAGAAATCAACAATATACAAGTCTCCTCTCGAAAAGCCTTCGAAGACTTTGGAATTATCAGAATATGAAACTACAACACATTGATATTTTCCAAAGACAACCACCATATCAAGGTCACAAAGCATTGAGACAGACATGAGGTTGAATCCAAGAGACTCGACAAGCATGACTTTTTCCATGTGTCGATCTTTTGAGATTGCAACCTTACCTAGACCCAATACCTTTCATTTTCCTTTATCAGTGTAGGTGATATGCTTCAGGTGATATGGAGATAAAGCAGAGTCCATCAGTAGGTTCTTGTCACCGATCATGTGATTTGTGCATCCACTGTCGAGGACCCACTCAATAGCTTTGAGAGAGTCAACCTGTAGAAGAAGTAGTACCTCTTACAACTCATATGCTTCATTGTGAAGAATATGGTTCATCAGTATGAATTTCATCAATAAGAGCAATAAACAAAGAATGAGGACGTGAGAAATGAATGAATCATTTATACATGATTAGCTTGCGTCCTTTCAAGCAATTTTCAGGTCTCCAGCAAATTCTTCAGACGTTTATGATCGTTTGGAGACCTGACCCTGCATAAGAGATTAGTTCTTTTTCTTCACCACCCACATCTGTAGGGGTGGCAAAGAGTTCATCATTCGATGAGCACCAATTGAGAGTGGTGGCATTGAAGCAAGTGCACTTCGTTTCAAAGGAGAGGGGTTAGAGTATGAATATGAGTAAGCAGAGAAATTCTTCGAGGACTTATGAACATAATGATTTGAAGAGTAATGCACATATTCATAATCATTCTTTCCCTGCGAAACAGATGTGTTAGCACGATGATGATCATATGAGGAATTTGATCCACTTGAGGAATTTGGTCCATGTGAGGATTTCGATCCATATGAAGATTTTGATCCATATAAAGAATTTGATTTGGGGTTCCTATTCCTCACACGAGGTGTCATGAGGATATTCACTTGAAAACTTTCAAGGTGCCTCTTAGGGACCCAGATTTTCTTCATAGGGGGGCCATTCCTACAGTTAGTTCCAACATATCTAGCAAATACTTCACCATTTTGATTTTTGAACAGTTTATAGTTGGAGTCAAATGACTCATCAGAAGAAAGTGAAGTTTCACAAGTAAAGCCAGATAAGGTAGATGGATCTACTGGAGGTCCTTTTGCAGCAACCCATGAGGTTTTGGGATACTGCTCGGGTTTACAGTAGGTCCCATCAACATTGAGTTTCCTCTCAAAGGCAATACCCTCTTTCCTAGGGTTCCTGTTCAGAATCTGCTTTTTAAGCACATCACAAAGAGTCTGATGACCTTTGAGGCTTTTGTACATGCCTGTCATATACAATTCCTTCAACCCTGCATTTTCATCAGTAGCATCGGTGTTTCCCTCAGTTGAGGAAATTGTCACCACAGAGACAGTTGAAGAATTTGTAACAGTAGAAGCATTTGAACTTTCAGGTGAAGAATTTGCAGTTTCACGTTCAATGCATTTCAGGCATGGGGGAATGAATTCCTCCTGAGCAGCGCTGATCTGTTGAGCGAGCAATGAATCACGTTCCTTCTGAAGATCTTCATAACTCTCCCTTAGCTTCTTAAGATCTTTCTTTCTTTGAAGAAATTCATAGGAAAGCTTTCAAATAAGAGAGTGTTATGATTATCCTAAAGGTTATCATACTTGGACTGAAGTCTCTGAAGATTTTCAGTCAAGATTTTAGATCGATCCATTTCTTCACCCAACATATCATCGCTCTCATTAAGCATATTATGAGCTTTTTCCAAGGCTCTTTGTTGTTTAGTGGCAAGGGAAGCAAGTTTGGCATAGCTGTGTCCAAATTCATCACCAGATTCATCATCACTAGACTCAGATAGATAGCATTCAGTTACCTTGGCACCTTTTGCCATAAGGCAGGGTGCAGAGGATGATGATTCCGGCTCGAAAGTCATCGCCTTGAGAGATTCCTTGAAATCCTCAAACCAGGGATCGTGACGGGTTCGAGGACCTTCATAGACCTCAGAGAGACATTCCTAGATAAGCTTCGCATGGCTGAGATGCATGATGTTCCTGAACTGATTTTGGGACAAACAGGAACAGATGATGTCCTTCGCAGTGAGATTGAGAAGAGTGTAATTCCGAATATCATCAGCATTTGCCATTTTGCATAGATCGGTAAGACCAATCTCAGTGATGGTCCACATCTCACTTTTAATCACCATGAGGCGCTTCTTCATCATGGCCTTCCACTTGGGATAGTCATGACCATCAAAGATTGGGCATGTCACAGTCTTCATTCCTATGGTCGACATAACTAAAACTCTAGGCGGTTAAACCAAAATCACACAGAACAAGGGAGTACCTTGCTTTGATACCAATTGAAGTGCGTTAGATCGACTAGACGGGGGGTGAATAGGCGATTTTTATAAATTCATCACTAAGGAAATTCTAACTGAGGATTTTCCTAAGCAACAAACTACTTAGCAGCGGATTAGATACTCAGGTGCAAGCATACCAAGACAGTAGCATGGTCATCACATGTCGGTGTATTTGGATCGACACCTATGGGATCACAAGAATACCTACTACGGTTGCGGGGCGCGGGGTTGAGAGAAGAGCGGATCTAACAGTTAGCACATGGTTCCTTTACCCAGGTTCGGGCTGCAAAGATGCGTAAAACCCTACTCCTGCTTTGGTGGATTATATGTTTGTGTTCTTCCGCTTGTAAGGAGCTCCAAAAGAGTCGTGAGGAGTTCTAAAAAGCCGAATCCTCCTCCTAGTCGCCTCGGGCCTCCTTTCATAGGAAAATGGGGTTGCCACAGTGGCACACAGGAGGTGGAAAGGGTACAGTGATGCGAGGTTATCCCTCGCATTACAGGACAAGGAGCATTTAATGCGCTTAGCTTAGGTGTCCTCACTTTATCGAGGACGAGGGGAGACGTCCGTCTTGTCCGTCGCCGCTCCTCCTTGTGTTGACACGCGCCCTGGCCAGCGGTGCCTGAGGTGCCATGTAGGCAGGCAGGCAGCTGAGGTGGCACAACAGCGGGTCTCCACGAAGATCTGCATGTTGCCACGCAGGAGCCTGCCCAGCTGGTTGGGTCGGCAGCTGCATGGGACGATGGAAACTCAGTTGGTGTGGGCCTGACGGTGGCCCTGCGGGTGTCCTCGGCAAGGGCCTTGCCGGGGCCCCGGCAAGGGTCTTGTCGCGGCACCTGCTGTCATCCCCGGCAAGGTGCTTGCCGGAGGCCTTGTGGTCCTCCTTGGCTGGGATCTCGCCAAGGGTCGTCGTCCTCTTAGTGTGTGTATCTGTCCTTGAATGTCTTCACAAAGATCTGCATGCCAGCATGGGGATATCTCCCGAATCCTTGCCCCATGGGGGCAGTGGACTCAAGGGTGATCCGCTCCGTAGGCGTGGGGCGAGCTGCCACGGTAAGGGTCTTGCCGGGGCTGCCAGAGCCGGCCCCGGCAAGGATCTTGCTAGGGCTGCTGAAACTGGCTCCCGGCAAGGATCTTGCCGGGGGAAGCCGCTTCCTCCCTTTGCTCTTTGTGGTCTTGTTCTTGGCGTTGCTCCAGTTCCATCGAGCTTCGGTCTTACCTTGGCTCACCTCCCCTGATGTGCTTGGTGTGGTGGTGCCCGTGGCTCAGACTGCCCGTGCATAGTCATAGCGGTACAAAAAGTGTACCCCTCTTTTTGTACACCGACAGGAGCCCTCGGGCCTGGGCCACACATAAGCGCGACGCGTTGTTGGGCTAGGCCCAGAACGGTGCGCGGGCAGGCGGGGCGGTTCTCACCGTGGTAAGATTTTCCGCACGCTGCGCCTCCCACGACCCGCACGCATGGCGCGGGGTGGAGGGGCGTGCGCGACGTGGGCGGCATACGTGGGGCGGTTTTCGCAGGCATGCGTCACATCGCAGTAAATGCGAAAGGAGGCGGCTTCGCGCCTTCCCCGTAAACGGGGGGAGGCGTGGAGGCACGGCCCATTTACTGAATGGGGCCGAGGCGCGGTCGTCTAGGCGTCCACTCCCCACGATCACGGGGTGGGGAGAGGTCGCCTCACCCGTCCCCTCGGTTCTGCACGTTCGCCACATGCACTCCATGCGCTTGAGGTGGCGAACGGTGGAGGCAAGAAACCGAGCCGTCGCTGGTTGGGGCGGCGGGTCGGTCCCGGCTCCCTCGCCTTCTCGTCTTGATTGGCCGAGCGGGGCGGTCGAGCCCCAGCCCCGTCCCTTTATAAAGAGCGGAGGGAAGGGATGGCGCCCCGCACTCCTCCATCTTCTTTCTCCTTCAGCTTCTGCTCCTCTCTTCTATTCGCCATGGAGAGAGGAAATCCCGGCTCTTCAACGGTGGCGGCGAGGGTCGCCGCTCGACAACGTGTCCCTCCTTCTCCTGCGCCTGCGGTGGCAGAGCCAGCCACGAGGGGAAGAGGGAGGGGGCGAGGCTGGGGGCGAGGCCGGGGCGCTCGGGGAAGAGAACGGGGCGGCCCGCCGGCCTTGCCCCCGCCAGCAGCCCCTCCTCCAATGGAAGGCCATATTGGGGATGACCCTTGCGAGTTCTTGGTCAGGTTGCGGCGGCCGCCGCCCCGTCGCTTTCGTCTCCGGACCACATTTGCGCGGGATATGGAGGTGGATCCGCCGGAGTCGGTGCGGCTGCACATGAGGGGTTGCAGGATCAGCGGCACGCGGGTCCGCATCGACTTCCCCGCTCCTCATGTGATGTATCTTCGTCAAGGATGGAAGACTTTCGCCCGTATCCACAGCCTGACGGATGGGCTCACCCTCCATTTCAAGCTGATGGAGGACAGCCATCTCTCCGTCAAGGTCTTCGGGCTTTTCGGGACTCGTGCAAGGTGCTGCGTGGAGAGCTCCTTCGATGACGAAGAGTCCTCCTCGAACGAGGGTGACGAGGAGGACAGCGGCAGCGACGACGAGGGCGGTGGACGGCAGGATGACGGGTCCGACTAGGTGTCGGGCGCCGCTCCTGGTGGCACCGGCGAACCCATCATCCATGTCGCCGGCTCCTTGAACTTCTCGGGGCCGTCTCCTTGGCGGCTAGCGGAGGGAGGCTGCGGAAGAGGAAGAGGAAGAAGGCGGGCGGCAAGGTCGTCATGTCGGAGTACGCGGGCATCGACGCCTTCGACGCGTACTGACGTCCTGCCGCCTCGTCTTCGAGCTCTGCCCCCGGCGCCGTCATCACCGTCCTGCCTTTGGGCGGCCATCGAGATGTCCTCTTGGTGTCTTCTGCCACCCGTAGCTCGCCTAGGCGCTCCTTTTGCCCTTCTCGCCTCCTTGACCTACCTCCTGAGGAGAGAGACAAGAAAGGCATTACGGGCATCTTATCTCTTTTTAGTTTGTAAGCCTTCGGGCATCTGTTAACTTTAAAACTTGTAACCTCCTTGTTCATGTTTTTCATTCCCTATGGACTGTACCTGAGTAGAATGTTTTTAATGAAAAAGGAATGTTTGCCGGGTCATTTGTTCGCAGGTAGAACCCACAACAGGGAATAAATCCCTGATGTCTCTAAGATAACCATTTTCTTGCCTGGCAATAGGCCTTGCCGTCTCCCTACTTCGCTCGACCTTTCTCACGCCCTTGGCGGAGGCACGGATGAAGTGGTCTTAGGCTCCTCGTCTCACCTTTTTGCTGCTGCGACTACGACCAAACTTAGTCCCAGGAACGAGCCCTAGGCCCTAGAGTTATGGGAGCACAGTAGCTTAAGGAAAAGAACGAGGTTTCACATACCTCAGTCCATAATGGAATGCATGATAGGGGACGAAGAACTTATCTGAAGCCGCAGCCCCCGGCAACCCTGGTTCTCCGTGGGCGAATCTTTGCTCTTGTAGCCCCCGGCAACACTGGCTTGCCGGGGCCTTGATGCTGATCTGTTCCTCTTTCTTCTTCCCAAGTGGCCCCGGCAAGGATGTCTGTGTGTCCTGTGAACCAATGGAGATAGAGGAAAGACCAAGAGACACAAACTCGACCTCTAAGCTAGGGGTTAGCCGCCGCTAAGCACTATCAACCCTAACCAAGGACGAGACTCGACTCAGCATGCATGCTATAACTTAGGGCGCCAGCGCTTCATTTATTTATGCTCAGGGTCTGCGCCTGGCTTTGTACAAAGGATTACATGCCTTGTCGGCAAGGCTTGTACAAAAGGGTGGCTTGCCGGGGGGCCCGGCAAGCCGCACCTTATGGGTCAAACTTGCGAAGATGCTCAATGTTCCAGGAATTGCTCACCGGAATGGCATTTTCGGTCTCCAGGCGGACTGCGCCAGGCCTGGTGACTCGTATTACCCGATAAGGGCCTTCCCACTTTGGCGTCAACTTTTTTGTATTCCTGGCCGATTGAACGCGCCGGAGAACAAGGTCGCCCTCCTCAAAGCTTCGGGCACGGACCTTGCGGCTATGGTAGCGGCACAAGGCTTGCTGGTAGCGTGCTGCTCTCACAGCCGCCCGAAGACGATCTTCCTCAAGGAGCATTGCGTCGTCTTGCCGCAGTTGCTCTTGCTCAAGCTCATCATAAGCGAGTACTCGAGGTGACCCGTATATGAGTTCAGTGGGGAGAACTGCTTCTGTCCCGTATATAAGGGCAAAGGGCGCCTGGCCGATGGCTCGATTTGGCGTCGTTCTGATCGACCAAAGAACCGCCGGCAACTCATCAGTACAGCGCCTCCCGCTCTTGTGCAGCCTGTCAAAGGTCTTTGTCCTTAATCCTCGCAGCACTTTAGTGTTTGCCCTCTCAGCTTGACCATTGCTTCGGGGGTGAGCAACGGAAGCGAAACAAACTTTGTTGTCGAGGTCTTGGGTATATTGCATGAAGGTGCGGCTTGTAAACTGCATGCCGTTGTCGGTGATGATCCTGTTGGGTACACCAAAATGGCACACTAGTCCCTTGAAGAGCTTGACGGCTGACTGAGCTGTGACCTTCCTCACTGCCTCCACCTCTCGCCACTTTGTGAACTTGTCGATTGCAACGTACAAGTACTCAAAGCCCCCGACAGCGCGGGGGAAAGGGCCCAGTATGTCGAGCCCCTAGACCGAGAAGGGCCAGGAGAGCGGAATGGTTTGAAGGACTTGAGCTGGTTGATGAAATTTCTTTGAATGGAACTACCCCGCTTCACACCTGGTGACCAGTGCCGCCGCATCCTCGAGGGCAGTGGGATAGAAGAAGCCTTGCCGGAATGCCTTGCCGGCAAGGGCTCTTGACCCTATGTGGGATCCACATATGCCTCCATGTATCTCTACCAACAGCTCCAGTCCTTCCTCTCGAGGGATGCACTTCAATTTCATGCCGTTTGGTCTCTTTCTGTACAGGACGTCATCGACGAACTGGTACATAGCAGACCGAGGGGCTACTTTCTCCGCTTCTTCCTGCTCCTCAGGAAGTTCCCCAGTCTGGAGGAATCAGACGGTATGTTGCGCCCACGCTGGAGCCTGGGGCTCGATGACGAGGACCAAAGGCATTTCCTCCACCAAGGGAGCAGCTGTCTCGATGGCAAGAGCTTGACGCTCCGCCGGAGCTAGCCGTCCTGTGGCGGGCTCATTTTCTTCGGCAACATCCTTGCCGGTAGCTCCGGGGAGCTCGGCGGGAAAGTACTTGCCGGGCCTGATTTCCTCCTCTTGTTCTGCCCTGTAGATGGATCAATGGATGGCTGAGAAAGCTGAAGCACAAAGGTACCTGGTTCCATAGGTAACTTGAGGGCAGCGCTCTTTGACAGGTAATCGGCGATGTCGTTCTCCGCTCGGGGAACGTGCTCCGCCCGTATACCATCAAAGCGCTCTTCCAACTTTCTCACTTCATCGACGTAGGCCTTCATCAACGGGCTCTGGTAATCCTTGTTGACTTGTTTGACGACAAGCTGCGAGTCGCCCCTGACAATGAGCTTCTTGATTCCGAGGTCTGCCGCGATCCTAAGACCAGCAAGCAGCCCCTCGTACTCAGCAGTGTTGTTCGTTGATACCTCCCTGGGGAAGTGCATCTGGACCACGTACTTGAGGTGCTCTCTAGTGGGCGCGACCAGCAGTACGCCAGCCCTGACGCCCTGCAAGGTGAAAGCTCCATCAAAGTACATGATCCAGTTGCAACTCGCCTCTTTGCCGGGGAGAGCAGTTTCCTGGACTTCTTCATCAGGCGTTGCGGTCGATTCTGCGACGAACTCTACCAGGACTCGGCTCTGAATCGTCGAGGTACTTTCAAACTTGAGGCCAAAGCTGGACAGCTCCAGTGCCCACTCTACAATCCTTCCCGTTGCATCTGGATTGTGCAATATCCATTGTAGAGGGAGGTGAGTGACGACAGTGATCTCGTGCGCCTGGAAGTAGTGACACAGCTTCCTCGAGGCCATGAGAAGGCCTAAGAGCAATTTCTGCACACCGGAGTACCTTGATCTAGCCCCCTGTAAGGGGGAGCTAACAAAGTAGACTGGGTGCTACATCATTTTCTTCCTTGGCCGCACTCCAACCGGCCGTGTCGTCTCTGCGCCAGTGGCACCAGGCTCTGTCGCTGCTATGACCCCGTCATCAATTTCTCTCTGCGCCACTAGTGCGGCGCTGACCACCTGGTTCATCGCCGCCAAGTATAGCAGCAATGGTTCTTGTGGCCTAGGCACAACTAGTATTGGCGTGGAGGAAAGATACCGCTTCAAATCTTCTAACGCTGCTTGAGCTTCTGTCGTCCACTCCATCGGCCCTGCCTTTTTCAAAATCATGAAGAAGGGGAGGGCGCGCTCGGCAGACTTGGAAATGAATCTGCTCATGGCGGCAATGCAGCCAGCAAGCCGACGCATGTCCTTGACCCGTTTGGGTGCTTCAATCTGCTCTATAGCTTTGATCTTGTCCGGATTGGCCTCTATCCCACGCTGCGACACAAAGAACACGAGAAGCTTGCCGGACGGGACGCCGAAGACGCACTTCTCAGGGTTCAGCTTGAGGTTGATCTTGCGTAGGTTGACAAATGTTTCTTGTAAATCCGGTATAAGGGTTGCCCTGTTCTTCGTTTTGACCACTATATCATCCATATAAGCCTCCATATTTCTATGGAGCTGGGGTTCAAAACCGATCTGGACTGCCCTTGCAAACGTCGAGCCAGCACTCTTCAACCCGAAAGGCATTCGTACGAAACAGTACGTACCACATGGGGTTATGAATGCTGTCTTCTCTTCGTCTTCTCTTGCCATGAAGATCTGGTGGTAGCCGGAGTAGGCATCAAGGAATGACAGCAGGACACACCCAGCCGTGGAGTCAACAATCTGGTCGATGCGCGGCAACGGGAAGGGGTCCTTGGGACAAGCTTTATTGATATCTGTGTAATCAATACACAGCCTCCACTTCCCATTTGCCTTGCGCACTACCACAGGATTGGCCAACCAAGTTGGATGGAGCACTCCTCTTACCAAACCCGCAGCTTCTAATTTCCGGATTTCTTCTGTGATGAACTCTTGCCATTCCAAAGCTTGCTTCCTGACCTTCTGCTTGATGGGCCGCGCATGGGGACATACAGCAAGGTGGTGCTCAATCACCTCCCTGGGAACGCCGGGGATGTCGGATGCTTGCCATGCAAACACGTCGACATTCGCCCGCAGGAAGGTGACGAGCGCGTCTTCCTATTTGTCGTCAAGGGAGGAGCTTATGGTGAAAGCCCCTCCTGTGTCGTCCTCCTTGACGGAAACCTTCTAGGTTCCCGGCGGCGTGGCCCTGGACCTCTTGTTCATGTCGGTGGAGCTCTCTGGCACGTCCTCGACGGGAGCGCGACACTCCGAAGAGGTGCGCTTGCCGGAGTGGGTGTCCGAGGTCTCACCGGCCTTCTTCTTTCCGGTGGAGCTCTCTGGCACGTCCTCGACGGGAGCACAGCACTCCGAAGAGGTGCGCTTGCCGGAGTGGGTGTCTGAGGTCTCACCGGTCTTCTTCTTCTTCCCTCCCGGGGCTCCGGTGGCAGGAGCAAGTGCCCTTGTAGCGGCAGCTGCTGCAACCGCTTGCTCGTACAGTTGGTCAGCGTGGATCAGTGCATCTTTCTTATCGAAGGGGATGGTCATGATCGTCATAGGTCCTGGCATCTTCAGGGTGTTGTAGGCGTAGTGCGATGCTACCATGAACTTGGCCAGCGCTGGGCGGCCAAGGATCCCGTTGTAGGGCAAGGGGATCTTGGCAACATCGAACACAATCCTCTCCGTCCTATAATTCAGATCACTTCCAAAAGTCACGGGCAGCGTGACCTTCCTCTTTGGTTGGCTTCTCCCGGGGTTGACCCCCTGAAACGTGCCCGTCTCTTCGAGGTCTCCATCGGGAACTTCCAGCTTCTCAATCACGGTGGGCGAGAGTAGGTTCAGACCGGCCCTGCCATCGACTAGCATCTTTGTCACCTTGAGGTTGTGTATTGTTGGTGAAACCAACAATGGCAAGCACCCGACCGTAGTAGTGCGATCAGGGTGATCCTCAGCGTCAAAGATGATAGGTGTGCTGGACCATCTCAGCGGCTTTTGGGCACCGGACGACGGCTCCGCCGCTGTAATCTCACGCGCCCACTGTTTAAGTTGGCGGTGAGAAGTATGTAGCGAGGCACCACCGTCGACGCACATGGCCTCCGTAGCTTTCTAAAATTCTTGGTCGCCGGACTCGTCATCCTCCTCGTGATCGTCATCTTCGGGCCTTCTGTCACGGCCCCGGGCGGGCCTCTCCTGCTGTTTATCCTTGCCGTGACGGCCTGTTTGGCCGTCACGCTTCTTGCCGGACCCTTCAGCACCATCCTGGCCCTTCTCCTTGTCCCGTCTCTCATATTCAGCCCTCTGCTTCTCAGCAAGGAGCTCAACCTGTCGGCAGTCCTGGAGATCATGGCCCTTGGTGCGATGAATCTTGCAATATCGCTTGCCGGAGTTTCCTGGCTTCTCGGCAGCCGCCAAGGCCCGGCAGGCGACACACCCGACAATTTCCTTGCCGGGGTCACCCGCCCTGGTTTTCTTGGCGGAGCCGGTGTCATCAGATCCCTCTACGGCAAGCACGGATTTACCCTTGCGCTTCCTGTTGCGGTTCCGGCCCTTCTTCGCCGGGGCGGTAGTATCATCGTCTGAAGAGTCGGTTTCCGCGTCGGCATCTTCGCCGGGGTACTTCCTTCCCTCTTCAGCCCGGGCACATCTGTCAGCAAGAACATAGAGCTCTACCACATCTTTCACCTTGGTCATCGCCAGCTCTTCACGCATCTTGCGGTTACGCACGTTCTGATGGAACGCGCTGATGATGGCGGCAGGGTGAACATCGGGGATATTGCACTGTACCCGGCTGAACCTCTGTATGTACTTGCGCAGACTCTCACCTTCCTTCTGGGGTATGACGTGCAGGTCACTCGCTTGACCATGGGCTTGGTGACCTCCGGTAAAGGCGCCAACAAACTCATGGCACAAGTCGGGCCAGGAATAAATGGAGTCTACCGGCAAGTGCATCAACCATGACATGGCGTTAGGTTTAAGAGCCAACGGAAAGTAATTCGCCAGCACCTTATCGTCGCGAGCTCCGGTAGCTTGCATCACGATGGTGTAGATGCTGAGGAACTCCGACGGGTGGGTCTTGCTGTTGTACTTTTCGCCAACGTCTGGCTTGAAGGTGCGGTGAGAGGGCCACTGGAACTGCCGCAGCTCACGGGTAAAAGCCGGACAGCCTACCTCGTAAGGTAGACCTCCAGGGCTCTCCGGTGCTGGGCGGTCTGCAGCAGGTCCCGCTCGCCTGTCTGACTGGTGGCGCGCTCCGCGCCGGAGCTCAATGGTGGTTCGAGCGTCTTCATGAGCTCGCTCCTGAAGAACTTGACGCTGGTCGCCATGGGTCCGTGGGTCGGACGATGCTATGGAAATGGCGTCGCCCGTGACGTCCCGACGAGTCGACACACGCGGCACCGGGCGAGGAGGAGGCGAATGCACTGTAGCCATGGCGTTGCCGGCCCTCCCGCCACCGGTGCGTGGGACTCCATCGAAGCGTCGACCTGGGAGCTCTGCTGGATTTGGGTCATCCTCGTTGGCGACTGCGACAAGGCTTCGGATGGTGGCTCTCCATTCGTCGAGTTTCCCCGTAACGGGAGGAAAGTCGAGGAGCAACTGCGTGCACGCCAGGGCTTCGACTGGGGTTAACGGTAGCGAAACCTGCACGGACCGTGACGCTCTTCGACCCCTGACCGTGTCAAGGGGAGCTCCATCACGATCCCGCGGTTGCATACCGTCTCCACCAGTGCTTCGGCGGGCGGGCAGGTCTTCTACGTCCTGGGAGTGGCGCTCAGGGCTCTTCCCATGGCAACGCCCGGCATCTTTGGGGCGATGACGCCGTTCGTCGCGCGTTGCTTGAGAGGAGCACGCTGTCGGCGCCGGCGTGGAAATTCTGGAGGCCCTTGCATCGCCTTCGGGTGAGGCGGCGGCGACCTTGGAAGGCCCCGCGCCACCCACGGAGGGCCGGGCTCCATCTTTGGAACTGGCGGTTTGTGGCCCGTTACCAGGCGCACAAACATCGCCACCTCCCAAACTCCGGCTGCTGGGACGGTGTTGGTGTTCTCGAGCAGCGCCCCGGGTCCTTTCCGCGACCGGTCCACTGCTCGCCCGCATCGGGACGGGTTGTCCGGCTTCCGACTGGCCAACCGCCACCGTCGTCTTCTTCTTGGGCGCCATGATGATGAAGAAGCGTCGAACTGACTGCTAAAGCCGATTCTCACAACTGCGCCGCCCTACCTGGCGCACCAAAGATGTCGGTGTGTTTGGATCGACACCTATGGGATCACAAGAATCCCTACTACGGTTGCGGGACGTGGGGTTGAGAGAAGAGCGGATCTAACAGTTAGCACACGGTTCCTTTACCCAGGTTCGGGCCGCAAAGATGCGTAAAACCCTACTCCTGCTTTGGTGGATTATATGTTTGTGTTCTTCCACTAGTAAGGAGCTCCAAAAGAGTCGTGAGGAGTTCTAAAAAGCCGAATCCTCCTCCTGGTCGCCTCGGGCCCCTTTTATAGGAAAAAGGGGTTGCCACAGTGGCACACAGGAGGTGGAAAGGGTACAGTGATGCGAGGTTATCCCTCGCATTATAGGACAAGGCGCATTTAATGCGCTTAGCTTAGGTGTCCTCGCTTTATCGGGGACGAGGGGAGACGTCCGTCTTGTCCGTCGCCGCTCCTCCTTGTGTTGACACGCGCCCTGGCCAGCGGTGCCTGAGGTGCCATGTAGGCAGGCAGGCAACTGAGGTGGCACAACGGCGGGTCTCCACGAAGATCTGCATGTTGCCACGCAGGAGCCTGCCCAGCTGGTTGGGTCGGCAGATGCATGGGGCGGTGGAAACTGAGTTGGCGCGGGCCTGGCGGTGGCCCTGCGGGTGTCCTTGGGGCCCCGGCAAGCGTCTTGCCGCGGCGCCTGCTGTCATCCCCGGCATGGTGCTTGCCGGAAGCCTTGTGGTCCTCCTTGGCTGGGATCCCACCAAGGGTCGTCGTCCTCTTAGTGTGTGTATCTATCCTTGAATGTCTTCACAAAGATCTGCATGCCACCACGGGGATATCTCCCGAATCCTTGCCCCATGGGGGCAGTGGACTCAAGGGTGATCCGCTCCGTAGGCATGGGGCGAGCTGCCGCGGCAAGGGTCTTGCCGGGGCTGCCAGAGCCAGCCCCGGCAAGGATCTTGCCAGGGCTGCTGAAACTGGCTCCCGGCAAGGATCTTGCCGGGGGAAGCCGCTTCGTCCCTTTCCTCTTTGTGGTCATGTTCTTGGCGTTGCTCCAGTTCCATCGAGCTTCGGTCTTACCTTGGCATCGAGGCAACATCTAAAAGAGCGAGAGATCTAGCATAGCCAAAAATAGTAGTGATATCTGGGTAAGGTCATCTTGCCTGTTGATTCCACGGAGGGATCGTAACCTTGCTCCTCAAACTCAACCTTGGTAGGAACCTCGTACTCCATATCGTCACCGGGCTCTAACCAAACACAACAATGCAACAACAGAACACAATCAATCACAATGCAATGCTCAGGCACATGATGCATGAAGATGATGAACAAGGACAAGAGTTGATATGATGCATGGCTGTCAGGACCCCGATCCTAAGTCACACCGATCTAGCTGTAACACGTCATATCACTTTGCGGCCTCACGCACGGTAACCCCACGGGTGCCACCTTACCTGGCCCGGGACCATTTGCGCATTTTGGCACACGTATATGACAGTGTCGCTAGCATCCATATGACAGAGAACCCGGGCCGACATGGCTAGTTATAAACCAAAAGTGGCACTAAATTACAGAGACAGGCATCCATGACCCAGCAACGAACGTGTCGGTCATCAACATATGAACCCAAGTCGTAGCAAGCTACATGGACTTAAAGGAACAACGCGTGACATTTCCCCTAAGGGACAGACACAGAAACGAAGAAGGAAACATGCCGGCCAGCCTACGTGTTCCGAGCAGTAGCAAGCTACCAAGGCTCATTGGAATCACTAGGAGGTATTTCCCTGTAAAGTAGGCTACCAAAGGAAAACAACTAGGTGTCGGATCCCACACATACCAAGCATTTCAAACATACACGCAATATGCTCAATATGTGCAAATACAACATTGCATCACAACAGAACTCTATGACTCAAAGTACTTTATTTAAAAGGCTCCAAGAGCCATACATAACATATCCATACAGGTAGGGGTCACATGACCCAACACTCAAGTCATACAGTCATACAAGCACAAGCGGAAGCTACATGTCTGAGTACAGACAACTTAGAAAATAAAACAGGCTAGGTGTAGCCTGACTATCTACAAGGCCCTTCACAAGCTCCAGATCACCGTCTGGGTGTCAAGCTACTTGTCGACGTCAACGTCTATGTAGAACCCATCAGCAGGGGCAGGGTTCTCCTCTGCAACAGTTATTAAGCAAACATGAGTACAAAGGTACTCAACAAGTCTTACCACAGAACCTATCATACAGGCAACATTATCAAGGGGGTAGTGGAGTTTATAGCAGAATGCCAGCTTTGACCTTGGCTAACCTATACTAAAACTCTCAACGGATTGCAAGATGTTATTACGAACACGAGTCCTCTACTCACCACATCAATACACTACCGAGGATCCTCTTCCGTCATCCTACGGAAGGGCCATCCACGGCACTCACGCTTATCTTGAGGCTTTTAGTAGTATCCATCAACTTGTCTATGAACTGTAGGAGTAACCAAGTAGTTCGTACCGCGAACAACGGCTATTCGAATAGATTGATAACCCTGCAGGGGTGTACCTCTTCACACACGCTTCCACCACTTATTGTCGTTTACTCGGCGTGTACTCGGCAACCTTCAAGCGGAAGCCCAGCGGGGGTGTCGGCCACGACCTGACTAACTACTCAAGTCTCTCGTCCAGGTTTATCGCCTATTTGGGTTCCATCCGTGGAGAGATCCGGCCGGGGTGTCGCTCAGGGCCCCAAACGATGTGTACAGGGTTCCCGAGTCACCAAACGGGCAACCGGTACACCGTGCCACGTACCTGTCGCATCACAACCCACCCCGAGGGTCAGCGTTGTGCACGACCTCCAGTAAGCTATAAACACCAGAAACTAGTTGCAACTCCTGGACAGAGATCAAGGGTAATTAATAAGCCGAGAGGGTCAATTAAGGATCCCAATGCGTGGTAGTAGCTGTAACTTGAACCACACATACAGATCTCGGGTCCTATGGAAGATTCCAATGAAACAACCCACCATGTACTCCTACATGGCCTTTCATCGATACCTTTACCAAGCGTATTCCACACTTCCTTCTCTTTATCGGTAAGATCATTTCACTCTGATCCATCACCCAGATGAACCAGACCAGACACAACTCTAAGCATAGCAGGCAACATAAACAAATAGCATGGTGGATCACACATCACATGGCTCAATCAACTCCTACACATGCTAGTGGGTTTCAACTATTTACTGTGGCAATGACAGGTCATGCAAGGGAATAGGGTTCAACTACCGCAGCAAGTAGCAGTTCACGCGCTGTTGCCTTAATGCAGTAAAAGAGAGCAGGAGCGAGAAGATTGGGTTTGTATCGGAATGATCAATGATTGCTTGCCTGACAAGGTAGTTGTCGGGTACTGCTCTTCAACTGGATACGCTGCAGTATCCTCGGGAGCAGGACCTAACACAGGGAATACCGGCGATACAATCATTAACAAACAAATGCAACAATATGATGCATGCTCATGACATGGCAAGATGCATGTGTGTTGGCTAATGCAACTAAAACCAAAAGGGTTTGAACCTATTTGAATTAAGGATTCAAATTGAAGTTCAAACTATTATTTAAATAAGTGCATTATCATGTTTTTGATGTATACAGCAAGTTAACTTGTTCAAACATGCATGAAACCAGTGCCATTGGAAAGATTGGATTTTTCTGATCATTTTTCATATATAAATCTTTTCCATCTGAGCTATGGTTGATTTTATATGATTTTTAGAAGTTGTGGGTATTTTCTGGAATTTCCTGAATTATTTTAAATCTAAAAATCCCGGAAAAACCTTTACTGCGTCAGCATGACATCATGCTGACGTCAGCCAGTCAACAGGGCCAGTCCAGGTCAAACCTGACTGGTGGGTCCCTCGTGTCAGTGTCTCAGGAGTTAATTCCGGTCATAACCAGGGTTGACTGGGTTTGACTAACAACGGGGGCCCACTGTCAGTGACTGTGGTGATTAAACTAATTACGGTTAGTTCCTAATCAACAGGCCACGTCAGCCCGCCGGAGTTTGGCCGGCGGCGACCATTTCGCACGGCGGTGACTCGTCGGAATCCCTATTCCGGCATCCATTTGCCGCGCGGATGGGCTCGGTGTGCTCCTGGTGATGCACCGCATCCAACGGTGCCACTAGTTGGACGAGAGGTCGCCGGAGTCGACGGCGACGAGCTCGTCCGCGGCGGTGCTCGCACGGAGTTGGTCGGGATGGGGTTGTAGTGCACGGTAGGAGGAGCTAAAGCTTGCTTTTGCTTGCTGGTGACCTACTGAAGCTAATGGCGTGCTTAGCCACGAGGTACGGTGCCTATGGCCACGGCGGTGAGTTGGCCGGCGGCGGTGATCGTCGGTCAGCAAAGGGGGCGGCGGCTACAAGGCCTAAACGAGCCCGTGGAGAGGGGGGTTCGAAGCGTGAGCTCACAGCGGTCGCAGTGGGCGTCGAAGTGAGCTCGGGGACGGTCGGACGACAGCGTACGGGCGGCGGCGATCTCCGGTGCCGGAGGTTGAAGACGACGGCGAGGAGGACGTTGCGGAGCTCCTGGAGTCGTGTGCGTCGGTGGGGAGCTTCGGGGCGATGCGGCGGAGCTAGTGGTGCTTCAGGGAGGCGAGGGGGTGGCGTAGAGTGCGGTGTCAGCGGTCGTCGGCGACGAGCTCGCTCGGGGGAGCTCGGCGGAGGGAAGAGAGGAGGGGAGAGACACGGGGAAGAGGGGGAAACAGTCGAGGGGGCTTCGTGGCGTCGTTCTAGTCCGTCCAGAGGGCCAAGGGGCCAGCCAGACAGGCAGGAGGTGGCCGGCGCATCGGCGGCGCTCGCCACCGAGCTGCTTCGTGCGCTGGCGCGGCGAAGAAGACGGGGATGCCCCTCGTGGGCCGGGCCGGCTGGGCCAGCAGGTAAGTGGCACAGGTAAGTGTTCTTCCTATTTTTCTTTTCCTATTTCTTTCTGTTTTATTTCTTTTGCAGCTTTGTTCAATTAATAAAAATGCCTAGACATTTTTATAACTCATGACACTTGTCATACCTACTGTATATAATATGAACAGTAGGAAACATTATAGTTCATGATTATTTGAGCATTTAAAATATTTTATAGCATTTAAATGCCCAAATTCAAATACCATATGATTTAATCCAGAGCCCTTGAGTGTCCTAGAAATTTGTGCATCATTTTTAGCAGAGGTTTAAGACCAAGGCAGAAATGATGAACATTTTTGAAGGGCATTTTGGGTACATTGGAAAATATTTTAGCAAACCCTAGTTGTTAGGGGAGGGGTGCTGGGGTTTCTGTTAATCCCATTTCAAGTTTCTTTGAAAGTAAACATGATGCACACTCTAGTTAGGTCCTAATGCAAGTGCTAGCTAGGGATGTGACAACTCACCCCCACTTAAAAGAATCGCGTCCCGAGATTCGGGTTCCTCCGGAAAGAGGGTGGGGTACTCAAGTCGAAGACGATCCTCCCTTTCCCAAGTAGCTTCACTCTCGGAATGATGTGACCATTGAACCTTGAGAAACTTGATATTGTGGCGTCGAGTGGTGCGCTCAGTTTGATCAAGAATACGAACGGGGCATTCTCGATATGTGAGATTGTCTTGGAGATCAAGCGTTTCGTGGTCCACTCCGCGGATAGGATCCGAGAAGCAACGCCTGAGTTGAGAAACGTGGAAAACATCATGAACTCTGGAGAGGTGCGGAGGTAGTTCCAATTGGTAGGCAACTTCTCCTCGTTTGGCAAGAATGCGAAAAGGACCGATGAAACGAGGGGCCAATTTGCCTTTGATACCGAAGCGATGGGTTCCCTTAAGAGGAGTAACCCGAAGGTAAGCCTTATCGCCGACTTCGAAAGTCACAGCCTTATGATGACTATCATATTGGCTCTTTTGGCGAGACTGGGCTGTTTTCAATCTCTCACGGACGATGCGAACTTGTTCTTCTGCTTCCTGAATCATATCCGGGCCAAAGAATTGTCTTTCGCCGGTTTCTGACCAGTTAACAGGTGTTCGACACCTTCGTCCATATAGAACTTCGAAGGGAGCTTTACCCAAGCTGGCTTGATAACTATTGTTATAAGCGAATTCGGCAAATGGAAGACACTTTTCCCATTCCATACCGAAAGAAATGACAGAGGCTCGAAGCATGTCTTCCAGAATTTGATTGACTTGTTCCACTTGACCACTTGACTGCGGATGGAAGGCAGTACTGAAAGAGAGATGAGTTCCCATAGCATTCTGGAAACTTTCCCAAAATCGGGAGGTAAAAAGACTTCCACGGTCTGAGTTGATCTCCAACGGTACACCATGAAGTGATACTATTCGAGAGATATATAAGTCTGCTAGCTGGCTAGCGGTAATACTCTCCTGAACAGGCAGAAAATGAGCTACTTTAGAGAGGCGGTCGATAACGACGAAGATAGCATTATTCCCTTTCCTGGACCTGGGAAACCCGGTAATGAAGTCCATATCGACTTTATCCCATTTCCATTCAGGAATAGCTAGAGGTTGAAGGATGCCAGCAGGTCGTTGATGCTCTGCTTCGACTCGACGACAAACGTCGCAGTTAGCAATGAACTGAGCGATTTCTCTCTTCATCCTAGTCCACCAGAATCTTTGACGTAGGTCTTGATACATTTTGGTACTACCGGGATGAATCGTGAGAGGAGATTCATGAGCCTCCTTAAGAATCATCTGTCGTAGTTGTGGTTTCTTGGGCACCACCAATCGGTTCTCGAAGTACACAACACCTCGATCATCCATAGAGAAACTTCTAGCAACTCCGCTAGCAATGTTCTCCTTGATCCGAGATATGCCTTTATCATACCACTTGGCAACTATGATTTGATCCATAAGGGTAGGTTTCGCCACCAAGGTGGAAAGGAATCCTCGAGGAACAATGTGAAGGTTAAGCTTACGAAATTCCTCGTGGAGAAGTGGTTGACTTTGTTGTAACATTAAATTGTTACAATATGACTTACGACTTAGTGCATCAGCCATGACATTGGCCTTTCCAGAAGTGTAAGTGATTCCTAAGTCGTAGTCGGTGAGCAACTCAACCCAACGTCTTTGCCTGAGATTTAGATCCGGTTGGGTGAAGATATACTTCAAACTTTGGTGATCAGTGAAGATTTCACAGCGATTACCAAGGAGGTAATGTCGCCATGTTTTGAGTGCATGGACTACAGCTGCAAGCTCTAGATCATGAGTAGGATAGTTATCCTCGTGTGGACGCAACTGTCGAGATGCGTATGCAATCACTTGACGATCTTGCATGAGAATGCAACCTAGTCCTTGTCGCGAGGCGTCGCAATAGATTATAAAATTCTTGGAAAAGTCTGGTGGTACCAGTACAGGTGCAGATGTCAGGCGTCTTCTCAGTTCCTGAAAACTGGACTCGCACTATGGGATCCACTCAAACTTTTTTATCTTTCTTGAGGAGTTCGGTTAGAGGTTTAGCAACCTTGGAGAAATTCTCGATGAAACGTCGGCAATAGCTCGCTAAGCCAAGAAAACTCCTAACTTGCTTGACCGATTCAGGGGGAGTCCAATCAAGTACGGCTTGAACTCGCTCGGGATTGACAACAATACCCTTGCCAGAGATCACATGACCTAGATAGGTTACTTCTGGCAACCAAAATTCACATTTAGAGAATTTGGCGTAAAGGCGGTGCTCTCGAAGTTTCGTCAATACCAGCCTTAAATGCTCGGCATGATCTTCCTTGTTCTTGGAGAAAATGAGTATATCATCGAGGTATACCACGACGAATTTATCCAAATACTCCATGAATATAGAATTCATTAACCGAGAAAAGGTAGCTGGGGCATTGGTTAATCCGAAGGACATGACGGTGTACTCATATTGGCCATAACGAGTAACGAAAGCCGTTTTAGGAATGTCCCCATTCTTGATTTTGATTTGATGGTAGCCCAACCTCAAATCCATCTTAGAGAAGACTGAGGATCCAGCGAGCTGATCATACAGGTCGTTGATCCTGGGAAGCGGATACCTATTCTTTATGGTGACCAGATTGACAGGTCGGTAATCTACAACCATCCGCTCCGTTCCATCCTTCTTCTTGACGAAGAGGACGGGGCAAGCCCAAGGGGAAGAACTAGGACGGATGAAACCCTTTTGCAAGGACTCATCGAGTTGTTTCTTTAGCTCAGCTAATTCTAGTGGTGCCATCTTATAGGGTCTCCTAGAGATTGGGACAGTTCCAGGGATAAGATCTATCACGAACTCGACATCTCTGTCAGGTGGAACTCCTGGCAGTTCTTCTGGAAAAACATACGGGAAGTCACGGACTACCGGGATATCTTCGAGTTCTGGTAGAGGGCTGGCATTAAGAGAGTAGAGCTGACGTTCAGCCATTCGGGCCAAGACATTGACTATCTTGCCGGATGGATGTGTAAGTTGAACGGTCCTAGTAAAGCAATCAATCTTGGCATAATGAGTTGTCATCCAATCCATACCCAAGATGATGTTTATGTCCGAGGACTTGAGAGCGATTAGAGATGCAAGGAAAGCAAGTCTATCGACAAGGATTTCATTTCCATGGCTTACCCTAGAGGTTTGCCACTTTGAACCAGGAGTTTGAATAACCATGGAAGTAGGCATGTCACAAAAAGTCATGTTGTGCAATCGAGCATAGCTCTCAGATATGAACGAATGGGATGCTCCAGTATCGAAAAGAACAGATGCCGGATGGCAATTTACGAGAAGCGTACCAAGGACGACGTTAGGATCCTCATAAGCTTCTTCGGCAGAAACATAGTTGACATGACCACGTGCAGTGGGGATTGGCTTGACATAGTTCACCTTGCCGGTTGGCTTACCACGGCCAACGGGTTTTCCTGGCTGATTCTGGGGACAATCACGCATGTAGTGTCCTGGTTCTCCACACTTGAAACATGTCACAGTGGTGGTGCGAGGAGCAAAGTTGGAGGGTGGACCTCCATAGGTCTTAGCAGATGCAAACTGTTGAGTTGGGCGAGGCGCCTCAGATGATGGCCTCGGTGTGTACTTTGGTGGCAGAGCAGTGTTGGGAACCCACACACGGCGCTTGTGAGAGCCAGAGCCGGATGAGGAACCAAAGTCTCGAGTATGCTTGCGGGTGGCCTCGAAGTCGGTCTGGCCTGTCTCAGCACTGATAGCCTTGTTAACCAACTTCTGGAAGGAAGTGCACTCGTGCAGACGTAGATCTCGACGAAGTTCAGGGCTGAGTCCCTTGCGGAACCTCGCCTGCTTCTTGGCATCGGTGGATACTTCCTCAGGTGCATAGCGTGCCAGATTACCAAACTCACAACTATAGCCATCCACAGTTAAACGACCCTGGGTGAAATTGTAGAATTCCTCCCGCTTGCGATCCATGAGACCTTCCGGAATATGGTGTTCACGGAATGCCTCACTAAACTCAACCCAGGTAGTGACTTGGCCAGCAGGACGCATAGCTATAAAGTTTTCCCACCAAAGACTAGCAGGGCCCTCAAGATGGTAGGCGGCGTAGATAACCTTGTCAGCTTCGGCCACACGGGCAGAGTGTAGCTTGTGGGTGATAATACGTAGCCAGTCATCAGCATCCAGAGGTTCAGTGGAGTGATGGAACTTTGGTGGACACATCTTGATAAAATCGTGGATTGACACCACGTCATTCCTCTGACAGAACCCAGTGTTCTGCTCTATGCGTTCCAGCAGACGGTTGGTCTCTCTCTTGTTCCGTTCTGCTTCAAGCATAACTTCCGCCAAAGAGGGTGGCTGGGGCAGATTCCCATCTCTAGCCCCACTAGCCTCACCCTGCTCCTGAGCAGCAGGAGTGTTGCGAGTGTTGACCATCCTAGGAAAACAAAACAACGGTTTAGACAAGGATGGCAAAAATTTGACATAGAAGTGCAGAATGTAATGGATGACACAGAATGCAGAGATGTTCATCCGTACGACATGGTAATATAGGAACTGCTATATATACACCAGTGGTCATACACACCATACAAAGTTTAGTACAAGCCAAGGCTAAAGTACAACTGCGGTCAAAGACGATACATCCCATCAGAGGCATTCCGAGCTCCTATACATTATTTAACTACACCTCCGGAACTCAGTACACACTAAGTCATATTCCACAAGACGCGCAGGACTGTGGAAATACAACTACTACAATACTACTACTACCACGGACTAGCTCAGACATTCGCGTAGTAATCCTCGTAAAGATTACCACCGTAGCCTGGAAGTGGTACAGACGGATCTTGGAACTCGCGAGCACTCGAAGGCTGTGGACCATAGGGGCATGGGTGTGGTCTCGGTCCCGATGCTGGTGGTAACCGACACCCACGTGGAGGTGTAATACCCCCAACGTCACGCCAATCCATGCGATCAGGCAGACGAGTCCGCATGGGGTACAAATCCCGCATGTCCAGGTATCCGGCGTGCACAGCAGGTGCAAGCCGTGTCAAAGTAATCCAGTGAGCGGCTCGGGTGTTATACAGCTCCATTCGGAGGGCACGGACCTCACTGTCCCTATCCTCCAACATCTGAACAGTAGTCTGAAGCAGTGGCTCTTCATGAGCAGCATCAGTATACAGACCAGTGTAGTAGCCTTCCTCTCCGGGAAGTGAGGCTGGCATGTAACAGAACTCAGTGTTCAGCAACAGGGCATGCCTAGCACGGAGAATGGTCATCATCGAATAAGCGGCATCCTGTACTGCCATCTCGATGGTAATCCCGAGTCCATAAGACCAATGGATGGGATCATTAGCTCCGGGATATGAGGGGTATATCCGGACTGTGCAGAAATACTGACTTTGATTGAAATCCCGGTACTGTTCCTCCACGGTGTATTCAGGATACCAGCGATAACCGGTCTCAGTCATCACACAGACTAGCATGGCCGTGTGACCGGGCACATTAATGCACCGAGTCAAACGAACCACTTGGTGAGGGATGCGGCCAGACATCTGAAACACGAAATAATGCAAAGGCATTAGTGTTTCTGGAAGAAATCGGGCAGCATAACAACTGTAAATGCTCAAACAAAGATTTGAGACATCATACAAATGATAGCATAGCCACTCAACAATTCCATATCAAGGTTCCGGTTCAACAATCATCATACTAAAAGGATAGAAACTGAACTGAGGCTTGAAACCAACAATCCTAAGAGTCTACGGATTAGTAACACGTGAACCTAGTAAGGATAAGAGGCCTAGTTCTAAATCCCCGTAGAAAGAATAGACTGACTCAGATCAGAAGGGCATAAGGTAAAGGAGTAAAAAGAGCCTTACGTTCCCTTCCACAATCAATTCCCCTACATATAACTAAGAATTTTTCTAGACTCAACATCGACCAGTTTGGCTTGAGAAACCTACAGGCAGTCCAGCTCTGATGCCAACGCTGTCAGGACCCCGATCCTAAGTCACACCGATCTAGCTGTAACACGTCATATCACTTTGCGGCCTCACGCACGGTAACCCCACGGGTGCCACCTTACCTGGCCCGGGACCGTTTGCGCATTTTGGCACACATATATGACAGTGTCGCTAGCATCCATATGACAGAGAACCCGGGCCGACATGGCTAGTTATAAACCAAAAGTGGCACTAAATTACGGAGACAGGCATCCATGACCCAGCAACGAACGTGTCGGTCATCAACGTATGAACCCAAGTCGTAGCAAGCTACATGGACTTAAAGGAACAACGCGTGACATTTCCCCTAAGGGACAGACACAGGAACGAAGAAGGACACATGCCGGCCAGCCTACGTGTTCCGAGCAGTAGCAAGCAACCAAGGCTCATTGGAATCACTAGGAGGCATTTCCCTGTAAAGTAGGCTACCAAAGGAAAACAACTAGGCGTCGGATCCCACACATACCAAGCATTTCAAACATACACGCAATATGCTCAATATGTGCAAATACAACATTGCATCACAACATAACTCTATGACTCAAAGTACTTTGTTTAAAAGGCTCCAAGAGCCATACATAACATATCCATACAGGTAGGGGTCACATGACCCAACACTCAAGTCATACAGTCATACAAGCACAAGCGGAAGCTACATGTCTAAGTACAAACAACTTAGAAAATAAAACAGGCTTGGTGTAGCCTGACTATCTACAAGGCCCTTCACAAGCTCCAGATCACCGTCTGGGTGTCAAGCTACTCGTCGACGTCAACGTCTATGTAGAACCCATCAGCAGGGGCAGGGTTCTCCTCTGCAACAGTTATTAAGCAAACATGAGTACAAAGGTACTCAGCAAGTCTTACCACAGAACCTATCATACATGCAACATTATCAAGGGGGTAGTGGAGTTTATAGCAGAATGCCAGCTTTGACCTTGGCTAACCTATACTAAAACTCTCAACGGATTGCAAGATGTTATTACGAACACGAGTCCTCTACTCACCACATCAATACACTACCGAGGATCCTCTTCCGTCATCCTACGGAAGGGCCATCCACGGCACTCACGCTTATCTTGAGGCTTTTAGTAGTATCCATCAACTTGTCTATGAACTGTAGGAGTAACCAAGTAGTTCGTACCGCGAACAACGGCTATTCGAATATATTGATAACCCTGCAGGGGTGTACCTCTTCACACACGCTTCCACCACTTATCGTTGTTTACTCGGCGTGTACTCGGCAACCTTCAAGCGGAAGCCCAGCGGGGGTGTCGGCCACGACCTGACTAACTACTCAAGTCTCTCGTCCAGGTTTATCGCCTATTTGGGTTCCATCCGTGGGGAGATCCGGCCGGGGTGTCGCTCACGGCCCCAAACGATGTGTACAGGGTTCCCGAGTCACCAAACGGGCAACCGGTACACCGTGCCACGTACCTGTCGCATCACAACCCACCCCGAGGGTCAGCGTTGTGCACGACCTCCAGTAAGCTATAAACACCAGAAACTAGTTGCAACTCCTGGACAGAGATCAAGGGTAATTAATAAGCCGAGAGGGTCAATTAAGGATCCCAATGCGTGGTAGTAGCTGTAACTTGAACCACACATACAGATCTCGGGTCCTATGGACGATTCCAATGAAACAACCCACCATGTACTCCTACATGGCCTTTCATCGATACCTTTACCAAGCGTATTCCACACTTCCGTCTCTTTATCGATAAGATCATTTCACTCTGATCCATCACCCAGATGAATCAGACCAGACACAACTCTAAGCATAGCAGGCAACATAAGCAAATAGCATGGTGGATCACACATCACATGGCTCAATCAACTCCTACACATGCTAGTGGGTTTCAACTATTTACTGTGGCAATGACAGGTCATGCAAGGGAATAGGGTTCAACTACCGCAGCAAGTAGCAGTTCACGCGCTGTTGCCTTAATGCAGTAAAAGAGAGCAGGAGCGAGAAGATTGGGTTTGTATCGGAATGATCAATGATTGCTTGCCTGACAAGGTAGTTGTCGGGTACTGCTCTTCAACTGGATACGCTGCAGTATCCTCGGGAGCAGGACCTAACACAGGGAATACCGGCGATACAATCATTAACAAACAAATGCAACAATATGATGCATGCTCATGACATGGCAAGATGCATGTGTGTTGGCTAATGCAACTAAAACCAAAAGGGTTTGAACCTATTTGAATTAAGGATTCAAATTGAAGTTCAAACTATTATTTAAATAAGTGCATTATCATGTTTTTGATGTATACAGCAATTTAACTTGTTCAAACATGCATGAAACCAGTGCCATTGGAAAGATTGGATTTTTCTGATCATTTTTCATATATAAATCTTTTCCATCTGAGCTATGGTTGATTTTATATGATTTTTAGAAGTTGTGGGTATTTTCTGGAATTTCCTGAATTATTTTAAATCTAAAAATCCCGGAAAAACCTTTACTGCGTTAGCATGACATCATGCTGACGTCAGCTAGTCAACAGGGCCAGTCCAGGTCAAACCTGACTGGTGGGTCCCTCATGTCAGTGTCTCAGGAGTTAATTCCGGTCATAACCAGGGTTGACTGGGTTTGACTAACAACGGGGGCCCACTGTCAGTGACTGTGGTGATTAAACTAATTACGGTTAGTTCCTAATCAACAGGCCACGTCAGCCCGCCGGAGTTTGGCCAGCGGCGACCATTTCGCACGGCGGTGACTCGTCGGAATCCCTATTACGGCATCCATTTGCCGCGCGGATGGGATCGGTGTGCTCCTGGTGATGCACCGCATCCAACGGTGCCAGTAGTTGGACGAGAGGTCGCCGGAGTCGACGGCGACGAGCTCGTCCGCGGCGGTGCTCACACGGAGTTGGTCGGGATGGGGTTGTAGTGCACGGTAGGAGGAGCTAAAGCTTGCTTTAGCTTGCTGGTGACCTACTGAAGCTAATGGCGTGCTCAGCCACGAGGTACGGTGCCTATGGCCACGGCGGTGAGTTGGCCGGCGGCGGTGATCGTCGGTCAGCAAAGGGGGCGGCGGCTACAAGGCCTAAACGAGCCCGTGGAGAGGGGGGATCGAAGCGTGAGCTCACAGCGGTCGCAGAGGGCGTCGAAGTGAGCTCGGGGACGGTCGGACGACGGCGTACGGGCGGCGGCGATCTCCGGTGCCGGAGGTTGAAGACGACGGCGAGGAGGACGTTGCGGAGCTCCTGGCGTTGTGTGCATCGGTGGGGAGCTTCGGGGCGATGCGGCGGAGCTAGTGGTGCTTCGGGGAGGCGAGGGGGTGGCGTAGAGTGCGGTGTCAGCGGTCGTCGGCGACGAGCTCGCTCGGGGGAGCTCGGCGGAGGGAAGAGAGGAGGGGAGAGACATGGGGAAGAGGGGGAAACGGTTGAGGGGGCTTCGTGGCGTCGTTCTAGTCCGTCCAGAGGGCCGAGGGGCCAGCCAGACAGGCAGGAGGTGGCCGGCGCATCGGCGGCGCTCGCCACCGAGCTGCTTCGTGCGCTGGCGCGGCGAAGAAGACGGGGATGCCCCTGGTGGGCCGGGCCGGCTGGGCCAGCAGGTAAGTGGCACAGGTAAGTGTTCTTCCTATTTTTCTTTTCCTATTTCTTTCTGTTTTATTTCTTTTGCAACTTTGTTCAATTAATAAAAATGCCTAGACATTTTTATAACTCATGACACTTGTCATACCTACTGTATATAATATGAACAGTAGGAAACATTATAGTTCATGATTATTTGAGAATTTAAAATATTTTATAGCATTTAAATGCCCAAATTCAAATACCATATGATTTAATCCAGAGCCCTTGAGTGTCCTAGAAATTTGTGCACCATTTTGAGCAGAGGTTTAAGACCAAGGCAGAAATGATGAACATTTTTGAAGGGCATTTTGGGTACATTGGAAAATATTTTAGCAAACCCTAGTTGTTAGGGGAGGGGTGCTGGGGTTTCTGTTAATCCCATTTCAAGTTTCTTTGAAAGTAAATGTCACATCCCTAGCTAGCACTTGCATTAGGACCTGACTAGAGTGTGCATCATGTTTACTTTCAAAGAAACTTGAAATGGGATTAACAGAAACCCCAGCACCCCTTCCCTAACAACTAGGGTTTACTAAAATATTTTCCAATGTACCCAAACTGCCCTTCAAAATGTTCATCATTTCTGCCTTGGTCTTAAACCTCTGCCAAAAATGGTGCACAATTTTCTAGGACAATCTAGGGTTTTGGATTAAATCATATGGTATTTGAATTTGGGCATTTAAATGCTTTAAAATATTTTAAATGCTCAAATACTCATAAACTATAATGTTTCCTACTGTTCATATTATATACAGCAGGTATGACAAGTGTTATGATTTATAAAAATGTTTAGGCATTTTTATTAAATGAACAAAGTTGCAAAAGAAATGAAACAGAAAAGAAAATAGAAAAGGGAGAGAGAGAGAACGCTTACCTGGCGCCCACCCGGCCCACCTGCCGGCCCAGCCCAGTTGCCGCTCCAGCGAGCTGCTTGGCTCGGCCAGGCAGGCAGGCAGGTGCTCGACGGCGACCGCGCCGCGCGCCACGCAGCTGCCCGCCGCCCTGCTTCGCCCCCTCGCCGTCCTGGAGGAGTGGATCGAGCGTCCACGTCTCCCCCGACCCCTCAGACACCTCCGTTTCTCCCCGGCTCCTCTCCTCTGCTCTCCCCGCGCCATGGCCGACGCCGTCGGGATCGCACCGTCGTAGTATCCACGTCCACCGTCGTCCCCGAGCTCCGCCGTGTTGTCCCTCGTCTCCGCCGTCCTCGACTGCTTCGACAGGCCGAGCCCCGAGCGCTCGCCCGCCCCGGAGACGCCCCCGAGCTCTTCTTCCCCAACTCCGGCCGCGGAGATCCCCCTCGCCGTGCTGCTCGGCTCCGACCACCTCCGAGCTCGCTTCGGTGCTCACTGCAACCGCTGTGAGCCTAGCTACCTCCTCCCCCTCTCCGTTGGCCCCCTCTTGCCCTGTAACCCACTGCACGTAGCTCCACCGCACGCACCGCCGCCGTGCTCGTCGCCGGTGATGCTCCGGTGACCATTTGGTCACCGGCACCCGTCCATTGCACTCACCGCAGCACGTAGATGCGAACGGTGCTACGCACGCATCGCCTAGGCACCTGCAGCCGCATCCCCACACACGCCCGACGCCGGTCGCCGCCGTCGAGCTTGTTGCCGTCGTCTCCGGCCACCCCAGGTCCGGCGACCACCTCCATCCGATGCGGAAGAGCAAGAGCTCTCCAACGCACCCAACCACAGCTCGAACCGTGCACCACAGACGTTTTCCGAGGCACGCCGCCGCGTTTGGCCTCGCCGGCGGCTAAACGCCGGCGAGCTTGACCTGTTTTGACCACGGGTTTGACCCCCCTGGGTCAATGACATGTGGGCCCTGCCCGCAAGTCAAACTCAGTTTAGGTGTTAATTTAATGTTAATTAGTTAATTAGTTTAGTCACTGACATGTGGGCCCTGGCCCCACTGACAGCTAATTAGTTTTAGTTAACTCTAATTAACTCAGTTAATTAGCTGTGACACTGACATGAGGGTCCCACTGGTCAGGTTTGACCTGGACTGGCCCTGTTGACTGGCTGACGTCAGCATGATGTCATGCTGACGCAGTAAAGGTTTTTCTGGAATTTTTAGATATAATAATAATTCAGGAAATTCCAGAAAATACCCAAAACTTCTAAAAATCATATAAAATCAACCATAGCTCAGATGGAAAAGATTTATATATGAAAAATGATCAGAAAAATCCAATCTATCTAATGGCACTGGTTTCATGCATGTTTGAACAAGTTAACTTGCTGTTTATATCAAAAACATGATAATGCACTTATTTAAATAATAGTTTGAATTTCAATTTGAATCCTTGATTCAAATAGGTTCAAACCCCTCTGGTCTTAGTTGCATTAGCCAACACACATGCATCTTGCCATGTCATAAACATGCATCATATTGTTGCATTTGTTTGTTAATGATAGTATCGTCGGTATTTTCCTGTGTTAGGTCCTGCTCCCGAGGATACTGCTGCGTATCCAGTTGAAGAGCAGTACCCGACAGCTACCTTGTCAGGCAAGCAATCATTGATCATTCCGATACAACCCAATCTTCTCGCTCCTGCTCTCTTTTACTGCATTAAGGCAACAACGCGTGAACTGCTACTTGCTGCGGTAGTTGAACCCTATTCCCTTGCATGACCTGTCATTGCCACAGTAAATAGTTGAAACCCACTAGCATGTGTAGGAGTTGATTGAGCCATGTGATGTGTGATCCACCATGCTATTTGTTTATGTTGCCTGCTATGCTTAGAGTTGTGTCTGGTCTGATTCATCTGGGTGATGAATCAGAGTGAAACAATCTTTCGATAAAGAGAAGGAAGTGTGGAATACGCTTGGTAAAGGTATCGATGAAAGGCCATGTAGGAGTACATGGTGGGTTGTTTCATTGGAATCGTCCATAGGACCCGAGATCTGTATGTGTGGTTCAAGTTACAGCTACTACCATGCATTGGGATCCTTAATTGACCCTCTCGGCTTATTAATTACCCTTGATCTCTGTCCAGGAGTTGCAACTAGTTTCTGGTGTTTATAGCTTACTGGAGGTCGTGCACAACGCTGACCCTCGGGGTGGGTTGTGATGCGACAGGTACGTGGCACGGTGTACCGGTTGCCTGTTTGGTGACTCGGGAACCCTGTACACATCGTTTGGGGCCGTGAGCGACACCCCGGCCGGATCTCCCCACGGATGGAACCCAAATAGGCGATAAACCTGGACGAGAGACTTGTGTAGTTAGTCAGGTCGTGGCCGACACCCTCGCTGGGCTTCCGCTTGAAGGTTGCCGAGTACACGCCGAGTAAACGGCGATAAGCGGTGGAAGCGTGTGTGAAGAAGTACACCCCTGCAGGGTTATCAAACTATTCGAATAGCCGTTGTTCGCGGTACGAACTACTTGGTTAATCTTACAGTTCATAGACAAGTTGATGGATACTACTAAAAGCCTCAAGATAAGCGTGAGTGCCGTGGATGGCCCTTCCGTAGGATGACGGAAGAGGATCCTCGGTAGTGTATTGATGTGGTGATTAGTGGACTCGTGTTCGTAATAACATCTTGCAATCTGTTGGAAGTTGTAGTATAGGTTAGCCAAGGTCAAAGCTGGCATTCTGCTATAAACTCCACTACCCCCTTGATAATGTTGCATGTATGTTAGGTTCTGTGGTAAGACTTGCTGAGTACCTTTGTACTCATGTTTGCTTAATAACTGTTGCAGAGGAGAACCCTGCCCCTGCTGATGGGTTCTACATAGACGTTGACGTCGACGAGTAGCTTGACACCCAGACGGTGATCTGGAGCTTGTGAAGGGCCTTGTAGATAGTCAGGCTACACCAAGCCTGTTTTATTTTCTAAGTTGTCTGTACTCAGACATGTAGCTTCCGCTTGTGCTTGTATGACTGTATGACTTGAGTGTTGGGTCATGTGACCCCTACCTGTATGACTATGTTATGTATGGCTCTTGGAGCCTTTTAAATAAAGTACTTTGAGTCATAGAGTTCTATTGTGATGCAATGTTGTATTTGCACATATTGAGCATATTGCGTGAATGATTGAAATGCTTGGTATGTGTGGGATCCGACACCTAGTTGTTTTCCTTTGGTAGCCTATCTTACAGGGAAATGCCTCCTAGTGATTCCAATGAGCCTTGGTAGCTTGCTACTGCTCGGAACACGTAGGCTGGCCGGCATGTGTCCTTCTTCGTTCCTGTGTCTGTCCCTTAGGGGAAATGTCACGCGTTGTTCCTTTAAGTCCATGTAGCTTGCTATGACTTGGGTTCATACGTTGATGACCGACACGTTCGTTGCTGGGTCATGGATGCATGTCTCTGTAATTTAGTGCCACTTTTGGTTTATAACTAGCCATGTCGGCCCGGGTTCTCTGTTATATGGATGCTAGCGACACTGTCATATACGTGTGCCAAAATGCGCAAACGGTCCCGGGCCAGGTAAGGTGGCACCCGTGGGGTTACCGTGCGTGAGGCCGCAAAGTGATATGACGTGTTACAGCTAGATCGGTGTGACTTAGGATCGGGGTCCTGACAGCGTTGGCATCAGAGCTGGACTGCCTGTAGGTTTCTCAAGCCAAACTGGTCGATGTTGAGTCTAGAAAAATTCTTAGTTATATGTAGGGGAATTGATTGTGGAAGGGAACGTAAGGCTCTTTTTACTCCTTTACCTTATGCCCTTCTGATCTGAGTCTGTCTATTCTTTCTACGGGGATTTAGGACTAGGCCTCTTATCCTTACTAGGTTCACGTGTTACTAATCCGTAGACTCTTAGGATTTTTGGTTTCAAGCCTCAGTTCAGTTTCTATCCTTTTGAGTATGATGATTATTGAACCGGAACCTTGATATGGAATTGTTGAGTGGCTATGCTATCATTTGTATGATGTCTCAAATCTCCGTTTGAGCATTTACAGTTGTTATGCTGCCCGATTTCTTCCAGAAACACTAATGCCTTGCATTATTTCGTGTTTCAGATGTCTGGCCGCATTCCTCACCAAGTGGTTCGTTTGACTCGGTGCATTAATGTGCCCGGTCACACGGCCATGCTAGTCCGTGTGATGACTGAGACCGGTTATCGCTGGTATCCTGAATACACTGTGGAGGAACAGTATCGGGATTTTAATCAAAGTCAGTGTTTATGCACAGTCCGGATATACCCCTCATATCCCGGAGCAAATGATCCCATCCATTGGTCTTATGGACTCGGGATTACCATCGAGATGGCAGTGCAGGATGCCTCTTATTCGATGATGACCATTCTCCGTGCTAGGCATGCCCTGTTGCTGAACACTGAGTTCTGTTACATGCCAGCTTCACTCCCCGGAGAAGAAGGCTACTACACTGGTCTGTATACTGATGCTGCTCATGAAGAGCCACTGCTTCAGACTACTGTTCAGATGTTGGAGGATAGGGACCGTGAGGTCCGTGCCCTCCGAATGGAACTGTATAACACCCGAGCCGCTCACCGGACTACTTTGACACGGCTTGCACCTGCTATGCACGCCGGATATCTGGACATGCGGGATTTGTATCCTGTGCGGACTCGTCTGCCTGATCGCATGGATTGGCGTGACGTTGGGGTATTACACCTCCACGTGGGCGTCGGTTACCACCAGCATCGGGACCGAGACCACACCCATGCCCTTATGGTCCACAACCTTCGAGTGCTCGCGAGTTCCAAGATCCGTCTGTACCACTTCCAGGCTACGGTGGTAATCTTTACGAGGATTACTACGCGAATGTCTGAGCTAGTCCGTGGTAGTAGTAGTATTGTAATAGTTGTATTTCCACCGTCCTGTGTGTCTTGTGGAATATGACTAGTGTGTACTGAATTCCGGAGGTGTAGTTAAATAATGTATAGTAGCCTGGAATGCCTCTGATGGGATGTATCGTCTTTCACCGCAGTTGTACTTAGCCTTGGCTTGTACTAAACTTTGTTTGGTGTGTATGACCACTGGTGTATATATAGCAGTTCCTATATTACCATGTCGTACGGATGAACATCTCTGCATTCTGTGTCATCCATTACATTCTGCACTTCTATGTCAAATTTTGCCATCCTTGTCTAAACCGTTGTTTTGTTTTTCCTAGGATGGTCAACACTCGCAACACTCCTGCTGCTCAGGAGCAGGGTGAGGCTAGTGGGGCTAGAGATGGAAATATGCCCCAGCCACCCTCCTTGGCGGAAGTTATGCTTGAAGCAGAACGGAACAAGAGAGAGACCAACCGTCTGCTGGAACGCATAGAGCAAAACACTGGGTTCCGCCAGAGGAATGACGTGGTGTCAATCCACGATTTTATCAAGATGTGTCCACCGAAGTTCCATCACTCCACTGAACCTCTGGATGCTGATGACTGGCTACGTAGTATCACCCACAAGCTACACTCTGCCCGTGTGGCCGAAGCTGACAAGGTTATCTACGCCGCCTACCATCTTGAGGGCCCTGCCAGTCTTTGGTGGGAAAACTTTGAAGCTATGCGTCCTGCTGGCCAAGTCACTACCTGGGTTGAGTTCAGTGAGGCATTCCGTGAACATCACATTCCGGAAGGTCTCATGGATCGCAAGCGGGAGGAATTCTGCAATTTTACCCAGGGCCGTCTGACTGTGGATGGCTACAGTCGTGACTTTGGTAATCTGGCACGCTATGCACCTGAGGAAGTATCCACCGATGCCAAGAAACAGGCGAGGTTCCGCAAGGGACTCAGCCCTGAACTTCGTCGTGATCTACGTCTGCACGAGTGCGCCTCTTTCCAGAAGTTGGTTAACAAGGCTATCAGTGCTGAGACAGGCCAGACCGACTTCGAGGCCACCCGCAAGCATACTCGAGACCTTGGTTCCTCATCCGGCTCTGGTTCTCACAAGCGCCGTGTATGGGTTCCTAACACTGCTCTGCCACCCAAGTATACACCGAGGCCATCCTATGAGGCGCCTCGTCCAACTCTACAGTTTGCACCTGCTAAGACCTATGGAGGTCCACCCTCCAACTTTGCTCCACGCACCACCACTGTGACATGTTTCAAGTGTGGAGAACCGGGACACTACATGCGTGATTGTCCCCAGAACCAGCCAGGAAAACCCGTTGGCCGTGGTAAGCCAACCGGCAAGGTGAACTATGTTAAGCCAATCCCCACTACACGTGGTCATGTCAACTACGTTTCTGCTGAAGAAGCCTATGAGGATCCTAACGTCGTCCTTGGTACGCTTCTCGTAAACTGCCATCCGGCATCTGTTCTTTTCGATACTGGAGCATCCCATTCGTTCATATCTGAAAGCTATGCTCGATTGCACAACATGACTTTTTGTGACATGCCTACTTCCATGGTTATTCAAACTCCTGGTTCAAAGTGGCAAACCTCTAGGGTAAGCCATGGAAATGAAATCCTTGTCGATAGACTTGTTTTCCTTGCATCCTTAATCGCTCTCAAGTCCTCGGACATAAATATCATTTTGGGTATGGATTGGATGACAACCCATTACGCCAAAATTGACTGTTTTACTAGGACCGTTCAACTTACACATCCATCCGGCAAGATAGTCAATGTCTTGACTCGAATGGCTGAACGTCAGCTCTACTCTCTTAATGCCAGCCCTCTACCAGAACTCGAAGATATCCCGGTAGTCTGTGACTTTCCGGATGTTTTTCCAGAAGAACTGCCAGGAGTTCCACCTGACAGAGATGTCGAGTTCGTGATAGATCTTATCCCTGGAACTGTCCCAATCTCTAGGAGACCTTATAAGATGGCACCACTAGAATTAGCTGAGCTAAAGAAACAACTCGATGAGTGCTTGCAAAAAGGTTTCATCCGTCCTAGCTCTTCCCCTTGGGCTTGCCCCGTCCTCTTCGTCAAGAAGAAGGATGGAACGGAGCGGATGGTTGTAGATTACCGACCTGTCAATCTGGTCACCATAAAGAACAAGTATCCGCTTCCCAGGATCAACGATCTGTATGATCAGCTCGCTGGATCCTCAGTCTTCTCTAAGATGGATTTGAGGTTGGGCTACCATCAAATCAAAATCAAGAACGGGGACATTCCTAAAACGGCTTTCGTTACTCGTTATGGCCAATACGAGTACACCGTCATGTCCTTCGGATTAACCAATGCCCCAGCTACCTTTTCTCGGTTAATGAATTCTATATTCATGGAGTACCTGGATAAATTCGTCGTGGTATACCTCGATGATATACTCATTTTCTCCAAGAACAAGGAAGATCATGCCGAGCATTTAAGGCTGGTATTGACGAAACTTCGAGAGCACCGCCTTTATGCCAAATTCTCCAAATGTGAATTTTGGTTGCCAGAAGTAACCTATCTAGGTCATGTAATCTCTGGCAAGGGTATTGCTGTCAATCCCGAGCGAGTTCAAGCCGTCCTTGATTGGACTCCCCCTGAATCGGTCAAGCAAGTTAGGAGTTTTCTTGGCTTAGCGAGCTATTGCCGACGTTTCGTCGAGAACTTCTCCAAGGTTGCTAAACCTCTAACCGAACTCCTCAAGAAAGATAAAAAGTTTGAGTGGACCCCACAGTGCGAGTCCAGTTTTCAGGAACTGAAAAGACGCCTGACATCTGCACCTGTACTGGTACCACCAGATTTTTCCAAGGATTTTATAATCTATTGCGACGCCTCGCGACAAGGACTGGGTTGCATTCTAATGCAAGATCGTCAAGTGATTGCATACGCATCCCGACAGTTGCGTCCACATGAGGATAATTATCCTACTCATGATCTAGAGCTTGCAGCTGTAGTCCATGCCCTCAAAACATGGCGACATTACCTTCTTGGTAATCGCTGTGAAATTTTCACTGATCACCAAAGCTTGAAGTATATCTTCACCCAACCGGATTTGAATCTCAGGCAAAGACGTTGGGTTGAGTTGCTCACCGACTACGATTTAGGAATCACTTATACTCCTGGAAAGGCCAATGTCATGGCTGATGCACTAAGTCGTAAGTCTTATTGTAACAATTTAATGTTACAACAAAGTCAACCACTTCTCCACGAGGAATTTCGTAAGCTTAACCTTCACATTGTTCCTCGAGGATTCCTTTCCACCTTGGTGGCGAAACCTACCCTTTTGGATCAAATCATAGTTGCCCAGTGTCGGTGTACTAAGGTAGGGGTACCTCAGTACCCCAACTTGTGCACGGGCAGTTGCAGCTTCCCGCGGCAAGGTTTACTGCGTGCTCGCCGGAAACCTTCCTGCCTCCTATTAAACCATTCAAAAACAAAGTATACAAGACTGAAGATCGAGACCCCGGCAAGAGGAGCTTGCCGGGAAGGCCGTACCAGGCTCAAGGCTGTTCCACTAACACAAGACCCTGGCAAGAGGAGCTTGCCAGGAAGATTAGAAGATATTGCCTCGGCGCTATGCGCGCCCCGGCAAGGGGCCCGGGGAGCGGCAAGTTCCCGGGCCCGGCGAGATCAAGGCCCCGGCAAGGCGCTTGCCGGGGAAGCTACGCTGTGTGCCCGCGCTCCAGCTCATCGGCCCACGCGTCGCCCTGGGGCCTAACCAGGGACGCGTGGCGGACGGCTGTGCAGCCTGGGGTACACGGTGGCGCACCACGGTGATGGACCCGTCGCCGTGGCGGACGAAGACGCTAAGGCGGGAGCTTTTGGGGTCGACGGCGACGGGCATTGAATGCCCTTGTCCCCCACTGTTAAAGTAGGTATAGACCACTGTAGCTCCACTGTTCCCGCACTGTTACAACTACCACCTCTTTTACATTTTTACCCCTTTCTCCTACGTTGACACCTGTCGGTGACCCCTTTGCATTATAAAAGGAGGCCCATGCACAACGTGGAGGGGGTTCGAAACCTAGATTACTCTCACGCACGGGGTAGCTGCTTCTTCAAGCTCCCGAGCGCTCAACTCAATACACAACCAAGCAGGAGTAGGGTTTTACGCATCCGTGCGGCCCGAACCTGGGTAAAACTGCCCGCGCGTCTGCCTCGATCTGCTCTTTGTGCTCCCTCCGCCCTCGTACCGCACAGACAAGGGGCTCCGGTCCCATAGGTGTTCGTGGCGGACAGTTTCCCCCGACATCTTTGGCGCGCCAGGTAGGGGGCGTCGAGGTTGTGCGAACCTGATCCGGCTTTCGCGCGGGCGCATTCTTCATCAACCTCTCCAGTCTCATCAGCAACTTCATCAGCAACAACTCCATGGCCCCGAAGAAGAAGCCTTCGGAGGTCGGAGGCCCGTCTGCGTCTCATCCGCCGCCACCAGAGCCAACGGTGGGCGGGGGAGACGCCGTCGGAAGGGTGGTTGCCGGTGAGGACACTCACGGTGCCACCAGATCCAAGAACAAGACGGATGACCGGACCTCGGTCTCCGTGGACGCGCCGCGTCCATCACAGCACACGATGACCCCGCAGCGCCATACCACGGGAGGTGGTATCCGCTTGCTGGGACAAGGCCAAACTGGAGGTTCGCGGGACGCCCCGGACCCCCGTCCGGGCACGAGCAAAGCGAAGGCGCCGGCGCGGGACCCCGCTCCTTCTAACGTCGTTAGAAGTCCGAGCGTATCCCGCTCCTCGCACCGCTCGCCCGCGTTCCCCACTACTCCGGCAGAAGCGCTCGCAAGGGCGCAGCTGCTTCTCGATTTTCCTCCGGCGGCTGACAAGGCCGAAGAATGGAGGGCCACTATCCGGAGCCTGATAGACTTCGCCAACAACGACTCCCCGCAGCAGCCGTCGGCCTCGCGGCCGCGGCAGGTTGAGAAGACGAAGGCTATCGGCGACAAGACTGCCGGGGGTGCGACAAGCGTGCACTCCCCGCCGCAGAAGCAGAAGACGCCGCCCCGCCGGAACAACCCCGACGACGGCTCCACAGCCTCGTCGGACCCGCGGGCCCGTCGGGACCAGCGCCAGGTCCTCGACGACCGGCGAGATGAAGACGCTCGGACCACGATCGAGCGCCGCCGAGAAGCTCGGCGACAATCCGACAAGAGAGCTGGGAACACTGTCGACGCACCCGCGCCCGGTGAACCAGGCGACTTGCCGTACGCGGCAGGCTGCCCTGCGTTCACCCGCGAGCTGCGGCGCGTCCAGTGGCCCAGCATGAAGAACTTTAAGCCCGACGTACCGGAGAAGTACGACGGCAAGACGCACCCCTCGGAGTTTCTCAGCGTCTACACTATAGCAGTGCAAGCTGCCGGGGGGCGCGACGAGAAGATCTTAGCCAACTACTTCCCGCTCGTGCTGAAGCCGAACGTCCGTTCGTGGCTCATGCACTTGCCGGAAGGCTCTATCTCTTCTTGGGCCGACCTCTGCCATCAGTTTGTTGGCGCCTTCACCGGCGGCCACAAACCCCATGGCCAGGAGAGCGATCTCCACATTTTGGCCCAGAAGGAAGGCGAACCCCTGCGCAAGTATATCCAACGCTTCAGCCGGGTACAGCACAACATCCCAGACGTTCACCCTGCCGCGGTTATCAGCGCGTTCCATCAGAACGTGCGTAACCGCCGCATGCGTGAGGAGATGGCGATGACCAAGATCAGGGACGTCAGCGAGCTCTACGCTCTTGCCGACAAGTGCGCCCGTGCAGAAGAGGGGAGGAAACTCCCCGGGGAGGATGCTGGCGCAGGGGGAAGCGACAGCGACGACGCCGCCCCGGCAAAGAAGAGCCGGCGGCGGAACAACAGGAAGAAGGGCAAGAAGGAAGTGCTTGCCGTCGAGAAGTCCGGCAAGGAGGCCCCCGCCAAGCAAGCGCAGGCTGGCGGCTCCGGCAAGGAGCCTGCCCCTGCGGCGGCGGCCGACAAGCCGGGTAGCTCCGACAAGCAATACTGTAAGATTCACCGCACCAAGGGTCACGACCTTTCCAACTGCAAGCGCGTCGAGTACCTCGTCGAGCAACAAAAAGCTGAGTACGAGAGGCGCGACAAGGAGAAGGCCCAAGGTGGCGGGGAAGAGCCCAGCAAGAAGCGGCCATTCAATGGCCGGGGAGGACACCGCGGCAAGGCCAAGCAGCGGCAAGGAGATCGACCTCCCCGGGGCCGCGACAACGACGAAGACGACGATGAAGACATGGAGGACGACGAGAACAGCGAGCAGGAGTTCCAGAAGGCCACGGAGGTCCTGTGCGTCGACGGTGGCGCCTCCCTGCACACCTCCCACCGCCAGCTGAAACAGTGGGTGCGTGAGGTGAATGCAGCGGAGCCGCCCGTGGAGTCGCGCAGGCTCCTCAAATGGTCCTGCACGCCCATCGTTTTTGACCTTGAGGATCACCCTGACCGCACCACGGCGGTCGGGTGCTTGCCGATGCTGGTTTCCCCCACCATCCGCAACCTCAAGGTCACCAAAATGTTGGTTGACGGCGGGGCCGGGCTGAACTTGATCTCCTCTGCTGTGATCAAGAAGCTCCAGATTCAGGACGGCGAGCTCGAGGAGACCGGTTCATTCCAAGGAATCAACCCGGGAAGGAGCAAGCCCAAGGGAAAGATTACTCTGCCGGTGACCTTTGGCGGGGAGCTCAACTTCAGGACTGAGCGCATCACTTTTGACGTTGCCGATATTCCATTGCCTTACAATGGAATACTCGGCCGTCCCGCCCTCGCCAAGTTCATGGCAGCTTCCCACTATGCCTACAACGTGCTGAAGATGCCGGGGCCGATAAGCGTCATCACTGTCCATAGCGACAAGAAAGATGCGCTTATTTGCGCCGACAAGATTTACCGGGATGCGGCAGCTGCGGCCGAGAAGGATACTCTTGCCGCTGAAGCTCCCGGGGGGAAGAAGACGAAGACCAAGTCCGGCAAGTGCTCTGGGACCCACTCCGGCAACCGCACCTCTTCGGAGTGCTGCGCCGCCGTCGAAGACGTTCCATCGAGCTCCACCGGCAAGAGCAAGAAAGGGATGGCTGCTCCTCCGGCAACAAAGAAGGTGACCGCAAAGGAGGATGGCACTGGTGGTACCTTCACCATCAGTGCCACCCTTGACAGCAAATAGGAAAGCGCGCTCGTCGCCTTCCTGCGGGCGAATGTCGATGTGTTTGCTTGGCAACCATCTGACATCCCCGGCGTTCCTAGGAAGGTGATTGAGCACAAACTTGCTGTCTGTCCTCATGCGCGGCCCATCAAGCAAAAAGTGAGAAAGCAAGCCGTGGAGCGCCAAGAGTTCATCAATGAGGAGATCAAGAAACTAGAGGCAGCAGGCCTAGTTAGAGGTGTGATCCATCCGACGTGGTTGGCAAACCCAGTCGTCGTGCGCAAGGCCAACGGGAAGTGGAGACTGTGTATAGACTTCACTGATGTCAATAAAGCATGTCCCAAGGATCCCTTCCCTTTGCCGCGCATTGACCAGATCGTTGACTCCACCGCCGGATGTGAGCTACTCTGTTTTCTTGATGCATACTCAGGCTATCATCAGATTTTCATGGCCAAGGAAGATGAAGAGAAGACTGCGTTTATCACTCCATGTGGCACCTTTTGCTTTATCCGCATGCCATTTGGATTGAAGAATGCGGGCTCAACTTTTGCAAGGGTAGTGTACACTGCTTTTGAGCCACAGATCCACAGGAATGTAGAAGCCTACATGGATGACATCGTGGTGAAGAGCAAGAGCAAAGAAACACTGATTCAAGACTTGGAAGAAACGATTCAGAACCTGCGCAGGATACAGCTCAAGCTGAACCCCGAGAAGTGCGTCTTTGGAGTTCCCTCCGGCAAGCTTCTCGGGTTCTTTGTATCACAGAGGGGGATTGAGGCCAACCCCGACAAGATTAAAGCCATCGAGCAGATAGAAGCCCCGAAGCGCGTCAAGGATGTCAGAAGGCTTGCAGGTTGCGTTGCTGCCCTCAGTAGGTTCATTTCAAAATCCGCAGAACGCGCCCTACCTTTCTTCAAAATCTTGAAGAAGGCAGGTCCCATGAAGTGGACTCCGGAAGCGGAGGCGGCGTTGCAGGATTTGAAACGGTACCTGTCCTCCACTCCTACACTTGTCGCACCTAAACCACAGGAAAAGTTGTTGCTATACTTAGCGGCAACCAACCAGGTGGTTAGTGCTGCGTTAGTAGCGGAGAGGGAGTCCGACGAGGAGTCAGCATCACCGGCAAGCGAATCTAGCGACAAGCAGGGGGCTGTCCCGACAAGCTCTGGCCCCGACAAAGAAGATTCTGCGCAGGAACAAGGAGAGGTGCGGAAGAAGATGGTGCAGCGCCCAGTGTATTTTGTAAGTTCCCTTCTCCAGGGAGCTAGATCAAGGTACTCTGGTGTGCAAAAATTGCTTTTCGGCCTCCTCATGGCCTCGAGAAAGCTGCGCCACTACTTCCAAGCCCATGAGATAACGGTGGTCACTCGCTTTCCGTTGAAGAGGATATTGCACAATCCAGAGGCAACAGGCAGGATCGTCGAGTGGGCACTGGAGCTGTCAAGCTTTGGACTCAAGTTTGAAAGTACTTCAACCATACAGAGCCGAGCTTTGGCAGAATTCATCGCTGAGTGGACCCCAACGCCAGAAGAAGAAGTTCAAGAAACGAGCGTACCCGTGCAAGAAGCGACAAGTGAATGGGTAATGTATTTTGACGGTGCCTTCTCGCTGCAAGGCGCCGGTGCCGGCGTGGTACTCATCGCGCCCACCGGAGAGCACCTCAAATATGTTATCCAGATGCACTTTCCCAGGGAGCAGGCGACAAACAACACTGCAGAATATGAAGGCTTGCTTGCCGGCCTCAGGATTGCGGCCGAACTTGGGATCAGGAAGCTGATTGTTCGCGGAGATTCTCAGTTGGTGGTCCGACAAGTTAACAAAAGCTACCAGAGTCCTTTGATGGAGGCATATGTCGATGAAGTGAGAAAGCTTGAAGAGCACTTTGAAGGTTTGCAGATGGAGCACGTCCCAAGAGCCCAAAATGAGATTGCAGATGGCCTTTCAAAGTGCGCCGCAATGAAGTTACCTGTGGAACCGGGGACCTTTTTGCTCAAGCTGACTCAACCATCAGTTACACCATCAATCGGGCAGTCCAAGAAGAGAAAGTTGGTCTCCGGCGACTACTTGCCGGCGGATCTTCCTGAACCCGCCGCCAAAGTTCCCAAGATCAACAACAACGCTGAGGAACAGTTTGCTCCTGCGAGCCCTCGGGCTTGTACAGTTGAAGCAAGTGTTCCCGACAAGCCTCGCCCCGGCGAGCTTGCCGGGGGACCGTCAGCTCCGACAGGACCAGAGGTCCTTGCCGTAGAAGCTGAGGTTCCCGCAGCGGCCCTCGAGCCTTTAGTCCTTGCCGTCGAGCCCCGGGCTCCGGCATGGGCACAGCAGATCGTCCGTTTTCTGCAAACTGGAGAACTTCCCGACGACCCTCAAGAAATAGAGAAGATAACCAGGCAGTCAAGTATGTATCAGTTTGTGGATAACGAGCTGTACAGAAGAAGACTCAACGGTGTCAGGTTGAAATGCATCTCCAGAGAAGATGGACAGAAGCTGTTGGCAGAAATACACGGAGGCATATGCGGCCATCATATTGGCGCAAGGGCACTTGCCGGAAAAGCTTTCCGGCAAGGGTTCTTTTGGCAAGAAGCCCTCCAAGATGCAACTGCACTAGTAACCAAGTGTGAAGCGTGCCAATTCCATGCGAAGCAAATTCATCAGCCAGCTCAAGCTCTCCAAACAATCCCTTTGTCATGGCCCTTCTCGGTCTGGGGGCTCGATATCCTCGGCCCTTTCCCTCGCGCTGTCGGGGGCTTTGAGTACTTGTACGTTGCGATCGACAAGTTCACAAAGTGGCCAGAAGTGGAGCCAGTGAGAAAGGTGACAGCACAGTCAGCAGTCAGGTTCTTCAGGTCGATTGTTTGCCGTTTCGGGATCCCTAACAGGATCATCACCGACAACGGTACGCAATTCACTAGTCGCACCTTCATGCAGTACGTCCAAGACCTTGGCGCCAAGGTCTGTTTCGCTTCTGTTGCTCACCCGAAGAGCAACGGCCAAGCGGAGAGGGCAAATGCTGAAGTGCTGCGCGGACTCAAGACAAGGACCTTTGACAGGCTGCGCAAGTGCGGAAGGAATTGGATAGAGGAGCTCCCGGCGGCTCTTTGGTCAATCAGAACGACACCCAGTCGAGCCACCGGACAGACACCTTTTGCTCTAGTCTATGGAGCAGAGGCAGTTCTCCCCACGGAACTCGTATACGGATCTCCTCGAGTGCTCGCTTATGATGAGCTCGAGCAAGAGCAACTGCGGCAAGATGACGCATTGCTCCTTGAGGAGGGACGTCTCCAGGCTGCTGTACGAGCTGCTCGATACCAGCAAGCTTTGCGTCGCTACCATAGCCGCAAGGTTAAGGCCAGGAGTCTCGAGGAAGGCGACCTTGTTCTTCGGCGTGTTCAGTCCGCCAAGAATTCCAACAAGTTGACGCCGAAGTGGGAAGGCCCTTATCGGGTGAGACAAGTTACGAGGCCCGGCGCTGTCCGCCTCGAGACCGAAGAAGGCTTACCGGTGAGCAACTCCTGGAACATAGAGCATCTTCGCAAGTTTCACCCCTAAGGCGCGGTTGCCGTGATCCGCTCCGGCAACCACCTTTTGTACAAGCATTGCCGCTGTTGCATGTAACCCTTTGTACAAAGCCGGGCGCAGACCCCGTGCAACAGTAAAGAATTCGTGTTTTCGCATCGATTGCCTTTTGCATGCTTCTCTTTGCTATTTGCATGTTTTGTTTGGCATTTGGTGCAACACTTAGACATACGGTAAGCACTATTACGCCGAAAGGCAATATGCTTTTTTTCCTCTCCCTTTCCTTTTCTCTTAAACAGCAGGAACGTTCCTCGCGCACAAGTTTGCCGGGGGGGGAGGAGATGGAGGGGGAACTAAGTGCTGTTCAAGTAAGAAGAGCCTTACCGGAAAGCAAACAACATGAACAAGCAGCATATGAAAGATAAGTTGTTAGAATTTGGCCAGTTCAAATTTTAAAATTTTGGTTGTCTTCCTTGAACGATCACATCTTGTATGGAAAACCTGTGCGCGGAGGAACCTACCCGTAGCTTGCCGCACCCTTATCTTGTTTTCGAGTCCACTCAACGATTTAAGTGAGCTGCGACAAGTGTCGCGCCCTTGCCTCGTTTCCGAGTACACTCAACAAGCTAAGTGCGTTGCGACCAGTTGCGGCAAGGTTGCTTGCCGGCGAAGACCTTGGCCAGCAGGCTGCTCAGAGTCCAGCACTCAGCGCTCGCGACAAGGGCCCCTTGCCGGCAAGCTCCCCGGGAGCGTAGGGTGAAAAACATACAAAGTCAAAGATTGGAACAAGGAAGATAACATTGCACTGATTGATTGAAATAAAACAAGTATATTACAAGGATAACTTGTCGCAATGGACTAACGAGTTCATAACATAATATGCAGCAGTAAAAAGATAAAGATAAATGGGGCCCTAGTCTACGCGGTCGCCTTCCTTCCTGCCAAGCCTTGCCACCTTGGCGATGATGTGGCCGACCTGCTCCTTCAGGGCCTCCGTGTCTGCATCTGCTGGCAGGGTGCGAAGAACGTTTGTGAGATTAATCCCCGGGTTGCGGTACACGATCTTCGTCAAGACCCGCTCCAGAGTTCCCGCGCAGAGACGGCGCGACTCCTCGGCCAGCTGCGCGGGGATGCGGTTCCGGAGACCTGCAAGGGCTGGAGCGACGCCTCTGAAGAAGAGGCTGAGCTTGGCGCTGTGCGGGAGATCTGGATCCGGCGAGTAGATAAGATGTTCGACCTTCAAAGCAAGCAACTCCTGGTCAATGTTGGACGCAGAAGAAACCAGCTCTTCGGTCCACACCTCAATAGTCTGCCGGAAGAGCTCGGAGGCCTTGTTGACGCTCTCCATCAAGGTTCGCTCCTTGCGGAGCTCATCCTTCAGCTTGGTCTCCTGGGCCCGAGCAGCATCAAGCGATTCCTTCAGGGTGGTGACCTTCAGCTCCAAGTCTTCAATGGAATCCTTGGCGGCCTTCAGCTCGTCACCCCTCTGGGACAAACACACCTGGAGCTCTGAGTTGGTGTGAGCATCCTTCTCGCGCTCCAGGATGAGCGCGCCAACCTTCTCGGCGCTCACCTTCATCGCCTTCTCCAGTTGTTCAACCTTGGCGGCGAGCTCTTTCTTGGCGTCCTCCGCGGCAGCCGCGGCGGCCTTCGCCTCTTTCAGCTCCCCGCCAAGGGCAGCCTCGCGAGCGGCAAGGTCTTCTTCATGAGAATCCAGATCCACCTTCCGCTGCGCGAGCTCTCCCTCTCGCCGGGACATCTCCACCCCGGCGAGGCGCTGCTGTTCATCGGCTTCGGCCCTCTCAAGTACCCACTCTTGGTACTCGCCGGCGAGACGCTCTCGCTCCTCCGCCACCTGGCGGAGAGCGGCCTGGTTGGCGGCGCTGAGCTCCGCCGCACGCTTCTCCATCTCCGCCGCGGCCTTGGCGGCAAGAGCCTCCCGGGAAGCGAGCTTTGCTTGCCTAGCCCGGTAAAGGGCCAGGAGTTGATGAAGCAATCGCTCCTCCTCGGGCCCCTCACCTCCACCGGGCGCCTGGACGATCTTCAGGCCTGCGGAGGCGAGGACCTCTCCGTCGAACGCCTCGCCCTCCGCAGGAGCCCGCGACGAAGACCCCCACGGCATCTGGATGAAGACGCCATTGGGGGCCTCGAGATAGAACCTTTGCTCCTCGCCGGCGGAGGGACCGGTGGCCGGCGCAGCATCCGATGCTCCCGCCACCTCCGGGTCGGCGGTGCGGCCACCGTCCCCCTCCCCGGCCGCTGCATCCGCAGCCGGAGCAGTCTCTTGCGCGGCCGGCTCGGCGGCCTCGCCCACCTCCTCGACAACTGGAGCGTCGCCGCCGCCGCCCTGCGCGTCCTCCTCCTCGAGGATAATTACCTCCGTCTCCATAGGCACAGGAGGAGGAAGATCTAGAAAGAAGAAGAAGACAAAGGAATTCAAGACCCAAGCAAATATCCAAAAAAGATACAAGCCAAGAAGACAAGTTACAAAGGTTACCTTGGCGGACGTCCTCAGCGGCGGGCTCCCTCGCCGGGGAGCTCGGCCTCGTCGGGGTAGTCGCCCTCGCCGGGGGACTTGGCCTTGGCGAGGTGGCCGCCCTTGCCGGGCTGCTAGTCCTTGGCGGAGTACCCGCCCTTGACGGAGCACTCTCCCTTGCCGGAGAGTCCTGCCTTGGCGGGGATGGCGGTGCCTGCAGCTCCTCGGCGGTGGTCTCCGGGCGCTCTTCCCGCTGCGGCTCCTCCTCTGCACGGAACAAGACAAGAAACGTCAAAACATGAAGATAAAGTCAAAAGCCTCAGACGCACCCCGACAAGCAAAAAGAAAGAACCCCAGACTTACGCTGGGGGCTGCGCTGCGGGCTGCGCTGGGGGCTGCTCATCGGAGCAGCGCCAGAGTCCGGCAGGCTCGGCTCCGGCGCGCCCTCCGCTGCCGCCGCTGCCGAGTCCTCCGCGACCTCGGCCTCGGGCACCTTGGCCTTCTTCGCGGCGCGATGGGCCAGGGTCCTGAAACCAGAACAGAAGATAGAGTTAGCATCAACAGAAGCTCAAGACAAGAATTAAGAAGATGAAGAATCACGGATCCTTACTCCTGGTCTTCCTCGTCGTCCTCGCTCAGGGCGGAGAAGTCATACTCCACCGTGGGCGCGTCGACGCGAGGAGCGGGAGGCGAAGACTCCCTCGCGCGCTTGGTGCTCACCGGGGCTGGGGGCTGCGAAGACCCAGCCCCTGTGGCTGCCGGCGCCCGGGGGGCGGGCGGAGCCGCTGCTCCGCTCCGAGAAGACCCCTGCCGGCTCGCTGCCGGCCTGCGGGGCGCCTCCGTCGTGGTCCGCGCCCGGCCCGCCTCCGCTGCGGCTGGTGCGCCGGACGGCCTTGGCGCGGCTTGACTCCCCCGGGGAGCCGCCCGCCGAGGTGGCTGTTGCCGGGGCGCCTGTGCCCTTTCCCCCGTCGCCGCCTTGCGGAGGCGCTTTGCCGGGGACTCCTTCGGGCTTGCCGGGGGCGGGGAGCTCTCCGACGAGGAGAGGTCGTCGGCGTATAACTCCGTAGATCCGCCGGAATCTTCGGCCTCCTCCTCCTCCTCCTCCTCTGCCTCGGCCGGCTCGCTGGGCCCAGCATCCAGCGCTGCGGCCCTCTTCCCCTTGGCGCCTCCGCCCCTCGCGGCGCCTCTGCTTCCTCCGGCGGTTCCTTCCCTTGCCGCGGCCTCCGTCGCGATCCCATGGATCCCGGAGTGCCTCAACGAGGGGACCCCGGTGAGCGCGTCGGGTGGGAGGTTCAGCAACCGCCGGATCTCCGCCTCTTCCGCCTGGGTGGACGCCTCCTCGGCCTCCGCCTCCTCCGGCGAAAACCCGAAGACTCCTGCCGCCGCGGCTGCGGCGGCCTCCTCAGCCCGAGAAGCTATGTAGGCGATTTCCTGGTCGGTGGTGTCCCGCGTATGCAGCTTGAGGTCCTCCTTGTTACTCGCCACCTCGACGAGGTTGTCGTAGAAGTTGAGGACGTCGATGGGCTTCGGGGCGATCCACGAGCGGTCCAAGCCATGCGAGTCGCACATCGGCATCATGGCAAGGATTCGGTCCCTCGCGGCGTTGTTGCAGAGTGGCACCACTTCCCGGGGAGTCCTGAACCACTCGGGGTGCGCCGGGTCGTACTTGAAGAGCTCTCGTACCATCCCGCGCAGCTCCAGAGTGGTGAAGTTAAAATTAAGCCCGGGGCGCAGCCTCATGATGTCTGCCGGGCCGCCGTACAACCAGGCCGGCCTCTTCCGGTCTTGGAGAGGGGCGATGCGCCGGCGGAGGAAATCTGCGCCCACCTCGGCAACTGACAGCCGGGCCAGCCGAAGACGGAGGATCCGGACAAGAGCGATGTCGAGCTTGACGTCGTCGGAGTCTAGTTCGCTCCAATCTCTGCCGCGCGCGATAGGCGTCGTGCGCGGCGCAGTAAAGGCTTGCGGCTGGTCCTCTACAATCCAACACCATTCAGCTCGCCATTCCTCCCACTTGCCGCGGAGCTCCCCCGGCAAGTACGACCCCTTCTTCCCGAGACGGAAGACCCAAGAAATACATCCGGAGAGGGGGGCATCGGCCTCGGCTCTAGGGGTGAAAAAGTGTCTAAAGAGGGCTACGTTGGGGTGGACTCCTATGAAGTTTTCGCACATATGTGCGAAAACGGCCATGGTGAGGATGGCGTTGGGGGTAAAATCAAGCAGATGGAAGCCATACGTGTTCATGATATCACAGAAGAAGTTCGAAAAAGGAGGGCAGAGGCCACAGTGGAAAAAGGCAGCAAAGAAATAATACCCGCCGGGATAGTTGTCCTTGGCGGCGGCCGGGTATGCTCGGGTGCGGGGATGCGCGTCGGTGCCCTTGGACCAGAACAAGTAGTACTTGTTCCAGAGTTCTTGCACGCCGAGCCTCGGCGAGAAGACGACGTTCCGCTTCCGGTAAGCAATGAGCTTGGCTGCTTGCTCGGATTTCTCCTTCTTGGACTTCTCCGCTTTCCCCTTGTCGGCCTTTGGGGCCATGGCGGACGCGGCGGAAGGAAGGGGACGAAGAGCTAGGCGGCGGCGGAGCTGTGGAGGCGGAGCGCAAGAAGGAATCTTTTTGCAGGAAGAAGACGACGTAATGAGAGCACAGGGAGGGGAACCGCGCCCGCTGCCTCTGCTTTTATGGGGGAGTGGGGGGCGTTTCCCCCTTTCCATTAAGAGATCGTGGGCACGTCCCATCCCACGGCGCCGCAATCGACGCGTGCCGTTACCGTGGGGTGCGGCGGATATGGAAGTGGATTCGGCGCGCCGCGGGCCGCGGGTGCCCGTGCACTGTTTTGGGCCTGGCCCAACAGCGCTCGGCACCGTGTGTGGCCCAGGCCCGGGGGCTCCTGTCGGTGTACTAAGGTAGGGGTACCTCAAAACCCCAACTTGTGCACGGGCAGTTGCAGCTTCCCGCGGCAAGGTTTACTGCGTGCTCGCCGGAAACCTTCCTGCCTCCTATTAAACCATTCAAAAACAAAGTATACAAGACTGAAGATCGAGACCCCGGCAAGAGGAGCTTGCCGGGAAGGCCGTACCAGGCTCAAGGCTGTTCCACTAACACAAGACCCTGGCAAGAGGAGCTTGCCAGGAAGATTAGAAGATATTGCCTCGGCGCTATGCGCGCCCCGGCAAGGGGCCCGGGGAGCGGCAAGTTCCCGGGCCCGGCGAGATCAAGGCCCCGGCAAGGCGCTTGCCGGGGAAGCTACGCTGTGTGCCCGCGCTCCAGCTCATCGGCCCACGCATCGCCCTGGGGCCTAACCAGGGACGCGTGGCGGACGGCTGTGCAGCCTGGGGTACACGGTGGCGCACCACGGTGATGGACCCGTCGCCGTGGCGGACGGAGACGCTAAGGCGGGAGCTTTTGGGGTCGACGGCGACGGGCATTGAATGCCCTTGTCCCCCACTGTTAAAGTAGGTATAGACCACTGTAGCTCCACTGTTCCCGCACTGTTACAACTACCACCTCTTTTACATTTTTACCCCTTTCTCCTACGTTGACACCTGTCGGTGACCCCTTTGCATTATAAAAGGAGGCCCATGCACAACGTGGAGGGGGTTCGAAACCTAGATTACTCTCACGCACGGGGTAGCTGCTTCTTCAAGCTCCCGAGCGCTCAACTCAATACACAACCAAGCAGGAGTAGGGTTTTACGCATCCGTGCGGCCCGAACCTGGGTAAAACTGCCCGCGCGTCTGCCTCGATCTGCTCTTTGTGCTCCCTCCGCCCTCGTACCGCACAGACAAGGGGCTCCGGTCCCATAGGTGTTCGTGGCGGACAGTTTCCCCCGACACCCAGCGGTATGATAAAGGCATATCTCGGATCAAGGAGAACATCGCTAGCGGACTCGCTAGAAGTTTCTCTATGGATGATCGAGGTGTAGTGTACTTTGAGAACCGCTTGGTGGTGCCCAAGAAACCACAACTACGACAACTGATTCTCAAGGAGGCTCATGAATCTCCTCGCACGATTCATCCCGGTAGTACCAAAATGTATCAAGACCTACGTCAAAGATTCTGGTGGACTAGGATGAAGAGAGAAATCGCTCAGTTCATTGCTAACTGCGACGTTTGTCGTCGAGTTAAAGCAGAGCATCAACGGCCTGCTGGCACCCTTCAACCTCTAGCTATTCCTGAATGGAAATGGGATAAAGTCGGTATGGACTTCATTACCGGGTTTCCCAGGTCCAGGAAAGGGAATAATGCTATCTTCGTCGTTATCGACCGCCTCTCTAAAGTAGCTCACTTTCTGCCTGTTCGGGAGAGTATTACCGCTAGCCAGCTAGCAGACTTATATATCTCTCGAATAGTATCACTACATGGTGTACCGTTGGAGATTAACTCAGACCGTGGAATTCTTTTCACTTCACGATTTTGGGAAAGTTTCCAGAATGCTATGGGAACTCATCTCTCTTTCAGTACTGCCTTCCATCCGCAATCAAGTGGTCAAGTGGAACGAGTCAATCAAATTCTAGAGGACATGCTTCGAGCCTCTGTCATTTCTTTCGGTATGGAATGGGAAAAGTGTCTTCCATTTGCCGAATTCGCTTATAACAATAGTTATCAAGCCAGCTTGGGTAAAGCTCCCTTCGAAGTTCTATATGGACGAAGGTGTCGAACACCTCTTAACTGGTCAGAAACCGGCGAAAGACAATTCTTTGGCCCAGATATGATTCAGGAAGCAGAGGAACAAGTTCGCATCGTTCGTGAGAGATTGAAAACAGCCCAGTCTCGCCAAAAGAGCCAATATGATAGTCATCATAAGGCTGTGACTTTTGAAGTCGGCGATAAGGCTTACCTTCGGGTTACTCCTCTTAAGGGAACCCATCGCTTCGGTATCAAAGGCAAATTGGCCCCTCGTTACATCGGTCCTTTTCCCATTCTTGCCAAACGAGGAGAAGTTGCCTACCAATTGGAACTACCTCCACACCTCTCCAGAGTTCATGATGTTTTCCACGTTTCCCAACTCAGGCGTTGCTTCTCGGATCCTATCCGTGGAGTGGACCACGAAACGCTTGATCTCCAAGACAATCTCACATATCGAGAATACCCCATTCGTATTCTTGATCAAACTGAGCGCACCACTCGACGCCACAATATCAAGTTTCTCAAGGTTCAATGGTCACATCATTCCGAGAGTGAAGCCACTTGGGAAAGGGAGGATCGTCTTCGACTCGAGTACCCCACCCTCTTTTCGGAGGAACCCGAATCTCGGGACGCGATTCTTTTAAGTGGGGGTGAGTTGTCACATCCCTAGCTAGCACTTGCATTAGGACCTGACTAGAGTGTGCATCATGTTTACTTTCAAAGAAACTTGAAATGGGATTAACAGAAACCCCAGCACCCCTTCCCTAACAACTAGGGTTTACTAAAATATTTTCCAATGTACCCAAAATGCCCTTCAAAATGTTCATCATTTCTGCCTTGGTCTTAAACCTCTGCCAAAAATGGTGCACAATTTTCTAGGACAATCTAGGGTTTTGGATTAAATCATATGGTATTTGAATTTGGGCATTTAAATGCTTTAAAATATTTTAAATGCTCAAATACTCATAAACTATAATGTTTCCTACTGTTCATATTATATACAGCAGGTATGACAAGTGTTATGATTTATAAAAATGTTTAGGCATTTTTATTAAATGAACAAAGTTGCAAAAGAAATGAAACAGAAAAGAAAATAGAAAAGGGAGAGAGAGAGAACGCTTACCTGGCGCCCACCCGGCCCACCTGCCGGCCCAGCCCAGCTGCCGCTCCAGCGAGCTGCTTGGCTCGGCCAGGCAGGCAGGCAGGTGCTCGACGGCGACCGCGCCGCGCGCCACGCAGCTGCCCGCCGCCCTGCTTCGCCCCCTCACCGTCCTGGAGGAGTGGATCGAGCGTCCACGTCTCCCCCGACCCCTCAGACACCTCCGTTTCTCCCCGGCTCCTCTCCTCTGCTCTCCCCGCGCCATGGCCGACGCCGCCGGGATCGCACCGTCGTAGTATCCACGTCCACCGTCGTCCCCGAGCTCCGCCGTGTTGTCCCTCGTCTCCGCCGTCCTCGACTGCTTCGACAGGCCGAGCCCCGAGCGCTCGCCCGCCCCGGAGACGCCCCCGAGCTCTTCTTCCCCAACTCCAGCCGCGGAGATCCCCCTCGCCGTGCTGCTCGGCTCCGACCACCTCCGAGCTCGCTTCGGTGCTCGCTGCAACCGCTGTGAGCCTAGCTACCTCCTCCCCCTCTCCGTTGGCCCCCTCTTGCCCTGTAACCCACTGCACGTAGCTCCACCGCACGCACCGCCGCCGTGCTCGTCGCCGGTGATGCTCCGGTGACCATTTGGTCACCGGCACCCGTCCATTGCACTCACCGCAGCACGTAGATGCGAACGGTGCTACGCACGCATCGCCTAGGCACCTGCAGCCGCATCCCCACACACGCCCGACGCCGGTCGCCGCCGTCGAGCTTGTTGCCGTCGTCTCCGGCCACCCCAGGTCCGGCGACCACCTCCATCCGATGCGGAAGAGCAAGAGCTCTCCAACGCACCCAACCACAGCTCGAACCGTGCACCACAGACGTTTTCCGAGGCACGCCGCCGCGTTTGGCCTCGCCGGCGGCTAAACGCCGGCGAGCTTGACCTGTTTTGACCACGGGTTTGACCCCCCTGGGTCAATGACATGTGGGCCCTGCCCGCAAGTCAAACTCAGTTTAGGTGTTAATTTAATGTTAATTAGTTAATTAGTTTAGTCACTGACATGTGGGCCCTGGCCCCACTGACAGCTAATTAGTTTTAGTTAACTCTAATTAACTCAGTTAATTAGCTGTGACACTGACATGAGGGTCCTACTGGTCAGGTTTGACCTGGACTGGCCCTGTTGACTGGCTGACGTCAGCATGATGTCATGCTGACGCAGTAAAGGTTTTTCTGGGATTTTTAGATATAATAATAATTCAGGAAATTCCAGAAAATACCCAAAACTTCTAAAAATCATATAAAATCAACCATAGCTCAGATGGAAAAGATTTATATATGAAAAATGATCAGAAAAATCCAATCTATCTAATGGCACTGGTTTCATGCATGTTTGAACAAGTTAACTTGCTGTTTATATCAAAAACATGATAATGCACTTATTTAAATAATAGTTTGAATTTCAATTTGAATCCTTGATTCAAATAGGTTCAAACCCCTCTGGTCTTAGTTGCATTAGCCAACACACATGCATCTTGCCATGTCATAAACATGCATCATATTGTTGCATTTGTTTGTTAATGATTGTATCGTCGGTATTTTCCTGTGTTAGGTCCTGCTCCCGAGGATACTGCTGCGTATCCAGTTGAAGAGCAGTACCCGACAGCTACCTTGTCAGGCAAGCAATCATTGATCATTCCGATACAACCCAATCTTCTCGCTCCTGCTCTCTTTTACTGCATTAAGGCAACAACGCGTGAACTGCTACTTGATGCGGTAGTTGAACCCTATTCCCTTGCATGACCTGTCATTGCCACAGTAAATAGTTGAAACCCACTAGCATGTGTAGGAGTTGATTGAGCCATGTGATGTGTGATCCACCATGCTATTTGTTTATGTTGCCTGCTATGCTTAGAGTTGTGTCTGGTCTGATTCATCTGGGTGATGAATCAGAGTAAAACAATCTTTCGATAAAGAGAAGGAAGTGTGGAATACGCTTGGTAAAGGTATCGATGAAAGGCCATGTAGGAGTACATGGTGGGTTGTTTCATTGGAATCGTCCATATGACCCGAGATCTGTATGTGTGGTTCAAGTTACAGCTACTACCATGCATTGGGATCCTTAATTGACCCTCTCGGCTTATTAATTACCCTTGATCTCTGTCCAGGAGTTGCAACTAGTTTCTGGTGTTTATAGCTTACTGGAGGTCGTGCACAACGCTGACCCTCGGGGTGGGTTGCGATGCGGCAGGTACGTGGCACGGTGTACCGGTTGCCCGTTTGGTGACTCGGGAACCCTGTACACATCGTTTGGGGCCGTGAGCGACACCCCGGCCGGATCTCCCCATGGATGGAACCCAAATAGGCGATAAACCTGGACGAGAGACTTGTGTAGTTAGTCAGGTCGTGGCCGACACCCTCGCTGGGCTTCCGCTTGAAGGTTGCCGAGTACACGCCGAGTAAACGGCGATAAGCGGTGGAAGCGTGTGTGAAGAAGTACACCCCTGCAGGGTTATCAAACTATTCGAATAGCCGTTGTTCGCGGTACGAACTACTTGGTTACTCTTACAGTTCATAGACAAGTTGATGGATACTACTAAAAGCCTCAAGATAAGCGTGAGTGCCGTGGATGGCCCTTCCGTAGGATGACGGAAGAGGATCCTCGGTAGTGTATTGATGTGGTGACTAGAGGACTCGTGTTCGTAATAACATCTTGCAATCTGTTGGAAGTTGTAGTATAGGTTAGCCAAGGTCAAAGCTGGCATTCTGCTATAAACTCCACTACCCCCTTGATAATGTTGCATGTATGTTAGGTTCTGTGGTAAGACTTGCTGAGTACCTTTGTACTCATGTTTGCTTAATAACTGTTGCAGAGGAGAACCCTGCCCCTGCTGATGGGTTCTACATAGACGTTGACGTCGACGAGTAGCTTGACACCCAGACGGTGATCTGGAGCTTGTGAAGGGCCTTGTAGATAGTCAGGCTACACCAAGCCTGTTTTATTTTCTAAGTTGTCTGTACTCAGACATGTAGCTTCCGCTTGTGCTTGTATGACTGTATGACTTGAGTGTTGGGTCATGTGACCCCTACCTGTATGACTATGTTATGTATGGCTCTTGGAGCCTTTTAAATAAAGTACTTTGAGTCATAGAGTTCTATTGTGATGCAATGTTGTATTTGCACATATTGAGCATATTGCGTGAATGATTGAAATGCTTGGTATGTGTGGGATCCGACACCTAGTTGTTTTCCTTTGGTAGCCTATCTTACAGGGAAATGCCTCCTAGTGATTCCAATGAGCCTTGGTAGCTTGCTACTGCTCGGAACACGTAGGCTGGCCGGCATGTGTCCTTCTTCGTTCCTGTGTCTGTCCCTTAGGGGAAATGTCACGCGTTGTTCCTTTAAGTCCATGTAGCTTGCTATGACTTGGGTTCATACGTTGATGACCGACACGTTCGTTGCTGGGTCATGGATGCATGTCTCTGTAATTTAGTGCCACTTTTGGTTTATAACTAGCCATGTCGGCCCGGGTTCTCTGTTATATGGATGCTAGCGACACTGTCATATACGTGTGCCAAAATGCGCAAACGGTCCCGGGCCAGGTAAGGTGGCACCCGTGGGGTTACCGTGCGTGAGGCCGCAAAGTGATATGACGTGTTACAGCTAGATCGGTGTGACTTAGGATCGGGGTCCTGACAGCGTTGGCATCAGAGCTGGACTGCCTGTAGGTTTCTCAAGCCAAACTGGTCGATGTTGAGTCTAGAAAAATTCTTAGTTATATGTAGGGGAATTGATTGTGGAAGGGAACGTAAGGCTCTTTTTACTCCTTTACCTTATGCCCTTCTGATCTGAGTCTGTCTATTCTTTCTACGGGGATTTAGGACTAGGCCTCTTATCCTTACTAGGTTCACGTGTTACTAATCCGTAGACTCTTAGGATTTTTGGTTTCAAGCCTCAGTTCAGTTTCTATCCTTTTGAGTATGATGATTATTGAACCGGAACCTTGATATGGAATTGTTGAGTGGCTATGCTATCATTTGTATGATGTCTCAAATCTCCGTTTGAGCATTTACAGTTGTTATGCTGCCCGATTTCTTCCAGAAACACTAATGCCTTGCATTATTTCGTGTTTCAGATGTCTGGCCGCATTCCTCACCAAGTGGTTCGTTTGACTCGGTGCATTAATGTGCCCGGTCACACGGCCATGCTAGTCCGTGTGATGACTGAGACCGGTTATCGCTGGTATCCTGAATACACTGTGGAGGAACAGTATCGGGATTTTAATCAAAGTCAGTGTTTATGCACAGTCCGGATATACCCCTCATATCCCGGAGCAAATGATCCCATCCATTGGTCTTATGGACTCGGGATTACCATCGAGATGGCAGTGCAGGATGCCGCTTATTCGATGATGACCATTCTTCGTGCTAGGCATGCCCTGTTGCTGAACACTGAGTTCTGTTACATGCCAGCTTCACTCCCCGGAGAAGAAGGCTACTACACTGGTCTGTATACTGATGCTGCTCATGAAGAGCCACTGCTTCAGACTACTGTTCAGATGTTGGAGGATAGGGACCGTGAGGTCCGTGCCCTCCGAATGGAACTGTATAACACCCGAGCCTAGGTGGTCTCTTGGCTGTACTACACTGGTCTGCATATTTAAACAAGAATAAAATTCAAACAACATTTTAAATGTTTTTAAACATGGCAACAAATAGCATATTCATAATCTACATGAAATTCCAAGCACTTTTCATATAGGACTTATTTTCATCAGGTGAAAATATCAACAGATATTAATTAAACAAGAAAAAGCAGAAAAAGAAAAATAAAAACACAAAACAGAAAAAAAAACAAAACGGGCACAGGGTCAAAGTGACCCAGGCTCATCTAGCCAGAGCCACTGACAAGAGGACCCGGCCGCGCTGAGCTGGTGCCAGCGGGGCTGGAGAAGGACTGTGAGGCTGGTAGGTGGGTCCTGCCTGTCAGCCAGACGCGAAGCAAAAAGGGGGCGAAATAACCCACTGCCCCGCAACGGATTCGAACACAAAACCACCTGCTTATCTGACGGAGACAAAGCCACTGCCCTAGCGATTGTTTCTCGACAGATAAGAGGCGCTAACTCTGAATAGGTAACTGAAAGAAGCAGAGCAGGGGAAACGCAGGGCTCGTCGGAGCTGCTCCGGCGACTAAATGAGGCGGCGGAGGTGTGCGGGGTGCTCCTGGAGGAGTTCCGCACCTACTCGAGGCACTTGCAGCACCTAACGAACACTACAGCGCCGACGGCGAGCAATGACAGAACGGCGGCGACGGAGCAACGACGAGATGATGCAGTGGCCTAGGTGGAACTGTGACTGCACAGGCAGCTCCTACACAACGAACTAACGCGAACGGACAGCAAGCGACGGCCTATAGGGGTCGGAACACTCGCCGGCGACGAGTCCCAACGGCGCCGAGCTCGGGTGCTCGACGAACTCGGAGCTAGAGGGCGCTAACGAGGGGGAAAAAGGGACGAGGAGGAAGAGGAGCTCACCACGAACACGGAGATGTGTTCGGCTGGCCCAGGCGTGGACGGAGTCGATGGCGGCGATTCTCGAACTGGTACGGGCGCCGGAGTGGAAGAAGAAGAAGAAGACGTCGGCGTGGAGGCGATCGGCTCCGCGTAGAGGACGTAGTCGAAGTAGTCGACGACGAGGAAGCAGCTGGACACCATTGGCGTGGCTGAGGTCGACGAGGGGCTCGCCGGCGACGAGGTGGCGCTCTCAGATACGTGCGGGTATCGACTAGAGGGGCGGATCTGGTGGTGCTTGCCTCTCCAGGAGGCGAGAGGAGGAAGAGGAACCCTAGGGGAAAAGGGAGGACAAGCTGCGGGTTTAAATGGATGGCTCGGATCACGAGACCTCGACGTCCGTGATCACGGCGCGACGGCGAGGGCACACTCTAGCTTTGCTTCGCGTGACGGAGGAAGACGGCGACTCGGGGCTGAGAGACAGACAGGTGGGCCAGGGGGGAAAAGACACGGCGCGACTGCGAGCGCTCAGCTGGGCCTGCGGGAGAGAGATGGGCCGCGCAGCTGCGAGGGCAAAAGGCTGGGCCTGGGGGAAAGAAGGAGAGGAAGCCCAGGGCCACTGCTGTGCTGCTGACTCTTTTCTTTTTCATTTATCTTCAGCCAGAAAAGGAAAAGAAAAGCACAGAATAAAAGGAAAAGAGTTAGGGGAAAAAGAAAATATCCCCATGCTCAGTGGTTTAAGCCCTATTTAATAAAATTGACTTGGACATTTTTAGAGGCAGAAAAATAAAAGGAGTTTGAGTATGGTTCGAACTCTAGTCATTTTAAAACCCAACCAAATCAATTTCAAATAGGGTGATATTAGGCAGAGAGGGTGTAGACATGGTGCAAGATTTATAGGAAAGAAGGAACAATAATGGGCTTGGCTAGGTGGCTTGCACAATGGAGTGAAGAAAAGAGAGAAAAGAAAAAGAAAGAAGAAGAAGAAGAAGAGGGAAACAAGGAGGGGTTTAGGGTTTAGCTAGGCATAGCTAGAACCACACACACAACATCACAAGGCCTCACACACACTCATCATAACAAGGAAGTAAACTAGATGCCGTGATGCCATGATGATGAAAGCAATGCATGGATGCAAAATAAAAATAAAAGATATGGCAAAGCAAAAATAAAATGAGCTCAAAAGACAAGAACCCCCAAGGATAAGGACAAGGATCAAATTGAGAATGTTTTATTGCCATAATTGGAAAGTATTACATATGGGGTGTTACAAACTCTCCTACACTACAAAAAGGTCTCGTCCCAAGATCTATGACTCGAAGAAGGAAGGATACTCGGAACGAAGGTGATCTTCTCGTTCCCACGTAGCTTCTCGGTCGGTATGGTGTGACCACTTACTTTCAAGAACTTGATGGACTTGTTGCGGGTTTTGCGCTCAGTTTCCTCAAGAATAGCAATAGGGTGCTCACGATAAGACAAGTCTTGTTGAAGATCAATCTCCTCGAACGGAATGGTGCGTTCAGGTGTCTTGAAGCACTTGCGGAGTTGAGACACGTGAAACACATCATGAACATTTGCAAAGTTGGAGGGAAGCTCGAGTTGGTAGGCTAGGTCCCCTCTTTTGCCAAGAATCTTGAAAGGGCCCACGTATCTCGGAGCAAGCTTTCCTTTGATACCGAATCTTTGGGTTCCTTTCATAGGAGAAACACGGAGATAGACATGATCTCTAATGTCGAAAGCCAAATCACGATGCTTGCCATCATAGTAACTCTTTTGACGCGATTGAGCGGCTTTGAGATTCTCACGTATGACATTGCACATTTCTTCGACTTCTGAGATTAAATCATTACCAAGAAGTTGACGTTCACCAGTCTTGGACCAGTTGAGCAGGGTACGACACTTTCAGCCATAGAGGATTTCAAAAGGAGCTTTGCCGGTACTTGCTTGGAAGCTGTTGTTGTATGAGAATTCGGCAAACAGGTGACAATCTTCCCACTTCATACTGAAAGAGATGACACAAGCTCTCAGCATGTCTTCGAGGATCTGGTTCACTCTTTCGACTTGACCACTAGTCTGAGGGTGAAACGCGGTGCTGAAACGAATTTTTGTGCCCATGGCTGACTGAAAGGAGTCCCAGAACTTGGATGTGAACAAACTTCCACGGTCTGAGGAGATGACTTGAGGAATGCCATGCAACGAAACAATTTTGGAAGTGTACAGCTCTGCCAGGTGAGCTGCATTGATGGATTCTTTGACGGGGAGGAAATGAGCTACTTTAGTTAGCTTGTCAATCACTACAAAGATAGCATCATTCCCCTTCTTGGACTTAGGAAACCCAATGACGAAATCCATTTCAACGTGATGGAATTTCCACTCGGGAATAGGTAGAGGTTGGATGAGACTGGCTGGACGTTGATGCTCTGCCTTCACTCTTCTGCAGACATCACATTCATTCACGAATTGGGCGATCTCCCTTTTCATTCGAGTCCACCAGTATGATTGCTTGAGGTCTTGGTACATCTTAGAACTTCCGGGATGAATCAAGAGGAGGGAGTCATGTGCTTCGTTCATTATGAGTTTTTTGAGATCACCCTTGGGAACCACAATTCTGTCCTCAAAGAACAAGGTGTCTTTCTCATCAACGCAATAGCACTTGTATTTGGGAGTACCCTTAGCAATACCATGTTTCACTTTCTGCACCATAGCATCACTGAGCTGGGCCTCACAGATCTGATCTTCCAAGGTAGGAGCAACTTGAAGATTTGCAAGAAAGCCTCGCGGAACAACTTGGAGGTTGAGCTTCCTAAATGATTCACAAAGTTCAGGCTGGAACGGTTTGAGAAGGAGACTATTGCAATATGCCTTTCTGCTCAAGGCATCTCCAATGACATTGGCCTTGCCAGGTGTGTACTCAATGCTTGGATCGTACTCTTGGATCATCTCAACCCAACGAGTCTAGCGAAGGTTAAGGTTTGGCTGTGTGAAGATGTGCTTCAAGCTCTTGTGATCGGTGAAGATGTCCACTTTTCTGCCCAACAGAAGGTGTCTCCACGTGATCAAGGCATGTACAACCGCTGCTAGCTCGAGATCGTGTGTGGGGTAATTCCTCTCATTTGGTTTCAACTGACGAGAAGTGTATGCCACAGTCTTCTTGTCTTGCATGAGAACACCGCCAAGACCTTGCAAAGAAGCATCACAAAAGAATTCATAGGGCTTGGACTCATCCGGAGGAGTAAGAACCGGATCAGAAATGAGCTTCTCTTTGAGTGTTTTGAATGCCACATCACAATCAGGAGTCCAGGAGTACTTGACATTCTTCTGCAATGGGTTGGAAAGAGGCTTGGCAATCTTGGAGAAGTTCTCAACCAACCTTCTGCAATAGCTAGTGAGACCAAGGAAGCTTCGGAGTTGCTTGACATTCTACGGTGGTTCCCAGTTGACAATAGCTTCAGCTTTCTCGGGGTTCACAGAAATGCCCTCGACAGAGATAATATGGCCAAGATATTAGACTTTATCCAGCCAGAATTCCATTTGAGAACTTCGCATAGAACTTGTGTTCACAGAGCCTGCCCAGGACCAAACGGAGGTGCTTGGCATGGTCTTCTTCATTCTTGGAGAATACCAAGATGTCATCCAGATAGACGAGAACAAATTCATTGGTGTAGGGGTTGAATATGAAGTGTGTCATCCTCGAGAAGGTGGGTGGAGCATTTGCGAGGCCAAAAGACGTGACCGTGTATTCATAAGAGCCAAAACTCATTCTCAATGCGGTCTTGGGAATATCTTCTTCACGGATACGGATCTGGTGGTAACCCATCCGGAGATCGAGCTTTGAGAACACATTTGCTCCTTTGAGTTGCTCGAACAATTCATTGATATTGGGGAGAGGATACTTGTTCTTTATTGTCTTCTTGTTCAATTGACGGTAATCAACGCAAAGGCGTTCCGTGCCATCCTTCTTCTTGACAAATAGAACACCACATCCCCAAGGAGAAGTACTAGGCCTGATTAGACCCATACGCTCTTGCTCATCAAGTTGTCTCTTCAGCTCCTTCAACTCATCAGGGGAAAGCTTGTACGGATGCCGGCATGTTGGCTCGGTACCGGGCTCGAGTTCAATGACGAATTCAACTTGACGATGTGGAGGCATGCCTGGAAGCTCTTCAGGGAAAACATCTTCATATTCATTGACCACCGGAATCTGAGAAATGGCATTAATCTCGCCCTTGTCATTGAGAGAGAATAGCCTGATTGTGTTATCCCGAGAGGCGAAGATAATCACGTCTTCGTCAGGATGAGTAAGCTTGACTTCCTTATTTGCACAATCAATGTTTGCATCATGCTTGGAAAGCCAATCCATCCCAAGAATAAGATCAATGTCGGAGTTGCCGAGAATAACCGGAGAAATCAGAAAACTGTAATCACCCATATGAATAGATATATCCGGAGCCACCATACTAGAACTCAGTATTTTGCCAGGAGATATAACACTCAAAGTTCTTGGTAAAGCTTTGGTGCGAACATTATGCTTGGATGCAAATGGATATGACATGAAGGAACATGATGCACCCGAATCGAACAAAACTTTAGCAGGTTTAAGGTTAACTGGAAGGTTACCAAGTATCACATCTAAATAATTATCTGCTTGAGCTGCATTCATCGGATTCACTCTTGCTGCCTTGGGATTGTGCTTTAGAATAGCAGTGCTGGCAGGTGGAGGAGGCGGAAGGCGCCTTGGGTTGGGACACTTGTTAGCATAGTGACACTTATGAGTAAACTTGTTGCAAACCACTTCTGAGAGAGGCCGGTGATAAGGACCACTTGATCTTGAAGCTTGAAACTGAGGCTTGGACTGATTGCTTGGGTTGGGTGGGTGGGAGAAACCACGGCCACCTGAGTGCTTGTTGTTGTTTGGAGGACGGAGCACTGGAGGAGGCGGTAGCTAGAACTTCTGCTGCTTGGCAACCACTTGGGAAGAAGAGGAGGAGTGAACAACATCTCTGATCCTCATTTTGGAAGCTTCAATCTTGAGTTGGGTTGCCTCTTGCTTAAGAGCCATATTGTAGAATTGGTCAAATTCATCCGGCTCGAACAAGGTGAGAGCTAGTTGGAGTTCATCCTTCAGACCACCACGGAACAGATAAATCTTGCTCTTGGCATCTGGGATGTCTTGCTTGGCATAGCGGGCAAGATTCTGGAACTTGAAATTGTATTGATAGACGGACATGGTGCCTTGCTTCAGGTTGCGGAATTGCTCACGCATGCCTTCAATGACACTGGTTGGAATGTGGTGCGAGTGGAAATCCTTGCAGAAGTCAGTCCACGAGATCTCACGTCCACCTCTGGAATCTTTGTACTGTTGCCACCAATCAGCAGCTTGGTCTTTGAGTTGGAAAGTGGCAAACTTGACATAATCCTCACGTCTCACGTTACTGCATTCAAAGTGCTTTTTGATGTCTGTTATCCAGTCTTCAGCATCTAGCGGATCCACACAGTAACTGAAGGACTTCGGTTGGTTTGCCAGGAATTGGTTGAGGGTTGCAAAGTGAGGTTGATTGAACAGATTGCCTTGGCCTTGGTTCCCATGACCACCTTGATTTGCTTGGTTGGCTTGAAAGTTCTGCATCATTTGCATAAGCATCCGGGTGTTCTGGTTGGTCGCTTGCATAATTGCTCTCCAGGCCTCAGACGGAGGAGGAGGGGAAGGAGGACATTCAGGAACACGCTCTTCTTCACCCTCTGGGTTAGCGTTGGGAACCTTCTTAGAAGCCATCCTGAATGAGATGACAACTATTAGCCATTGATTGAAAATATATAAGTTGAATCAACGGCTAGAATTGCAACATAAGTCTTCACAAGAACATTCGAACAAAATGAACGAATGTAATCCACAGTTTAATGGTACAACAATCTTCTCGAGAAGCCACTTGGGAGAACAAAAGGTAAATAAAAACAACAAGGAGCAGATAGTACAAATACAAGATAGAAGTTTCGTTCCACATGTTCGTGCTGAAAGCTCATGGAACATGTTAGAAAAGGGTTTTGCAATCCCCGGATCAGCATAGCCAAGGACCCTTTAAGATGGAACTCCCGATTCGAACAACGCCCATAAAACCTCTCCACTTGATGTTGAACCCCGAACTCCATATCATGCATTCGTTGGAAGAATGCCTACGAGCTACTAGAAGAACCCACCTATTAATTTCTGAAGGTTTCCGGTTATGCAATCGGGTGTTGGGGATACATGGGAAGCACCGCGCACTCAACTCTAATCCTACATCCAGCTGTATCCATCCTTCAACACAGAACCAGTCATTTTTGGAAACCGTCTACCTCGGACCTTTGAAACGCATCTGCTATACAAGCTGTGGCAATACTCCCGAACTACCTCCCCAGTACTGGGTGATGTCGGGGTTATCTCACCACTAACCGCATAGAAGTGTATTCGATGTCAACCGTCTTAAGTATTCTAGAACCGTTGTGATACATTTCTGACGACAACACCTCGGAGCTCAACTCCCTGGGACACTGCCACAACCCCTAAATGACAGGAGGCATCGAGAACAATGTTCTCTTCACAAAGATATCGGAACAATCCAAACAATACTCGCGCGATCCTAAAAAAATTAGTGAATTTTTTAGAGTAGAAGAGATAGAACATCGTCAGGAGTCCTCACCAGAGTGATAAAGGGATGAGGAGTAAAAAGAAATCCTACTCTCCGATATATATATAGGACTCAAAACATTTTATGTGTGTGCCTAGACTCAACCGTCAATGATACGATCAATCAGGGGGCTCCTAGGTCGGAGAAGGCTCTGATACCAACTTGTAATGCCCAGCATGTGACTATGCCTCCCACGTGACGAGGCACGACTTAACGAGATAATCACATACTAGAATTATCTCAAGAATGGTATCTTTGCACATCTCATGTAAAAGAGGGGATGAAAAGGTAATAGACACTCGCCACATCACACAATGTAAAACATTAACATACATCATCCAATAACATCAGAGTCCGACTACGGACGAAGATCCAAATGAAACATACCATAAATAAAGCAACACAAGGTCCCAATCATCCTAGTAAGAGCCCTACTGATCCTCGGGGTAAGACACGTAGTATCGCCCACGCTCTTCATCAAACTCCCAATACAACTATGAACCACCACCTGTGTAGTTCTCAATGGTACCTGCATCTGGTGTTGTGTAGAATCTGTGAGCCACGGAGGACTTAGCAATCCCGTTCCCGGGTAGCAATACTATCAAAGCCTTAGGTGTGGAAAAGGCTGAAAACAAGGTTGTAGCAGCACTAGCACTAGCTTACGTGTTTAGAGCGAGAAGAGAAAGTGCCAACGATCATCAAAGTGATCACGAAGTGATCCTAACTACTCACGTCAAACATAACCCCACCGTGTTCACTTCCTGAACCCCTTCGGAAAGAGACCATCACGGTTACTCACGCTGGTAGTGTATTATGAACATGGTGTCAAGTTATCTACAATCGGATATTAACAAATTACCATCTGCCACATAATCGTGGGCACGGCTTTCGAAAGATCAAACCCTGCAGGGGTGTCCCAACTTAGCCCATCACAAGCTCACGATCTGCGGAGTCGCAACTCCAAGGTGGGAAGACCCGAGTATTCTCGGAATCCCATGCTCAAGATATTTCGACAAAGGTAAAACTAATCCAGTAAGACCTCCCGGCGTGCCGACACCCTGATAGTAGCCGCGCGTATCTCGTCTCAGGCCATGACCGGATGGGACAAGCTACAGGTTTTTACCAGCCCTCAGGTTTCCCCGAGGTGGCCCCGCAGGTTGCCCAGTTTGGACCAACACTCATGTGGAGCACTGGCCCAGGGTTGTTAATTAAGAACTCGGGTTTGCAACGCCCTATGCAAGTTTTAGTTATTAGGAAAATGTAAAACCAATGTTGGGCTTTGTTGGAAAAGCTTTAGTGCTAAGCGGGTTATCGAGGGGGGGCCATAAACCCCAACCGTGTTAGGGACGCAAAATCAAGGAACATAACTCCGGTTTAACGGTTCCTAGGGTGGCATGAGTGGAACCAAACACCAAGCAAGAGGCTTAGCCTTCCACACATTACCAATATATAGATGATTTAGTTTAGCAGATTATATATTGTGATATCCCAATAATAACTTCAACATGAAGCAAGAATCTTCAAATCTTCACCTTCAACTAACAACGCTATAAGAGGGGCTGAGCGATGCTTACATAGCCAAACAACGGTTTGCTAGGTGTGTGGTTAGAGAGTTTCATGGCAACAATAGCAGGCTGACAAACATACATGGGCATCGAGGCAACATGTAAAAGAGCGAGACATCGCATAGGCAAAAATAGTAGTGATATCTGGGTAAGGTTATCTTACCTATTGATTCCATGGAGGGATCGTAACCTTGCTCCTCAAACTCAACCTTGGTAGGAACCTCGTACTCCGTATCGTCACCGGGCTCTAACCAAACACAACAATGCAACAACGGAACACAATCAATCACAATGCAATGCTCAGGCACATGATTCATGAACATGATGAACAAGGACAAGAGTAGATATGATGCATGGCCTAGGTTCACAAAAGTGCAACAACATCACAATCAGCAAGATCACCCACATGAAAGAGAACAACTAAAGAACAACTACCAAGTTTATGTTGATTATTCGAACAAGCATCCAACAAGTTTTAAAGTAGTTGGTTAACATGGCAAGGTGCAACTAACATTACAGCAACATGTTAGCACATTTAAATGGGCTGGAATTAATTAACAACAATATCCAAAAACTCCCATATTAATTTAAATGCATTTGGGACAGATCTGGAAAACTTCTGTGATAAAGTTGTCAAACATGCTAAACAACAGCACCAAAATATTCTACACATTTTTCCACCCCAAATGCATATAAATTTTGTCAAAATTGGAGTTGTAGATATTTAGTTATGATTTTTACAAGTTTAGGCATATTTAAACAAGAATAAAATTCAAACAGCATTTTAAATGTTTTTAAACATGGCAACAAACAGCATATTCATAATCTACATGAAATTCCTAGCACTTTTCATATAGAACTTATTTTCATCAGGTGAAAATATCAACATATATTAATTAAACAAGAAAAAGCAGAAAAAGAAAAAGAAAAACACAAAACAGAAAAGAAAAAAACAGGCGCATGGTCAAAGTGACCCAGGCTCATCTAGCCAGAGCCACTGACAGGAGGGCCCGGCCGCGCTGAGCTGCCGCCAGTGGGTACGCGCGAGGCTGGAGAAGGACTGTGAGGCTGGCAGGTGGGTCCTGCCTGTCAGTCAGGCGCGAAGCAAAAAGGGGGCGAAATAACCCACTGCCCCGCAACTGATTCAAACACAAGACCGCCTACTTATCTGACGGAGACAAAGCCACTGCGCTAGCGATCGTTTCTCGACAGATAACAGGCGCTAACTCTGAAGAGGTAACTGAAAGAAGCAGAGCAGGGGAAACGCACGGCTCGTCGGAGCTACTCGTCGGAGCTGCTCCGGCGACTAAACGAGGCGGCGGAGGTGTGCGGGGTGCTCCTGGAGGAGTTCCGCACCTACTCGAGGCACTTGCAGCACCTAACGAACACTACAGCACCGGCGGCGAGCAACGGCAGAACGGCGGCGACGGAGCAACGACGAGATGATGCAGTGGCCTAGGCGGAACTGCGACTGCACAGGCAGCTTCTACACGGCGAACTGATGTGAACGGATAGCAAGCGACGGCCTACAGGGGTCGGAACACTCGCTGGCGACGAGGCCCGATGGCGACGAGCTCGGGTGCTCGATGAACTCGGAGCTAGAGGGCGCTAACGAGGGGGGAAAGGGACGAGGAGGAAGAGGAGCTCACCACGAGCATGGAGATGTGTTCGGCTGGCCCAGGCGTGGACCGAGTTGATGGCGGCGAGTCTCGAACTGGTACGGGCGCCTGAGTGGAAGAAGAGGAAGAAGACGTCGGCGTGGAGGTGATCGGCTCCGCGTAGAGGACGTAGTCGAAGTAGTCGACGACGAGGAAGCAGCTGGACACCGTTGGCGAGGCTGAGGTCGACGAGGGGCTCGCCGGCGACGAGGTGGCACTCTCAGATGCGTGCGGGTATCGACTGGAGCGGCGGATCTGGTGGTGCTTGCCTCTCCAGGCGGCGAGAGGAGGAAGAGGAACCCTAGGGGAAAAGGGAGGACAAGTTGCGAGTTTAAATGGATGGCTTGGATCACGAGACCTCGACGTCCGTGATCACGGCGCGACGGCGAGGGCACGCTCTGGCTCTGCTTCGCGTGACGGAGGAAGACGGCGACTCGGGGCTGAGAGACAGACAGGTGGGGCCAGGGGGAAAAGACACGGTGCGACTGCTAGCGCTCGGCTGGGCCGGCGGGAGAGAGATGGGTCGCGCAGCTGCGAGGGGAAAAGGTTGGGCCTGGGGGAAAGAAGGAGAGGAAGCCCAGGGCCACTGCTGTGCTGCTGACTCTTTTCTTTTTCATTTATCTTCAGCCAGAAAAGAAAAAGGAAAGCACAGAATAAAAGGAAAAGAGTTAGGGGAAAAAGAAAATATCCCCATGCTCAGTGATTTAAGCCCTATTTAATAAAATTGACTTGGACATTTTTAGAGGCAGAAAAATAAAAGGAGTTTGAATATGGTACGAACTCTAGTCATTTTAAAACCCAACCAAATCAATTTCAAATAGGGTGATATTAGGCAGAGAGGGTGTAGACATGGTGCAAGATTTATAGGAAAGAAGGAACAATAATGGGCTTGGCTAGGTGGCCTGCACAATGGAGTAAAGAAAAGAGAGAAAAGAAAAAGAAAGAAGAAGAAGAAGAAGAAGCGGGAAACAAGGAGGGGGTTTAGGGTTTAGCTAGGCATAGCTAGAACCACACACACAACATCACAAGGCCTCACACACACTCATCATAACAAGGAAGTAAACTATATGCCATGATGCCATGATGATGAAAACAATGCATGGATGCAAAATAAAAATAAAAGATATGGCAATGCAAAAATAAAATGACCTCAAAAGACAAGAACCCCCAAGGATAAGGACAAGGATCAAATTGAGAAAGCTTTATTACCATAATTGGAAAGTATTACATATGGGGTGTTACAAGTAGGCTTGATGAAGACAATGATTTGGTAAACCAGATCCAACTGTTGTGATAGTTGTACGTCTGGTTGGAGCGGCTAGGTATTTAAACCTGAGGACACACAGTCCCGGACACCCAGTCCCGGACACACAGTCCAGGACACAAAGTCCTCACCGCATTCTCCTTGAGCTAAGGCCACACAATCCTCGCCCAATCTCTCGTGGTAAGTCTTCATAGGTGACTTCCAAACCTTCACAAACTCGGTCACCCGGCGATCCACAATTCCTCTTGGATGCTCTAGACCATTGACGCCTAACTGTCTGGAAGATCCCAGTCTTCAAAGGTAACATGCATCGGTTCCACAAAGGAACAATCTCCTCAGTGATGCTCAATCACTTTGGGGTTTTAGGTGTTTAGGTTTTGGTTTTTTCCTCACTTGATGATTTTCGCTCAAAGTCCTTGGAGGATGGGTTGCTCAAATGAAAAGTGTCAGTTTCTCTCGGAGCAGCCAACCAGCTAGTGATTGAAGGGGGCGGCTATTTATAGCCTAGGGAGCAGCCCGACATGATAAGACATGAATGCCCTTCAATGATATGACCGTTAGGTAGGGAGATATTTTGGGACAGCTGGCGCATAGCACAGCAACGGTCGGAATGTTGAGTATCAAATTCCTCAGGGCTATCATGTTCCTCACTTGTAGGAAATCTGCACTGGTGAATTCCTAACTCCCCGGTCAGAACAAATTCCTCAGAGACTAGAAGAACTTCATCCCTATCACTAAAAAATTGACTGAACTGTATGAGATTTCCAATGGCTTCACTCGAAAGGATTGGGTAGTGTAGGCTTTGAGTTGAGCATCACTTGGAAATAAGTTTCCTTTGTTTTTCCTCGACCCCCTTTAATAGTACGGTGTTTCCTATGACTCAAGAAAAAGAAAATGAAACTATGAAAACAAAAGTCTCCACGCTTCATAATCCTCACATGATTATCCAACTCTTCAAAGTCACACCAATTTATTCACTTTCAAAATCTTCAGAAAGTCTTCACAAATCCAAAGTCTTCAGTTGAAGACATTCATTTCTAGGGATCGACTTTCTCTGTAAATATCAAACTCCTCATAGACTTATAGACCTATGTACAATCATAAACGCATCAATCCCTTAACCTATAAGTCTTCAATACACCAAAATCACTAAGGGGCACTAGATGCACTCACAGTAGGAGTTAACCATCGCGCGATCCCGACCTCCACTCATAAGGAAGACAATCAATAAATAAATCATGCTCCAACTTCATCACATAACGGTTCACCATACGTGCATGCTACGGGAATCAAAAACCTCAACACAAGTATTTCTCAAATTCACAATTACTCCACTAGCATAACTATAATATCACCATCTTCATATCTCAAAACAATCATAAGGAATCAAACTTCTCATAGTATTCAATGCACTTTATATAAAAGTTTTTTATTATATCCCTCTTGGATGCCCATCATATTATGACTAAATTTATAGCCATAGCAACTTACCATGATGTTCTAAAGGACACTCAAAACAATATAAGTGAAGCATGAGAGATCAATAATTTATATAAAATAAATCCACCACCGTGCTCTAAAAGATATAAGTGAAGCACTAGAGCAAAATTATCTAGCTTAAAAGATATAAGTGAAGGACATAGAGTATTCTAATAAATTATGATTCATGTGTGTCTCTCCCAAAATGTGTGTACAGCAAGTATGATTGTGGTAAACTAAAAAGCAAACACTCAAATCATACAAGACTCTCCAAGCAAAACACATATCATGTGGTGAACAAAAATATAGTCTCAAGTAATGTTATCGATAGACGAAGACGAAAGAGGGAATGCCTTCCCGGGGCATCCCAAAGCTTAGGCTTTTGGTTGTCCTTGAATTTTACCTTGGGGTGCCTTGGGCATACCAAAGCTTAGGCTCTTGCCACTCTTTATTCCATAGTCCATCAAATCCTTACCCAAAAACTTGAAAACTTCACAACACAAAACTTAACAGAAAATCTCGTGAGCTCTGTTAGTATAAGAAAACAAACCACCACTTTAAGGTACTGTATTTAACTCATTCTTTATTTATATTGGTGTTAAACCTACTGTATTCCAACTTCTCTATGGTTCATACCCCCCGATACTACTCATAGATTCATCAAAATAAGCAAACAACACACGAAAAACAGAATCTGTCAAAAACAGAACAGTCTGTAACAATCTGTAACTTTCGAATATTTCTGTAACTCTAAAAATTCTTAAATAAATTGGTGGGCGTGAGGAATTTGTTTATTAATCATCTGAAAAAATAATCTACCTAAAAGCACTCTCTAGTAAAAAATGGCAGCTAATCTCGTGAGCGTGAAGTTTCTATTTTTTTACAGCAAGATCACATTAACTTTCACCCAAGTCTTCCCAAAGGTTCTACTTGGAACTTTATTGAAAAAAGCTATAAAACATGATTACTACAGTAGATTAATCATGTGAACACACAAAAACAGTAGGGGTAAATATTGGGTTGTCTCCCAACAAGCGCTTTTCTTTAATGCCTTTTTAGCTAGGCATAATGATTTCAATGATGCTCACATAAAAGATAAGAATTGAAACATAAACAGAGAATCATGAAGAATATGACTAACACATTTAAGTCTAACCCACTTCCTATGCATAGGGATTTTGTGAGTAAACAATTTATGCGAGCAAGAATCAACTAGCATAGGAAGGGAAAACGAGCATAACTTCAAGATTTTAAGCACATAGAGAGGAAACTTGATATTATTGCAACTCCTACAAGCATATATTTCTCCCTCATAATAATTTTCAGTAGCATCATGAAAGAATTCAACAATATAACCATCACATAAAGCATTCCTTTCATGATCCCCAAGCATATAAATTTTATTACTCTCCACATAAGCGAATTTCTTCTCATGAATAGTAGTGGGAGCAAACTCAACAAAATAATTATCATGTGAGGCATAATCCAATTGAAAACTAAAATCATGATGACAAGTTTCATGGTTATAATTATTCTTAATGGCATACAAGTCATCACAATAATCATCATAGATAGCAACTTTGTTCTCATAATCAATTGGAACCTCTTCCGAAATAGTGGATTCATGACTAAATAAAGTCATGACATCTCCAAATCCACTTTCATCAATATAATCATCATAAATAGGAGGCATGCTTTCATCATAATAAATTTGCTCATCAAAACTTGGGGGACTAAAAATATCATCTTCATCAAACATAGCATCCCCAAGCTTGTGGCTTTGCATATCATTAGCATCATGGATATTCAAAGAATTCACACTAACAACATTGCAATCATGCTCATCATTCAAGTATTTAGTGCCAAACATTTTAATGCATTCTTCTTCTAGCACTTCGGCACAATTTTCCTTTCCATCATTTTCATGAAAGATATTAAAAAGATGAAGCATATGAGGCAACCTCAATTCCATTTTTTTGTAGTTTTCTTTTATAAACCAAACTAGTGAATAAACAAGAAACAAAAAGATTCGATTGCAAGATCTAAAGATATACCTTCAAGCACTAACCTCCCCGGCAACGGCACCAGAAAAGAGCTTAGTTGACGGGGTGTTAGTGCCGCTTACCTAGCCTCCCCGGCAACGGCGCCAGAAAAGAGCTTGATGTCAACTATGTAACCTTCTTCTTGTAGACGTTGTTGGGCCTCCGAGTGCAGAGGTATGTAGGACAGTAGAAAATTTTCCTCAAGTGGATGACCTAAGGTTTATCAATCCGTGGGAGGCGTAGGATTAAGATGGTCTCTCTCAAACAACCCTGCAACCAAACAACAAAGAGTCTCTTGTGTCCCCAACACTCCCAATACAATGTTTAATTGTATAGGTGCGCCAGTTTGGCGAAGAGATGGTGATACAAGTCCAATATGGATGGTAGATATAGGTTTTTGTAATCTGAAAATATAAAAACAGCAAGGTAACTAATGATAAAAGTGAGCGAAAACGGTATTGCAATGCTTCAAAACAAGGCCTAGGGTTCATACTTTCACTAGTGCAAGTTCTCTCAACAATAATAACATAACTGGATCATATAACTATCCCTCGACATGCAACAAAGAGTCACTCCAAAGTCACTAATAGTGGAGAACAAACGAAGAGATTATTGTAGGGTACGAAACAACCTCAAAGTTATTCTTTCTATTTGATCTATTCAAGAGTCCGTAGTAAAATAACATGAAGCTATTCTTTCCGTTCGATCTATCCTAGAGTTCGTACTAGAATAACACCTTAAGACACACATCAACCAAAACCCTAATGTCACCTAGACACTCCATTGTCACCTCAAGTATTCGTGGGCATGATTATACGTTATGCATCACACAATCTTAGATTCATCTATTCAACCAACACAAAGAACTTCAAAGAGTGCCCCAAAGTTTCTATCGGAGAGTCAAGACGAAAACATGTGCCAACCCCTATGCATAAGTTCACAAGGTCACTGAACCCGCAAGTTGATCACCAAAACATACATCAAGTAGATCACATGAATATCCCATTGTCACCACAGATAAGCACATGCAAGACATACATCAAGTGTTCTCAAATCCTTAAAGACTCAATCTGATAAGATAACTTCAAAGGGAAAACTCAATCCATTACAATAAAGTAGAGGGGGAGAAACATCATAATATCCAACTATAATAGCAAAGCTCACGGTATATCAAGATCGTGCCATATCAAGAACACGATAGAGAGAGATAGATCTAACACATAGCTACTAGTACATGATATGTCTCCAACGTATCTACTTTTTCAAACAATTTTGCCCTTGTTTTGGACTCTAACTTGCATGATTTGAATGGAACTAACCCGGACATACGTTGTTTTCAGCAGAACTACCATGGTGTTATGTTTGTGCAAAAAAAAGTTCTTAGAATGACCTGAAATTCAACGGAGATTTATTTTGGAATATATAAAAAATATATGCGGAAAGAACCAGACCAGGGGGGCCCACACCCTGTCCACGAGGGTGGGCGCGCCCCCTGCCTCGTGGGCCCCCTATTGCTCCACCGACGTCTCCCCCAACTCCATATATTCACTTTTGGGGAGAAAAAAAATTAGGGAGAAGGAATTATTGCGTTTTACGATACAGAGCCGCCGCCAAGCCCTAATCTCTCTCGGGAGGGCTGATCTGGAGTCCGTTCGGGGCTCCGGAGAGGGGAGACCGTTGCCATCATCATCATCAACCTTCCTCCATCACCAATTCCATGATGCTCACCACCGTGCGTGAGTAATCCCATCGTAGGCTTGCTCGACGGTGATGGGCTGGATGAGATTTACCATGTAATCGAGTTAGTTTTGTTAGGGTTTGATCCCTAGTATCCACTATGTTCTAAGATTGATGTTGCTATGACTTTGCTATGCTTAATGCTTGTCACTAGGGCCCGAGTGCCATGATTTCAGATCTGAACCTATTATATTTTCATGAATATATGTGTGTTCTTGATCCTATCTTGCAAGTCAATAGTCACCTACTACGTGTTATGATCTGGCAACCCCGAAGTGACAATAATCGGGACAACTCCCGGTGACAACTGTAGTTTGAGGAGTTCATGTATTCACTATGAGTTAATGCTTTGGTCCGGTACTCTATTAAAAGGAGGCCTTAATATCCCTTAGTTTCCACTAGGACCCCGCTGCCATGGGAGGGTAGAACAAAAGATGTCATGAAAGTTATTTTCCATAAGCATGTATGACTATATTAGGAATACATGCCTACATTACATTGATGAACTGGAGCTAGTTCTGTGTCACCCTATGTTATAACTATTACATGAGGAATCGCATCCAACATAATTATCCATCATTGATCCAATGCCTACGAGCTTTTCACATATTGCTTGTTGCTTATTTACTTTGTCGTTACTACTGTTAAAATCACTACAAAAATACTATCATTACTTTTATCGTTGTTACCGTTACTTCCATATTACTTTTCTACTAAATTACCTTGCTACAGATACTAAGTTTTCCAGGTGCGGTTGAATTGACAACTCAGCTGCTAATACTTGAGAGTATTCTTTGGCTCCCCTTGTGTCGAATCAATAAATTTGGGTTGAATACTTTACCCTCAAAAACTATTGTGATCCCCTACACTTGTGGGTTATCAAGACTATTTTCTGGCGCCGTTGCCGGGGAGCATAGCTATATTCTTCAAGTCACTTGGGATTTATATCTGTTCATCACTATGAAGAACTTGACAGACTCAAAAACCAAGATTTATCCCTCAACTACGAGGGGACGTAAGGAACTACCATCTAGATCTGCACTTGATTCACCCTCTGTTATGAGTAAACTTTCGACACCTGCTCCTGCTATTGAATCTGATATGTCGCATGTTCTTGATGATGCCACTTCTGCTATGTATGATGAAACTACTTCTATGCTTGATAATACTGTGCCACTAGGTGAATTTCTTGATGAACAAATTGCTAAGGTTAGGGAGAATGCAAATATTGAAACTGATACTATTGATGAAAGTGATGATGAAGATTCTCCCCCTAGGTATGAATTGCCTGTTATTCCTGAGGGTTATGTTATGGATGAAGAAACTGCTAGAGACTTTCTTTCTTGCAACGATAGATATGATCTTAAGAAATTATTAGCTAAGCTCAAAGAAAAGTCTTTGAATGCTAGAATGAAATATGACCCTGCTTTTCCTACTTCACCTATCTTTGTTACTGATAAGGATTATGATTTCTCTATTGATCCTGAGTTAATTACTTTGGTTGAATCTAATCCTTTCCATGGCTATGAATCTGAAACTGTTGTGGCACATCTTACTAAGTTGAATGATATGGCCACCCTGTTTACCAACGAGGAAAAGATTCGTTATTACTATATCCTTAAGTTATTTCCGTTCTCGTTAAAGGGTGATGCTAAGACATGGTTTAATTCTCTTGATCCTGGTTGTGTGCGTCGTCCCAGGATATGATTTATTACTTCTCTGCTAAATATTTTCCCGCTCATAAGAAACAAGCTGCCTTACGGGAAATATATAATTTTGTGCAAATTGAAGAAGAGAGTCTCCCACAAGCTTGGGGGAGGCTTCTCCAGTTACTTAATACTTTGCCTAATCATCCTCTTCAGAGGAATCAAATACTTGATGTCTTTTATAATGGATTAACCGATGCTTCCAGAGACCACCTGGATAGTTGTGATGGTTGTGATTTCAGGGAAAGAACAGTTGATCAAGCTGAATTACTATTGAATAATATGTTGACCAATGAAAACAATTGGACACTTCCTGACCTAGCCCCTAAGCCAACTCCGAAGAAAAAGGGTGTTCTATTTCTCAGTCCTGAAGATATGCAGGAGGCAAATAAATCTATGAATGAAAAAGGTATTAAAGTTGAAGATGTTAAGGATTTACCGCCTATTGAAGAAATACATGGTCTTGATAACCCGACACAGGTAGTAAAGGTAAATTCTATTTATAGATTTGATGAAGGTGATATTCCTCGTTATAAGTCTGCTAGCCAATGCTTAGATGAGTTTGACAACTTCATTGTTAAACAAGAAGACTTCAATGCTTATGTTGGTAGACAATTGCAACATAATGCTTATATGATTGAACGCTTGAGTGATTATATGTCTAGAGTTAAAGGTGAATTGAAACTCGTTAGTAAACATGCTTCTATGGTTACCACTCAAGTAGAACATGTACTTAATGCACAAAATGATTTGCTCAATGAATTAAATAGTAAGAAAAATGATAATGATGTTAGAATTATGACTAGAGGTGGTAAAATGACTCAGGAACCTTTGTATCCTGAAGGCCACCCTAAGAGAATTGAGCAAGATTCTCAGAGAACTAATTTAGATGCACCTAGTTCTTCTAAGAAGAAGAAAAAGAAAAATGATAGGACTTTGCATGCTTCTAGTGAACATGTAGCCGAGACACCTGAGAATCCCAATGATATCTCTGTCTCTAATACTGAGACACAATCTGGTAATGAACATGAATCTAGTGATAATGTTAATGATGATGCTCAACCTAGCAATGAAAATGATGTAGAGATTGAACCTGTTGTTGATCTTGATAACCCACAATCAAAGAATCAACGTTATGATAAGAGAGACTTTGTTGCTAGGAAGCACAGCAAGGAAAGAGAACCATGGGTTCAGAAACCCATGCATTTTCCTCCTAAACCATCCTTGAAAAAGGATGATGAGGATTTTGAGTGCTTTACTGAAATGATTAGACCTATCTTTTTGCGTATGCATTTGACTGATATGCTTAAAACAAATCCTTATGCTAAGTATATGAAAGATATTATTACCAATAAAAGAAAGATACCTGGAGTTGAAATTTCCACCATGCTTGCCAATTACACTTTTAAGGGTGGAATACCAAAGAAACTAGGAGATCTAGGAGTGCCTACTATACCTTGCTCCATTAAAATAAATTATGTTAAAACTGCTTTATGTGATCTTGGAACCGGTGTCGGTGTTATGCCTCTCTCTTTATATCGTAGACATGACTTGAATAAGTTGACACCTACTGAAATCACTGTTCAAGAAATCTTCCGATTCAACGATTAATCTTCCGATTTATCGCTAATCGGGGGGTGACCGATAAGATTATGCCTTATCTTTGTCGTTATCTTTTGGACCGATTTATCGTTCTGATAAGCGATTTATCGGGAATCTACCAATAAATCACACCTACTCATAACACTATGTTTGCGAAATCTATGTTTATTTATGTTTTGTGGACCTTGTTACGGAATCTGTACTATTGTCCTATTTTGTTTGCCATTATATAAGGATTCAAAGGCTAGAAATCAAAGTAACACTTTTGTCAAATATATTTTTGGTGTTGTATATAGCTTATTTTAGTGTTGAGAACCTGAGATTTGAGACAAATTAACCGATTAATAGTCGACCGATAAAATCGATTAATCGGCCGATTTCCGATTAATCTCTAATCCTTTGCTGACCGAGACGATAACGATAAGCGATATCCTCAACATTGACTGAAATATCTTTGCAAATGATTGATAAATCAACTGTTATACCTGTCAGTATTTGTGAGGATGTTCCTGTTGTGGTTGCAAATGTTACTATTTTAACGGACTTTGTTATCCTTGATATTCCCGAGGACGATATTATGTCTATTATCCTTGGTAGACCCTTTTTGAATACTGCAGGGGCTGTTATTGATTGCAACAAAGGCAATGTCACTTTTCATGTTGATGGTAATGAGCATACGGTACACTTTCCGAGGAAACAACCTTAGATCCACAGTATCAATTCTATTGGAAAAAATTCAACGATTACTATTGGAAGTTTTGAATTACCTCTTCCTACTGCCAAGAAGAAATATGATATTCTTATTGTTGGGGACATACATATCCCATCGAGGTCACCTAGTGTTATTCGAAAATTCTCCGGTTTCGTGTTATTCGGAAAGAGTTTATTAACAAGACCTGATCAACCTTGTTATTGGATTCCTTTTGATGAGCATGAGATGGGTGAATCTAGATAGCACAACTTTCTGTACCCTCCGTTTACTTTCTGTTAATTAGATTAAATAAAGCAAAAATAGTATATTCTGTCTGTTTTCAGAGTTATCCGTGCGATAAAAAAACCCGAAATTGAAATATGATTTTTTCTAGAATATTTGAGAATATTCGGCACTGAGAACACAGCAGGGGGAGCCAGCACCTGGCCACGAGGGTGCAGGGTGTGCCCACCCCCTGGGCGCGCCCCCTGCCTCATGGGCCCCACGTGCCCCCCTCCACTTACTCCAGTACCAACACACTCCTTCTTCCTCCCAAAAAAATCAATATCCAGCCCAAGCACGAGGTCTAGCTCATCTTGCGGCCATTTTCGATCTCCTTGCTCAAAGCTCCATTCACAAAAATGTTTGGGGAGATTGTTCCTTGGTATGTGACTCCTCCATTGGTCCAATTAGTTTTTGTTCTAGTGATTTATTTATTGCAAATTTTTGCTGCTTAGGTGACCCTGTTCTTGAGCTTGCATGTCAAATTTATGTGGTTCCAAGTAGTTCTAATGCATGATATAGTCGCTAGGCACTTGTAGGAGTAGTGGCTATCAATCTTGTTGAGTTTGGTTCAATTTTATTTTGAGTCTCTAAAAATTTCAGAAATTTTCAGAGGAGGAAAATGATGAGGAGATTATTGAGAGGCTCTTCCAGTCAAAGTTCAAAGGATAAGCAGAAGGAAGAGAATAAGAAGCCCAAATACAATCTTCCTCGCACTACGGAAGTTTGGCCGTGTGAATGGCCTTGCAACGAGTTTTTGGAAGCCACCGGGATTTATAAAGACTTTTATTATTTGGCGGAGAATGCAGGCCTCACCAACTACCTCCATGACCAGCGTGAACAGTATCTGTTGCTCAGTAATATTTTCACGCAAAACATTCATTTTCATGCTAAGAAATCACCACCTTCAGTGGAGTTTCGTTTATATGATGAGGGTAAGGAGATGTCGTTCTATGAATTTTGTCAAGTATGTAAGATACCCTTTGCTGGTAGTCTTGAGGAACCACATCGTAAAGATGTTGAGAGGTTTATTGATATGATAGCTGTAGGGGAAACGAGGCAAGTTTCAGGGGCAAGAATTACTAGTATACATTTTCCTGTTCTACGCTACTTTGCTATATTTTCTAGTAGATGCTTAATTGGTCGCGGGAACAGTGGGAATCTTAGTGCCCCTGATATTGTCATTTTGCGCCATGCTTTGTTTCAAGACACAACTTTTAGCTTGGGTGATGTTGTTGCTAAAAGATTAAGTCTGAACCGTACAAACGGTACCATCTTTGGAGGCATCTTTGCTTCACGCCTTGCTGAATACTTTAGAATACCTATTAGGCATCATGAGAAGGAATAAAAGTTAGTGACCCCGGTGTTTCTAGATTATAAGAGCATGATAGCACATGATTTTATTGTTAAATACAAGAAGAAGTTGCTTAAGTATAAATTGAGGTTTGATGAAAAATATTGTGAGATTATTACCTTGCATGCACCATCTCTGTTTGATCTATTTTCAGGCACATACCTCGTTTTGCCAGATGCCATCTATAAATACTGGAGCAAGGAACAAGCTTCAGAGCCGGAGCCGGAACCACCAGTTGACCCTTACCGGCAGTCGGTTTATCGGTGGGATCCAGATGAGATTGCCAACCAGTGGCACCCAGAGGACGCTCCTCCGTGCACCGGAGAGAGTAGCTTTGATCCATGGCCATAGACCCACTTAGGCTAAAAGCCTAAGCTTGGGGAGTACGCATTTCTCATTGACATTACATTCATGTTCACACACTTATTCCAGTAGTCGATGCTCGCACTTTTTCATTGTACTATCCATGCTAGTTTCATTTCTTTTCTTAGTCTTTTTCTTGTGTGTTAGAAAAACCTTAAGAAAAACAAAAGAAATAGTTGTAGCCTTTTAGTTAGTTTACTTTCCATGCCCGTAGTAGTAACAATTGAAAGAAAACCGAAAAAGATTTCTCGTTCTTCTTTTCCTTGTTGGGAGCTTTCCCGTGTAAATAGTTTCATTTCTTTTTTTTTGGGGGTCAAGAGGAGAAGACCATGATGGAAATGCTGTTGGGAAACGTAGTATTTTCAAAATTTTCCTACGATCATGCAAGATCTATCTACTAGATGCATAGCAACGAGGGGGAGAGTGTGTCTACGTACCCTCGTAGACCGGGAGCGGAAGCGTCAAGTGACGCGGTTGATGTAGTCGAACTTCTTCGCGATCTAACCGATCAAGCACCGAACGTACGACACCTCCGCGTTCAGCACACGTTCACCTTGATGACGTCCCACGAGCTCTTGATCTAGTTGAGCTTCACGGGAGAGTTTCGCCAGCACGACGGCGTGGTGACAGATATGATGTATCTACCGGTGCAGGGCTTCGCCTAAGCACTGCAACGGTATGACCGAGGTGTGTTTCTGTGGAGAGGGGCACCGCACACAGCTAAAACAATTCAACTTGTGTGTCCTAGGGTCCCCCCTGCCCCCGTATATAAAGGAGCAAGGGAGAGGCCGGCCCTAGAGGGGGCGCGCCAAGTGTGGGGAGTCCTACTAGGACTCCCAAGTCCTAGTAGGATTCCCCTTTCCTTTCCGGAGTAGGAGAGAAGGAAAGAGGTGGAGAGAGAGAAGGAAAAGGGGGCTGCACCCCTTGTCCAATTCGGACCAGAGGGGGGGCGCGCGCCTCCTTCCTTTTGGCCTTTCTCCTCTATTCCTGTATGGCCTAATAAGGCCCATATACTCCGAAAAATACCCGAATCACTCAGAACCTTTCCGATGTCCGAATATAGTCGTCCAATATATCGATCTTTACGTCTCGACCATGTAGAGACTCCTCGTCATGTCCCCGGTCTCATCCAGGACTCCGAACTCCTTCGGTACATCAAAACTCATAAACTCATAATACCAATCGTCATCAAACGTTAAGCGTGCGGACCCTACGGGTTCGAGAACTATGTAGACATGACTGAGACTCATCTCCGGTCAATAACCAATAGCGGAACCTGGATGCTCATATTGGCACCTACATATTCTACGAAGATCTTTATCGGTCAAACCGCATAACAACATACGTTGTTCCTTTTGTCATTGGTATGTTACTTGCCCGAGATTCGATCGTCGGTATCTCTATACCTAGTTCAATATCGTTACCGGCAAGTCTCTTTACTCGTTCCGTAATACATCATCTCGTGACTAACTCATTAGTATTTTGCTTGCAAGGCTTATTATGATGTGCATTACCGAGAGGGCCCAGAGATACCTCTCCGACACTCGGAGTGACAAATCCTAGTCTTGATCTATGCCAACACCACGAACACTTTCGGAGACACCTGTAGATCATCTTTATGATCACCCAGTTACGTTGTGACGTTTGATAGCACACAAGGTGTTCCTACGGTATTCGAGAGTTGCATAATCTCATAGTCATAGGAACATGTATAAGTCATGAAGAAAGCAATAGCAGTAAAACTAAACGATCATAGTGCTAAGCTAACGGATGGGTCTTCTCCATCACATCATTCTCCTAATGATGTGATCCCGTTGATCAAATTACAACTCATGTCTATGGTTAGGAAACATAACCATCTTTGATCAATGAGCTAGTCTAGTAGAGGCATACTAGGGACACTCTGTTTTGTCTATGTATTCACACATGTACTAAGTTTCCGGTTAATACAATTCTAGCATGAATAATAAACATTTATCATGATATAAGGAAATATAAATAACAACTTTATTATTGCCTCTAGGGCATATTTACTTTAAATGCTTAGTGGCTCTTATATGCATTACTGTAGATTTAACCTTGAGCCATATTACTTTGTCTTCTCTCTTGTATTAAATTCTTGCAGATTCTAGCTTAGTCCAATGCACATGCACTATTATTATTATCCACACCATACGGTCGTGCGAGTGAAAGGCAATAATGACGATATATGATGAATTCATTGAGATGAGAAAAGTTGGTATGAACTCGACCTCTCTAGTTTTTGTAAATATGATAGTTCATCGTTCCTGATTGAGCTTGTTATGAATGAAACATGCTTGCAATGACAATTAGAGATCATAGCTGCTCATGCCATGCTTAATTAGCTAAGAGTTTATAATGGTCTATCTTGCGTGCCAACATGATATTAAAATGGTTGTGATGTGGCATGATAGGGTGGTATCCTCCTTTGAACAATTCAAGTGGTTTGACTTGGCACATGTTCACGCATGTAGTTGAAACAAAATCAACATGGCCTCCACAATATTTATGTTCATGGTGCTTTATATCCTACTCATGCTTGCACTCATTGTTTATTAATTTCATGCATGTTCATGACTGCTGTCGCTCTCTAGCTGGTCGCTTCCCAGCCTCTTTCTAGCCTTCACTTGTATTAAGCGGGAATACTGCTTGTGCATCCACTTCCATAAACCCCAAAGTTATTCCATATGAGTCCACCATACCTTCCTATATGCGGTATCTACCTGTCGTTCCAAGTAAATTTGTATGTGCCAAACTCTAAACCTTCAAATGAAATTCTGTTTTGTATGCTCGAACAGCTCATGTATCAACTAGGGTTGTCTATATCTTCCATGCTAGGTGGGTTATTCTCACGATGAGTGGACTCCACACATAATTCATGAGAAAATGGTTGGTAACTGGGATGCCCAGTCCCATGCTCAAATCATAATAATTAAACAAAACTCCCCCAGGGTTGTTGCTTGTTTGGACGGTACCCCGTGGATTCGGATGGCCGTGGAGTGTGCTTGTTGGTGGTTGGGGGAGTATAAATTTTACCATTCTGTTTGGGAACCGCATATAATGTGTGTAGGATGGAAGATATTGAGATTCTTGGTTGCTATGTTGACAATGAAAGTATACCGCTCAAAATATTATTCATCTCTATTTCAAAATCGAGCTCTGGCACCTCTAGAAATCCCTGCTTCCCTCTGCGAAGGGCCTATCTATTTACTTTTATTTTGAGTCTTCATCCTCTTATTAAAAGAGCACCAGTTGGAGAGCACCGTTGTCATTTGCATGTATTTCTATTAATATGCATTGAGTATGATTGTGACTGGATCTCTTTTACCATGAATTACAATGTCTAGTCAGTCCTTGATCTTCAAAGGTGATCTGCATTTACCATCTTGTTATATCATATTATGATTGTTTTGAGAAAGTGTTGTCATCCGAGATTTATTATTATTACTCGCTAGTTAATTATGCCATTGATATGAGTAAACATGAGACCTGAAAGTTATTGTGAATGTGGTTAGTTCATGATCTTTCCTGAAAACCAGAATGCTAGCTTTACATATTTACAACAACAAGAGCAAACAGAGTTTGTCAATGTTTTTCTTTATCACTTTCAGTTTATCAACTGAATTGCTTGAGGACAAGCAAAGGTGTAAGCTTAGGGGAGTTAATACGTCTCCAACGAATCTACTTTTCCAAACACTTTTCAGCAGAACTTGTTTTGGACTCTAACTTGCATGATTTGAATGGAACTAACCTGGACTGACGCTGTTTTCAGCAGAACTGCCATGGTGTTATTTTTGTGCAGAAATAAAAGTTCTCGGAATGGCCTGAAATTCAACGGAGATTTATTTTGGAATATGTAAAAAATATCTACGGAAAGAACCAGACCAGGGGGCCCACACCCTGTCCACGAGGGTGGGGGGCGCCCCCCCTTGGGCGCACCCCCTACCTCATGGGCCCCTGTTGCTCCACCTACGTCTCCCCCGACTCCATATATTCACTTTCAGGGAGAAAAAAATCAGGGAGAAGGAATTATCGCGTTTTACGATACGGAGCCACCGCTAAGCCCTAATCTCTCTCGGGAGGGCTGATCTGGAGTCTGTTCAGGGCTCCGGAGAGGGGAGATCGTCGCCATCATCATCATCAACCTTCCTCCATCACCAACTCCATGATGCTCACCGCCGTGCGTGAGTAATCCCATCGTAGGCTTGCTGGACGGTGATGGGTTGGATGAGATTTACCATGAATCGAGTTAGTTTTGTTAGTGTTTGATCCCTAGTATCCACTATGTTCAAAGATTAATGTTGTTATGACTTTGCTATGCTTAATGCTTGTCACTAGGGCCCGAGTGCCATGATTTCAGATCTGGACCTATTATGTTTTCATGAATATATGTGTGTTCTTGATCCTATCTTGCAAGTCAATAGTCACCTACTATGTGTTATGATCCGGCAACCCCGAAGTGACAATAATCGTGACCACTCCCAATGATGACCGTAGTTTGAGGAGTTCATGTATTCACTATGTGTTAATGCTTTGGTCTGGTACTCTATTAAAAGGAGGAATTAATATCCCTTAGTTTCCACTAGGACCCCGCTGCCACGGGAGGGTAGGACAAAAGATGTCATGAAAGTTCTTTTCCATAAGCACGTATGACTATATTCGGAATACATGCCTACATTACACTGATGAACTCGAGCTAGTTCTGTGTCACCCTATGTTATAACTATTACATGAGGAATCGCATCCGACATAATTATCCATCACTGATCCAATGCCTACAAGCTTTTCACATATTGCTTGTTGCTTATTTACTTTGCCGTTGCTACCGTTAAAATCACTACAAAAAAGAAATGGCAATGTAGATCTGAAAGTATATGATAGCAAAATATACCCGGGGGCGTAGATTTCACTAGTGGCTTCTCTCGAGAAATAGCAAACGGTGGGTAGACAAATTACTGTTGGGCAACTGGTAGAAAAGTGAATAGTGATGACGATATCCAAGACAATGATCATGTATATAGGCATCACGTCCAAGATTAGTAGAACAACTCCTGCCTGCATCTACTACTATTACTCCACACATCGACCGCTATCCAGCATGCATCTAGTGCATTAAGTTCATGAAAAATGGAGTAATACAATAAGAACGATGACATTATGTAAACAAGATCTATTTATGTAGGAATAAACCCCATCTTTTTATCCTTAATAGCAACGATACATGCATACCTTGCTGCCCCTTCTGTCACTGGGAAAGGACACCGCAAGATCGAACCAATCACAAAAGCACCTCTTCCCATTGCAAGATAAATAGCTTAAGTTGGCCAAACAAAACCCAAATATCGGAGAAGAAATATGAGGCTATAATAATCAAGTATGGATATTAAAACAAGGAAAATCTGATCATAAACTCACAATTCATCGAATCCCAACAAACACACCGCACAAAGTCATTACATCAAATAGATCTCCAAGAGAACTTTGTATTGACAAACAAAGAGAGAATAAGCCATCTAGCTACTGCCTATGGACCTGTAGGTCTGAGGTGAACTACTCACGCATCATCGGAGAGGCGCCAATGAGGATGATGAACCCCTCTGTAATCATGTTCCCCTCCAGCGGAGTGCCATAAAAGGGCTCTATACTGGATCTCGTGGTTCTGGAACTTGCTGTGCCTGGAACAAAATTTTATCGACTCCCCTAGTGTTTATGGAATATTGGGGGTATTTATAGATCTAAGATGTGGTGCGGGAGGCCACCGAGGTGGGCAGAACCCACGAGGGCGTGCCTGGGGGCCTGGGCGCGCCCTGGTGCGTTGTGCTTGATACGTCCATTTTGCATCATGTTTTTATATTGATATTTATTGTATTATGGGTTGTTATTACACATTATATCACAATACTTATGCCTTAACTCTCTTATTTTACAAGGTTTACATGAAGAGGGAGAATGCCGGCAGCTGGAATTCTGGACTAGAAAAGGAGCAAATCTGAGAGACCTATTATGCACAACTCCAAAAGTCTTGAACTTCACAGAGAATATTTTTGGAATATATAAAAAATATTGGGCAAAGAAAGCACCGGAGGGGGGCCCACCAACCAGCCACAAGGTTGGAGGGTGCGCCCTACCCCCTGGCAAGGGGCGGTGCAACATGACATTCTGTTGCACTATGGGGTTGAGCACACAAACAAATAAGCGCATGGCAACCTTTGCTTCCCTCTGCGAAAGGCCTATCTTTTACTTTTATGCAAAGAGTCGAAGTTTCCTATCTATTCCTTTTTATTTTATCCTTTGGCAAGCATCACTTGGTGAGGAAAGATCTAAGCACATATGTCCAGTTGAATATGGGTGACATGAGTTATTATTGTTGACATCACCCTTGAGGTGAGTCCGCTGGGAGGCAAAACTATAAGCCCCTATCTTTCTATGTGTCTGGTTGAAATGTTTTGCTCGTGTGTATGCGGTGAGTGTTAGCAATCAGAGAAGACTATATGATGGTTGAGTATGTGGACTTTCCTAAAGGCTCCGATACGTGACCCTTCCAGAAAAGATGATGAATTGTAGTTGCAAAGTTGAATAAGAACATAGTTTGTTGGTTTCTAATAGAGTTTACGTTTTATACTTCATTTGTGTGATGAACAGTTACTTGTTCATGAGAAGTCTATGATACAAGTCCGTTGATAAAAGTCTTATGTTTAAATTTGTTGATGTTATAATAATCAACATGATGCTTCTATGTCCGTATTTTGTTTTTAACGACACCTCTCTCTCAAAGCATGTTGCTACTTCTCGAGCTTGCGTTGTATTCCCTCGAAGAGGAAATGGTGATGCAGCACAGTAGCGTAAGTATTTCCCTCAGTTTTTGAGAACCAAGTTATCAATCCAGTAGGAGACCACGCGCGAGTCCCTCGCACCTGCACAAACAAATAAGAACTTCGCAGCCAACACGATAAGGGGTTGTCAATCCCTTTACTGTCACTTACGAAAGTGAGATCTGATAGATAGGATAGTATAATATTTTTGGTATTTTTGGTATAAGAACAGAAAGTAAATAAACCAAAGTAAAGTAGATGGAAGATTAATATGTTGAGAATAGACCCGGGGGCCATAGGTTTCACTAGTGGCTTCTCTCATGATAGCAGAATTCTACGGTGGGTGAACAAATTACTGTCGAGAAATTGATGGAAAAGCACATAGTTATGAGAATATCTAGGCATGATCATTATATATAGGCATCACGTCCATGACAAGTAGACCGAAACGATTCTGCATCTACTACTATTACTCAACACATCGACCGCTATCCAGCATGCATCTAGAGTATAAAGTTCATAAGAACAGAGTACTGCTTTAAGCAAGATGACATGATGTAGATGGATAAACTCAAGCAATATGATATAAAACCCATCTTTTTATCCTCGATGGCAACAATACAATACGTCCCTTGCTGCCCCTGCTGTCACTAGGAAAGGCCACCGCAAGATTGAACCCAAAGCCAAGCACTTCTCCCATTGCAAGAACTATAGATCTAGTAGGCCAAACCAAACCAAAAATTCGAAGAGACTTGCAAGGATATTATAATCATACATAAAAGATTTCAGAAAAGAATCAAATATTGTTCATAGATAATCTTGATCATAAACCCACAATTCATCGGATCTCGACAAACACACCACAAAAAGATTACATCAAATAGATCTCCTCGAAGATCGAGGAGAACTTTGTATTGAGATCCAAAAAGAGAGAAGAAGCCATCTAGATAATAACTATGGACCTGAAGGTCTGTGGTAAACTACTCACACCTCATTGGTGAGGCTATGGTGTTGATGTAGAAGCACTCCGTGGTAGATCCCCCCTCCGGCGGAGCTCCGGAACAGGCCCCAAGATGGGATCTCACGGGAACAGAAGGTTGCAGCGGTGGAATTAGGGTTTTCTCTGTTGCCTCGATGTTTTTAGGGTACGTGGATAAATATAGGAGGAAGGAGGGCATCAGGGGAGCCAAAGGGGGCCCCCGAGGGTGGGGGGCACGCCCAGGGGGAGGAGGCGCGTCCTGGACCCTTGTGGCCACATCTCTTGTTCCCTCGCGTGTACTCCAAGTCTTCTGGGTAGATACGGTTCCAAAAATAACTCTCCCGAAGGTTTCATTCCGTTTGGACTCCGTTTGATATCCCTTTTCTGCGAAACACTGAAACAGGTAAAAAAACAGCAATTTGCACTGGGCCTTGGGTTAGTAGGTGAAAGGATCGAGATGGACCTTGAGGGGGGGTGAATAGGTACAATTACAAATTTTAATTGTTACTTAGCAATTTTAGGCAATAGTGCGGAATAGGAAAGTGAGCCTAACAATTGTAAGTAAGATGCTTAACAAGCTAAGCTAATAACACGGGTAGGTAAGTAAGTGTCGGTGTACTAAGATAGGGGTACCTTAGTACCCCAACTTGTGCACGGGCAGTAGCAGCTTCCCGTGCCAGGGCTTACCACGTGCTCGCCAAGAACCGTTCTGGTCCCTATGAAGCCATTCAAGAACAAAGTATACAAATCAGGAGATCAAGGCCCCGGCAAGAGGAGCTTGCCGGGAAGGCCGCACCAGGCTAAAGTGATACCCTGTCGGTGTACTAAGATAGGGGTACCTTAGTACCCCAACTTGTGCACGGGTAGTAGCAGCTTCCCGTGGCAGGGCTTACCACGTGCTCGCCAAGAACCGTTCTGGTCCCTATGAAGCCATTCAAGAACAAAGTATACAAATCAGGAGATCAAGGCCCCGGCAAGAGGAGCTTGCCGGGAAGGCCGCACCAGGCTCAAGGTTATCACTTTAGCACAAGACCCTGGCAAGAGGAGCTTGCCAGGAAGGCCAAGGAACACATACCTCAAGAGATGTCTCGGCGCGTCAATGCGACCCGGCAGGACCCGGAGAGCGACAAGCTTCCGGGCCCGGCAAGATCACGACCCCGGCAAGGTGCTTGCCGGGGAAACCTACGCTGTGTGCCCGCGCTCCAGCTCATCTACCCACGCGTCGCCCTGGGGCCCTTCCAGGGGCACGTGGCAGACGGTTGTGCAGCCTGGGGCACACGGTGGCAAGCCACGGTGACGAGGCTACCGCCGTGGCGAACGGAGAAGCATGGACGGACGCTTTTGGGGCGACGGCGACGGGCATTTAATGCCCTTGTCCCCCACTATCAAAGTTAGGTGAAGACCACTGTTCATATACTGTTCACGCACTGTTACAACTACCACCAAATTTACACTTTTACCCTCCTCTACGTTGACACCTGTCGGTGACCCCTTTGAGCTATAAAAGGAGGCCCATGCACAACGTAGCAAGGGTTCGAACCTAGACAACTCTATCGCTCGGTGTAGCTAGTACTGTAGATCTTTAAGCTCCCGAGCCCAAGAACTCAATACAACCTAAGCAGGAGTAGGGTTTTACGCGTCCGCGCGGCCCGAACCTGGGTAAAACTGCCCGCGTGTGCTCCTCGATCTGCTCTCCGTGCTTCCTCCGCTCCCTTACCGCAACGTAGAAGGGGCTCCGGTCCCATAGGTGTTCGTGGGCGGACAGTTTCCCCCGACATCTTTGGCGCGCCAGGTAGGGGGCGTCGAGGTTGTGCGAACCTGATCCGGCGCTCACGCGGGCGCAACCTTCAGCAACTTCACCAGCTTCATCAACCTCATCGACAGCATCAACATGCCTCCGAAGAAGAAGGCTTCGGAGGTCGGAGGCCTGTCTACGTTGATCCCGCCACCACCAGAACCAACGGTTGGTGGAGTAGACGCCGGCGCAAGGGTGACCGCCGGTGAGGAGACTCACGGCGCCACCAAGTCCAAGGACAAGACGGACGACCGGGCGAACTCCAAAGCCTCGGTGTCAGTACACGCCCCACGTCCCTCCCAGGAGGTGCAAGACCAGCAGCGGCGTGGTACGGGAGGTACCATACGCTTGCTGGGGCGTGGCCAAGCCGGAGGATCGCGGGATGCTCAAGGCCAGCGTGGTGGTACGAGCAAGGCGCGGTCGCCAGGGCGAGAAACTGCTCCTTCTAACCTTGTTAGAAGTCCGAGCGTATCTCGCTCCTCGCACCGCTCGCCGCCGCTCCCCTCCTCTCCAGCAGAAGCTCTAGCAAGAGCACAGCTGCTCCTTGACTTCCCTCCAGCGGCAGATAAAGCCGAAGACTGGAGGGCGACGATCCAGAGCCTCATCGCCTTCGCCAACAACGACACGCCGCTGCAGCCGGCAACATCGCGGCCGCGGCAAGTCGACAAGACGAAGGCCGATGGAGACAAGACCGCCGGGGGTGCAACTACCGTGCACTCCCCGCCGCGGAAGCAGAAGACGCCACCCCACCGGATCAACATCGACGATGACTCCACGGCGTCGTCGGATCCGCGGGCTCGTCGTGACCAGCGCCAGGTCCTCGACGACAGGCGGCAAGAGGACGCTCGAACTCGCATCGAGCGTCGAAGAGAAGCCAGACGACAATCTGATCAGCGCGCTGGGACCACTGTTGACATGCACGCGCCCGGCGAACCAGGCGACTTGCCGTACGCGGCAGGTTGCCCTGCGTTCACCCGTGAGCTGCGGCAAGTCCAGTGGCCCAGCATGAAGAATTTCAAGCCCGACGTACCCGAGAAGTACGACGGCAAGACACACCCCTCGGAGTTCCACAGCATCTACACCATTGCGGTGCAGGCTGCCGGGGGACGCGACGAGAAGATCCTAGCCAACTACTTCCCGCTAGTGCTTAAGCCAAACGTCCGGTCTTGGCTTATGCACTTGCCGGAGAACTCCATCTCCTCATGGGCAGATCTGTGCCACCAGTTTGTTGGCGCCTTCACGGGCGGCCACAAACCCCACGGCCAGGAGAGCGATCTCCACATCCTCACCCAGAAGGAGGGAGAGTCCCTGCGCAAATACATCCAAAGATTCAGTCGCGTCCAGCATAACATTCCCGACGTCCACCCTGCCGCGGTTATCAGCGCGTTCCACCAGAACGTGCGTAACCGCCGGATGAGGGAGGAGATGGCCATGACCAAGATCCGGGATGTCAGCGAGCTCTACGCTCTGGTTGACAAGTGTGCGCGCGCTGAAGAGGGGAAGAGACTCCCCGGAGAGGATACTGGCGCAGGAGGAAGCGACAGCGAGGATGCCGCCCCGGCAAGGAAAAACCGGCGGCGGAATAACAGAAAGAAGAAGAGCAAGGAGGTGCTGGTTGTCGAGCAGTCCGGCAAGGAGGCTCCCGCCAAGAAGGCACAGGCTGGCGGTTCCGGCAAGGAGCCTGCCCCTGTAGCGGCAGCCGACAAGCAGGACGGCTCCGACAAGCAGTACTGCAAGATCCACCGCACCAAGGGCCACGATCTCCAGAACTGCAAAAGAGTGGAGTACCTCGTAGAACAGCAGAAGGCTGAATACGAGCGACGTGACAAGGAGAAGGCCCAGGGAGACGGAGGAGAACCCAGCAAGAAGCGGCCGCTCAATGGCCGGGGAGGACGCCGCGGCAAGGCCAAGCAGCGGCAAGGTGACAGACCTCCCCGAGGCCGCGACAAGGATGAGGATGAAGACGACGATGATGACATGGAAGAAGTAGAAAACAGCGAGCAGGAGTTCCAGAAGGCCACAGAGGTTCTGTGTGTCGACGGAGGTGCCTCTCTGCACACTTCCCACCGCCAGCTCAAGCAATGGGTGCGAGAAGTGAATGCAGCTGAGTCACCCGTCGAGTCACGCAGGCTGCTGAAGTGGTCCGGCACGCCCATCATCTTTGACCTTGAGGACCACCCTGACCGCACAACTGCGGTCAGGTGCTTGCCGATGTTGGTCTCACCAACTATCCGCAACCTCAAGGTCACCAAGATGTTGGTTGACGGCGGGGCCGGCCTGAACTTGATCTCCTCAGCTGTGATCAAGAAGCTACAGATCCCCGACAGCGAGCTCGAGGAAACCGGGTCATTCCAAGGGATCAACCCGGGAAGGAGCAAGCCGAAGGGGAAGATTACGCTGCCAGTGACCTTTGGTAGGGAGCTCAACTTCAGGACGGAGAGGATCACGTTTGATGTTGCTGATATCCCATTACCATACAATGGGATACTTGGCCGTCCTGCCCTCGCCAAGTTCATGGCAGCTTCCCACTATGCATACAACATGCTCAAGATGCCGGGGCCGATAAGCGTCATCTCTGTCCCTGGCGACAAGAAGGACGCACTTATCTGCGCCGACAAAATCTACCGGGATGCAGTAGCCGCAGCAGAAAGCAACACACTTGCCGCTGAAGCTCCCGGGGGGAAGACCAAGACCAAGTTCGGCAAGAGCTCTGGAGCCCACTCCGGCAAACGCACCTCCTCGAAGTGTTGCGCTGCCGTCGAGGACGCTCCATCGAGCTCCACCGGCAAGTGCAAGAAAGGAATGGCAGCTCCACCGGGAACCAAGAAGGTGTCCGCCAAGGAGGACGGCACTGGTGGTACCTTCACCATCAGTGCTACACTCGACCACAAATAGGAAAGCGCGCTCGTTGCCTTCCTGCGGGCGAATGTCGACGTGTTTGCATGGCAACCGTCTGACATCCCCGGCGTTCCCAGGAAGGTAATGGAGCACAAGCTTGCTGTTTGTCCTCACGCGCGGCCCATCAAGCAGAAGGACAGGAAGCAAGTCGTGGAGCGCCAAGAGTTCATAGCTGAAGAGATAAAGAAGTTAGAAGCAGCGGGCCTGGTTAGAGGCGTAATACATCCCACGTGGTTGGCCAATCCAGTTGTCGTGCGAAAGGCTAATGGAAAGTGGAGACTTTGTATAGACTTCACCGACGTGAACAAAGCTTGTCCCAAGGATCCCTTTCCCTTGCCGCGCATCGACCAAATTGTTGACTCCACAGCTGGATGTGAGTTGCTCTCATTCCTTGATGCATACTCAGGTTACCACCAGATATTCGTGGCCAAGGAAGATGAAGAGAAGACTGCATTCATTACTCCATGCGGCACATATTGCTTCATACGCATGCCCTTTGGATTGAAGAATGCAGGCTCAACATTTGCGAGGGTGGTGCACACTGCTTTTGAGCCACAGATCCACAGGAATATAGAAGCCTACATGGATGATATAGTGGTCAAGAGCAAGAGCAAAGATACCCTGATACAGGACTTAGAGGAAACCTTTGAGAATCTGCGCAAGATCCAACTCAAGTTGAACCCCGAGAAGTGCGTCTTCGGAGTTCCCTCCGGCAAGCTTCTCGGGTTCTTTGTGTCCCAGAGGGGAATTGAAGCCAATCCCGACAAGATAAAAGCCATCGAGCAGATTGAAGCCCCGAAGCGCGTCAAGGACGTAAGAAGACTTGCTGGTTGTGTGGCTGCCCTCAGCAGGTTCATTTCAAAGTCTGCAGAGCGCGCCCTGCCTTTCTTCAAAATTTTGAAAAAGGCAGGTCCTATGAAATGGACTCCGGAAGCGGAGGCAGCGCTGCAAGACTTGAAAGGATATCTGTCCTCCACTCCGATACTTGTCGCACCTAGGCCACAAGAGAAGTTGCTGCTGTACCTAGCGGCAACCAATCAAGTGGTTAGTGTTGCGTTAGTAGCGGAGAGAGAGGCGAATGAGGAACCCACATCCCCGACAAGCGAATCCAGCGACAAGCAGGGGGCTTCCCCGACAAGCTCTGGCCCCGACAAGGACAAGTCTGCGCAGGAGCAAGGAGAAGTAAGAAGGAAGATGGTGCAGCGCCCAGTGTATTTCGTAAGTTCCCTTCTGCAGGGGGCTAGATCAAGATACTCTGGGGTGCAGAAGTTGCTTTTCGGCCTCCTCATGGCCTCAAGGAAGCTGCGCCATTACTTCCAAGCGCACGAGATAACGGTGGTCACTCGCTTTCCGTTGAAGAGGATATTGCAGAATCCCGAAGCAACAGGCAGGATCGTCGAGTGGGCACTAGAGCTTTCAAGCTTTGGTCTCAAGTTTGAGAGCACTTCAACCATACAGAGCAGAGCTTTGGCAGAATTCATAGCAGAATGGACCCCAACGCCAGATGAAGAAGTCCCAGAGACAAGCGTCCCCGTCCAAGAAGCGAGCAACGAGTGGATAATGTACTTTGATGGTGCTTTCTCGCTGCAAGGCGCCGGTGCCGGCGTGGTACTCATAGCGCCCACCGGAGAGCACCTCAAGTATGTTGTCCAGATGCACTTTCCCAAGGAGCAAGCGACAAACAATACTACTGAGTATGAAGGTTTGCTTGCCGGCCTCAGAATTGCGGCCGAGCTTGGGATCAAGAAGTTGATTGTGCGGGGAGATTCACAGTTGGTGGTCCGACAAGTGAATAAGAGTTACCAGAGCCCTTTGATGGAAGCTTATGTTGATGAAGTGAGGAAGCTTGAAGAGCACTTTGAAGGTCTGCAAATGTAGCACGTCCCAAGAGCTCAGAATGATATCGCAGATGGCCTCTCAAAGTGCGCTGCAATGAAGTTACCTGTGGAACCAGGGACCTTCGTGCTCAAGTTAACTCAGCCATCCGTTACACCATCAGTTGAGCAAAACAAGAAGAGGAAGTTGGTCTTCGGCGACTACTTGCCGGCGGATCTTCCCGAGGCCGCCGCCAAGGTCCCCAAGATCAACAACCAAGATGCTGAGGAATAGTTTGCTCCTGCAGATCCAAGGGTCTGTACAGTTGAAGCAGGCGTTCCCAACAAGCCTTGCCCCGGCAGGCTTGCCGGTGGACCATCAGCTCCGGCAGAACCGCAGGTTCTTGCCGTAGAAGCTGAGGTTCCCGCAGCAGCCCTCATGCCTTTAGTCCTTGTTGTTGAGCCTCAGGCTCCAGCATGGGCACAGCAAATCGTCCGCTTTCTGCAAACTGGAGAACTTCCCGACGAGCCGGAAGAGATAGAGAAAATAACCAGGCAGTCGAGTATGTACTAGTTCGTTGGCAATGAACTGTACAGAAGAAGACTCAATGGTGTCAGGTTGAAGTGCATTTCCAGGGAAGATGGACAGAAGCTGTTGGCAGAGATACATGGAGGCATATGTGGCCACCACATTGGCGCAAGGGCACTTGCCGGGAAGGCGTTCCGGCAAGGGTTCTTCTGGCCAGAAGCCCTCCAAGATGCAACTGCACAAGTAACCAAGTGTGAAGCGTGCCAGTTCCATGCCAAGAAAATTCACCAGCCAGCTCAAGCTCTCCAGACGATCCCTTTGTCCTGGCCCTTCTCGGTTTGGGGGCTCGATATCCTCGGCCCCTTTCCCCGCGCAGTCGGGGGCTTTGAGTACTTGTATGTAGCAATCGACAAGTTCACAAAGTGGCCAGAAGTGGAACCAGTGAGAAAGGTGACAGCACAGTCAGCAGTCAGATTCTTCAGATCGATTGTTTGCCGTTTCGGAATCCCTAACAGGATAATCACCGACAACGGCACACAGTTTACAAGTCGCACCTTCATGCAATACGTCCAAGACCTTAGCGCCAAGGTCTGCTTCGCTTCTGTTGCTCACCCGAGGAGCAATGGTCAAGCGGAGAGAGCCAATGATGAAGTGTTGCGCGGACTCAAGACAAGAACCTTCGACAGGCTGCACAAGTGCGGAAGAAACTGGATAGAGGAGTTGCCGGCGGCTCTTTGGTCAATCAGGACGACACCAAATCGAGCCACCGGACAGACACCCTTTGCTCTTGTCTATGGAGCAGAGGCAGTTCTCCCCACGGAACTCGTATACGGATCTCCTCGAGTGGTCGCTTATGATGATCTCGAGCAAGAGCAACTGCGACAAGATGATGCATTGCTCCTTGAGGAGGAACGTCTCCAGGCTGCTGTACGAGCTGCTCGATACCAGCAAGCCTTGCGTCGCTATCATAGCCGCAAGGTCAGGGCCAGGAGTCTCGAGGAAGGCGACCTTGTTCTTCGGCGTGTTCAGTCCGCCAAGAATTCCAACAAGTTGACGCCGAAGTGGGAAGGCCCTTATCGGGTGAGACAAGTCACAAGGCCCAGCGCTGTCCGCCTTGAGACAGAAGAAGGCTTACCGGTGAGCAACTCCTGGAACATAGAGCATCTTCGCAAGTTTCACCCGTAAGGCGCGGTTGCCGTGATCTGCTCCGGCAACCACCTTTTGTGCAAGTCTTGCCGCTGTTGCATGTAAACCTTTGTACAAAGCCGGGCGCAGATCCCGTGCATCAGTAAAGCTTTTGTGCTTCGCACTATTTGTCATTACCGTGCTTTTCTTTGTTATTTGCGTGCATCATCTGACACCTTGTGCAACGCACATCCCCGGTAAGCACTAGCAAGCCATAAGGCCCTATACTTGTTTTTCCTCCTCTTTTTCTTTCCCTCTTAAGCAGAAGGAGTATTCCTCGCGCACAAGTTTGCCGGGGGGAAAGAGATGGAGGCATGAACCAAGTACTGTTCAAGAAAGAGAAGCCTTGTCGGGGAGCAAACAATCTATGAAAGCTAAGTTACCAAAGTTTGAGTAATTCAAATTTTTCAAAAATTTTAGTTGTCTTCCTTGAACAACCACACTTTGTATGGAAAACCTGTGCGCGGAGGAACCTACCCGTGGCTAGCCGCACCCTTACTTTGTTTCGAGCACGCTCAACGACTTAAGTGAGCTGCGACAAGTGTCGCGCCCTTACTTCGTTTTCGAGTTCGCTCAGCAATCTAAGTGTGATGCGACTAGCTGCGGCAAGGTTTCTTGCCGGCAAAGGTATTGCCAGTAGGCTGCTAAGAGTCCAGCACTTAGCGCTCGCGGCAAGGGTCCTTTGCCGGCGAGTTCCCTAAAAACATAGGGTGGAATGCATACAAAGTGAAGGGACCAAAGCAAGGGAGATAACACCGCATTGGTTGCTCAAAATAAGACTGTATATTACAAAGATAACTTGCCGCAATACTAACAGATTCTTGTCCGTAACATACTTTGCAGCGGCAAAGGAAGCAGAAAGAAAGGAATCTAATCTACGCGGTCGCCTTCACGCCTCGTGATCTTGCCCACCTTGGCGACGATGTGGGCAACTTGCGCCTTCAACGCCTCCTGGTCAGCCTCGGGCGGCAAGGTGCGGAGGACGTTGACGAGGTTGATGCCGGGGTTGCGGTAGACGATCTTCGATAAGACCCGCTCCATGGTGCCCATGCAGAGCCGACGCGCCTCGTCGGCCAGCTGCACGGGGATCTTCTCCCGCAGCCGCGCAAGCGCCGGCGCAATTCCCCTGAAGAACAGACTCAACTTGGCGCTGTGAGGGAGATTCTCGTCCGGAGAATACACGAGATGTTCCGCCCTCAGCGCCATCATCTCCATGTCAATATTGGCAGCGGAGGTGACCATCTCATCAGTCCACTGCTCCACTGCCCGGTTGAAGTTATTCTGCGAGACGGCGGCGCTCTCCACCAAGGCCCTTTCTTCGCGGAGTTCGTTCTTCAGCTTCGTCTCGCGGTCCCGGGCGACGTCGAGCGAGTCAGTCAAGGTGGAGACCTTCAGCTCTAAGTCAGCGATCGAGTTCCTGGCATTAGTGAGCTCTTTGCCCTTCTCGGAGAGACGTACCTGCAGCTCAGAGTTGGTGTGGGCATCTTTCTCCCGCGCCACGTTGAGCACAGTGACCCTCTCCTCGCTCGCCTTCAAGTACAACTCCGTCTGCGCCACCTTGGCCTCCAGGTCCTTCTTGGCGGTCTCTGCGGCAGCTGCGGCGTTCCTCGCCTCCTTCAGAGCCCCGCCAATGGCCTGCTCCCGGGCGGCGAGGTCGTCCTCGTGGGCGTCGAGGTCAACCTTCCGCTGGTTGAGTACTCCTTCCCGCCGAGACAGCTCCTCGGCGGCCAATCGTTGCTGCTCCTCGGCCTCGGCCTTCTCAAGGATAAATGCTTGCTGCGCCCCGGCAAGCTCCTCACGCTCCTCCGCCAAGCTCCGGAGGGCCGCCTGATTGGCGGCGCGGAGCTCCGCGGCGCGCTTCTCCAAGTCAGCTCCAGCCTTGGCGGCGAGAGCCTCCCGAGACTCCAACTTCGCCTGCCTGGCCCGGTACAAAGCCAGGAGCCGACGAAGGAGTCTCTCCTCTTCGGGCTCGTCGCTGCTGCCGGGCGCTTCAACAATCTTCAATCCAGCGGAGGCGAGGACCTCTCCGTCAAAGGTCTCTCCCTCCGCGGGTGCCCGAGACGAGGACGCCCACGGGACTTGAATAAAGACCCCGTTGGCGGCCTCCAAGTAGACGCCCGACCGGTCCGCGGAGGCAGAGGGGTCGGCGGCCGGTGCAGCGTCTGGCGCTCCCGCAGCCTTCGGGCCGGCGGTATGGTCGCCGGACGCTTCCCCAGCCGCGGCGTCGGCGGTTGGGGCGGTCTCCTCGACGGCCGGCTCGTCAGCTCCAGCCGCCTCCTCGGCGTTAGTGGCGTTGCCGCCGTCGCCATGCACGCCCTCCTCGCCGGTGGTCTCCGTTTCCATCCGCTCCGGTGCAGGAGGATCTAGCAGAAGAAAAAGAAAAGAAAGATCGTCAAGCAAATATCCAAAAAAGACGAATTCAAGAAGAAAAAATTACAAGGGTTACCTTCGCGGACTTCTTCGACGACGGGGTCCCTCGCCGGGGAATTCTCCCTTGGCGGCGGAGTAGTGGCCCCTGCTGGCGGAGGGCCGCCCGCGCCCTCCCTTGGCGGGGTGCTCACCCTTGGCGGGGTACTCGCCCTTGGCGGAGTGCCCGTCCTTGGCGGAGCGTTCTCCCTTGCCGGGGAGTTCATCCTTGGCGGGGGGGGGGGGGGGG
>LR738714.1:451866490-451935183 GCA_902687465.1 Secale cereale
GGGGTGGAGCAAGTGGCTCATCGGGGGCGACCTCCTGGCGCTCCTGCGGCTGCGGCTCCACTTCTGCACAAGACAACAAGACATCAACCAAGATAACAACCACAAGCGCACCCGTCAAGCAGAAAGATAAATACCAGACTTACGCTGGGGGCTGCGCTGGGGGCTGCTCCTCGGAGCAGCAGGCTGATCCAGCAAGCTCGTCGCCGGCGCGTCGCTTGTCGCCACGACGGGCTCGTCGTCCTCGATATCGACCACAAGGATCTTGGCCCTCTTCGCCATCCGCTGGGTCAAGGTCCTGCAAAGCAAAACAAAAGCAAGATCAGAACCAAGCAAGGAAAATCAAGACAAAATCAAAGAAACTAAAAGAATTGAAAGTACTTACTCCTCTTCCTCTTCGTCGGAGCTGAGGGCGGAGAAGTCAAACTCCGCCTGGTGCGCTCCCGCACGAGGAGCTGGGGGAGAAGACTCCCTCGGGCGCTTGGCGGGCTCTGGGGCTGTGGGCTGTGAAGACCTGGCCCCCGTCGTCGTCGAGGACCGAGGGGCAGAAGGAGCACCCGTTCCGCTCCGGGAAGATCCCCCTCCGCTTGGCGCGCGAGCACGGGGCGCCTCCTTGACGACTTCGCTCATCTTGGTGGCGCGCGTCGCACGGCGCGCCGGCTGCTGTCGAGGCGCTTGTGGCCTCGCCGTCTCAGCTGCCTTGCGGAGGCGTTTCTTCGTTTGCGGCGGAGGGCTTGGCGGAGGCGGAGAGTTCTCCGAGGATGAGGAGGCATCGTCGTCAAGATTCAGAGATCCACCAGAGTCTTCATCGGAATCTCCAGACTCGGCGTCCTCCTCCTCCTCGGCAGGCCCGCTGGACTCAGTGCCATGCCCGGCGGCCTCGCTCCCCCCGGCAACCTCGCTCGTCCCGGCAAGCTTCACGGAAGGCTCCCTGGCAAACTCCTCGGGCGCAATCTTCAACAGCTTGAGGATTTCCGCCGCCTCTACTTGACTCACTGCGTCCGCGGCCTCTGCCTCGTCCATAGTGTATCCAAATTCGCCCGCAGCCGCGGCTACGGCGGCCTCCTCCATCCTGGAGGCAATGTAAGCTACATCCCGGTCAGTAGTATCCCGGGTGAGGCCCTTCTTCTCCTCGGCATTGCGGGGCTTCTCGACCAAGTTGTCGAAGAAGGTCTACACGGTCTCCGCTGGAGGCTCCAGCCAAGTGGGGACGACGCCATGGGAGTCGCACTCGGGCATCATCGCGCGAATGGAATCGCGGGCAGTGCTGTTGCACAGCGGCACCACTCCCCGGGAAGGTCTGAACCACTCCGGGTGGGCGGGGTCATGCTTGAAGAGCTCCCGGACCATCCCCTTCAACTCCAAGACGGTGAAATTGTAGTTCAATCCAGGGCGCAGCCTCATGCAATCTGCCGCATTGCCGAATTCCCAGGCGGGCCTCTTCCTTTCTTGTAGAGGGGCGATGCGGCGGCGGAGGAAATCTGCTCCAACTTCTCCAACAGTCAGATTGGCGACCCGGAGACGAAGGATCTTAATGAGGGCGATCTGAAGTTTGCTATCCTCCGGGGCCAATTCACTCCAATCCTTGCCGCGCACTATGGCAGTCTTGCGCGGCAAGGTAAAGGGCTCAGGCTTAGCTTCCAGCACCCAGCACCAATCGGCTCTCCACTCCTCCCACTTGCCGCGGAGCTCTCCCTTCAAGTACGCGTCCTTCTTGTTCAGCATGAAGATCCAGGAGATGCCGCCGGAGAGGGGAGAACCGGACTCTACTCTAGGCGTGAAGAAGTGGCGGAAAAGAGCCACATTTGGATGAACCCCAACATAGTTTTCGCACAGATGTGCGAAAACGGCCATCGTAAGGATGGCGTTGGGGTGAAATCTAGGAGGTGGAGGCCATACGTATTCATTACATCACAAAAGAACTCCGAGTACGGAGGGCACAAACCACAGTGGAAGAATGCGGCAAAGTAAAAGTACCCGCCGGGGAACATATCGACGGCGACGGCGGGGAGGACTCTGGTGCGGGGATGAGCTTTGGTCTCCCTCGCCCAGAACAAATAGTATTTGTCCCGCAGCTCCCTCGCGCCAAGCCTCGGCGCGAAGACCACGCACTTCCTCCGCAGGGCTGCCAGCTTCGCCGCCTGCTCGGACTTCTCCTTCTTGGCCTTGTCACTCTTCGCCTTGTCGCTCTTCGGAGCCATGGCGGGGGCGGCGAGGAAAGAGGCGAGGAGGTCGACGGTGCCGCGGATGCGGGAGATGGCGGAGGAAGGGAGGGGCTGGGCTCTCTGACGACCTTTGGGGGGCAGAGGGCGACGGGGGTTTCTGGAGAATCAAGGCGCAATGAAAACGATGGAGGGAACTGCCCCTGCTTCCTCTGCTTTTAAGGGGGAAGTGGGGGACGTTCCGCATTTCCCATTAAAGTACAGGCCACGATCTCTCCCACGACGCCGCAATCGACGCGTGCCGTTAGGGAGGGATGCGGCGGATACGGAAGGGGATACGGCTTGCCGTGGGCCGCGTGTGCCCGTGCACTGTCTTGGGCCTGGCCCAACAGCGCTCGGCACCGTGTGTGGCCCAGGCCCGGGGGCTCCTGTCGGTGTACTAAGATAGGGGTACCTTAGTACCCCAACTTGTGCACGGGCAGTAGCAGCTTCCCGTGGCAGGGCTTACCACGTGCTCGCCAAGAACCGTTCTGGTCCCTATGAAGCCATTCAAGAACAAAGTATACAAATCAGGAGATCAAGGCCCCGGAAAGAGGAGCTTGCCGGGAAGGCCGCACCAGGCTCAAGGTTATCACTTTAGCACAAGACCCTGGCAAGAGGAGCTTGCCAGGAAGGCCAAGGAACACATACCTCAAGAGATGTCTCGGCGCGTCATGCGCCCGGCAGGACCCGGAGAGCGACAAGCTTCCGGGCCCGGCAAGATCACGACCCCGGCAAGGTGCTTGCCGGGGAAACCTACGCTGTGTGCCCGCGCTCCAGCTCATCTACCCACGCGTCGCCCTGGGGCCCTTCCAGGGGCACGTGGCAGACGGCTGTGCAGCCTGGGGCACACGGTGGCAAGCCACGGTGACGAGGCTACCGCCGTGGCGAACGGAGAAGCATGGACGGACGCTTTTGGGGCGACGGCGACGGGCATTTAATGCCCTTGTCCCCCACTATCAAAGTTAGGTGAAGACCACTGTTCATATACTGTTCATGCACTGTTACAACTACCACCAAATTTACACTTTTACCCTCCTCTACGTTGACACCTGTCGGTGACCCCTTTGAGCTATAAAAGGAGGCCCATGCACAACGTAGCAAGGGTTCGAACCCTAGACAACTCTCTCGCTCGGTGTAGCTAGTACTGTAGATCTTTAAGCTCTCGAGCCCAAGAACTCAATACAACCTAAGCAGGAGTAGGGTTTTACGCGTCCGCGCGGCCCGAACCTGGGTAAAACTACCCGCGTGTGCCCCTCGATCTGCTCTCCGTGCTCCCTCCGCTCCCTTACCGCAACGTAGAAGGGGCTCCGGTCCCATAGGTGTTCGTGGGCGGACAGTTTCCCCCGACAGTAAGGTAACACTATAAGATACAAGTAAGAACTTAGAGACAAGTAACCACAAGTAGAAAGTTAAGGTTAGGAATAACCGAAACTTCGAGAGACGAGGATGTATGTCGATGTTCACTTCCTTGGAGGGAAGCTACATCACCATTTAGAGAGGTGGGAGTTACCACGAAGGCACACCAACGCCACGAAGGCTCACCCTATTCTCTCTTTGAGATATGACCACGAAGGTGGTTCCCAACCACTAGTGGTAGGCCTTTAGGTGACCTCCAAACCCTCACAAACTTTCCGGGGGTAATCACAATGTTTGATTCCTCTCCGAAAGACTCCTACCGCCTAGGAGTCTCCAACCTCCAACATTAACAAGAACGATGGGAAAAGCTCAAGACTTGCTCAAGTCACAAATTCCTTTGGTGCAAAGAAGGGGAAGGAGTGGATCTATCACTTGATTGGACAACTTCTCACAAATGCCTTCAAATCCTTTTAGGATCTAAGATTTGGTGTATCAAAGTGAGAGAGAGTGTGAATGTGTTCTTGAGTAAGCTCAAAGTGAATGGTCAACTCTATCTTGTGGAAGAAGAAGACTATATATAGTCATAGTAGAGAACAGAATGTTGTGAAGAAAAACGTACTGCAAGTGTCGGATGTCCGGTCAGCACTGGACGTCCGGTGGCACAGGTAGCACCGGACGTCCGACGAAGGCCGGTTGTCCGAAGCCTGACGGTTCACCAGACGGGGCCACGTAGCACACTGTGTGCACAGTTGTCGAACGTCCGGAGTGTGTCGGACGTCTGGTGACCGGACGTCCGGAGGGTTTCGGACATCCGCTATTTTTGTTCTGTGAAGGTGTGCCGGACATCCGGAGTGTGCCAGACGTCCGTTAGGCGCTGAGGGACCGGACGTCCGGAAGGAGCCGGTCGTCCGGTGACCGGTCGTCCGGAGGAGACCGGAAGACCGCTATTTAGCTTCTGTTGAGGAATACCGGATATCCGGAGTGTGCCGGACGTCCGTTAGGCGCTGAGGGACCAGAGGTCCGAAAGGTGACGGTTGTCCGGTAGGCTGTGAAGGTCCGGACGTCCGTAGAGTGCCGGACGTCCGGTGATAACTGAGCACAAAGGCTTAGTTGCTCATACCTCTAGGTGCACAGAATATTATAATCGATATGGATAGAGTAGAGATGATGTGAGAGGATACTTTGTATGTTTTGAGCAAGCCTTTCAAAATATCCACCGATCCCCTCTTAATAGTGCGGGATCCCTATACTCAGAACCAAACTGAAAGTCAAGCTAAAAGCTATTATCTTGTATATCCGTTCTTGACTGATATAGATTTGTCTGTATTCATGATCCACACACGCCCTTGAGACAAAATCCTGAGATATACTTGATAAACATGATTAGTCCCATATATGCATGTTGTCATCAATCATCAAAATATGATTAAGGGCAAGATTGCACTTTCAATCTCCCCCTTTTTGGTAGTTGATGACATCATGCAGGCACTTCTCAAAAACTGTAGTAAAGACTTTCAAATATCAAAATGTTGTTGTGGAGCTCCCCCTAAATAGGTGCATGAACAACAATAAACATGAAGAGAGGAGCTCCCCCTCAATATGATATCATAACAATCTCATTCACAAGATCTCATAACAAACTCATACACAAGATATCATAAACCAATCTCATACCCATGATTTAACTCAATATTTCCATAGATAGATATGTGCATTACATAATAGATAAAGGTTCAACTCATAGCACATCATAACAGGTTCACATCGTAGGTTCGATACAAATCTCACATCATTGCATAAATAGATAAGTGCTTACTCCCCCTTGGCAGCTACTACCCAAAAAGGTGTCAGATCATCATAAAGCATCATCATCATCATCGTGAGTACCACTACCACCAGCCTCGTCAAGGAATTCAGACCACTCTGGACCCGAGGGAAAACCAAAGTTAGAAGGCGGATCATCTGGAAGACGCTCATCATCACTCACATCGAATACTCCGGAGTCTCTCAGACGAGCCTTCAGAGAATTCTTGGATGTGACCATGCGAGTGACCACATCGTGATTCTGGGAGCACTGAAAGGTAATAGCCTTCATCATGGCAGAGTGAGCTTTCCCAAGAAAGCGAGCAATGCGTCCAAGAGATGAAGATCCGGAAGGAGCAGTAGGAGGAACATAAGAAGCAGCTCGGCGAGGATGTGTAGAGGAAGAAGAGGGCCTGACCCAGTCATCCGCCATGCGGGATGGAATAACCCACTGCTCATGTAAGTGAGTGCGGACAATGGGAAATGGCACCACACTCTTAATGAATGCCTGAAGATAGGGGGCATGAGGAAAGGCCCGCTTGAATTGATAAGAAGCGAGACGGATCTCATGCCACAAAAAATGAGGAACAATTATCTTCCCTTTGGGTGTCGTATAGAGACGACGCATGAGGTCGATGCAATAGCTATTGCACGACCCTTTGTCTCCCATCTTAGGGTAGACGGTGCGAATTACACACTACAAAATGATGTAGAAGGGAGAGCGCCAGATTGACACTTGGTTTAGATCTTTCTCTTTCTCCTCCTTAGTTATCTCAGTGATGGGTTTGAGGAGATCCATGCAAACATTTATGCCTTTGGGCTTATGGTGGGGATCATCCTTGTGTATTTTGAACTCACTATCAGGAAAACCCAGAGCCGCGACAAATTGGGACTATTAGGCTGTAAGCACTATGTTGGAGGTCATCCAAGTGACAGTGTTGTTGGGATGAAAATGACATGTGGCATAAAACTGATGGATGGCAGCATTGTTAAAATCATGCTGAAAAGAAAAAGGAGCAACAAGACCAGATGTCTCAATGAGTTCAATGGCTCCCGGATACTTCGCCGGATGAGAACAAATATGCTCAAGATTGATGCACAAATGTAAAGACAGACCCTTAGGTAAAATGACAGTGGTGAAAATATTTGCCTGGACTTTGGTGCGAAAACGATCGTCCATGGAGTCGCTAGCAACCGTACATTGGTCTACATCACGACGAAGTGTAAGATATGATGCGATGGGAATGGTATCGAACCGCTTAACTTTTCGACCGTGGGACAGAGGAGGCTCAAGGGAGATGTGACGAGCATCACCTTGAGGTTGCACTGGTGGAGGAGGAGGCTTAAACGTGGGTCTCCGAGTCCCGGGTTTGGGTGCAGCTATGTGAGAAGAACCAAATTCCTCCCTCTCCATAGCTTCTAGTTCATCCTCAAAGTCGGATTCCTCCGGTGAGGAGTCGCTTGTGGGGCTGCGAGGCTGGGCGGCGTGCTTCTTAGGGCGAGCATGTTCTTAGGAGTCATCGGAGCCCCCACGGAGAGATGGGCGAGCGACCCCACTTGTGGCCTCCTTGCGTGCGGAGTGCTTGACCTTCGGCATTCCGATCTAGAAGAAGGAGAGACACCCAAAATCAACACCCTACTCTCACGGATCGAGGGCAAACCCGGGGGATGAGAGGAGGATAAGAAGAAGGGGCTACCTTGGAGTGAACGAATGAGAAGCAGAGGCGCTGTAGAGAGGGGGCGACGGCGAGGGGACCCGGCGAGGGGGCAACGGCGAGGGGACCAGGAGGCGGCTGACCTATAGACGGGCGAGGGGCCTCAGCAGCGGCCTGGTGATGGGGACGGCGACTGGATAGGGCGAGGGATTTAGGGTAAAACTACCTTCCACGCGCCTCGCCCTATATATATGGGCCAGGTATATTCCGCACGTCCGGTGGTTTCCGGATGTCCGGTCCTATAACAATTAGCGGAAATCCAGCAGGAAGTTGACGGAAGGGGTTTTACGGACGTCCAGAGCATACCGGACGACCGGAAGCGCTCGAAACACCGGATGTCCGGAAAGTACCGGAGGATCTCAGGATTTTGGGCTTAGGGCATTTTGTAGTGAGATGATGACACTTACATGAATCTCCGACTCTATGAGACAACTTGCTTGGTTACTATTTTTACTCTACGAGTGGTGGCTGATGCCACCATGTTTGAGCATATGTGATACGATACCTCAAGAATGTTGACTTGGGTGCATAGTCACTACTCCATCATATTAAAGCACCATATGAGATGGTAAGCTTTGAGAGTGTTTGTTCTTTTTATGCATTGTATAGGGTTGAGAGTACTCATGAGTTGAGTGTCTCCCCCTAAATATATGCCTACATCAAGACGAGATATTAAGTTTATGCATGAATGGGTACTAGATTTCACATAATATTGTCAAGCTCCAAGATACCAAGTTCACGCCTAAGTCGACAAAACCTAGCTTCATCCAATGGCTTCATGAAGGTATCTGCAAGTTGCATATCTGTACCAATGTGGGCAACATCGATGTCACCCTTTTCCACATGATCTCTCAAGAAATTATACCTAATGTCAATGTGCTTGGTACGAAGATGATCTTTGGGATTCTCAGCAATGTTGATGGCACTTTCATTATCACATAGAATAGGCACATGTCGATAGGTGATACCGTAATCCTTCGAAGTTTTCCTCATCCATAGTAACTGAGTTCCACAACTGGCAGCTGCAATGCATACCGCTTCACAACTGGAGAGGGCAATACGATTTTGTTTCTTAGAGGACCAACTGACCAACGAACGTCCAAGACATTGGCATGCACCGGAGGTAGACTTGTGGTCCACTTTGTCACCAGCCCAATCAGCATCCTTGTACCCAATGAGATCAAACTTAGCATCCTTGGGGTACCATAGACCCAACTTTGGGGTGTGAACAAGGTATCTGAGAATATGCTTAACCGCCTTATGATGGCTTTCCCAAGGGGAAGCTTGAAATCTAGCACACATGCATACACTAAACATGATGTCTGGTCTAGATGCACAAAGATAAATCAATGAACCAATCATAGAGCAATAAATAGATGGGTCAAAAGGAATACCGTTTGTGTCTTCAGTGAGGACAATTTTGGTTGGCATGGGTGTCATACATGGACTAGCATCAGACATGCCAAACTTTGCTAGGATGTCCTTGAGGTATTTTGCTTGAGACAAGAAAATTCCTTCTTGAAATTGTTGAATTTGAAATCCGAGGAAGAATTTCAAATCCGCATTGAGTGACATTTCAAAATTCTTGGTCATTGAAGCCGCAAACTTCTTGCACAAATGAATGTTAGGAGAACCAACGATTATATCATCTACATATATTTGGCATAAGATCAAGTCACCCTTGTGTCTCTTAGTAAAAAGAGTGGGATCGATCACCCCACTCACAAAACCATCATCGAGTAAAAACTTCTTAAGATGATCATACCAAGCACGAGGTGCTTGTTTGAGGCCATACAAAGCCTTATGAAGTTTATACACATAGTTTTTGTGATCGGGATCAAGGAACCCAGGTGGTTGTGATACATATACTTCTTCTTGTAGAGGACCGTTAAGGAAAGCACTCTTCACATCCATTTGATGTAATGTAAAACCATTGAAAGCTGCATAAGCAAGTAAGATGTGAATGGATTCGAGCCGAGCAACAGGGGCAAAGATCTCACCGAAGTCCAAACCTTCAACTTGTGAGTACCCTTGTGCCACTAACCTTGCCTTGTTTCGGATGATTACACCATTCTCATCTTGCTTGTTCTTGAAAATCCATTTTGTTCCAATGACATTGTGTTCTGTAGCTGGTCTCTCCACGAGAGACCATACTTGGTTGCGTTCAAAACTGTTCAACTCTTCTTGCATAGCAACGAGCCAATCGTTGTCCATCAATGCGTCTAGTACCTTGACATGCTCAATACTAGACACAAACGAGAAGTGAGCACAAAAGTTTGTCAAATGTTTACGAGTGACTCTACCTTCGGATATGCTGGTGAGAATTTTGTCAACATCAACACGACCGGCCACTCGAGGCACGATGGAGGTGAGAGTTTCACGAGGTTCAACTTCATGTCCATCATCCACGTCCTCAACATATGGATCATTTATGTGTGGTGGAAGATCTTCTTCTTCATATTGCATTTGTTGAGGTTCATCATTAATGATTGCACTTTCTAGCTCTTGTTCTTGTGGAAGATCTGGTTCTTGAAGATGATCATGGTGAAGGACTTGATTTTCATCTTGTACTTGAGTTGTGGGCATTGGTTGAGCGTTTGGATCTTGTGGTGGTGTGGGCGTTGTAATGGTTGGATATATAGGAAGTCGTGCGTCGTCTTCCATACCATCATGGGGTTCTTGTTCCATTGGAAGAAGAGCACCAACACCCATGTTCAGGATATCTTGAGAAGTATCTTCATCACCTACATCACTTAGATCAACTTGCTCTCCATGAGAGCCATTAAATTCATCAAACACCACGTCACAAGTTTCTACAACACATCCATTGGATTTGTTGTAGACCCTATAGGCGTGGGAGTTTGATCCATAACCAACAAATATACCCTCAATAGTTTTGGATTGAAATTTTCCTAACCGTTCTTTCTTTTTGAGTATGAAGCACTTACATCCGAACACACGGAAGTACTTGACATTTGGTTTGTTTCTGGTTAGAAGCTCATATGGGGTCTTTTCCAAGATTGTGCGGAGGAAGAGACGGTTTGAGGCATGACATGCAGTGTTGACGGCCTCGGCCCAAAAGCTATATGGTGACTTGTGCTCATCCAACATAGACCTTGCCATCTCCACAAGAGTACGGTTCTTTCTTTCAGCTACACCATTTTGTTGAGGAGTGTAGGGGGCGGAGTATTGATGCTCAATCCCCTCGTCACTGAGAAACTCTTCCAAGGTGTAGTTCTTGAACTCGGAGCCATTGTCACTTCTTATTGCCAAGATTTCTTTGTCAAACTTGCGTTGATCTTGTTTGGCAAAATCAATGAAGGTGAACTTCGTCTCGTCTTTGGACTTGAGGAAGAACACCCATGTATATCTTGAGTAATCATCAACAATGACAAGACCATACTTTTTCCCACCAAGACTATCCCATGAAGGAGGCCCAAAGAGATCCACATGAAAGAGCTCCAATGGCCTTGACGTGGATACAATATTCTTGGGTGGGTGCTTTGATTGATGTTGCTTCCTGGCTATGCATGCACTACACACACGATCTTTCTCAAAAGAAATATTCGTTAGTCCAAGGATGTGATTCCCCTTTAAGAGGTCTTGAAGATTTCTCATGCCGACATGGGCTAGCCGGCGATGCCATAGCCATCCCTTGTCGGCTTTGGCCATTAGACAAGTTGCATGGAAGGTACTCTCTTTCGAGAAATCAACCGTGTAAAGGTTGCCATCCAACTTTCCAACAAAGGCCACTTCAAGAGTATCTCTCTTAAAGACTTTCACATCCGTTAGTCCAAATAGTGTATCATAACCGACAGAAGCCAATTGACGAACAGAAAGTAAGTGATATTTAAGAGATTGGACAAGCATGACATTTGCAAGTGACATGTCATTTGTGATAGCCATCTTACACAATCCAAGTACATGTCCTTTTGTTCCTCCACCAAACACAATGCTCATAAATGGTTGAATGGCTTCCATGAAATCGTAGAGCAATTTGCAGTCTCTGGTCATATGGTTTGTGCATCCACTATCGATCACCCATTTGACTCCACCGGAGAAGGCAACCTACACACAATTCACGACTTGTTTAGAGGCACGCATTTTGCAATGGGACCTCTCACATTAGTCACAAGGGTCTTAGGAACCCAAATAGCATAGAAACGAAATGCATTATGAGGGCCAACAAATTTAGCATAAACCTCTCCATCCTTTGTTTTACGAAGCACATAGGATGGAGCATAAAACCCTTAGGTTTCATGGGAGTGGGTAGGTCCCTAGTGGCCTTCCCACTCAAAACCTTGTTGACTTGACTCTTCCCTTTCTTCTTCTGCCCTTCACGTACAAATGTCTCCTTGAGAGGAGTGGTGCACTTTTGAGTGGAGGTTTTCGTCTTGCTTGTGCTTGGGTCGTACCCAAGTCCTTCCTTTGCGAAAACTTCATTGTGTCGGCTCAATACTTCATTAAGGTTCTTTTGTCCTTGAGCACACGTCATGAGTCCTTTCTTAAGCTGTGCTTTTAGAAATCGATTCTCCTCACAAATAGATGCTAGATCACAACTTGCGTTAGTAGTACAGGCATCAACATTTATAGCAGGAGAGGAGTAAGCCTTGGCTAGAGTTTCGAGATAAGTAAGTTTGAGTGTCTCAAAGCTCTTTGTAAGAAGGGTGAGCTCATCTTCCTTAGTCTTAAGAGACAAGGATAGAAGCTCACAATCCTTAGAGAGAGTAGCATGAGACCTCACAAGTTTACTCTTATCATTCATCAACTCCTTGAAAGAGCTTTCAACCTTTTCCAAGGAATCAAGTTTCTTGGCATGTTCATCAAGGTTTGTACCAATTTTTATGCATAGTTCATCATTTTTTGCTTCCTCATATAGGACTTTCCGCTCAAGGATTTCATATTTTTACTTTTCCTTGGTGACGAGGGTTTCGAGTTCCTTAATGGTGTCAGTGTGCTTACTCACCATCTCCATAAGCATATGAAACATAGTGAGTTTCTTTCCTTTGAGGGAACACATAAATTTTTCTAGTTTAGCATACATAGGATCATTCTCATCATTGTCCTCATGATTATCCTCCGCATCAAGGTATTCATCATTAGGAGTAGGCGGAGTAAAAAGAGGGGGATCCAAACGGGAGGTTACCTTAACTTTGTCTAAAGAGGTTTGTTGCTCATGGTCCTCAACGATAGCGTTGGCCATCAAACACTTGTGAGCGTTGCCCTTGTAGTCTTTCATGTAGTTGTAGGTGACAACCTCACCACTTTTGTTGACTAGTCTCAAGGTGTTTTGAGGATCTTGAGCAATACCGGCAACACCTCCAACATCATCGGGATCGGAATCTTCTTGGGCAATCATGGCCCTTCCATCTATCTTCTTAAGCTTGGAGTTCACAGGGTTTGGCAATTTCTTCTTTACAAAGTTCTTGGGAAATCTGGGCTTATCTTCTCTCTTCTCATATGGGCACTCATTTGAGTAGTGATTCGTCTCGTCACAGTTGTAGCAACTTTGGACCTTCTTATTTTGAAATCTTCCTTTGAATTTTCCCGCGCTAAACTTCTTCACAAAGAAAGCAACGTCTTCATATGAGGGTCCCTCATCAGAGTCACTTTCATCACCTTCTTCATCTTCTTCCTCACTTTCTTCTTCTTCACATACTTGTTTAGCCTTCAAGGCTAAGTTGGTCACGGGAGATGAATTTCCATGCATAGCAAGATGTCTTGTAGCATTTGCCTTGGACTCTTCAAATAGTTGAAAGGTGGATATGATGTCATCTGGAGTCATTTCCTTGAATCCATGGTGTTGCTTTATGTCCCACACCATTTGATGATGATACGGAGCAAGAGCATGTAGCAACTTGTCCACAAGGAACCGCTTCGTCAGGTTGAATCCATCTTGTGTCTTGTCACAGTCACAGGACTCAATGTCAGAGGTAAGCGTCATCAGACGCTCATGGAGATGGTTGGGGGTTTCACCTTTCTCCATACATAAGTTTTGCAATTGACCTTTGGCAACCTCATATTGCACAAGCCAAAGGGTGGAGGTGCCTGTTTTGGATCTCACAATGATATCCCATAAGTCCTTGGCACTGGTGATGTGTATGAAAGGTCTCCTTTGCTTTTCACTCATTCCTTTCCTTAACAACATGATTGCGGTGTCGTTGAGATGCCTGTTATATATTTCTCTTGGAGTGAGGTTCTTTGGATCAACAGGGTTGTAGCCATCCTCCAAGATGTCCAACATCTCATCATTTGCGTACCTAAGATGATCCTGCATAGCAACTCTCCACATAGAAAAATCAGCCTTTTATCAAGCACGGGAGGTTCACCCCCATGCCTATAATTTGGTTTTTCATCTTTAGGTTTTGCATAGAGCCATGGAACACTAGAGTGACCACTATTAGGAGGTTGTTGGTCAAGAGAAGGAATAGGCGCAGTTTTCCTCGAACCCACACCACCCGGACTAGGGGGTAGCGTGGAATCTGTGGTTAGTGCGGCTAACCTTATTTTGACCAAGGCCTCAAGAGAAGCATCATGCTCCTCCTTTTGCTTAGCAAGGGCCCATTCTAGATCCTCGGAGGTGAAGGTCTTGACTCCCGAAGAAGTCGAGACCTGGTCTTTCGGATATACAATAAGGGGAGTCCCATCGGGGTTCATCTCGCTCTAGGGCGGTTAAGCCACAAGAATAGAGCACGAGGCTCTGATACCAATTGAAAGGATCGAGATGGACCTAGAGGGGGGTGAATAGGTACAATTACTAATTTTAATTGTTACTTAGCAATTTTAGGCAATAGCGCGGAATAGGAAAGTGAGCCTCACAATTGTAAGTAAGATGATTAACAAGCGAAGCTAATAACATGAGTAGGTAAGTAAGGTAACACTATAAGATACAAGTAAGAACTTAGAGACAAGTAACCACAAGTAGAAAGTTAAGGTTAGGAATAACCGAAACTTCGAGAGACGAGGATGTATGCCGATGTTCACTTCCTTGGAGGGAAGCTACGTCACCGTTTAGAGAGGTGGGAGTTACCACGAAGGCACACCAACGCCATGAAGGCTCACCCTATTCTCTCTTTGAGATATCACCATGAAGGCGATTCCCAACCACTAGTGGTAGGCCTTTAGGTGACCTCCAAACCCTCACAAACTTTCCGGGGGTAATCACAATGTTTGATTCCTCTCCGAAAGACTCCTACCGCCAAGGAGTCTCCAACCTCCAAGAGTAACAAGAACGATGGGAAAAGCTCAAGACTTGCAAAAGTCACAAATTCCTTTGGTGCAAAGAAGGGGAAGGAGTGGATCTATCACTTGATTGGACAACTTCTCACAAATGCCTTCAAATCCTTTTAGGATCTAAGATTTGGTGTATCAAAGTGAGAGAGAGAGTGTGAATGTGTTCTTGAGTAAGCTCAAAGTGAATGGTCAACTCTATCTTGTGGAAGAAGAAGACTATATATAGTCATAGTAGAGAACAGAATGTTGTGAAGAAAAACGTACTGCAAGTGTCGGATGTCCGGTCAGCACCGGAGGTCCCGTGGCACAGGTAGCACCGGACGTCCGACGAAGGCCGGTCGTCCGGAGCCTGACGGTTCACCAGACGGGGCCACGTAGCACACTGTGTGCATAGTTGTCGGATGTCAGGAGTGTGTCGGACGTTCGGTGACCGGACGTCCGGAGGGTTTCGGACATCCTCTATTTTCGTTCTGTGAAGGTGTGCCGGACATCCGGAGTGTGCCGGACGTCCGTTTGGCGCTGAGGGACCGGACGTCCGGAAGGAGCCGGTCGTCCGGTGACCGGTCGTCTGAAGGAGACCGGAAGACCGCTATTTAGCTTCTGTTGAGGAATACCGGACATCCAGAGTGTGCCGGACGTCCGTTAGGCGCTGAGGGACCGGACGTCCGAAAGGTGCCGGTCGTCCGGTAGGCTGTGAAAGTCCGGACGTCCGTAGAATGCCGGACGTCCGGTGATAACTGAGCACAAAGGCTTAGTTGCTCATACCTCTAGGTGCACAGAATATTATAATTGATATGGATAGAGTAGAGATGATGTGAGAGGATACTTTATATGTTTTGAGCAAGCCTTTCACAATATCAACCGATCCCCTCTTAATAGTGCGGGATCCCTATACTCAGAACCAAACTGAAAGTCAAGCTAAAAGCTATTATCTTGTATATCCGTTCTTGAGTGATATAGATTTGTCTGTATTCATGATCCACACACGCCCTTGAGACATAATCCTGAGATATACTCGATAAACATGATTAGTCCCATATATGCATGTTGTCATCAATCATCAAAATATGATTAAGGGCAAGATTGCACTTTCAGTAGGTTAGTCCCAAAAATAATATAAAAGTGTAAGATAAAGCCCATTAAACATCCAAAGCATAATATATAATAGCATGGAACAATCAAAGATTATAGATACGTTGGAGTCGTATCAAGCATCCCCAAGCTTAATTCCTGCTCGTCCTCGAGTAGGTAAATGATAAAAACAGAATTTTTGATGTGGAATGCTAACCAACATAATTCTCAATGTAATTCTTTTTGTTGTGGCATAAATGTTCAGATCCGAAATATTCAAGATAAAAGTTCATATTGACATAAGAATAATAATACTCCAAGCATACTAACAAAGCAACAATGTCTTCTCAAAATAACATGGCCAAAGAAAGTTCATCCCTACAAAATCATATAGCTAGGTTATGCTCCATCTTCGTCACACAAAATACTCCAATCATGCACAACCCCGGTTTCAGCCAAGCACATGTTTCATACTTAATTTTTTTTCAAACTCTTTCAACTTTCACGCAATACATGAGCATGAGCCATGGACATAGCACTATGTGTGGAGTAGAGTGGTGGTTGTGGAGAAGACAAAAGAGGAAGATGGTCTCACATCAACTAGGTGTACCGATTGGCTATGGAGATGCCCATCAATAGATATCAATGTGAGTGAGTAGGGTTTGCCATGCAACGGATGCACTAGAGCTATAAATGTACGAAAGCTCAACAAAAGAAACTAAGTGGGTGTGCATCCAACTTGCTTGCTCACGAAGACCTAGGGCATTTGAGGAAGCCCATCATTGGAATATACAAGCCAAGTTCTACGATGAAAATTCCCACTAGTATATGAAAGTGACTAAACAAGACACCCCATATCATGAAGATCATGGTGCTACTTTCAAGCACAAGTGTGGACAAAGATAGTAGCATTGTCCCTTTTTTTCTTTTTTTTCTTTTTTTTTCTTTTCCCCCTTTTTTGGCCTTTCTTTTTTTCTTTGGCCTTTCTTTCTTTTTTCTTTTTTTCTTTTTTTCTTTGGGACAATGCTCTAATAATGATGATCATCACACTTATATTGATTTACAACTCGATATTACAACTCGATACTAGAACAAAGTATGACTCTATATGAATGCCTCCGGCGGTGTACTGGGATGTGCAATGAATCAAGAGTGACATGTATGAAAAATTATGCATGGTGGCCTAGCCACAAATACGATGTCAACTACATGATTATGCATGGCAATATAGCAATGATGAAGCGTGTCATAACAAACGGAACGGTGGAAAGTTGCATGGCAATATCTCTCGGGATGGCTATGGAAATGCCATGATAGGTAGGTATGGTGGCTATTTTGAGGAAGGTATATGGTGGGTGTATGGTATCGACGAAAGTTGTGTGGTACAAGAGAGGCTAGCAATGGTGGAAGGGTGAGAGTGCGTATAATCCATGGACTCAACATTAGTCACAAAGAACTCACATACTTATTGCAAAAATCTACAAGTCATCAAAACAAAGTACTACACGCATGATCCTAGGGGAAGGGTTGGTAGGAGTTAACCATCGCGCGATCCCGACCTCCACACAAAGGATGACACTCAATGAAATACCTCATGCTTCAAATTTGTCACACAACGGTTACCATATGTGCATGCTACGGGACTTGCAAACCTTAACACAAGTATTTCTCAAATTCAAAACTACTTTACTAGCATGACTCTAATATCACCATCCTCATATCTCAAAACAATCATCAAGTATCAAACTTCTCATAGTATTCATTGCACTTTATGTGAAAGTTTTGACTATACCCATCTTGGATGCCTATCATATTAGGATTAGTTTTATAACCAAAGCACATTACCATGCTATTCTAAAAGACTCTCAAATAGATATAAGTGAATCATGTGATACCAAAAATTTCTATAAAATAAAACCACCACCGTGCTCTAAAAGATATAAGTGAAGCACTAGAGCAAAACTATCTAGCTCAAAAGATATAAGTGAAGCACATATAGTGTTCTAATAAATTCTAAATCATATTTATCTCTCCCAAAAGGTGTGTCCAGCAAGGATGATTGTGGCAAACTAAAAATCAAAGACTCAAATCATACATGAGGCTCCAAGCAAAACACATATCATGTGGTGAATAAAAATATAGTCTCAAGTATAGTTACCGATAGACGAAGACGAAAGAGGGGATGCCTTCTCGGGACATCCCCAAGATTAGGCTTTTGGTTGTCCTTGAATTTTACCTTGGGGTGCCTTGGGAATCCCCAAGCTTAGGATCTTGCCACTCTTTGTTCCATAATCCATCAAAGCCATACTCAAAACTTGAAAACTTCACAACTCAAAACTTAGCCAAAAATATCGTGAGCTCCGTTAGTCTAAGAAAACAAAACACCACTCAAAGGTACTGTAATTAACTCATTCTTTGTTTATATTGGTGTTAAACCTACTGTATTCCAAATTCTCCATGATTCATACCCCCCGATACTACTCATAGATTCATCAAAATAAGCAAACAACACACGAAAAACAGAATCTGTCAAAAACAGAACAGTTTGTAGTAATCTATAACTTTCAAATATTTCTGTAACTCCAAAAAAAATGAAATAAATTGGTAAACGTGAGGAATTTTTCTATTAATCATCTTCAAAAAGGGTCAACTAAATATCACTCTCCAGTAAAAATTTACAGCCAAACTCGTGAGCGCTAAAGTTTCTGTTTTTTACAGCATGATCATATAAACTTCACACAAGTCTTCCCAAAGGTTCTACTTAGCACAAACACTAATTAAAACACAAAACCACATCTAAACAGAAGCTAGATGCAATATTTATTCCTAAAAAGAAGCAAAAACAAAGAAAATAAAATTGGGTTGCCTCCCAACAAGCGCTATCATTTAACGCCCCTAGCTAGGCACGATACAAGAATAGATCAAGGTGTTGTCATCTTTGGTGGGCAACTCTTCAATTAAGCACTTATAATTCTTAGGAACTTCTATATTTCTATTGAAAATCAAACTTCTAAGAAAAGAGGAAAATCAAGTTTTAGCACGATCTCTAAGAGAAAACGAAGATAGCTTTAATTTAACAATATCATTATCCGTATCCCTCTTCTTTTGCATATCACACAAATCAACAAAGTTGTTTAGATGGGTAGCGGCATCTTCACTAGGAAGGCTAGAAAATTGATCTTTCATGATAAGATTCAACAGAGCAGCATTGATCTCACAAGATTCAGCATCGGTAATAGGAGCAATCGGAGTGCTAATAAAATCATTATTGTTGGTATTGGAAAAGTCACACAATTTGGTATTGTTTTGAGCCATAGTGACAAGCAAGCAATCCAACACACAAGCAAACAAGAGGCAAGCAAACAGTAAACACACAGAAAAAGAAGGGCGAATAAAACGGCAAGGGTGAAGTGGGGGAGAGGAATACGAGGGGCAAATAATGTAATGCGAAGGATAAGGGTTTGTGATAGGTACTTGGTATATGACTTTTGGGTAAGCCTCCCCGGCAACGGCGCCAAAAATTCTTCTTGCTACTTCTCGATATTGCATTGTATTCCCTCGAAGAGGAAAGGGTGATGCAGCATAGTAGCGTAAGTACTACCCTCAGTTTTTGAGAACCAAGGTATCAATCCAGTAGGAGACCACGCACGAGTCCCTTGCACCTGCACAAACCAATAAGAACTTCGCATTCAACGCGATAAGGGGTTGTAAATCCCTTTACGGTCACTCACGAAAGTGAGACCTGATAGATAGGATAGTATAATATTTTTTTGGTATTTTTGGTATAAGAACAGAAAGTAAATAAAGCAAAGTAAAGTAGATGGAAAATTAATATGTTGAGAATAGACCCGGGGGGGGCATAGGTTTCACTAGTGGCTTCTCTCATGATAGCAGATTTCTACGGTGGGTGAACGAATTACTATTGAGCAATTGATAGAAAAGCGAATAATTATGAGAATATCTAGGCATGATCATTATATATAGGCATCACGTCCGTGACAGGTAGACCGAAGCGATTCTGCATCTACTACTATTACTCCACACATCGACCGCTATCCAGCATGCATCTAGAGTATTAAGTTCATAAGAACAGAGTAATGCTTTAAGCAAGATGACATGATGTAGAGGGATAAACTCAAGCAATATGATATAAACCCCATCTTTTTATCCTCGATGGCAACAATACAATACGTGCCTTGCTGCTCGTGCTGTCACTGGAAAAGGACACCGCAAGATTGAACCCAAAGCCAAGCACTTCTCCCATTGCAAGAACTATAGATCTAGTAGGCCAAACCAAACCGATAATTCAAAGAGACTTGCAAGGATATTATAATCATACATAAAAGAATTCAGAAAAGAACTAAATATTTCTCATAGATAATCTTGATCATAAACCCACAATTCATCGGATCTCGACAAACACACTGCAAAAAGAATACATCGAATAGATCTCCTCGAAGATCGAGGAGAACTTTGTATTGAGATCCAAAAAGAGAGAGGAAGCCATCTAGCTAATATCTATGGACCTGAAGGTCTGTGGTAAACTACTCACAACTCATTGGTGAGGCTATGGTGTTGATGTAGAAGCACTCCATGGTAGATCCCCCCTCCGGCAATGCTCCGGAACAGGCCCCAAGATGGGATATCACGGGAACAGAAGGTTGCGGCAGTGGAATTAGGGTTTTCTCTGTTGCCTTGGTGTTTTTAGGGTACGTGGATATATATAGGAGGAAGGAGGGCATCGGGGGAGCCAGAGGGGGCCCACGAGGGTGGGGGCGCGCCTAGGGGGAGGGGGGCGCACCCTGGACCCTAGTGGACACCTCTCTTGTTTCCTCGTGTGTACTCCAAGTCTTCTGGGTAGATACGGTTCCAAAAATAACTCTCCCAAAGGTTTCATTACGTTTGGACTCCGTTTGATATCCCTTTTCTGCGAAACACTGAAATAGGCAAAAAAACAGCAATTTGCACTGGGCCTTGGGTTAGTAGGTTAGTCCCAAAAATAATATAAAAGTGTAAAATAAAGCCCATTAAACATCCAAAACTGAATATAAAATAGCATGGAACAATCAAAAATTATTGATACGTCGGAGACGTATCACGTGTGGACATGTTTTTCGATTCTGGTTTTCGCTTGAGGACAAGCGAGGTCTAAGCTTGGGGGAGTTGATACGTCCATTTTGCATCATGTTTTCTTGCTGTTATTTATGTTGTTTTTATGTATAATAATGCTTTTTGGAGTAATTCTAATGCCTTTTCTCTCATAATTTCCAAGGTGTGCACCAAGAGGGAGAATTTCGGCAGCTGGAAATCTGGACCTGAAAAAGCTACGTCAGGCCACCTATTCTGCACAACTCCAAACAAGTTGAAACTTCACGGAGAATTTTTATGAAATATTTGAAGAATATTGGAGCAAATAAGTACCAGAGGGGGCCCACCAGGTGGGCACAACCCACTTGGGCGCGCCAGGGAGCCCAGGCGTGCCCTGGTGGGTTATGCTCACCCAGGCCCACCTCCGATGCCATCTTCTGGTATATAAGCCATTCTAACCTAGAAAAAAAAGTAGAATACTTTCAGGACAAAGCGCCGCCGTCTCGAGGCGGAACTTGGGCAGGAGCACTTTTGCCCTTCGGTGGAGCGATTCCATCGAGGGAATCTCCCTCCCGGAGGGGGAAATCATCGTCATCATCACCAACAACTCTCCCATCTTGGGAAGGGCTATATCCATCAACATCTTTAACAGAAACATCTCATCTCAAACCCTAGTTCATCTCTTGTGTTCAATCTTGTTACCGAAACTATAGATTGGTGCTTGTTGGTGACTTGTTGTGTTGATTACATCTTGTAGTTGATTACTATATGGTTTATTTGGTGGAAATTTGTATGTTCAGATCCAATATGCTATTTAATACCCCTCTGATCTTGAGAATGTTTATCAATTGTGATTAGTTGCCTTTGTTCTTGAGGCCACGGGAGAAATCATGTTGCAAGTAATCATGTGAATTTTATATGTGTTCGATATTTTGATAGTATGTATGTTGTGATTCCCTTAGTGGTGTCATGTGAACATCGACTACATGACACATAACCATATTTGGGCATAAGGGAATGCATTGTGGAGTAGTTATTAGATGATGGGTTGCTCCATGGTATGGTGATTATGCTAATTACATTGTTGCTAAATTTATACCACCTAGCTTCACATACGAGCAAAAGAAAAAGGTTTTCTATGATATAAGACATTACTTTTGGGATGACCCACACCTTTATAAAGAAGGAGTAGATGGTGTTATTAGACGTTGTGTACCTGAGCATGAACAGGAACAGATCCTACGCAAGTGTCACTGCGAGGCCTATGGAGGACACCATGCTGGAGATAGAACTGCACATAAGGTATTGCAATCAGGTTTTTATTGGCCTACTCTCTTCAAATATGCCCATAAGTTCGTCTTATCTTGTGATGAATGCCAGAGAATAGGTAATATTACAAGATGTCAGGACCTATGAACTATTCAATTGTTATTGAACCATTTGATGTTTGGGGCTTTGATTATATGGGACCTTTTCTTTCCTCTAACGGGTATACACATATTTTAGTTGGTGCTGATTACGTTACTAAGTGGGTAGAAGCTATTCCAACTAGTAGTGCTGATCATAACACTTCTATTAATATGCTTAAAGAAGTTATTTTTCCGAGGTTTGGAGTCCCTAGATATTTAATGACTGATGGTGGTTCACATTTTATCCATGGTGCTTTCTATAAGATGCTTGCTAAATATGATGTTAACCATAGAATTGCATCTCCATATCACCCTCAGTCTAGTGGTCAAGTAGAATTGAGTAATAGAGAGATTAAATTGATTTTGCAAAAGATTGTTAATAGATCTAGAAAGAATTGGTCTAAGAAACTTGATGATGCATTGTGGGCTTATAGAATTGCTTATAAAAACCCTATGGGTATGTCTCCGTATAAAATGGTTTATGGAAAAGCATGCCACTTACCTCTTGAATTAGAACATAAGGCATATTGGGATATTAAATAGCTCAACTATGATTTCAAACTTGTCGGCGAGAAGAGGTTATTTGACATTAGCTCACTTGATGAATGGAGAACCCAAGCCTATGAGAATGCCAAGTTGTTCAAAGAAAAAGTTAAAAGATAGCATGACAAGAGAATACAAAAGCGTTTGTTTAACGTAGGTGATCATGTTTTGCTAAACAACTCTCGTTTAAGATTTTTTGCAGGAAAGCTTCTCTCTAAATGGGAAGGCCCTTACGTTATTGAGGAGGTCTATCGCTCCGGTGCCATCAAAATCAAAAACGCCGAAGGCACAAATCTTAAGGTGGTAAACGGTCAAAGAATCAAACACTATATCTCAGGTACTCACTTAAATGTTGAGACCAACATAATTGACACCGTGACACTGGAGGAATACATAAGGGACACTTTCCAGAACGTTTCAGACTCCGAAAAGGAATAGGTACGTGGTACGGTAAGTAAACCGACTCCAAAACGTTTCCAATGGTAATTTTTCTCCGTTTTGGAATATTTAAAAAATTAGGAGAATTAAAAGTAGTCCGGAAGAGACACGGGGCCACCACAAGGGTGGAGGGCACGCCCTGCCCACCGGGCGCGCTCCCCGTCCTTGTGGCCACTTCGTGTGCCCTCCGGACTCCATTTTCTTGCACAATACTTCTTTTGGTCGGTAAAAATTCATTATATAATCTTCTGAAGGTTTTGACCACCACACCACAACAGAATCCCATGTTCTTGTTTTGAGTTGTTTCTGCAACAGATTTAGAGCAAGATGTCATCTCAACAATTGGTCGGGGAGAGTCGTGTCTCTCATCCGACACCTGAGCACTTTGGGCCATCAGCGAAAGAGGAGATGGAGGCTGACTTGAAGCGGATAGATGCCATGGAGGAGGATCAAGAAGTTACCTCTCGTCTCCAAGCTAAATTCATGCTGGAGGAACTTCATAGCGCAGCAATTCCAAACTCGGTCATCCCTCCCAATGCTAGATTTCTCTCTTATGAAAACATGAAAAAGAGTGTTGCTTTTTCTCCTGTGGCTGGGAAACATCCATGCGTGGACGGAGCTCTAGCCATTATGGGTAAGCTTCGAAAGGAAATAATGGATCTTAAACAACAAAGTAACAAGCTCGAGGAAGAGAATTGTATCCTAAGGGGCATCATCGTCAAGAATATCACGACACTGCCTCCGAAGAAAGAAACATAAATACATGGGTATAGGCACTCCCCTTGGCAACTGCCAAGCTTGGGGGAGGTGCCCCGGTATCATATCACCATCACACCTTTTATCTTTATCCTTTTTCTTAGTTCGATTCTTTTGATTATATCTTGATCTATAGAATACAGTTTTTAGTATGATTAAGACTTGAGTTTTGTTTCGATCTCTATCTATGTAATCGAGTCCTCGAGTTATATATAATAAAGAGTAGTTTTGAGTTGAGGGCTTTGATATGTTGCTATGATCTTGAGGGAATGAGAAAATATAGAAAGAAAATAATAAAAAGAAATAAATAAAGATCATATAATGATCTTATGAGAAGTAATGACTTCACATATAAAGAGTATGGAGAATAAAAGTTGTTGAGAGTTGACAAACATAGTTTTGGTCATTTTTGCAATTAATAGGAAGTAATAAAGAAAGAGAGGTTCCACATATAAATAGACTATATTGGATGTCTTTTATGATTGTGAGCACCCATTGAAATATGACATGCTAAAAGGTTGAAGTCGACAAGGAAGACAACATAATGGGTTATGTCTTCTTACATCCTAACAGAAGTTATATTGTCATAGATCCTCCAACATGTTGAGCTTGCTTTTCCCTATCATGCTAGCCAAATTCTTTGCACCAAGTAGAGATACTACTTGTGCTTCCAAACATCCCTTAAATCAGTTTTGCCATTAAATTCCACCATACCTACCTATGGATTGAGTAAGATCCTTCAAGTAAGTTGTCATCGGTGCAAGCAATAAAAATTGCTCTCTAAATATGTATAATCTATTAGTGTGAAGAAAATAAGCTTTATTCAAACTTGTGATATGGAAGAAATAAAAGCAACGGACTACATAATAAAGGTCATTATCACAAGTGGCAATATAAAGTGACGTTCTTTTGCATTAAGATTTTGTGCATCCAACCATGAAAGCGCATGACAACCTCTGCTTCCCTCTGCGAAGGGCCTATCTTTCACTTTTATCTATTAGCCTCATACTAGAGTCATGGTAATCATCACCTTTCCTATTTACTTTTATCCTTTGGCAAGCACAATATGTTGGATCTAGATCTAGATATATATATATCCACGCGGATGTAGAGAGCCATGAACCATTATTGTTGACATTACCCTTGACGTAAATCATTGAGAGGCGAAACTATAAGCACCTATCTTTCTTTGTGTCTGATTGAAGCTTTGAACTCATAAGTATCGCTTGAGTGTTAGCAATTGTGAAAGACTAAATGATAGTTGAGTATGTGCACTTGTTGAAAAGCTCTTATATTTGACTCTTTCCGATGTTATGATAAAATGCAATTGCTTCAATGACTGAGATCATAGTTTGTTGGCTATCAATAAAGTTTCTGATTCATACTTTACCTTGTGAATGAATTGTTACTTTGACATAAGAACCTATATGACAAGTTATGTTGTTGTCCTAAAGATGATCATGATTCCCTCATGTCCGTATTTTATTTTATCAACACCTCTATCTCTAAACATGTGGACATACTTTTCGATATCGGCTTTTTGCTTGAGGACAAGCGAGGTTAAGCTTGGGGGAGTTGATATGTCCATTATGCATAATGCTTTTATATTGATATTTATTGCATTATGGACTATTCTTACACATTATATCACAATACTTATGCCATTTCTCTATTATTTTACAAGGTTTACGTGAAGAGGGAGAATGCCGGTAGTTGGAATTATGGACTAGAAAAGGAGTAGATCTGAGAGACCTATTCTGCACAGCTCCAAAAGTTCTGGAACTTCACGGAGAATATTTTTGGAATATATAAAAAATATTGGGCGAAGAAAGCACCGGAGGGGGGCCACCGGCCAGCCACAAGGTTGGAGGGCGCGGCCCCCGTCCTTGTGGGCCCCCTGGCAGGCCTCCGACTCCCATATTTTGCTATATGGTATGTTTTGACCTGGAAAAAGTTAGAAGGAAGCTTTCGGGACGAAGCGTCACCGTCTCGAGGTGGAACCTGGGCGAAACCTATCTAGGGCTTCGGCATGGCTATTCTGCCGGGGACACTTCCCTCCGGGAGGGGGAAATCGACGCCATCGTCATCACCAAGGATCCTCTCATCGAGAGGGGGTAAATCTCCATCAACATCTTCACCATCACCATCTCCTCTCAAACCCTAGTTCATCTCTTGTATCTGATCTTTGTCTCAAAACCTCAGATGGGTACATGTGGGTTGCTAGTAGTGTTGATTGCTCCTTGTAGTTCATGCTAGTTGGTTTGTTCAGTGGAATATCATATGTTCAGATCCTTAAAGCTATTCAACACCCCTCTGATCATGAACATGAATATGCTTTGTGAGTAGTTACATTTGTTCCTGAGGACATGGGAGAAGTCTTGTTATAAGTAATCATGTGAATTTGGTATTCGTTCGATATTTTGATGAGATGTATGTTGTTTTTCCTCTAGTGGTGTTATGTGAACATTGACTACATGACACTTCACATTATTTGGGCCTAGAGGAAGGCATTGGGAAGTAATAAGTAGATGATGGGTTGCTAGAGTGACAGAAGCTTAAACCCTACTTTATGCGTTGCTTCGGAAGTGGCTGATTTGGATCCATATGTTTCATGCTATGGTTAGATTTGTCTTAATTCTTCTTTTGTAGTTGCAGATGCTTGCGAGAGTGGTTAATCATAAGTGGGAGGCTTGTCCAAGGAAGGGCAGCACCCAAGCTCTGGTCCACCCACATATCAAATTATCAAAGTAACGAACGTGAATCATATAAGCAAGATGAAAACCAACTTGACAGTAATTCCCATGTGTCCTCGGGAGCACTTTGCTTTATATAAGAAAGTTCGTTCAGTCTTGTCCTTTTCTATAAAAAGGATTGGGCCACCTTGCTGCACCTTAGTTACTTTTGTTACTTGTTACCCATTACGAAATATCATATCACACAACTATCTGTTACCGATAATTTTAGTGCTTGCAGAGAATACCTTGTTGAAAACCGCTTGTCATTTGCTTTTGCCCCTTGTTGGGTTCGACACTCTTACTTATCTAAAGGACTACGATAGACCCCCTATACTTGTGGGTCATCAGTGCTTCGCTTGGAGCACCCCCTAGGTGCTTCTTTGGCCCATTCTGTGTCTTCTGGCCTAGAAAATTTCTCCAAAAAGTTTTGCTGCGTTTGGACTCCGTTTGGTATTGATTTTATGCGATGTAAAAAACAAGCAATAACATCAGCTGGCACTGGGCACTATGTCAATATGTTAGTCCCAAAAAATGGTATAAAGTTGTTATAAAATGATTGTAAAACATCCAAGACTAATAATATAACAGCATGGAACAATAAAAAATTATAGATATGTTGGAGACATATCAGCATCCCCAAGCTTAATTCATGCTCGTCCTTGAGTAGGTAAATGATAAAAACAGAATTTTGATGTGAAATGCTGCCTAACATGTTCATCACATATTCTTTTCTTTTGTAGCAAGCACATTTGGACTATTATATGGTTCAAAGCAATAGTTTAGTTTTGACATGAAGACTTCAATACTCAAGCATACCAACAGGCAACCATGTCTTTCAAAATATCAATACTAAAGCAAGTTATCCCTAGCCCATCATGCTCAATCATTAATCCATTCATGAAACACACTCGCATATTAGCTACATCCAATGCTCAAGTACGATCACAGTGCCCCTTAGTTGGTGCTTTATAAGAGAATATGGAGACTCAAATAAAACTAAAAATTGCATAAAGTAAATAGAAAGGCCCTTCGCGGAGGTAAGTAGGGATTTGTAGAGGTGCCATAGCTCAAAGCTTAAATTGAGAGATTTTTTAGAGGCATACTTTTCGTGTCAACGAAAATGACTAATAGTTTCCAATACTTTCCATGCTAGATACGTCATAGGCGGTTCCCAAACAGAAAATAAAGTTTATTCCGTTTTCCACCATTCTTTCACAATCCATGGCTAACCATATCCACAGGTGCCCTCCATACCAACACTTTCCAAGGAATTTATTATTTGACAACATAAAGTAAATTTCTTTTTCATTTCGGGACTGGGCATCCCTATTGCCGCCGCACTCTCGTGCAATCACAAGTGAATAAACACTCATCTTGAGAATAACATATCTAGCATGGAAAAATATTGGCCACCTATCACCGCCTCATGAACGATACGGGCACACAAAAGAGAATTTTATTTTGAATTTAGAGATGGCACATACAAATTTTCTTAGAACGGCATGGAAATACTGCATATAGGTAGTATGGTGGACTCATGTGGCAAAACTGGGTTTAAAGATTTTGGATGCACAAGTTGTATTTCTACTTGGTACAATTGGAGGCTAGAAAATAGATTGAGAAGCAACCAACCAAGACACAAAAAATCACATAAGCGAGCATTGAACATAACTAACACTAAATAATGAACAAGTAGGATGTAATTTCATTGCATAACTATTGACTTTCGTGCTTGCATAGGGAATCACAAACCTTAACATCAGTATTTTACTAAAACATAATTACTCATTAACATGACTCACATATCACTATCATCATATCTCAAAACTATTACAAAGAATCAAGTTTATTTTGTCCAATGATCTTCATGAAAGTTTTTATTTTATCCCTCTTGAATATCAATCACTTTGGGACTAGTTTCATGTGTTGCTTTTGATAGGCTCAAAAAATCTAAGTGAAGAACATGAGCATAAAATTATCTTCCTCTCAAAATAATCTAAGTGAATCATGAGAGAATTCTTTTAAAAATTTACCGACTCTCAAATAAATCTAAGTGAAGCATGAGAGCATTTCTTCAAAAACATTAAAGCACACCATGCTCAAAAAGATATAAGTGAAGCACTATAGCAATTCCATGGCTCTCAAAAAAATTAAGTGAAGCATAAAGAGCAAACATAGCATCAATTGGCTTTCTCAAATAAGTGTGTTCAGCAAGGAGATGACACAAACTAAAAAGCAAAACAAGCAAAGACTCATATCATACAAGATGCTCCAAGCAAAACTCATAATATGTGACGAATAAAAATATAGCTCCAAGTAAAATACCGATGGTCGTTAGAAGAAACAGGGGATGCCACTCGGGGGCATCCCAAGCTTAGTTGCTTGATACTTCTTGAATATTATCTTAGGGTGCCTTGGGCATCCCCAAGCTTAGCCTCTTGCTACTCGTTATTCCTTCATCCATCGTGATCTCACCCAAAACTTGAAAACTTCAGTCACACAAAACTCAACAAAACTTCGTGAGATCCATTAGTATAACAAGACCAATCTTTACTTTAAGTACTGTAGCAAACCAACTAATATTTTTTATTGTATTATACCTACAATATTCTGACTTTTCCATGCCTTAAACTCTTCAAAAGAAACCATAGATTCATTAAAACAAGCACATAACACAACGAAAAAGTGAATGTGTCAAAAACAGAACAATCTGTAAAGCCGCATTTTTAGTCATACTTAATTAGTAACTCTAACAATTTTGAAAAGTTGGGACAATGTGGGCAATTTGTATGTTGATAACGTGTAAAAAATTCAAGAATTTATCACATTCCAGTAGCCGTCAATAATTCTGGCACTGACACAAAAAGTTTCTGATTTTCAACGCAATCAAATCAAATATCAACCAAATCATCCCAAAGGCTTTGCTTGGCACAAACACTAATTTAAACCACAAAAACACATCTAACCAGGGTCATAATTGTGTAATTATTGGAAAACAACAAGAAAAACAAAAATCAAAAAGATACAAGTTGGGTTGCCTCCCAACAAGTGTTATCGTTTTACTCACCTAGGTAGGCATAACACGTAGATCTCAAGTATTGTTATCTTTAGTTCTAGATCCATATGATGCCCTCATCATTGATTAATAAGGTGGCCTAATTCTTATTCTAGGGAAGTGTTCCATACCATTTCTCAAAGGAAATTGGAATTTAATATTTTCTTCTTTCATATCAAGCACAACACCTATAGTGCGTAAAAATGGTCTACCAAGTATAATTGGACAAGACGGATCGCAATCAATATCAAGCGCAATAAAATAAATGGGCACACAATTCCTATTTGTAAGAATAAGAACATCATTAATTCTTCCCAGAGGTTTTTTAATAGTGGAATCCGCCAAGTGCAAATTTAAAGAACACTCTTCAATATAAGTAAGACCAAGCACATCACATAAAGATTTCGGAATTCTGGAAACACTGGCACCCAAGTCACACAAAGCAAAACACTCATAATTTTTAATCTTGACTTCGATAGTAGGTTCCCATTCATCATGTAAATTTCTAGGAACTGAAATTTCTAATTCCAACTTTTCTTCTAAAGCTTTCATCATGGCATCAACAATATGTTTAGTAAAAGCTTTGTTTTGTTCATAGGTATGAGGTGAATTTATCATGGATTGCAACAAAGAGATACAATCAATCAAACAGCAATTATCATAATTAAAGTCCTTGTAATCCAAAATAGTTGGCACATCACTAGTTAAAGTTTTTACCTCTCCAAACCCACTTTTATCAATTTTCTCAACAAGATTTTCACCCTCCGAATTATTGGGACGCCTTCTAGCTAAAGTTGACTCTTCTTCAGTCACTTTATCATCAATTTTAACTTTAATAAACAAGGAATCAATAGGACAAACACCAATCACTTTAAGATCTTCATCTTTTTTATGAAAGCAATTAGAAGAAAACACCCTTTCTAAAAATTCTCTTTTAGCTCTAAGCATAGCGGTTCTTTTCTTACTTTCATCCATAGAAACATATAAAGCCTTAATTGATTCCTCAACCTTGGGCACAAAAATTTTCAACTTGAGATTTTCTACATCATGAGAAATTCTATCAATACTCCTAGACATATCATCAATCTTATACAACTTTTCTTCTATCGAAGTATTGAAAACCTTTCGAGTATTGATAAACTCTTTAATATTATTCTCTAGATCAGAGGCATTCCTATTATTATTGTAAGAAGAATAACCATAATTATTAGAGGAATTTCTAGGAAAAGGCCTAGGATTGAAATTACATCTATAAGCATTGTTATTGAAATTATTTAGTGAGATAAAATTCACATCTACGACATCACTATTTTGCTCAATCAAAGTAGACCAAGGCACACCATTAAGATTAATAGGAGCATTTTTACTAGCTACCATTTTCATAAGAGCATCAACTTTTCCACTCAAAGAATTAATTTCTTCAACCGAATTAACCTTTTTACTAGTAGGAGCTCTTTCGATATGCCATTGTGAATAATTTTCCATAATATTATCAAGCAATTTGGTAGAATCACCCAAAGTAATTTCCATAAAAGTACACCTGGGGTGGAATCTAAAAGATTTCTAGAAACAAAATTCAATCCCACGTAAAAAATTGTATGATCATCCAAAAATTTAAACCATGAGTAGGACAATTTCTTAGCATCAATTTCATTCTTTCCCAATATTGTGCAACATGTTCATGCTCAAGTTGCTTGAAATTCATGATTTGTGTTCTAAGGGAAATAATTTTCACGGGCGGAAACTACTTAGTAATAAAAGCATCTTTCCACTTATCCCAAGAATTGATACTATTGCGAGGCAAAGAAGAAAACCAAATTTTTGAGCGATCCCGCAAAGTGAAAGGAAATAATTTCAACTTCACAATATCATTGTCCAAATCTTTTTTCTTTTGCATAACACACAATTCTACGAATGTGATTAGATGGGACGCGACATCCTCATTAGGAGTACCAGAAAATTGCTCTTTCATAACGAGATTCAATAAAGCGGCATTAATATCACAAGATTCCGCACAAGTGGCGGGAGGAGCAATCGGAGTGCTAATAAAATCATTGTTATTAGTATTGGAAAAATCACACAACTTGGTGTTTTCATGAGACATTGTAACTACGCAAGCAAGATCACAAACAAAAACAGATCTGACGAGAAAACGGCGAACGAAAAAGAAGGCGAATAAAATGATATTTTTTTGTGAATTGGGGGAGATGAAAACGAGAGGCAAATGGCAAATAATGAAAATTGCAAGGAGATGAGATTTTTGATTAGGAACCTGGTAGATGTTGATGATGCGTCCCCGGCAACGGTGCCAGAAATTCCTTTTGATGTCGCTTGAACTACGTTAGTATTTCCCCAAAGAGGAAGGGATGTTGCAGGGCAGCTACGGTAGGTATTTCCCTCAGTGAGGAGACCAAGGTTATCGAACCAGTAGGAGGACCAAGCAACACTATGTAAGTGGCACATGCACACAAATAACAAATACTTGCAACTCGACGTGTAAGAGGGGTTGTCAATCCCTCCCGGGTAATTGATCAGTAAAATGATAGATCACTATAGGAATCAGGGACTTTGCCGTTTGCCATGGCTGACTGCAAAGGCATGCTTGGCGGATGGCATAGTCCTTTGTCGTCAGCCAGCAGACGGCAGCACATCTGGCTGAATAAACTCCGACGAAGGGCCTCTTTGTCACCTGCTTTTAAAAAGCGGACGACAAAGAAGTTTGTCGTCAGCCATCATGAGAAAGCAGACGGCAACGGACCTGGACGACAGAGGGGTAGGGTTAGGTCCGTTAGGTGGCTAATGACGTGTTTTGCCGTCTACCAGCAGACGAGAAAGACCTTTGCTTCTTTGTTGTTTGACGGCAAAGTGTCCAAATAGGCCAGCCCAGGTGTGCGTGCTTTGACGTCTGCCAGCTGACGGCAAAGACTTTTGCTTCTTTGCCGTCTGCCAGCAGACGTCAAAGTGTCCAATAGGCCAGCCCAGTGCCCCCAGGTTGCACAGGCAGCTGCCATGTGGCAGCTTTGCCATCTACCAGCAGACGGCAAAGTACCTGTATTGCCCCTGTTTTTTCTATTTTTTCTTAAATTCAATCAATTTCACATATATATATTCATTTCAAAATACTTTCTACAAGCATACATCTCCCTGCCATATGGATATGATCATCCAACACATATATATACCAAATCAAAAATCCACATACAATGGTTTCATCCATCCATACATACATACATATATAGGTAGCAAGTTTCACATTTGCATCCTACAAATTCAAAACAAAAAGGAAGGACGAGGAGAAAAGTAGACTCCATCAACGCAAGCGTTTGCAATCTGAAGCAAATCTGCAAAATGCGAAAGAATAAAGTTAGAATAAGAAGACTAGAAGAAGAAGCGAAGAAGACTAGAAGAAGAAGAAGAAAAAGACTAGAAGAAGTAGAAGAATTTTTCTTCTCTTTATTTTTCTCCTCTTCTTTTTTTTCTTCTTCTTCCAACTAAGGTAACCTAGGTAATTATCCCAATTTTGAGCTAACTAAGCATATTAGGTCATTTTGGAGGAAAAATGCTAAGTGTAGGTCATTTTAGAGCTAACCTAGGTAAATAGATGCTATTTCTCGAGCTTGCATTGTATTCCCTCGAAGAGGAAAGGGTGATGCAGCACAGTAGCGTAAGTATTCCTTAGTTTTTGAGAACCAAGGTATCAATCTAGTAGGAGGCCACGCGCGAGTCCCTCGCACCTACACAAACAAATAAGAACTTCGCACCCAACGCGATAAGGGGTTGTCAATCCCTTTACGGTCACTTACAAAAGTGAGATCTGATAGATATGATAGTTTGATATTTTTGGTATTTTTGGATATAAGAACACTAAGTAAAAACAGTAAAGTAAAGTAGATTGTAGATTGATATGTTGAGAATAGACCCGGGGGCCATAGGTTTCACTAGTGGCTTCTCTCATGATAGCAGATTTCTACGGTGGGTGAACAAATTACTATCGAGCAATTGATAGAAAAGCGAATAATTATGAGAATATCTAGGCATGATCATTATATATAGGCATCACGTCCTTGAAAAGTAGACCGAAACGATTCTGCATCTACTACTATTACTCCACACATCGACCGCTATCTAGCATGCATCTAGAGTATTAAGTTCATAAGAACAGAGTAATGCTTTAAGCAAGATGACATGATGTAGAGGGATAAACTCAAGAAATATGATATAAACCCCATCTTTTTATCCTCAATGGCAACAATACAATACGTGCCTTGCTGCCCCTGCTGTCACTGGGAAAGGACACCGCAAGATTGAACCCAAAGCCAAGCACTTCTCCCATTGCAGGAACTATAGATCTAGTAGGCCAAACCAAACCGATAGTTCGAAGAGACTTGCAAGGATATTATAATCATACATAAAAGAATTCAGAAAAGAACCAAATATTTCTCATAGATAATCTTGATCACAAACCCACAATTCATCGGATCTCGACAAACACACCGCAAAAAGATTACATCGAATAGATCTCCTCGAAGACCGAGGAGAACTTGGTATTGAGATCCAAAAAGAGAGAAGAAGCCATCTAGGTACTAACTATGGACCCAAAGGTCTGTGGTAAACTACTCATAACTCATGGTGAGGCGATGGTGTTGATGTAGAAGCACTCTGTGGTAGATTCCCCCCTCCGGCAAAACCCCGGTTTCAGCCAAGCACTTGTTTTCATACTCAATTTTTCCAAACCTTTCAACTTTCACGCAATACATGAGCGTGAGCCATGGATATAGCACTATGGGTGGAATAGAATGGTGGTTGTGGAGAAGACAAAAAGGAGGAAGATAGTCTCACATCGAATAGGCGTATCAACGGGCTATGGAGATGCCCATCAATAGATATCAATGTGAGTGAGTAGGGATTGCCATGCAATGGATGCACTATAGCTAAAAATGTATGAAAGCTCAACAAAAGAAACTAAGTGGGTGTGCATCCAACTTGCTTGCTCATGAAGACCTAGGGCATTTGAGGAAGCCCATCGTTGGAATATACAAGCCAAGTTCTATAATAAAAATTCCCACTAGAATATGAAAGTGACTAAACAAGAGACTCTCTATCATGAAGAACATGGTGCTACTTTGAAGCACAAGTGTGGAAAAGGATAGTAGGATTGCCCCTTCTCTCTTTTCTCTCTTTTTTTGAAGGGGCTTTCTCTCTTTTTTTTTAGCCCCTCTCTATATTTTTTTTGGGGCCATCCTCTTTTTTATTTATTTGCCCTTTCCTCACATGGGACAATACTCTAATAATGATGATCATCACACTTTTATTGATTTACAACTCTATATTACAACTCGATACTAGAACAAAGTATGACTCTATATGAATGCCTCCGGCGGTGTACCGGGATGTGCAATGAATCAAGAGTGACATGTATGAAAAATTATGCATGGTGGCTTTGCCACAAATATGATGTCAACTACATGATCATGCATGGCAATATGACAACATGAAGTGTGTCATACGAACGGAACGATGGAAAGTTGCATGGCAATATATCTCGGAATGGCTATGGAAATGCCATGACAGGTAGGTATGGTGGCTGTTTTGAGGAAGGTATATGGTGGGTGTATGGTACCGGCGAAAGTTGCGCGGTACAAGAGAGGCTAGCAATGGTGGAAGGGTGAGAGTGCGTATAATCCATGGACTCAACATTAGTCATAAAGAACTCATATACTTATTGCAAAAATTTACGATTCATCAAAACAAAGCAATCAACGCTTGCTCCTAGGGGGGAGGTTGGTAGGAGTTAACCATCGCGCGCCCCCGACCTCCACACAAAGGATGACACTCTACAAATACCTCATGCTCTAACTTCGTCACATAGCGGTTCACCTTACGTGCATGCTACGGGAATCACAAACTTTAACACAAGTATTTCTCAATTTCATAATAACTCCACTAGCATGACTCTAATATGACTATCCTCATATCTCAAAACAATCATCAAGTATCAAACTTCTCATCATATTCAATGCACTTTGTATGAAAGTATTTACTACATTTATCTTGGATGCCTATCATATTAGGATTAGTTTTATAACCAAAGCACATTACCATGCTGTTCTAAAAGACTCTCAAAAGGATATAAGTGAAGTATGAGAGATCAACAATTTCTACAAAATAAAATCACCACCGTGCTCTAAAAGATATAAGTGAAGCACTAGAGCAAAACTATTTAGCTCAAAAGATATAAGTGAAGCACTAGAGCAAAACTATTTAGCTCAAAAGATATAAGTGAAGCACATAGAGTGTTCTAAAAAATTCTAGGCCATATTTATCTCTCTCAAAAAGGTGTGTCCAGCAAGAATGGTTGTGGAAAACTAACAAGCAAAGACTCAAATCATACATGACGCTCCAAGTAAAACACATATCATGTGGTGAATAAAAATATAGTCCCAAATATAGTTACCGATAGATGAAGACGAAAGAGGGGATGCCTTCCCGGGGCATCCCCAAGCTTAGGCTTTTGGTTGTCCTTGAATTTTACCTTGGGGTGCCTTGGGCATCCCCAATCTTAGGATCTTTCCACTCTTTGTTCCATAGTCCATCAACGCCATACTCAAAACTTGAAAACTTCACAACACAAAACTCAGCCAAAAATCTCGTGAGCTCCGTTAGTATAAGAAAATAAACCACCACTCAAAGGTACTGCAATGAACTCATTCTTTGTTTATATTGGTGTTAAACCTACTGTATTCAAACTTCTCTATGATTCATATCCTCCAATACTACTCATAAATTCATCAAAATAAGCAAACAACACACGAAAAATAGAATCTGTAAAAAACAGAACATTTTGTAGTAATCTGTAACTTTCGCATACTTCTGTAACTCCAAAAAATTGAAATAAATTGGTAAACGTGAGGAATTTGTCTATTAATCATCTGAAAAAAGAATCAACTAAATAACACTCTCCAGTAAAATCTGGTGACTATTCTCGTGAGCGCTGACGTTTCTGTTTTTTACAGCAAGATCATATGAACTTCGCATAAGTCTTCCCAAAGGTTCGACTTGGCACAAGCACTAATTAAAACACAACACCACATCTAAACAGAAGCTAGATGCAATATTTATTCCTAAACAGAAGCAAAAAAAACAAAGAAAATAAAATTGGGTTGCCTCCCAACAAGCGCTATCATTTAACGCCCCTAGCTAGGCATGATACAAGGATAGATCTAGGTATTGCCATCTTTGAAAGGCAATCCATAAGCGGCTCTCATAATGGATTCATAAGGTAATTTAATTTTCTTTCTAGGAAAGTGTTCCATGTCTTTCCTTAACAGAAATTGGAATCTAATATTTCCTTCCTTCATATCAATAATTGCACCAATCGTTCTAAGGAAAGGTCTACCAAGAAGGACATGAAGGATTGCAATCTATATCAAGAATGTTGAAATCTACGGGCACATAATTCCTATTAGCAACAATAATAACATCATTAATCCTTCCCATAGGTTTCTTAATAGTAGAATCCGCAAGATGCAAATTTAAAGAACAATCATCAAGCTCATGGAAACCTAACAAATCACACAAAGTTTTTGGGATAGTGGAAACACTTGCACCCAAATCACACAAAGCAAAGCATTCATGATCCTTAATTATAATTTTAATAGTAGTTTCCCACTCATCATAAAGCTTTCAAGGGATAGAAACTTCTAATTCAAGTTTTTCTTTATAAGATTGCATCAAAGCATCAACCATGTGTTTGGTAAAAGCTTTAATTTGACTATAAGCATGCGGAGAGTTTAGGGCCAGTTCTTTTGGGCGGCTTAAAAAATAAGCTGCCTCTCCCCAGCTTAAAAAATAAGCCGCTCCCAAAATTTGTCGAGGCTTCTAAATTAGTTATCCCATAACTAGTTCAGAAGCCCCAGTTATCAAGGCAAGCGGCTTATGAGAAAATCTAGGGAGGAGGCAGCTTATTTTTTAAGCCGCCAAAAGAACTAGCCCTTAGTACGGATTGCAACAAGGAAATGCAATCAATCAAAGAACAATTATCATAACTTAATCCCTTGAAATCCAAAGTAGTGGGTTCATCACTATGCAAAGTTTTAATCTTTTCAATCCCACTTTTAACAATTTTAGCATCAAGATCTAAAAACTCTGAATCATTGGGACGCCTTTTAAGTAAAGTATATTCATCTCCAGTCCCATCTTTATCAAGATTCATACTAGAAAACAAGGATCTAACAGGAGACACATCAATAACTTTCAGATCTTCATCTTTATTTTCATGATAACTAGAAGAACACGCTTTTATAAAGCTCTCTTTTTTAGCATGCATCCTAGAGGTTCTTTCTTTGCATTCATCAATGGAAATTCTCATGACTTTTAGAGACTCATTGATATCATGCTTAGGTGGAATAGATCTAAGTTTCAAAGAATCAACATCAAGAGTAATTCTATCCACACTTCTAGCCAATTCATTAATCTTAAGCAATTTTTCTTCAAGCAAAGCATTGAAATTCTTTTGCGAACATAAACTCCTTAACACTAGTTTCAAATTCAGAAGGCATCTTTCCATAAGAGTTATTGTAGGAATTACCATAATTATTAGAGGAATTACTAGGAAAAGGCCTAGGATTAAAGTTCCCTCTATAAGCATTGTTACCAAAATTATTCCTACCAACAAAATTCACATCCAAAGATTCATTATTATTTTCAATCAACGTGGATAAAGACATATCATTAGGATCAGAAGAAGCACTCTTAGCAGCAAATAATTTCATAAGTTCATCCATCTTTCCACTCAAAACACTAATCTCTCCAATAGCATGCACTATTTTACTAGTAGATCTTTCGGTGTGCCATTGAGAATAATTAACCATAATATTATCTAGGAGTTGCTTCTCCTAAGGTAGTTCCATGAAAGTGCCTCCTGCGACCGAATCTAAAAGATTTCTAGAAGCAAAATTCAAGCCAGCATAAAAGTTTTGTATAATCATCCATAAGTTCAAACCATGTGTAGGGCAATTATGTATCATTAATTTCATTCTCTCCCAAGCTTGTGCAACATGCTCATGATCTAGTTGCTTAAAATTCATAATATCGTTTCTAAGAGACATGATCTTAGCAGGAGGAAAATACTTAGAGATAAAAGCATCTTTGCACTTATTCCACGAATCAACACTATTTCTAGGCAAAGAGGAAAACAAAGTTTTAGCACGATCTCTAAGTGAAAACAGAAATAACTTCAGTTCAACAATATCCTTATCAGTATCCCTTTTCTTTTGCATATCACACAAATCGACAAAGTTGTTTAGATGGGTAGCGGCATCTTCACTAGGAAGGCCGGAAAATTGATCTTTCATAACAAGATTCAACAGAGCAGCATTGATCTCACAAGATTCAGCATCGGTAATAGGAGCAATCGCATTGCTAATAAAATCATTATTGTTATTATTGGAGAAGTCACACAATTTGGTATTGTTCTGAGCCATAGTGACAAGCAAGCAATCCAACACACAAGCAAACAAAAGCAAGCGAACGGTAAACACACGACAAAAAGAAGGGCAAATAAAACGTCAAGGGTGAAGTGGGGGAGAGGAAAACTAGAGGCAAATAAATGTAATGCGAAGGATAAGGGTTTGTCATAGGTACTTGGTATATGACTTTTGCATAAGCCTCCCCGGCAACGGCGCCAGAAATTCTTCTTGCTACTTCTCGAGCTTGCATTGTATTCCCTCGAAGAGGAAAGGGTGATGCAGCACAGTAGCGTAAGTATTGCCCTCAGTTTTTGAGAACCAAGGTATCAATCCAGTAGGAGACCACGTGCGAGTCCCTCGCACCAGCACAAACAAATAAGAACTTCGCAGCCAACGCGATAAGGGGTTGTCAATCCCTTTACGGTCACTTACGAAAGTGAGATCTGATAGATAGGATAGTTTGATATTTTTGGTATTTTTGGATATAAGAACACAAAGTAAAAACGGTAAAGTAAAGTAGATTGTAGATTGATATGTTGAGAATAGACCCGGAGGGCATAGGTTTCACTAGTGGCTTCTCTCATGATAGCAGATTTCTACGGTGGGTGAACGAATTACTATTGAGCAATTGATAGAAAAGCGAATAATTATGAGAATATCTAGGCATGATCATTATATATAGGCATCACGTCCGTGATAGGTAGACCGAAGCGATTCTGCATCTACTACTATTACTCCACACATCGACCGCTATCCAGCATGCATCTAGAGTATTAAGTTCATAAGAACAGAGTAATGCTTTAAGCAAGATGACATGATGTAGAGGGATAAACTCAAGCAATATGATATAAACCCCATCTTTTTATCCTCGATGGCAACAATACAATATGTGCCTTGCTGCTCGTGCTGTCACTGGAAAAGGACACCGCAAGATTGAACCCAAAGCCAAGCACTTCTCCCATTGCAAGAACTATAGATCTAGTAGGCCAAACCAAACCGATAATTCAAAGAGACTTGCAAGGATATTATAATCATACATAAAAGAATTCAGAAAAGAACTAAATATTTCTCATAGATAATCTTGATCATAAACCCACAATTCATCGGATCTCGACAAACACACTGCAAAAAGAATACATCGAATAGATCTCCTCGAAGACCGAGGAGAACTTGGTATTGAGATCCAAAAAGAGAGAAGAAGCCATCTAGGTATTAAATATGGACCCGAAGGTCTGTGGTAAACTACTCACAACTCACGGTGAGGCGATGGTGTCGATGTAGAAGCACTCCGTGGAAGATCCCCCCCCCTTCGGTGGAGCTCCGGAACAGGCCCCAAGATGGGATCTCATGGGAACAGAAGGTTGCGGCAGTGGAATTAGGGTTTTCTCTGTTGCTTCGATGGTTTCAGGGTACATGGGTATATATAGGAGGAAGGAGGGCATCGAGGGAGCAACGTGGGGCCCACGAGGCAGGGGGCGCACCCCCACCCTCGTGGACGCCACATGTGCCCTCTGCCTTGGTTCTCAAGTCTCCCGTGAAGATATCGTTCCAAAAATATCTTTCCCGAAGGTTTCATTCCGTTCGGACTCCGTTTGATATTCCTTTTCTGCAAAACCCTGAAATAGGCAAAAAAACAGCAATCTGGACTGGGCCTTTGGGTTAATAGGTTAGTCCCAAAAATGATATAAAAGTGTATAATAAAGTGCATTAAACATCCAAAACATTATAAGTAATAGCATGGAACAATCAAAAATTATAGATATGTTGAAGACGTATCAATAGATCATTTTGGAGCTAAGTAAGGTTAGTATGTCATTTTCGAGGAAAATAGTCTAAGTGTAGATAATTTTAGAGCTAAGCTAGGTAAATAGGTCATTTTGGAGCTAATTAAGGTTATTATGTCATTTTCGAGGAAAATAGGCTAAGTATGTGACATTTTGAAGGTAACCAAGATTATTATGCCATTTTTGACCTAAGTATGCTAAGTATGTCATAAATGAACTAAATAAGCTAAGAATAGGTCATTATTCAGCTAACCTAGGTAGTTATGCCATTTTTGAGCTAACTAAGCATATTAAGTCATTTTGGAGGAAAAAAATGGTAAGTGTATGTCATTTTGGAGCTATCCTAGGTAAAATCAGACATTTTAGAGCTAAGTAAGGTTATTATGTCATTTTCTAGGAAAATAAGCTAAGTATATGACAGTTTGGAACTGAACCAAGCTTATTATGCCATTTTTACCTAAGTAAGCTAATTATGTCATAAATGAACTAGCTAAGCTAATGAAAAATGCTAAGTACAGGTCATTTTACAGCTATCCTAGGTAAAATAGGTCATCCTGGAGCTAAGTAAGGTTATTATGTCATTTTCGAGGAAAATAAGCTAAGTATAGGTCATTTTGGAGCTAAATAGGTCATTTCTTAATATAAGTATGCATTTGTTAAGCAAAACACTTGGGAAAACTTACCGTCATCACGGAGGTGAAGGACCGGTCGTGCGAGTGGGAGACAGAGAAGGATTGGTCGATGCTTGTCGGGAGGCATGCTGCACCAAAGATCATTTGCAATGTTTTGTTAGCATGATGAAACTCAAATGTGAATACTAGTAAGTAATGACCATTCAAATGAAACTCACCGTGGTTGCCGGAGCAATCTGGGGCATCGGCGGAGGGGTCTGGCCGTTGGTCTAGCACACAGACTGCACATTTGGTTTTCACGAGTCAGTCATATTAATTAGTAATGAAACGAACATTACGTGCATGATTTGGCTAATATGCAGGAGAAACTTACCATGATGAGCTCATATAGAGCCCGGTGAGACACGCCGTTCTGGTTCCTCTCCTCCTCCAACAGCTTAGCCGTCCTCTCCTCCATTTCCCTCTCCCTCTTCGTCTCCTTCTGAAAGGATCGATATGGTTGACTAGAGGGGGGGTGAATAGGCAACTAACAATTTTTAGCTTTTCTTGACCAAATTAAACTTAGCAACAAAATAGGTTGTCTAGATGTGCAACTACATTGGAAACCTATATGATGCAACAATAACAAGTATACAAGCAAGCACGGAATAAAGCACAATAAAACTTGTACAAGTAAAGGTAAGAGATAACCAAGAGTGGAACCGGTGGAGACGAGGATGTGTTACCGAAGTTCCTTCCCTTTAAGGGGAAGTACGTCTCCGTTGGAGCGGTGTGGAGGCACAATGCTCCCCAAGAAGCCACTAGGGCCACCGTATTCTCCTAATGCCCTCACACAATGCGAGTTGTCGTGATTCCACTATTGTTGCCCTTGAAGGCGGCGACCGAACCTTTACAAACAAGGTTGGGGCTATCTCCACAACTGAATTGGAGGCTCCCAACGAAACCACGAAGCTTCACCACAATGGAATATGGATTCGAGGTGATCTTAACCGTCTAGGGTGCTCAAACACCCAGGAGTAACAAGATCCGCAAGGGATTAGTGGGGGGAATCAAATTTCTCTTGGTGGAAGTGTAGATCTGGGCCTTCCCAACCAATCCCTAGAAAATCAACAAGTTTGATTGGCTAGGGAGAGAGATCGGGCAAAAATAAGCTTTTGGAGCAACAATGGAGCTTAGGGGAGTAGAGGTAAGTCTTCTTGAGGAAGAAGACCCCTTTATATAGTGGAGGGGATAAGTGAACCGTTACCCCCTTTTCTGCCCGCACAGAGCGGTACTACCGCTAGGTGGAGCGTTACTACCACAGGTGGCAGTGGTACTACCGCGGCCCCCAGCGATACTACCGCCATGTGTAAGAGATGAGGCACGAAGGAGGAGAGCGGTAGTAGCCGCGGTGGTGGCAGCGGTACTACCGCTGCTACTGCCGTTGCTACTACTGTAGAACCCGACACGAGAAATGCGCTCCTCGAATCGGCGCGGAAGTGGTGCCTTACTGCAATGGTACTGTCGCATATACCCCCAAGCGGTACTATCGCACTGCGTAGCGGTACTATCGCTTGGTAGGTATAGGCGGTACTACCACCCCAGCGGCGGTACTACCGCGCCCAGCAACAAAAGCCTCCATAGAAATGTATGGAGAGCTCCAAGACGAGAAAGGAGTTGAGGGTGTCGAAAATAAGTGTACGTGATGATTCCACCCTGCCCTTTCCAATGCAGACCCCCTCTTGATAGTATGGTGTCTCCTACGACTCAAGTCCACCAAAACAAATCCCGAGGAAGACGACACGTCTTGTGCTTATAACATGGAGGGAAGATGATCGTCTCGTGTCAATGGATTAATCTCTGAAATACTTAGCACACACGATTAGTCCGCAACGCATTGTCATCAATCACAAAACCACATAGGAAGGGACATGCTCTTTCAATCTCCCCCTTTTTGGTGGATTGATGACAACACGGGATTTGCACAGAATATAATAACAATAGGAGTAAGCAAACCCCAAAGACTAGAAAATATAGAAGGGCTCCCCCTATATGTGTGCATATAAGTGAGTTGCTTTTGGAATGCAAAGCACACACTCTAGGATCAACACTCCCCCTATATTTTATAGTCCGATAACATCTAACAGTGGGGAGACATAAGCGGGTAAATTAGTAGGTGAGTAAAGATAGAATAGGAAATAAGCACACCACCTACTAAAGTACTCGACAACTTTAAGGTAGCTGATAAGCACACACATAGTAACGGTAACTAGGTCTCACGAACATAAACCAAACCAGACAGACAAAGAAAGTTTGTGAGAAGAAAAGACAGAGCCTAAAAACAAGAAACCCACTCGCAATATGCAAATCCACCTCTCCCCCTTTGGCATCGAGACACCTAAAAGGGGGCAGAGAGAGGCGCAACATCATCACATCGCTGCATGGTCATCTGCACCTCCGTCATCGGCTGGGGGCTGCTCGGGGTCAGAGTCAATCCAGTGGCAATGCTGCTGAACCCATTCTTCCTCATCTATGATCTGGCCTTCACGGCCGCTCACTACCATGGCACCAAGCTGACACATGAGCTCCTTATGATGGGTCCTGGACTTCTCAGACACATGGGACATGTACTGACCATGAGACTCCATGCAGAACAGCTTCTTCATCTTCCTTCTGAGCTTCTGTGCCCAAGAGGGCTCTGCTCCAGATGGCACATAATCATCATCATCCTGATCAACCTCTGCCTCAGCATCATCAGCACCAACTGGAATATCAGAATGAGTGACCAGAGTGTTCCAGAGATCCTTCCTCCTAAGCCTCTTGACCTCGTGAAAGACCAACTTGCCAGTCTCCAGCTGGTACCCAACATAGGTGTGCTCCCAAGCCTTATCAATTAGGAGCATGATATAAGGAGCATAGATAGGACACTTGCGCTCAAAGATGGAGGACAACAGTTCAGACCACATGACATGAGAGATATCCAATGTTTCCCCAGTGTTCTTCTCCTTCTGATGCTGGCAGAAAAGTAACATGTCCACAAGATATGAGTGAACCATATCCAGGTTCCCAATACGAGGGAAGAGAGTCTCCCTGAAGATGCGATGAAGGATATCCAGAAAAACACGCAGCTCATACGTCTTCTTCTTAGTCTCAGGGTTGACCTTCATAGTATAATAAGGCCATAGGTTCTGTTTGTGAGTGGAGGTGGCATTGTGATGAGGTCGAAAGCCAACCGAACTCTCAAGTTCGTGATCTTCAACACCAATAAGCTCCATGAAAGCTTTCCACTTGACCACCACACGCCTGCCATTAGTCATCCAAGTCAAGTCCTTTCTGCATAAGTGTCGAGATGGACAGTGGCATAGAACTGAGCCACCAGATCTGCATCAAAGTCCTTGTTGAAAGACATGATGTCGAGAATGTTCAGCTGTCACATCTCTAGAGCTTCGCCAAAGTAAGCAATGTCCTTTTCCAAATGAGCAATGTGTGGGGACCCCGACTTAGAAGTCGAGATCACCGAATGCACGTGTACAGTGATCCTAGAGATCAATGCTCACTGAACACACAGAAGCTGAATAACAAGAGTCTTACATCCATACATACCGTCTTACACAAATTAAGGCCGTTATGGCCAAGTCTTACATAGATAAAGCCTCACGGGCTGAATAGCAAATAACTCAAATAGAGGAAGTCTTCGATGATAAGTAGAACCCATGCCATCTGCCTTAACCCTACAGGCATTCTGACTGGGATAGCGTCCTAGTTCGCATGTTCGTCTCCATAGAACTCTTCTTCATATTCCTATTCCTCCATGCCTGGCCAATTAAATAACCAGTGGCAAGCCAATGAGTACTTTGAATGTACTCGCAAGCAACCCATGATTTGGTTCAAAGTAACAATGCAATAGAATAATAATGAACAATCTAGCTACGAGCTAGAATGAATATTCTACCATCAAGTATATGCATCAATAAGCTCACGTAACCTCGAAGACAGGTTACCGACATCAACATGAATAAGATTCAGCTCAACGAGTCAAGTCTCCACCTTGACTCATCATACACACACACAAGGTTTCACAAACATTGGACGTAGCCCAAGAGCGGTTACCCAACTGTCCTTGACCATGGACACGACTATTCGAATAGTTTTACACTCTGCAGAGGTTGCGCACTTTACCCACAAGATCCGGGAAGCTTTCGTGTTACCCACGATCCCGCAGTACCTCAAGTACTCGGGGGAAGCACCCGGTCATTATCTTTCCTTAGACGACACTAACATAGAGTCCACTCGTTGGTACACGGCCCTCGAGTACAAACAATAGATTACGGGACTTGCCCTAATTTCAATGTCACGCTTACCCGAAGGGACCAACGGTGTGTCCGGTGCCTTGTGAAAACAGTCATGGTCGTCTATCCAAGCACGACCCCGTCCCGGGAAAGACCTCAAGTCTTCCCGTCACTAGTAATGCGGGCACCATGCTAGTATCGACCTAAGTAATCAATAAAGCCCCGTCCCATAAGGGGTAGAGTGGTTGCACATGTATGGTTGGAATAACGGTCGCAACTTAAACCAATCCGTTTGAAAAACATCACACACACTTGTCTCGGTACACCACTTCGTCATCAAGTGGTTACCCATCTCACCATCTCCCTCGGGCATGAATGGCACCTGACGGGTTTTTTCGAAAAGAATGCAACCATGAAGGTATCATGGCACACATGCATCACTAAGCATCACTACTAACCATTTGCATGACATCTAGCACATAGCAAGATCATGAGTAAGCATGCATCATGTGATGGTTCTCAACTAGGTCACCACCGTAACTCTATCATCATGCATTCGGAAACAAATGGGTCCCGAAGAACACAAGTGTATCATGGTCAAAGGGCTGCTTGCCTGGATTGGCTTGGTCTTCAAAGTCTTCAAATCCTTCTCCTTCTCCTTCTTCAGCAACCTCGTCAAATACGGGATCTAATCGTCGCAAAATAACAACGGAAAAATAAGACCACAATAAAAACAGAAAAATCAAAGTGCTCAGAAAAATGTCAACTTATTATTGTTAAATACTAGAGGGAAAACTAAGATGGAAAAAATTCTTAGTTGGAGTTTTGGAGTGACAGAATGGAACCTAAGGATTTTTGAACAGGAGTTTTAATGCTCAAATTTGAATTTAAATTTGAACAGAACAGAAAAGTTTCATGGATATGTGTGAAAGTGACACCATTAAATAGGTTGGAATTTTACAAGATTTTAGGAGTTGGAATTAATTCATTTGGACAAATATTTAATTCTGTGAGATTAATTGAAATAATCACAGAAAAGATTAAAAGGAAATGGCCCTGTGCCACTGGGCCAGAACGGCCACAGTGCACGGCCCAGGGCAAATAGCCCACCGCTCGGGCGCCAGCGCGCGCGCGTCAGGGTTTTCAAACCTGACGGGCGGGGCCTGGCTGTCAGTGGCTGCGAGGGGAGAGAGAGAGCGGTGAGGATGACAGGCGGGGCCCGCCTGTCATCTTCAACCTCATGGCCAAAGCGACGGCGAGCTCACCGGCGGTGATTCCGGGCACGGCGGGGCAAACGGAGGGCAGGAACGGGCTCAGCAGTGAGTCGCCATTCCAGTGGTGGTGGTGCGGCCCGCCGGAGAGGCCTGGTTCGCCGGCGGCGGAGGATCATCGGGAGGTTGCTGGCTGGCTCGCTCCGGGCTGCAATAGGAGGGGAAGAAGGAGGGGAATGAGTCAGTGAGGTACGGCGGTTCCAGATCGAGCGAGAGTAGGGGCGGAGGGAGGCTGTACTGCGAGATCTCCGGTCGCCCGACGCGGCGGAGCTCCGGTCGATCCCGAGCACTGAGGCTCTCTGAGGATGAGTGGGTGGTGCTGGCATGCTACTGGGAGTGTGATGGGCCTCTAACCCCTCGTTGGTTACCCCAAGTGGAAGGTGTGAGATGCAGTGTTGTGGAAGTTTTTCCCTTAGCAAAGATGCCAAGGATCGAATCCCCAGAGACTCCTAGGTTCAACAAGTAGGTGTCAACTGCTAACGGCGCCAGATATTAGCAATCAACGTGGACCTGCACACAGATACAAATAACTTTGCTCCCAACGAGTACAGAGAGGTTGCCAATCCCTCCGGCCTTGTAGTTCACAAAGGATTAAACGCAAATGATAGTAGTGATAGATAATGTTTGCAATAGTAAGTAAAAGCGAAAAGTAAATAGCGGATGTGATCAATGATGGTAATATGGACCGGAGTCTCATGATGTTCACTAGTGATGTCTCTCTCCCAAAAGACGATAAAACAGCTATGTGAGGTAAATGAATTACAGCTGGGCAATTGACAGGACCACGAACGCAAACCAATGCTGACTACATTGCAAGAAAGGTTGAGGTTCAAAGCATGGGCGGTACGCCAAAGTAAGTAGACCGAAATCCATCAATATCTACTACTAATCATCCACCTTGAGATATCTATCCAGAACATCTCGCTGGTATTAAGTTGCGAGCCCCACCCATAGTGTAAACTCAATGCAACAGACAACTGCATTAAAAGAACTTTGCGTAAAGTAAACAATCCTTGCACCCGCGGGCACAAGCACCGTTGTTTTCCCCCTTGTGGCAACAGCACATCCCCTAGACTCATGTTTCTGTCACTCAAGCTAGTCATCGAGGGGCATGAACCCACAATCAAGCATAATGTTCGCTCTTGGAGTCACTACGTATTACTTGGCCAAAGCAATAAATAACAACGGAGAACATGCAAGAATTACTTATGAACATAAATATAAAAGAGGTAGATCAAATATATTACTCAATCACAATCTGAACATAATCTCATAATCCATCGGATCCCAGCAAACTCATCATAGCAACAGCATAAGGATTACATATATGCCTCGATCATGTAGGGCAGCTCACGAGGACTAAATAGTGAAGCACAAGAACGGGAGGAGAACATCACATAGCTACTGGTCATGGACTCATGGTCCAAGGGAGATTACTCACAACTCATCCGGGAGGCGTCCATGGTGGTGGAGAGGCTCCCGATGGTGATCCTCCCCTCCGGCAGGGTGCCGGGAAGAGTTCTCCTGGTGCTCCCGATCTTGGAAGCGGCGGCGGCGGCGGAACAGAGATGAGATCGCGAAAAAGAGTTCCCGTCCCGAGGGTTTCGAAGGACGCTCTAAATATATGCCGAAGGGGGGCACCAGACGGGGCTCGGGGGGCCCAGGCGCCCCCCCGGCGCGGCCCAGGGGGGGGGCGCCGCCAGGGCGCCTGGGGCCTTGGTGGGCCCCTGTAATGCCCCGGATGTAATACTTTCCCTTTTGGGTATATAATGTATCTCCGGCTTCATCTATTTCCATTCCGGGTTCTTTGTCTTTCGGGCTTTCGTCGTTTTGTTGTGTGAGTGTGTGGCATTCATTCATATCATGTAGACATGTGCATTGCATTGCTTTTGTGTTGTCAGTTGCATCCGGTTCCGCGTGTTCCTTCCCGTTGTCCGTTTCGCGTTCCGGAGCTCCCTCACGTGTCCGTGACGTCCCGTAGGCCTACTTTGTTGTTCGGGCGTTTTACGTTACCGGTGTGCCGCGAGGTTATTGTGTGTGTTGTTGTTTTGTTGTGTGCAACCCGCCTCTCAAATCTCGTCTCGTTTGGACTCCGTTGACTTTTCCATCCGTTGTTCGTGTGGGTCCGAAGTGCCTTTACTTCGTGTCCCGGAAACACCCCTACTGCGTTCTTTTATCTCCGTCCAGGCCTTTTAAATCTATCCCCGCGATCGGATCCGTCGGATCGCGATCGGAGGGCTCCTAACGCCCCTAAACTCCCTCCTAACCCTAAAAACTGCTATATATAGACCCCTAGTCTATTTTGAGCATCCCCTTCTTCTTCCTCCTCTCTCCCCTCTTATTTTTTCCTTCTTCCTCAGATCCAAGAAAAATCTTCCCGGATCCCAAGGATCCTTCGAGCAGCCGGCCAAAATCCCTCGTTCTGGCGCAGGTCAACGCGCCAGCCGCTTCGATCCAGGGCGCGAGGCTTCGCCGCGCCGCCACCTGGGCTCTCAGCGCACCAGGCCAAGTCAGCCGACGCCGGCCCGTACCTTCCCGCAGCGCCAGGCGTCCAGCGCGCCTGGACCACTTCCCCGCCAACTCGCCGCCAGCGCACGGGCCTCCTTCGCCCCGGCCCAGGCCGCAGCCTCCCCTCCGCGCCACCGCCTCCCGGGGGCTGGGCCGCTCGGTCGTCGCGCCGGCCCAGGCACTTCCCCGCCGGATCCGCCCCAGGCCGCCAGCTGGGCTCGCCTCGCCACCGCCAGGCCCAGGCCGGGCGCACGCCTCCCCGCCGATCTCCCTGGGCCCCGGTGCGGGCCGCGCAACACCCAGGCCGCCGCCTCCTCGCGCGGGCCAGATCGCCAGCCGCCGGCCCGTCTTCTCCTTTTTTTTCCTCAGATCCAGATCTGCTAAGGTTGACCCTAGATCTACTAAGTCCCCGTTACTTGTTCTGAAATGCAATGTTTGACCATGCATATCTTTTACTGTGATGCTCCGTTTTGCGCGTGTGATATGTCCAGACGTTCGTGGAGATGTGCTCTACGTTTTACCTGTTGTTGTCATGCATGTTAGAGATCATTTAGGTGCTTGTTTTGCTATTGCAAGAGTGCATCATGATATAAACTGCTGTTATGTGTTATTTTTCTGCCACCTTTGCCATGTGATATCTTTTAGCTCGTTTGTCCAAATGATGCAAATGACATGTCCACGTGTTCGTCTTGCCACGAACTACGTGTTGCTTGTGATAGGTTGCATGGTAGATTTATTGTTGCCTTGTTATCTTCGTTGCAAAGTGCCATGTTCATATGTTGTGTTTTCACTTGTTATGAAATGCCATCTTGTTGAACTCGTTGCAATCGTTGTGTTCACCTCTATGAAGCATGCTTGTGTGTTTCGGGATCACCTTCATGTGTATGTTGATGAGGTGCTTACCCTTTGCCATGTTTAGTTTCGAGGTGACTTAAACATGCTCTTTTAGATGCTATGATGATATTGCTGTTTTAGGACTTAGTGATTTTTCACTAAGTCTGAAATCTGTAACGTTCCGATGCCATGTTCGTGTGATGCTCTAGGACAAAGCATGATAGTTTTGGAGTGGATTTTGATTGTTCCTTGAAGTATATATTGTTGTCTTTCCATTCATGTCCTCACATGTCCATTTGAGTGGCTGTAGCATGTTTATCTTTTGCTCTAAAGTTTCAATAAAATTCTGCTGCCAGAATTTTATTGTAAAGTTCAATATGTCCAAGATCATTGCTATTGATCCGTGGCTCCGTTGGGGGTGCACTTTGGACTTAGTTGCTGTACTATATGTCTAGTTTGTGTTCATGCCCTTTGCCATGTTATTTAAAAGCTGTAGCTTAATTATTTTGAGCTCCGAAGTTGCTATGTTGCTGTAATTTTCAGCTTTCGCTCAAATCTTGTTTCGGGCATAACTTTTAGCCCGTAACTCCGATTTCAGCGATTCTTATATCAAACTTGATTGTTTTTCCGTGTAGATTAATAATATCAGCTTGTTATCATGTTTTGAGGTGTTTTGCTTGAGTGATGTTTTACGTGCTCCATGTGCATCTTTAATGCATCCATCATGCATTCATGTTTCCCGAGTGCGCATTGCATCTTGTTGATTGGTGCTTGGTGTGATTGTTTTGTTTAGAGCCGGAAGCTGAGACCGAGTACGAAGTTGAGCACGAGGTTTCCAACGAGGTTGAGCACGAGGACCCTTCTTACGATCCGAACGACTTCTCTTCAGGCAAGATGACCGAACCCCGATAACATTACTATCTTTGCCTATTGCTAGTAGTCTCGATCTATAGTTTTGCCTCGATGCCCATGATCTTCTTGTCAGCCTCCTACTTGTAGCCAATTGCCATGTTTAACCAACCTACCTATGCAAACCGTTGCTTGGCTAAGTACGCTTCGCTCAGCCCTTCTTATAGCGTTGCTAGTTGCAGGTGAAGTGAAGATGCTTGCTCCATGTTGAAGTTTGGTTGGGTTATATCACACTATATAAATGCTTAAAAATGAAATCATCTATATATTGGCAAGGGTGGAAGGCTAAGCCTTTTGCTTGGTGATTTGTTCCACTCATGCCGTTAGGATCCGTATAAGCCGGTATTATGTTCCTTGATTATGCGTTCCTAACACGGTTGGGGTGTATGGGACCCCCTCGATAAACCGCTAAGTGATAAGTCTTTTCCAGCAAGTCCCAACATTGGTACTATTTGCCTAATAACAAACTAAACATGCATAGGGAGTAATTAACCCTCTTTCTTAATCAACAACCCCGGGCCAGTGCTCCACATGAGTGTTGGTCCGAAACGGGGAGCCTGCGGGGCCGCCTTGGGGCAACTCGAGGTATCTGGCATCCACCCGTAGCTTCGCCCATCCGGTCGTGTCCTGAGACTTAGATACGCGCGGCTACTATCAGGGTGTCGACACGCCGGGAGGATTTGCTGGATTAGCCTTACCTTAGCTCGGTATATCTTGAGCACGGGATTCCGAGGATACTCGGGTCTTCCCACTTTGGAGTTGCGACTCCGCGGATCGTGGGCTTGTAATGGGTCAAGTTGGAACACCCCTGCAGGGTTTGAACTTTCGAAAGCCGTGCCCGCGGTTATGTGGCAGATGGGAGCTTGTTAATTCCGGTTGTAGATAACTTGACACAATGTTTCTAATACACTACCAGCGTGTGTTCCGTGACTGTCAATTTCCGAATAGGGATTCGGGAGTTGAACACGGAGGGGTTATGATTGTGAGCTTGTAGCTAGGATCACTTCGTGATCACTTCTCGCCGATGCCTTCTCTTCTCGCTCTCACTCACGTAAGCTAGATGCTAGTTACTGCTGCAGACTTATTCTTTTCTTCAGCCTTTCCCTCACCTAAAGGCTTAAATAGTTATGTTACCCGGAGACGGGATTGCTGAGTCCTCTGTGGCTCACAGTTACTTCACACACCAGATGCAGGTCCAGCTGTGAGCTATCCAGGTGATGGCACCGAGCTGGATTGGGAGTACGACGAGGAGCGTAGTCGGTACTACGTGCGCTACTCGGACGATCAGTAGTGGAGTCTCTTACTAGGATTCGATCCGCCTGTGGTTTATTTATCTGAGTTTGGTACTTTGACATTTGGCTTTTGCCCTTAGAGGGTTGTGATGTTCTTAATGTATGATGTTTGAGACTTGTACTGTAATTCTGTGACGTGGCGAGTGTAAGCCAACTATTTTCAGTTTACTATCCCCTCTTTTACATGAGTTGTGCAAAGATTACCAAACTTGAGATCATTCTAGGATGGATTTATGCCTTTAAGTCATGCCTCGACACGTAGGAGGTATAACTCCATCCTGGGCATTACAAGTTGGTATCAGAGCCTTCTCCGACCTAGGAGCCCCCACTGTTTGATCGAACCGTTGACGGTTGAGTCTAGGCACACACTGAAAAAATTTTGAGTCCTATATTATATCGGAGAGTAGGATTTCTTTGCTTCTCATCCCTTTTCTCTCTCGTGAGGACTCCTGACGTCTACTCTTGTCTCTCCTATCTTCAAAATTTGCACAAATTTTTTTTAGGAATCCCGCGAGTATTCTGGGATTGTTTCAGTGTTCTTGTGACAAGGATATTGTTCCCGATGCCTCCTGTTACCGAGGAGTTGAGCTTCGGGGTATCATTGTAACAAGCATATCGCGGCAGTACTAAATACTTAAGACGGCCGACATCGAAAATCTCCCCTATACGGCCAGTGGCAAGATAACCCCGACATCACCCAGTACTGGGGAGGTAGTTCGGGAGTATTGCCATAGCTTGTTATAGTGGATGCTTTTCGAAGGTCCGAGGTACACAGTTTCCGAGAAAGACTGGTTATGTGTTGAAGGATGGATACACCTGGATGTAGGTTAGAGTTGATTGCGCGGTGCTTCCCGTGTATCCCCAACACCTGATTGCATAACTGGAATCTTTCGGAAAACTATAGGTGGGTTTTATCCAGTAGATCGTAGGCATTCTTCCAACGAATGCAGGTTAGTGAGTTCGGGGTTCGACATTGAGTGAAGGGGTTATATGACCGATGTTACTATCAGGAGTTGCATCTTAAAGGGTCCTTTGCTATGCTGATCCGGGGATTGCAAAACCTTTTCGTAACGCGTTCATATGCTTTCAGCACAAAGATGTTAGAACGAAACTCCTCTCTTGTGTTTGTTCCTTTCCGTACCTTGTTGCTTTTTTTCTCTTATTTTCATTTTGTCCCCTATGTGGCTTCTCGTGAAGACTGATGTTATCATTTAACTGAGAATACCATTCGTTCCTCTTGTTCGGATGATTTCATTCGTTCTATTGTTCGAATGATTATTGTGAAGACTTGTTGCAATTCATTCCATTGATTCAGCTTATTCCTTTTGTCAATCAATTGCTGATTCGTGGTCATCTCTTACAGGATGGCTCCGAAAAGGGTTCCGAACGCCAACCCAGAGGGTGAAGAGGTTCCAGAACGTCCTCCTTCACCTCCTCCTCCGCCTGAGGCTTGGAGAGCAATTATGCAGACTACTGCTCAGAACACTCAGTTGATGATGCAGATGATGCAAGCTAATCAAGCTAATCAAGCTAATCAGGGTGTTCCAGTGAATCAAGGCAACTTCTTCCAGCAGCACCATGCTACCCTCAACCAGTTCTTGGCCAACAATCCTAAAGCTTTCAGTTACTGTGTCGACCCTCTTGATGCTGAGGATTGGTTGACCGACATAAAGAAGCATTTTGAGTGCAGTAACGTGAAAGAAGATGACTATGTGAAGTTTGCAGCCTTCCAACTGAAAGATCAAGCAGCTGACTGGTGGCAGCAGTACAAAGACTCCAGGCCGGGTCAAGTGATCTCTTGGGAGAATTTCTGCAAGGATTTCCGCTCGCACCACATTCCTACAAGTGTCATCGAGGGTATGCGTGAGCAATTCCGCAACCTCAAGCAGGGCTTCATGACAGTCTATCAGTATAATGTCAAGTTCCAAAACCTCGCTCGCTATGCAAAGCAAGACATTCCTGATGCCAAGAGTAAAATCTATCAGTTCCGTGGAGGTCTCAAAGATGAACTTCAGCTTGCTCTCACTTTGTTCGAGCCAGATGAATTCGATAAGTTCTATAACATGGCTTTGAAACAAGAAGCAGCTCAGCTTAAGATGGAGACCTCTAAGAAGAGAATTCGAGATGATGTTCACTCTTCCTCATCGTCTCAGTTGGCTGCGAAACAACAGAAATTCTGGCTTCCTCCTCCTCCAGTGATTCGAGCTCCATACAACAACTTCAACAACTCCAACAACAAGAACTCTAGTGGTCGTGGTTTCTCCCACCCACCCAACCCGAGCAACCAGTCGAAGAAGCAGTTTCAGTCTCAAGGCTCCAAGTCCAGTGGCTCTCATTTCCGTCCTCTCTCTGAAGTGGTGTGCAACAAGTGTGGCCAGAAGGGTCATTATGCCAACAGATGTCCGAATCCGAAGCGTCTTCCTCCTCCTCCACCTGTGAGTTCAGCTATTGTCAGGCATGATCCAAAGGCTGCAAGGGTAAATCTGATGAATGCAGCACAAGCGGAGGCTTCTTCTGATGTCATTTTCGGTAACCTTCCAGTGAACTCTTTTCCAGCTAAAGTGTTATTTGATTCGGGTGCTTCATGCTCTTTCATGTCTCAACCATTTGCAGCCAAGCACAATATTGCCACTTCAAATTTGCCTCACAGGTTGGAAGTTATTTCTCCAGGGAGACGTATGTCTTCTACTGTCTATGCTCCGGATGTTTCTATTCGCATGGGAGATTATCGTTTTATGGCTAAACCGGTGATTCTTGGTCATTCTGACATCGACCTCATTCTCGGAATGGATTGGCTTTCTCAGCATGATGCTCACATTGATTGTGCTCAAAAGGAAGTCAAGATGACTCATTCTGATGAAGATGTGATTATCTTCGCCTCCAGGGATAATACTATTCGGCTTTTCTCTCTCAATGATAAGGGCGAAATTAATGCCATAGATCAAATTCCTGTGGTGAACGAATATCAAGACGTCTTTCCAGAAGAACTTCCAGGCATGCCTCCACACCGTCAGGTGGAGTTTGTCATTGAACTCGAGCCGAGCACTGAGCCTGCTTGCCGGCGTCCATACAAGCTCTCTCCGGATGAATTGAAGGAATTGAAGAAGCAGCTTGATAAGCAGGAGAGTATGGGTCTCATCAGACCGAGTACATCTCCGTGGGGCTGTGGCGTCTTATTTGTCAAGAAGAAAGATGGCACGGAGCGTCTCTGTGTTGACTACCGGTCATTGAACAAGAAGACGATTAAGAACAAGTATCCGCTCCCCAACATCAACGAACTCTTTGAGCAGCTCAAAGGAGCTAAAGTGTTCTCTAAGCTTGACCTCCGAATGGGCTACCATCAAATTCGCATTCGCGAGGAAGACATTCCCAAGACGGCCTTCAGAACGAGCTACGGTTCATACGAGTATACCGTCATGTCCTTCGGTCTCGCCAATGCTCCTCCTACCTTTTCAAGGATGATGCATTACATCTTCAACCCCTATACTGGAGAGTTCGTGCTTGTGTATCTGGATGATATTCAGGTGTTTTCCAAGAATGAAGAAGATCACGAAAAGCACTTGCGTCTGGTTCTTGATCGACTCCGAGAGCATAAATTCTATGCCAAGTTCTCCAAGTGCGAGTTTTGGCTCGATAAGGTTTTGTACCTGGGCCACATTATCTCAGCTGATGGTATTGCGGTTAATCCCGAGAAAGTTGAAGCAATTGTCAACTGGGAAGCTCCTCAGAACGTCAAGCAGCTCCGCAGTTTTCTGGGTCTTGCCAGCTATTGCAGAAGATTTGTTGAAAACTTCTCCAAGATTGCCAAGCCTCTTTCCAACTTGCTTCAGAAGAATGTCAAATACTTTTGGTCTCCCGAATGTGAAGTGGCATTCAAAACCCTCAAAGAGAAGCTTGTTTCTGCTCCAGTTCTGACTCCTCCGGATGAAACCAAGCCCTATGAAGTATTCTGCGATGCTTCTCTTCAAGGTCTTGGTGGTGTGCTTATGCAAGATAAGAGAATTGTGGCATACACTTCTCGTCAGCTCAAGCCAAGTGAGAAGAACTATCCCACACATGATCTCGAGCTAGCAGCTGTGGTACATGCTCTGATTACGTGGAGACATCTGTTGTTGGGCAGAAAGGTCGACATCTTCACTGATCACAAGAGCTTGAAGTACATCTTCACACAGCCGCATCTGAACCTCCGTCAGACTCGTTGGGTTGAAATGATCCAAGAGTACAATCCCAGCATTGAGTACACTCCAGGCAAGGCGAATGTGATTGCAGATGCTTTGAGCAGAAAGGCATATTGCAACAGCCTTCTTATCAAGCCGTACCAGCCTGAGCTTTGTGAAGCTTTCAGGAAGCTCAACATCCAGGTTGTTCCGCAGGGTTTTCTTGCAAATCTCCAAATTGCTCCTACCTTGGAAGATCAAGTCCGTGAGGCCCAGCTCAGTGATACCATGGTGAAGAAAGTGAAACATGGGATTGCAAAGGGCACTCCAAAATACAAGTGCTTCCGTGTTGATGAGAGATATACCTTGTTCTTCGAGGACAGACTCGTTGTTCCCAAAGGTGATCTCAGGAAGCTCATAATGGAAGAAGCTCATGATTCTCTCCTTTCCATTCATCCTGGCAGTTCCAAGATGTACCAAGACCTCAAGCAATCTTACTGGTGGACACGCATGAAAAGGGAGATTGCCCAATTCGTGAACGAATGTGATGTATGCAGAAGAGTGAAAGCAGAACATCAACATCCAGCCGGTCTTCTCCAACCTCTTCCTATTCCCGAGTGGAAGTTCGACCACATTGAAATGGACTTCGTCACTGGTTTTCCTAAATCCAAGCGAGGCAATGATGCTATCTTTGTGGTGATTGACAAGCTTACCAAAGTCGCTCACTTTCTCCCAGTCAAAGAATCAATCAATGCAGCTCAACTTGCAGAGCTGTACACTTCCAGAATTGTGTCCCTACATGGCATTCCTCAAGTGATATCCTCAGACCGTGGCAGCTTGTTCACATCAAGGTTCTGGGACTCCTTTCAGTCCGCCATGGGCACTAAGATCAGGTTCAGCACTGCCTTTCACCCTCAGACTAGTGGTCAAGTCGAGCGTGTGAATCTGATTCTAGAAGACATGCTCAGAGCCTGTGTCATCTCCTTTGGCATGAAATGGGAAGACTGCCTTCCATTTGCCGAGTTCTCTTACAACAACAGCTTTCAAGCAAGTGCAGGCAAAGCACCTTTTGAAATTCTCTATGGCAGAAAGTGTCGTACCCCTCTCAACTGGTCTGAAACAGGCGAACGCCAACTCCTTGGCAATGACTTGATCTCAGAAGCCGAAGAAATGTGCAAAGTCATACGTGAGAATCTCAAGGCCGCTCAGTCGCGTCAGAAGAGCTACTATGACGGAAAGCATCGTGATTTGGCTTTCGACATCGGTGATCATGTCTATCTCCGAGTTTCTCCGATGAAAGGAACCCAAAGATTTGGTATCAAAGGAAAACTTGCTCCTAGATACGTCGGGCCTTTCAAGATTCTTGGCAAAAGAGGCGATCTAGCCTATCAGCTCGAGCTCCCTTCCAACTTTGCAAATGTTCATGATGTCTTCCATGTGTCTCAGCTTCGCAAATGCTTCAAGGCACCTGAGCGCATGATTCCGTTTGAGGAGATTGATCTTCAACAAGACCTTTCCTACCGAGAGCATCCAGTTGCCATTCTCGAAGAGACCGAACGCAAGACTCGCAACAAGTCCATCAAGTTTCTGAAAGTCAAGTGGTCACATCACACAGACCGAGAAGCTACCTGGGAACGAGAAGATCATCTTCGTTCCGAGTACCCTTCCTTTTTCCAGTCCTAGATCTCGGGACGAGATCTTTTTGTAGTAGAGGAGAGTTTGTAATGCCCCGGATGTAATACTTTCCCTTTTGGGTATATAATATATCTCCGGCTTCATCTATTTCCATTCCGGGTTCTTTGTCTTTCGGGCTTTCGTCGTTTTGTTGTGTGAGTGTGTGGCATTCATTCATATCATGTAGACATGTGCATTGCATTGCTTTTGTGTTGTCAGTTGCATCCGGTTCCGCGTGTTCCTTCCCGTTGTCCGTTTCGCGTTCCGGAGCTCCCTCACGTGTCTGTGACGTCCCGTAGGCCTACTTTGTTGTTCGGGCGTTTTACGTTACCGGTGCGCCGCGAGGTTGTTGTGTGTGTTGTTGTTTTGTTGTGTGCAACCCGCCTCTCAAATCTCGTCTCGTTTGGACTCCGTTGACTTTTCCATCCGTTGTTCGTGTGGGTCCGAAGTGCCTTTACTTCGTGTCCCGGAAACACCCCTACTGCGTTCTTTTATCTCCGTCCAGGCCTTTTAAATCTATCCCCGCGATCGGATCCGTCGGATCGCGATCGGAGGGCTCCTAACGCCCCTAAACTCCCTCCTAACCCTAAAAACTGCTATATATAGACCCCTAGTCTATTTTGAGCATCCCCTTCTTCTTCCTCCTCTCTCCCCTCTTATTTTTTCCTTCTTCCTCAGATCCAAGAAAAATCTTCCCGGATCCCGAAGGATCCTTCGAGCAGCCGGCCAAAATCCCTCGTTCTGGCGCAGGTCAACGCGCCAGCCGCTTCGATCCAGGGCGCGAGGCTTCGCCGCGCCGCCACCTGGGCTCTCAGCGCACCAGGCCAAGTCAGCCGACGCCGGCCCGTACCTTCCCGCAGCGCCAGGCGTCCAGCGCGCCTGGACCACTTCCCCGCCAACTCGCCGCCAGCGCACAGGCCTCCTTCGCCCCGGCCCAGGCCGCAGCCTCCCCTCCGCGCCACCGCCTCCCGGGGGCTGGGCCGCTCCGTCGCCGCGCCGGCCCAGGCACTTCCCCGCCGGATCCGCCCCAGGCCGCCAGCTGGGCTCGCCTCGCCGCCGCCAGGCCCAGGCCGGGCGCACGCCTCCCCGCCGATCTCCCTGGGCCGCGGTGCGGGACGCGCAACACCCAGGCCGCCGCCTCCTCGCGCGGGCCAGATCGCCAGCCGCCGGCCCGTCTTCTCCTTTTTTTTCCTCAGATCCAGATCTGCTAAGGTTGACCCTAGATCTACTAAGTCCCTGTTACTTGTTCTGAAATGCAATGTTTGACCATGCATATCTTTTACTGTGATGCTCCGTTTTGCGCGTGTGATATGTCCAGACGTTCGTGGAGATGTGCTCTACGTTTTACCTGTTGTTGTCATGCATGTTAGAGATCATTTAGGTGCTTGTTTTGCTGTTGCAAGAGTGCATCATGATATAAACTGCTGTTATGTGTTATTTTTCTGCCACCTTTGCCATGTGATATCTTTTAGCTCGTTTGTCCAAATGATGCAAATGACATGTCCACGTGTTCGTCTTGCCACGAACTACGTGTTGCTTGTGATAGGTTGCATGGTAGATTTATTGTTGCCTTGTTATCTTCGTTGCAAAGTGCCATGTTCATATGTTGTGTTTTCACTTGTTATGAAATGCCATCTTGTTGAACTCGTTGCAATCGTTGTGTTCACCTCTATGAAGCATGCTTATGTGTTTCGGGATCACCTTCATGTGTATGTTGATGAGGTGCTTACCCTTTGCCATGTTTAGTTTCGAGGTGACTTAAACATGCTCTTTTAGATGCTATGATGATATTGCTGTTTTAGGACTTAGTGATTTTTCACTAAGTCTGAAATCTGTAACGTTCCGATGCCATGTTCGTGTGATGCTCTAGGACAAAGCATGATAGTTTTGGAGTGGATTTTGATTGTTCCTTGAAGTATATATTGTTGTATTTCCATTCATGTCCTCACATGTCCATTTGAGTGGCTGTAGCATGTTTATCTTTTGCTCTAAAGTTTCAATAAAATTCTGCTGCCAGAATTTTATTGTAAAGTTCAATATGTCCAAGATCATTGCTATTGATCCGTGGCTCCGTTGGGGGTGCACTTTGGACTTAGTTGCTGTACTATATGTCTAGTTTGTGTTCATGCCCTTTGCCATGTTATTTAAATGATGTAGCTTAATTATTTTGAGCTCCGAAGTTGCTATGTTGCTGTAATTTTCAGCTTTCGCTCAAATCTTGTTTCGGGCATAACTTTTAGCCCGTAACTCCGATTTCAGCGATTCTTATATCAAACTTGATTGTTTTTCCGTGTAGATTAATAATATCAGCTTGTTATCATGTTTTGAGGTGTTTTGCTTGAGTGATGTTTTACGTGCTCCATGTGCATCTTTAGTGCATCCATCATGCATTCATGTTTCCCGAGTGCGCATTGCATCTTGTTGATTGGTGCTTGGTGTGATTGTTTTGTTTAGAGCCGGAAGCTGAGACCGAGTACGAAGTTGAGCACGAGGTTTCCAACGAGGTTGAGCACGAGGACCCTTCTTACGATCCGAACGACTTCTCTTCAGGCAAGATGACCGAACCCCGATAACATTACTATCTTTGCCTATTGCTTGTAGTCTCGATCTATAGTTTTGCCTCGATGCCCATGATCTTCTTGTCAGCCTCCTACTTGTAGCCAATTGCCATGTTTAACCAACCTACCTATGCAAACCGTTGCTTGGCTAAGTACGCTTCGCTCAGCCCTTCTTATAGCGTTGCTAGTTGCAGGTGAAGTGAAGATGCTTGCTCCATGTTGAAGTTTGGTTGGGTTATATCACACTATATAAATGCTTAAAAATGAAATCATCTATATATTGGCAAGGTTGGAAGGCTAAGCCTTTTGCTTGGTGATTTGTTCCACTCATGCCATTAGGATCCGTATAAGCCGATATTATGTTCCTTGATTATGCGTTCCTAACACGGTTGGGGTGTATGGGACCCCCTCGATAAACCGCTAAGTGCTAAGTCTTTTCCAGCAAGTCCCAACATTGGTACTATTTGCCTAATAACAAACTAAACATGCATAGGGAGTAATTAACCCTCTTTCTTAATCAACAACCCCGGGCCAGTGCTCCACATGAGTGTTGGTCCGAAACGGGGAGCCTGCGGGGCCGCCTTGGGGCAACTCGAGGTATCTGGCATCCACCCATAGCTTCGCCCATCCGGTCGTGTCCTGAGACTTACATACGCGCGGCTACTATCAGGGTGTCGACACGCCGGGAGGATTTGCTGGATTAGCCTTACCTTAGCTCGGTATATCTTGAGCACGGGATTCCGAGGATACTCGGGTCTTCCCACTTTGGAGTTGCGACTCCGCGGATCGTGGGCTTGTAATGGGTCAAGTTGGAACACCCCTGCAGGGTTTGAACTTTCGAAAGCCGTGCCCGCGGTTATGTGGCAGATGGGAGCTTGTTAATTCCGGTTGTAGATAACTTGACACAATGTTTCTAATACACTACCAGCGTGTGTTCCGTGACTGTCAATTTCCGAATAGGGATTCGGGAGTTGAACACGGAGGGGTTATGATTGTGAGCTTGTAGCTAGGATCACTTCGTGATCACTTCTCGCCGATGCCTTCTCTTCTCGCTCTCACTCACGTAAGCTAGATGCTAGTTGCTGCTGCAGACTTATTCTTTTCTTCAGCCTTTCCCTCACCTAAAGGCTTAAATAGTTCTGTTACCCGGAGACGGGATTGCTGAGTCCTCTGTGGCTCACAGTTACTTCACACACCAGATGCAGGTCCAGCTGTGAGCTATCCAGGTGATGGCACCGAGCTGGATTGGGAGTACGACGAGGAGCGTAGTCGGTACTACGTGCGCTACCCGGACGATCAGTAGTGGAGTCTCTTACTAGGATTCGATCCGCCTGTGGTTTATTTATCTGAGTTTGGTACTTTGACATTTGTCTTTTGCCCTTAGAGGGTTGTGATGTTCTTAATGTATGATGTTTGAGACTTGTACTGTAATTCTGTGACGTGGCGAGTGTAAGCCAACTATTTTCAGTTTACTATCCCCTCTTTTACATGAGTTGTGCAAAGATTACCAAACTTGAGATCATTCTAGGATGGATTTATGCCTTTAAGTCGTGCCTCGACACGTAGGAGGTATAACTCCATCCTGGGCATTACAGCCCCCCCCCCCCCGGCTATACTTCGGGCGCAAGGTAGGTTCTGGAATGCTGATTTTTTATATAATTTTTCTGGATTTTTCCTGACAGTTCTCGTAATGTGAAAACCTGAAATACAAAAACAGCCGAAAACAGAAACTGGCACTGGGGTGCACTGGATTAGTAGGTTAGTCCAAATATGATCAAAAGTGTATGGAAGTGTATAAATATCATAGCAATATCACCCAAAAGTGGCATGGAGCAAGCAGAAATTATAGATACGTTTTGGACGTATCAACATCCCCAAGCTTAATTCCTGCTCGTCCTCGAGTAGGTAAATGATAACAAGAATAATTTCTGTGGTGACATGCTATTAACCATATAGGACTTTGTATAGTCATATGACAAAAGCTTACTGAGACAATGATTCTATAATAATTAAGTTGCCTCATGAGAAAATCACAAATGACTGAAAGTTTTACAACATGACATTGAAGCATCAAATAGATTTGCAATGAACATGATGTGCAAATATGATAAAGTGATATCTAGCTTGCCCCCTTTAGTGAAGCAAAACATAAATGCAGGGGCACCTTCAAGGTTTAAGTGAGGACTAGATACAATGATTTCAAAATAAACGATATCACAATCATGCAAAAGACAATGCTACTTTGGAACAATGCACATTACACTTAGAATGACAATCATGCTCTCAGTAGTTGGTGCTTGAAGAAAGAAGGTGGAGACTCAAAAAGTAAAAGAATGGTTATGTGCTAGTGCTTTTTATTTTGAAAACATAGAAGCAATTTTGTCAACGGTAGTAGTACTTCATATGTGTCATGCATAAGACATCCTATAAGTTGCAAGCCTCATGCATCGAATACCAATAGTGCTTGCACCTTGTCCTAATTAGCTCGAATTTCCATGGGTTATCATTGCATTACATATGTTTCAACCAAGTGTCACAAAGGGGTACCTCTATGCCACCTGTACAAAGGTCCAAGGAGATAAATCGCATTTGATTTCTCGTTTTTGATAGATCTCAACTTGAGGACATCCATACCGGGACAACATAGAAAATAGATGATGGACTCCTCTTCAATGCATAAGCATATTCTCATAAGAGATTGAGGATTAATGTCCAAGCTAAAACTTCCACCATGATGCATGGATTTGGTTGGCGGCCCAATGTTCTTCTCTAACAATATGCATACTCAATCAACCCATGGCAAATCACCCTTACTTTAGACAAGACGAACATGCATAGCAACTCACATGATATTCAACAAAAGTGTGACATTTGATGGCGTCCCTAGAAACATGGTTACCGCTCAGCAAGCAACTTATAAGAAATAAGATACATAAGCAACATATTCTTTACCACAATAGATTTTAAGCTACTTTCCCATGAGCTATGTATTGCAAAGTTAGTCTGCTTAGTACAGGTGGAGGTTAGCAAAAGACTGGGAGCGACCAACTAAGAGAGCAATGGCGGTCATAATCATGCAGAGCGACAAAGCAACATTGAATCAGGCATGGTAGTTATATCGCTACTCAGAAATAAAAGATCATCAAGGCTTGACAGACTTTCTTTACAGTCTTAAATATGCGTGAGCATACGCCAAGTCAATCAAAATAAATTCTCGAAGGAAGATATTACTTAAACCATACCACATCATAGGCAAACAAATCAAGTTGGTACTCCAATAACACATTGGGAATCCCCCAGCTATTTGAGACTAACCATAAGAAAACCTGAACTACTAAGCGCCATTATGCACGTAGCATCTTTATCATAGACATATCAACCAATGCAACGGAAGCAAACTCTCTTAATAAGGTAAGCATGATAATTAAAGAGAGTTCAAGCAACCAACTAAACAAAAGCTCTTTGAAAAGATAAGCATGAATACTAAGAGCTGAACATAATAGTAGCTATTAAAAGACAAAGAACACACACAGCAAAGATAGACATGAAAATTCTATGTTATCTTCTAGGTAGAAGTGGAGCATGTTTCTCTCCCACATAAAGAACGCTGAGTTCCAACTCGTTATGAAAAACTAAAAAGAAAACTAAAAGCAAGACGCTCCAAGCATAGCACTTAACACATGAAGTGATAAAAATATAGCGGAACGAATAGACGAACTGATAATGTTGATGGAGAAGGGGATGCACGGGGGCATCCCCAAGCTTAGACGCTTGAGTCTCCTTGAATATTTCTTGGGGGTGCATGGGGGCATCCCCAAGCTTGAGCGCTTGACACTCCTGAATCTTTTTATCATCTTCCCTCGCACACTTGAAAACTCCCTTCATACATAACTCATCATAATCTGATTAGCGAGGTTAGTACCCTTAATAAAATAATTGTTCCTTGCTGGAAATAAACATATTCTTGAAGTTCTACTGTTTCTCAAGATTGCCAAAAGGTTTTTGCAAAGAAAAAGCAAGCTCTTGATTTGCAAAATGAAGGAAAGGCAAAACAGGACAGAATCTGTGAAAAACAGAACAGCAGGTAGTAATTGATTTGTTCGGGGTACTTCTGCAACTCAAATCAAAAAACTCAGAACAGACGCACGAAATACAATTATATAGAGAACGCTGTCGAAAAAATTCAGACCAAAAAGATGATCTGTTGATTTTATACGAATTTTTCTATCCAAGGACAGAATCTGTTTCCTGGACAGCACCTCACAACTTTTGAACTTTCTAGCAATCAGAGGCTATACTTGGCACAAATATGAAAAGCAAAGATAGAATGATGATGCTACTATAGTAAACAACATCAAGACACAACAAAAGCAAAATAAAATTTTTATTCATGTGGGCTGCCTCCCAAAAGCGCTTTCTTTTATGCCTTTAAGCTAGGCATAATGCATATAGATCAAGTTTTATCAAGAGTAAAAGAATAGCTAGCCCGTACAACAGACTCAAAAGGTAACTTGATCTCCTTTCGAGGGAAGTGTTACATCCCTTTCTTGAGAGGAAACTGAAATTTTATATTACCCTCTTTCATGTCAATGATAGCACCAACAGTGCGCAAAAAGGGACGTCCCAAAATAGTTGGACATGAAGGATCACCTTCAATATCCATAATAGTAAAATCAACGGGAACATAATTATCACTGACAACGATAAGAACATCGTCGATCCTCCCCAAAGGTTTCTTTATGGATGAATCAACGAGACGAGCACCAAAAGAACAAGAATCAAAAGGTTTCAATTTAAACATATCATATATTCTTTTGGGCATAACAGAGGTACTAGCTCCAACATCACATAATGCATAGCAAGAGAAGTCATTCAATTTAGTTTTTATCATAGGATCCCAACCATCTTCTAGCTTTCTAGGTATGGAGGCTTCTACTCTAAGTTTCTCCTCCCTAGCTTTGATGAGAGCATTAGTGATATGCTCTGTGAAGGCAAGGTTAAGCATGCTAGTGCGGGGATCTCTAGACATCTTGTGAAGGAAATCAATAACTTCGGTAAGAGTGCAATTATCAAAATCAAGGTCACGAGCATCAAGTAAAGTGGTAGTGGTGTCCTTTAGGTTCACTTGTTTAGTAGTTTCTATAGTCATAGCATCACCATTAATAGGTCCATTGGGACCAGGAGTACATTGGGTGCTAAGAGTTTGAACATCCTCAACAACTTGGATAGTAGCAACAGTGTGGTGGGTAGGAAGGCTCTTAATTCTATCTTCTTCCTCCCTTTCTCTAGCCCATCTTTCTTTAAGTTTAGCCATCATCCTAATGTTTTCATTAATTTGCACTTGAATAGCATTTATAGGAGTGACTTCCCTCTCCTCAAGAGGAGAAGTTTTAATTTTTAGCAATTTTACCTCATTGGCTAAATGGTCTACCTTAAAAGAAAGATCATCTAGTTTATGTAGTTTTTCTTCTACACTCTTATTAAAGGTTTTTTGGGTAGTGATGAAATCTTTAAGCATAATCTCTAGTTCAGTAGTGGAGTTCTTGGTACTAGGATAAGCATTGTTGTTCCCATAAGAATTAGAGGGGAACGGTCTAGGATTGTTACCAAAGTTACTCCTATAAGCATTGTTGTTAAAATTGTTTCTAGAGATAAAGTTCACATCTACTTGTTCTTGAGCAATCAAAGAATTTAAAGGAACATCGCGAGGATCAACAGAAGATTGCTTCGAAAGTAGAGACATGATCAAGTCAACTTTTTCATTTAAGGAGGAAATCTCCTCGACAGAGTTTACCTTCCTACCTGTTGGAGCGCGTTCGGTGTGCCATTGGGAATAGTTGGTCATCATCTCATCGAGAAGCTTTGTGGCAGCACCAAGTGTAGTTGACATAAAAGTTCCTCCCACGACCGAATCTAACAAGTTCCGCGATCAAGCCTGCATAAAAAGTTTGGATAACCATCCAAGTAGTCAAACCATGAGTAGGGCAGTTCTTGATAAGAGATTTCATACGTTCCCAAGCTTGGGCAACGTGTTCATTATCCAATTGTTTAAAATTCATTATGTTACTTCTCAGTTGGATAATTTTAGCAGGTGGATAGTATTTTCCGATAAAAGCATCTTTGCACTTGTCCCTTGAATCTATGCTATTTCTAGGCAAAGACTGAAACCAAATTTTAGCTCCTCCTCTCAAGGAGAAAGGAAAAAGCTTAAGCTTAACAATATTACCATATATTTCTTGGTACTTTTGCATATCACAAAGTTCAACAAAGTTGTTTAAGTGTAAAGCAGCATCATCTCCAGCACCGGAGAATTGATCTTTCATGACTAAGTTCAGTAAAGCTGGTTTAATTTCATATGAAGGTGCTGAAGTGGCAGGTGTAGTGATAAGTGTGCTGATAAAGTCATCGTTGTTGTGACTAGTGAAGTCACACAACTTGGTGTTCTCGGTGGAACCCATAGTAGCAAGCAAGCAAGATAACTATTTTTGTGATTTTCGATAAAAGGTACTAAAGCAAAAACTGAAAGGTAAACTAACAAGACTAAAAAGCAAAGGTAAAAGATAGCATGCAACTCCCCTATCCTGAAGAGTGGAGTCCCCGGCAACGGCGCCAGAAAAACTCCTTGATGGGCCTCTAACCCCTCGTTGGTTACCCCAAGTGGAAGGTGTGAGATGCAGTGTTGTGGAAGTTTTTCCCTTAGCAAAGATGCCAAGGATCGAATCCCCAGAGACTCCTAGGTTCAACAAGTAGGTGTCAACTGCTAACGGCGCCAGATATTAGCAATCAACATGGACCTGCACACATATACAAATAACTTTGCTCCCAACGAGTACAGAGAGGTTGTCAATCCCTCCGGCCTTGTAGTTCACAAAGGATTAAACGCAAATGATAGTAGTGATAGATAATGTTTGCAATAGTAAGTAAAAGCGAAAAGTAAATAGCGGATGTGATCAATGATGGTAATATGGACCGGAGTCTCATGATGTTCACTAGTGATGTCTCTCTCCCAAAAGACGATAAAACAGTTATGTGAGGTAAACGAATTACAGCTGGGCAATTGACAGGACCACGAACGCAAACCAATGCTGACTACATTGCAAGAAAGGTTAAGGTTCAAAGCATGGGCGGTACGCCAAAGTAAGTAGACCGAAATCCATCAATATCTACTACTAATCATCCACCTTGAGATATCAATCCAGAGCATATCGCTGGTATTAAGTTGCGAGTAAACTCAATGCAACAGACAACTGCATTAAAAGAACTTTGCGTAAAGTAAACAATCCTTGCACCCGCGGGCACAAGCACCGTTGTTTTCCCCCTTGTGGCAACAGCACATCCCCTAGACTCATGTTTCTGTCACTCAAGCTAGTCATCGAGGGGCATGAACCCACAATCAAGCATAACGTTCCCTCTTGGAGTCACTACATATTACTTGGCCAAAGCAATAAATAACAACGGAGAACATGCAAGAATTACTTATGAACATAAATATAAAAGAGGTAGATCAAATATATTACTCAATCACAATCTGAACATAATCTCATAATCCATCGGATCCCAGCAAACTCATCATAGCAACAGCATAAGGATTACATATGTGCCTCGATCATGTAGGGCAGCTCACGAGGACTAATTAGTGAAGCACAAGAACGGGAGGAGAACATCACATAGCTACTGGTCATGGACTCATGGTCCAAGGGAGACTACTCACAACTCATCCGGGAGGCGTCCATGGTGGTGGAGAGGCTCCCGATGGTGATCCTCCCCTCCGGCAGGGTGCCGGGAAGAGTTCTCCTGGTGCTCCCGATCTTGGAAGCGGCGGCGGCGGCGGAACAGAGATGAGATCGCGAAAAAGAGTTCCCGTCCCGAGAGTTTCGAAGGACGCTCTAAATATATGCCGAAGGGGGGCACCAGACGGGGCTCGGGGGGGCCCAGG
>LR738714.1:451935222-451993742 GCA_902687465.1 Secale cereale
GGCACGGCCCAGGGGGGCGCGCCGCCAGGGCGCCTGGGGCCCTGGTGCCCCCCCCCCCGGCTGTACTTTGGGCGCAAGGTAGGTTGTGGAACGCTGGTTTTTTATATAATTTTTCTGGATTTTTCCTGACAGTTCTCGTAATGTGAAAACCTGAAATACAAAAACAGCCGAAAACAGAAACTGGCACTGGCGTGCACTGGATTAGTAGGTTAGTCCAAATATGATCAAAAGTGTATGGAAGTGTATAAATATCATAGCAATATCACCCAAAAGTGGCATGGAGCAAGCAGAAATTATAGATACGTTTTGGACGTATCAGAGTGTGGGGAGGCTGTTGGTGCAGAGTGGAGGGGCTCGGGAGCCCTATTTATAGGGGAACGGTGAGGTCCCGTGGACCTGTGCGCCCGCGAGCTCACGGGCGAGGCCAGAGGCCGTGCAGGCGCTCGTGTTTGAGTCGGGGACGACCATGGACGAGGTCTACGCCTAGTAGAGGGGAGAGGAGGAGCGGGGAAGGCTCTAGACGGCGTGCGCGTGTGAGGCCGACGAGTGGAGGTTGCGGGTGGCCAGCGCGCGTGCGAGGGCGGCCACTGGAGGGAGGAGGAGGAGGGGGACAGCGCCGGGGAGAGTCGCAGACGTCGAGGCGCATCGGTAGGCGCGAGGGAGGAGCACGAGGTGGTCGGGGGCATGCGATTGGGCGAAGCTACAGTGCGGGTGCGCACTATAGCGCGCTCTGGAGCAAGCTTATCGCATGCCATGGCATGCCATTGGCTCTCTGGGCGCGTCCGCCGTGTCTGGGGGGTCCAGCACGAAGTAGACGACTCAACTGAGGCCTTGGATGCTCTGGAGGTGTAGTGAGAGAGGAGTGAAGCTGGTAACTAGGTAGAATTTGGTTGTCCAGCAAGGTGACTTGGGGTTTTCACCCCTCAATCATGGAGCTGTGGACATGGGGGAGTTACTGGAGGTATAATGTAACTAGATGAAGTTGTGGTAGAAAGCTGAGGCAAAAGTAAATAGTAAAAGGGGTCAAGATGATAGTTTTGGTAAAATGGCAGAAGGTGTTTGATCAAGTTTTGGTCAAGCAAATTATTTCCACTAGCCATGACACTTAACAGGATTGAATGTTATAAGGAAACAGGGTGTTTCACCAAATTTGGGCTCATTTGAAGAAACTAGCCAATGTAACTTTGGTGAACCCTAGAAAACAACAGAAATGGCTTCATCTTGTTTAAGTCAAGCTAATCATCTCCCCTTGATGCACCACTTGGTGTAGTTTCATCATTTGGGGTTATGATCATGCCCACAAAGTTTGAAGCTCCAGATAAAAAGTTGGTAATGTAAAGTTGTTCAAATTTGAATTTGAACAGAAATGGTTTTGGGGTATTCTGATCAAGTTTCCCTACTCCAAATCTTGTGCCATTTGGTCTAGATGCCTTATTAGGCCATTCTAGCATGTGCACCAAGTTTGAGAGCATTTGGACAAGTTTGGCAATGTAGAGTTGCTCAAACTTCAGATATGGACAGAATGGTTTTGAAGGGTTTTGAGGATGCTATCTTGCTTCCCAAGGCATGGGACTTGGCAAGATCATCAAATATGTCATATATGACATGATAGAATTTCCCTGGAATTTTTGGAGAATATTTCCTTTGTAAATATTTCAAAAGCTTGAAATATCCAGAAAGGGTTTTAGAGGGATTAGCCCATTATTTTGAACATGACCAAGTGTTGAAACTCTTATATATGGATAATATATGTCCTATGAGTCTCCCTGAATTTTGGCAAATATCTTTGAAATACTTAAATAATTTTTCCCTATTAAAGACCATTTCTGGCCTTAAGAAAAAGCTTTTAAATAAAATAGGAAAATAACTTTTAAAATTATACTTTTGTGGTTTCTAGGAGTCCTATGACTACTAGGTCTCAAATATACTCTTTGAAATAATTTTCTCACCCTAAATCAAGCACTTGCAGTGCAAACCTCAATTCAGGGGTTTTTGGAATACTAAATTTTTAAAATACATTTTGGCCAATTAATTTTATAGGAAAATACTATACTGCTATATAACACTTGGCATGATCATTGGGAAGAAGTTTTAGGTATGGAGATGAATTCTACAAGAGGTAATAGTTGACTTTAATGAGCACATGAAAAACACATGAAGGAAAACTCAGATCCAAATAAAAGTCAAATAATGCCAAAAAAATTGCTGGTCCAAATTTTCATGCTTCATTGATGCAAAAGACATGTTACAAAATGCAGGGTGTGACACATTGTCAATGGTGCGAACATCAACAAGGAAATTCTTCTTGGCCTTGAGCACGTGAAAGTAGGTTGCATACTGAAAGCGGTTCCAGAACGGACGGTTGACAAGGGTGGGCTCTTTCTAATGCTCATAGGGATTGTGTCGACGCCTCTCCCAAAACTCCTCGTTTGACATTTCAGTGACAGTCTTGGCCTTCTTGGCTGGCTTCTTTGCAGTACTCTTGGACGGCTGCTGAGACTGAGACGGGAGTGCACTTGGAGAAGGAACACTGGCAGAGCCACTTGCAGACCCACCTGCTGCCTCAGAGGTGCGATAGCGCTTTGAACCAGTGCGCTCGGGGTTGATGCGACGGGCAGGATGTTCCGAAGGGCCATCTCCTGGAGCCAAACGCACAAACACAAAAGACAACACGAAAGAACAAGCATAAGACAAGAGAAAAAGGGAACAAAAATCAATATTTAGTAGGATTATTGTGGATGTTGACCTCCAGCGGTAGTACCGCATAGAATAGGCGGTAGTACCGCCTTCAGCGGTAGTACCGCTCCAACGGAGCAGTAGTAGCGCTCCAGGCGGAGGAACAACGGTTCCCAAGATGCCACGCTGTGGGAACCCCGACTTGGAAGTCGAGATCACCGAATGTACGTGTACAGTGATCCCAGAGATCAATGCTCACTGAACACCCAGAAGCTGAAATAACAAGAGTCTTACATCCATACAAATAGTCTTACATGAATTAAGGCCATTATGGCCAAGTCTTACATAGATAGAGCCTCACGGGCTGAATAGCAAATAACTCAAGTAGCGGAAGTCTTCGATAAACGGGTAGACCCATGCCATCTGCCTTAACCCTACAGGCATTCTGACTGGGATAGCGTCCTAGTTCGCATGTTCGTCTCCAAAGAACTCTTCCTCATAATCCTGTTCTTCCATGCCTGGCCAATTAAATAACCAGTGGCAAGCCAATGAGTACTTTGAATGTACTCGCAAGCAACCCATGATGTGGTTCAAGTAACAATGCAATTGAATAATAATGAACAATCTAGCAGGATGCTAGAACGTTATCCTATCATCAAGTTTATGCCTCGAAGACAGGTTACCGATATCAACATGAATATGATTCAACTCATCGAGTCAAGTCACCACCTTGACTCATCATACACATACCAACACTGACGAAGTAAAATTCTGGACATAGTTTAAGTAGCACCACCCAACTGTCCATGACCGTGGACACGGCTATTCGAATAGTTTTACACTCTGCAGAGGTTGCGCACTTTACCCACAAGATCCGGGGAACTTCCGTGTCATCCACGACCCGCGGTACCTCAAGTGCCCGGGGTAAGCACCCGGTCATTACCTTTCCTTAGACGACACTAACATAGAGTCCACTCGTTGGCACACGGCCCTCGTGTACAAACAATAGATCACGGGACTTGCCCTAATTCAATGTTCACGCGTACCCGAAGGGACCAACGGTGTGTCCGGTGCCCTGTAAAAACAGTCATGGCCGTCTATCCAAGCACGACCCCGTCCCGGGAAAGACCTCAAGTCTTCCCGTCACTAGTAATGCGGGCACCATGCTAGTATCGACCTAAGTAATCAATAAAGCCCCGTCCCATAAGGGGTAGTGTGGTTGCACATGTTTGGTTGGGACGGTAGTCACACATAAATCTAATCCATCATTCCACCATGCACATGATCTACCGGCACATCACTTCTTTCTCAAGTGATGACCTATCACTTCATCACCCTCGGGCATTAGGGGCACCCGACGGGTTCATGCAAAGATTTCAACTACGAGGGTTCATATCACACATGCACCATGTAAGCATCTTGACCAACTTATTTGCATGTCATCTAGCACATAGCAAGATCACAATAAGGCATGCATCATGTGGTGGTTCATCTAGGTTACCATCGTAACCCTATCATCATGCATCGGAAACATACGGGTTCCGAGAACAAATGTATCATGGTCAAAGGGCTGCTTGCCTGGATTGGCTTGGTCTTCAAGGTCTTCTAGTCCTTTTCCTTCTTCTTCCACAGCAACTTCGTCAAATACGGGATCTATACGTCGCATAATAACCATAAGAATACAAATGAAACAGAAAAATCAAAGTGCTCAGAAAAATGTCAACTCATTTTTGTAAAATACTAGAGGGATTTCTAAGATGGGGAAAAATCTTAGTTGGAGTTTTGGAGTTACAGAATAGGACATATTGATTTTTGAACAGGAGTTATACTGCCCAAATTTGAATTTAAATTTGAACAATACAGCAAAGTTTCATGGATTTGAATGAAAGTGGTACCATTAAATAGGTTGGAATATTACAAGATTTTAGGAGTTGGAAATATTTAATTTGGATCAATATTCTTTTCTGTATAAATGTTTAAAACATCAACAGAAAAGAAAAATGAAAAAGGGTCCTGTGCACTGGGCCAGAGAAGGCCACAGTGCACGGCCCAGACGGCTCGGCCTGGCCGCACGGGAGCCAGCGCGCGCACGTCAGGTTTTCAAACCTGACGGGCGGGGCCCGTGGGTCAGCGGCACAGAGGAGGGGGAGAGAGGTGGGGGGATGATAGGCGGGGCCCGCCTGTCATCTCTAACCCCACGACCATGGCGGCGGCGAGCTCACCGGCGATGATTCCGGCCACGGCGACGGCAACGGAGTCCAGGGACGGACTCAGTGGCGTGTTGCGGTTGCTGTGGTGGTAGTGCGGCACGGCGGGGAGGCTTGGTTCACCGGCGGCGAGGTTGGACGGCGGAAGCTCGTCGGAGAGTGGTGGTCGAGGTCGTTTCCGACTGCCACAGAGAGGGGAAACGAGGGGGAAAGAGTCAGTGAGGTGCGGCGGTTCTGAAATGAGTGGAAGGAGAGGCAGGGGAGGCCTGTACCTCGAGATCGCCGGCGGCCCGACGCGGCGGAGCTCCGGTCGATCCCGGGCACTGGGGCGTCCTGGGGTCGAACTGAGGGTGCAGGGGGTTTTAGTGGAGAGGTGTGAGGCTGGTGGTGGTGTTGGAATGGCTCGGGAGGACCTATATATAGGGGCTCGACGAGGACCCGTGGTCCAGTGCGCCGGCGAGCTCCGGCTCGACGCTACAGCACACGGGAGGCGACGGGGATGAGTCTGGGGAGTTCCTGGACGTCCTCCACGCCCAGTAGAGGTGAGAAGAGGAGCGGGGGAGTGCCAGAGGAGGGCGCGCGTGTGAGGCAGAGGAATGGCCGAAGCGGGCGGCCGGTGCGCGTGCGACGACGCTCACTGGAGGGCGCAGGAGGAGGGGGGACAGCGCCGGGGAGGTTGCGGACGTCGAGGCGCCTCGACTGGCACGAGGGGGAGGCTCGAGGTTGTCGGGGGAGGTTGATTGGCCGGAGCCAGCGTGCGGAGGGCACTGTTCGCGCGCTCTAGAGCGTGCGTATTGCTGGCATCAGCATGCTCTCGCCGGTTTGGTCCGTTCCAGCGTGTCCAATAGTGTCCAGCGCGTAGAGGGGGAAGTAAAGAAATGCCCTGAGGCCTTGGATGCCCTGGGGTTGCAGAGAGAGAGGGAGAGGGTTGGTGAAATGGTGAAAGTTAGCTGTACAGCAAGGTAAACCAAGGGTTTCACCCTCCAATCATGGAGCTGAGGTGCTAGGGGAGTTACTGGAGGTGGCTGGTAACTCAATGAACCTGTGGTAAGAAGTTGAGGCCATGGAGAAAAGTGAAAGTGGTCAAATTGGGGGTTTTAGCATTTCTGCAGAAGGTGTTTGATCAGTATTTGATCAAGTAAATGAAGTCCACTTGACATGGCACTTGACAGGGTTGAAAGGAATGAGAAAATAGGGTGCTTCACCAAATTTGGGCTCATTTGGAGAAACTAGCCAATGTAACTTTGGTGAACCCTAGAAATCAACAGAAACAGTTTCATCTTGATTGAGTCAAGCTAATCATCTCCCCTTGATGCACCACCTGGTGTAGCATCATCATTTGGGGTATTGATCATGCTCACAAAGTTTGAAGCTCCAGATAAAAAGTTGGTAATGTAAAGTTGTTCAAATTTGCATTTGAACAGAAAGGGTTTTGAGGTGATCTGATCAAGTTGCTCTATTCAAATTCTTGTGCCATTTGGTCTAGGTGCCTTATTAGGCCATTCTAGCATGTGCACCAAGTTTGAGAGCATTTGGACAAGTTTGGCAATGTAAAGTTGCTCAAACTTCAAATATGGACAGAATGGTTATGAAGGGGTTTGAGGAGGTTTTCTTGCTTCCCAAGGCATGGGACTTGGCAAGATCATCAAATATGTCATATATGACATGATAGAATTTCCCTGGAATTTTTGGAGAAAGTTTCCTTTGTAAATATTTCAAAAGCTTGAAATATCTAGAAAGGGTTTTAGAGGGTTTAGCCCATTATTTTGAACATGACCAAGTGTTTAAACTCTTATATATGGACAATATATGTCCTATGAGTCTCTCTGAATTTTGGCAAATATTTTTGAAATAGTTAAATAATTTTCCCCTATTAAAGACCATTTCTGGCCTTAAGAAAAAGCTTTTAAATAAAATAGGAAAATAACTTTTAAAATTATACCTTTGTGGTTTCTGGGAGTCCTATGACTACTAGGTCTCAAATAAACCTTTTGAAATAATTTTCACACCCTAAATCAAGTACTTGCAATGCAAATCTCAATTCAGGGGTTTTTGGAAAACTAAATTTATAAAATACTTTTTGGCCAAATTTATTTTGTAAGAAAATACTATACTGCTATATAACACTTGGTATGATCATTGGGCAGAAGTTTTGGATAGGGAGATGAAATCTACAAGAGATCATAGTTGACTTTAATGAGCACATGAAAAAGCAAATGAAGAAACTCAATTTCCAAATAAAACCCATATGATGCTAAAAAAATTTGCTGGTCCAAATTTTCATGCTTCAAAGATACAAATAACATGTTACAAAATGCAGGGTGTGACAGACCTACCCCCCTTACAAGAATCTCGTCCCCGAGATTCCTAAACTAGGGCTTAAAAGAGGTCGGGAAACTCGGATCTAAGATAGTCTTCTCGTTCCCAGGTTGCTTCTGCTTCGGTGTGGTTGCTCCACTGGACCTTGAAGTACTTGATGGTACAGCTCCGCGTACGTCGTTCTGCTTCGTCCAGAATACGAATGGGCTTCTCGCGGTAGGTCAAATCAGGCTGCAGATCAATGGCTTGGTGATCCACATCCTTGTAGAGACTGGGCTTGTCTGGAACCTGGAGACATTTCCGGAGTTGTGACACATGGAATACATTGTGCACATCGGATAGCTCAGGTGGTAGTTCCAACTGATAAGCCACTTCTCCTCGTCGTGCAGTGATCTCAAAGGGTCCAATGAACCTTGGCGCGAGCTTCCCCTTGACATGGAAACGCTTGGTTCCCTTCAGAGGAGTTACCCGCAGGTACACATGGTCCCCGACATGGAAACTCATGTCTCGGCGTCGAGTGTCAGCATAACTCTTCTGCCTTGACTTGGCTGCCTTTAATCGCTCTCTGACTAGTTGGACTTGCTCTTCTGCTGCGCGGAGATTATCCGGTCCAAAGACTAGTCCTTCTCCAGTCTCTGACCAGTTGAGGGGTGTGCGATATCTGCGTCCGTACAACACCTCAAATGGTGCCATCTGAAGGCTTGACTGGTAACTGTTGTTGTAAGAGAACTCGGCAAAAGGGAGACAGTTTTCCCACTTGGCTCCATATGCCAGGACACAGGCTCGGAGCATGTCTTCGAGAATCTGATTGACTCGCTCAGTTTGACCTCCGGTCTGTGGGTGGAAAGCTGTGCTGAAAGACAACTTGGTTCCCAAGGCTTCTTGGAACTTCTTCCAGAACCTTGAGGTGAACTGGGTTCCTCGATCTGACACAATCTCCTTGGGAACACCGTGAAGACTTACGATTCGGTCGATGTAGAGAGCTGCCAGCCGGTTGCCATCATAAGTGGTCTTGACAGGAATGAAATGAGCCACCTTGGTCAAATGATCGACTATGACCCAGATAGAGTCATGTCCTCTATTCGACCTTGGTAATCCAGTGATGAAGTCCATTCTGACTTTATCCCACTTCCACTCAGGAACCTTGAGTGGTTGGAGCAATCCAGCAGGTCGCTGATACTCAGCCTTGACCCTTTGGCACACATCACACTTTGCAACATAGGTTGCAATCTCTCTCTTCATACCGTGCCACCAGAATCGTGCCTTCAAGTCTTGGTACATCTTGGTTCCTCCGGGGTGGATGGAATACGGAGTGTCGTGGGCTTCTTGCAGAATCAGCGTCTTCAACTCGGTGTTGTTTGGTACGCAGAGACGACCTTTGTACCAAACAATCCCGTGCTCGTCTTCGGAGAACCCTGGGGCCTTGCCCAGCTTCATCTTCCTCTTGATACCTTCGATGCTTGCGTGTCCATCTTGAGCCTTCTTGACGTCGTCCATCAGGGTTGGTCTGACTTCCAAATGATCCAGAAATCCGGGGGTGACTAATTCCAAACTGAATTGTTCGATCTCCTTAAACAAGGTTGGCTGCCTTTCCTGAATAACGACATTCAAATAGCAAGCCTTCCTGCTTAAGGCATCGGCCACCACGTTAGCCTTCCCAGGGTGATACTGAACACTGAGGTCATAATCCTTGATGAGTTCCAACCATCTCCGCTGCCTCATGTTCAATTCCTTTTGGGTGAAAATATACTTCAGACTTTTGTGGTCTGTGTAAATCTCACACCGTTTCCCTAGGAGGTAATGCCGCCATGTCTTCAAGGCATGAACTACTGCCGCTAGCTCAAGATCGTGAGTAGCGTAGTTCTCCTCATGAGGTCGTAGCTGCCTGGAGAGGTATGCTATGACGCGGCCTTCTTGCATCAGAACGCTTCCCAATCCGGTTCGAGAGGCATCACAATATATCACGAACTCCTTGTGAATATCAGGTGTTGCCAGAACTGGGGCGGTGGTCAATCTCTTCTTGAGCTCTTGGAAGCTCTCTTCGCATTTTGGCGTCCACTCGAACTTCTTGTCCTTCTTGAGGAGCTGAGTCATTGGTCGTGCAATGCTAGAGAATCCTTCCACGAACTTGCGGTAATAGCTCGCTAATCCGAGGAAGCTTCTGACTTCCTTGACGGTCATTGGAGATTGCCATTGGGTCACAGCTTCGATTTTTGCAGGATCAACAGATAATCCTTCCTCGGTCAAGACGTGACCTAAGAATCCAACTTTGTGTAGCCAGAACTCACACTTGCTGAATTTGGCGTACAGTTGGTGCTCACGAAGCTTGTCTAGGACCATCCTCAGATGCTGCTCATGCTCTTCCTCCGTCTTCGAGAACACAAGAATGTCATCAATGAAGACAACAACGAACTTGTCCAAATATTCCATGAAGACTTTATTCATGAGATACATGAAGTAAGCTGGGGCATTGGTTAACCCAAAAGACATGACCGTGCACTCGTACAGGCCATATCTGGTTACGAATGCCGTCTTCGGAATATCTTGGGGTCTGATCTTCAGCTGGTAATACCCAGATCTGAGGTCGATCTTGGAGAATACCTTGGCTCCGCTGAGTTGATCAAACAGATCTTCGATCTTGGGAAGTGGGTACTTGTTCTTGATTGTAACTTCATTGAGGGAACGATAGTCAATGCATAAGCGGATGGTACCGTCCCTCTTTGCCACAAACAGAACAGGAGATCCCCAAGGGGAGGCACTCGGGCGGATAAATCCCTTCCTTAGATGCTCTTCTAGCTGCTTCTTCAACTCGGCCAATTCTTCCGTCCCCATTCTATAAGGCTTCTTATAGATGGGTCCTGCTCCGGGCACGAGCTCGATGATGAACTCAATGTCACGGTCAGGGGGCATTCCCGGTAGTTCATCCGGAAAGACATCAGGATACTCACATACCACCGGTACTTGATCTAGCCCAACTTCAGACAGAAAGTTGACTTTAGCGGCTTGAGCAGAAGAGGAGTTGGGGGCAAACTTGACTTCTACTCCTTGGTCATTGGTCACAGTGACTGTCCGATTGGCACAGTCTAACAAGCCTTGGTGCTTGCTGAGCCAATTCATACCTAGGATCACATCCAAGCCTTGCGATCTCAAGACGATAAGGTCTGCTAGGAAGTCTACACCATTAATGGTAAACTGACTCCTTTACAGCCTATCTTGGCTCTCATCTCGGCTCCGGGGGTTTGTACCACCATAGGGTTATTCAGGGGTGTAGGGGTCATGCCACTTTTTAATGCAAATCTTTGAGTGACAAATGAATGCGTTGCTCCAGAATCAAACAAGACAGTTGCAGGTGCTGAGTTGACAAGGAACGTACCCAGCACGACGTCCGGGTCTTCCTGGGCTTCTTCAGCAGTGACGTGATTCACACGCCCCTTCCCATAGTTCGGTGGATTGCGAGGAGCTGGGTTCCTTGGTGGCATTCCACGGCCTTGACCCTGGTTCTGCGCATTGGGGCGCGGGGCATCAGGCTTCTTATTGGGGCATACCCTGGAGATGTGTCCGGGCTGACCACACCCAAAGCAAGTGACTTGATTTGGAGTGTTGATCTTGTTGCCACCACTGGTATTGGGGTTGAAAGCTGGCCTGGGGTTGGCATACTGCTGAGGCTGAGGATTGGCACGAGGTGCAGGAGCTCTTGGCTGCTGATAGGTTGGCTTGGCCGGGGCTGACTGCCACGGACGAGGCTTCTGGTTGCTGGAACTTCCCTTACTGACCAACTTGCGCTTGCGAGTGTCTTCCAAAGCACGCCGCTTGTCTTCAAGCATAAGTGCCTTGTTCACCAGGTCAGGGAAAGACGGGCAGTCGCACACGACAAGCGAGTATTGCAGAGTCTGATTAAGGCCTTCCATGAAGCGCTCCCTTTTGGCAGCATCAGTGCTGACATCCTCAGGGGCATACCTTGACAGAATGCTGAACTTCTGCATGTACTCCTTGACAGTGCCACTTCCTTGCTTCAGGGCTCGGAACTCGCGCTTTTTGATAGCCATGATTCCGGAAGGAATGTGGGCCTTGCGGAATTCTGCCTTGAAGTTCGCCCAAGTGATGTCTTGTTCAGCATGCATGACCTTGAATCCATCCCACCAAGCTCTTGCGGTTCCCCCGAGGCAGTGGGCTGCATAAGCCACCTTCTCGCGATCTTCGGTGCATCCGACTAGTTCCAGGATTTCCTCAATGGAACGGACCCAGTCATCTGCATCCAGGGGTTCAGCAGTCTCGATGAAGGTTGGCGATGCATGCTTCTTGAACTCTGCCAACGTGGAACGTCCATTGCCATTCCCCGCCGGCTGGCGGTTGTTGGTGACAGCTTGAGCAATCAGCTGAAGAGCTGCAGTGTTGGCTTGGCGTTCCTCTCGGAAAGCTTGGAGGAGCTGAGCCATGTCCATGCTTGGAGGAGGTGGTGGTGGAGCTTGGTCGTTGGTTTGGTCGTGGTCTGCCTCTGGCTGAGAGGATGCTCCGGCTTCGGGCTGCTGAGTAGAGGTACCAGTACGAGTTACAACAGGCATCCTGTTGGAGCGGTAAAAGGTCTCATGACTCGGAAGAGGGAAAGCAAGATAGATAGGTGCCTAGTAAGGGGGTGGGTGTGACACTAAATCAAATCATGCAAGGGCCGTAAGGCCAAAACACATCCATTAAAATCCAAATGGGTGATGTAGTCGTTTACACATTCCCGAAGGAAGATTACGACTTACATCCAGACACAACAAAAGCAAACACTAGATGGTTTCATATGAACCATACAAGGACTCGACTGCGCATAGGGGTTACACGACCTATCCTACCGTAGGGGTTACAACTGGCATATCCGAGTAGCGAATAATGCCTAAGCGGCGGAATGCTCGATCGCGTATTCCGGCTCTTCTGGGTCTTCCTCCTTGTCTTCATCTGTCTGGGCTCCCTTGTCGCTTGAGGGAGTGGGGGAGTGGAGGAGTTGGATACGACGGTGCTTCGACGGCGGTGCAGGGAAAAGCTTGCGATATTCCCTTGCTGTCATCCGACGTCGCTGAGGTGGTTCTTCACCCTTGGAAGATACATCCTCGGAGGGCCTTCCGCCTCGATATGCGATAGCGGATTGTCCAGAAGGTGCTCCTTCCTTCTTGATCCGGTTTGCCTTCTCTTGAGCTCGACGAAGAAGTGCCTTGGTCTTGTAAAGTTCTTCTCGAAGCTTCATTGATTCCGAGGCCAAGTCTTGTGCCAGGCTGTCGGCACATAGACTGAAGTAGGTCTGGAACCGAAGCGAGAGTCCTTCCTTCAGTGGAGGGGCTAGTGCGCTGCTTTCTTCGTCACCTTCTTTCCGGTAAGGTAAAAAGCGAGTTGCCAACTTGGCTGCCATCTCCGGAAGAAGCTCGCGGAGACGGGTTAATGCCTTGAGTGCAGCAGCCTCGACAGCGAGTGGTAGTGTTGCCATCTGGGGTCCCTCGAAGAACCAACTTGTGGGAGGATCGTTTGCCTTCACGATCACTTCCACATGGTACTCCACCTCAGTATCGCTCACCCAATGCTCAAGGTAGGTGAGGATAGGTGCTCGGTGGAACTGACACTCCTGGAGGCTATCCTCGAGAAGTAGGGGAAACCCAGTGGTCAGGTGCTCTTCGGGAACAGCGGCCATCTACAAAGGTGGAATAGGAGGGGTTAAATAGCTGATGAAATCTCAGGTTTAGAAAAGAAGAGATGTTCAGAAGGTTTTTGAAAAGGGGTCTCAACTAACTAACGCCCATGCTAACTAAGGCTTCCTACAGTCAGGATGGCTCTGATACCAGCTCTGTGGGAACCCCGACTTGGAAGTCAAGATCACCGAATGCACGTGTACAGTGATCCCAGAGATCAATGCTCACTGAACACCCAGAAGCTGAAATAACAAGAGTCTTACATCCATACAAATAGTCTTACACGAATTAAGGCCATTATGGCCAAGTCTTACATAGATAGAGCCTCACGGGCTGAATAGCAAATAACTCAAGTAGCGGAAGTCTTCGATAAACGGGTAGAACCCATGCCATCAGCCTTAACCCTACAGGCATTCTGACTGGGATAGCGTCCTAGTTCGCATGTTCGTCTCCAAAGAACTCTTCCTCATAATCCTGTTCTTCCATGCCTGGCCAATTAAATAACCAGTGGCAAGCCAATGAGTACTTTGAATGTACTCGCAAGCAACCCATGATGTGGTTCAAGTAACAATGCAATTGAATAATAATGAACAATCTAGCAGGAGGCTAGAACGTTATGCTATCATCAAGTTTATGCCTCGAAGACAGGTTACCGATATCAACATGAATATGATTCAACTCATCGAGTCAAGTCACCACCTTGACTCATCATACACATACCAACACTGACGAAGTAAAATTCTGGACATAGTTTAAGTAGCACCACCCAACTGTCCATGACCGTGGACACGGCTATTCGAATAGTATTACACTCTGCAGAGGTTGCGCACTTTACCCACAAGATCCGGGGAACTTCCGTGTCATCCACGACCCGCGGTACCTCAAGTACCCGGGGTAAGCACCCGGTCATTACCTTTCCTTAGACGACACTAACATAGAGTCCACTCGTTGGCACACGGCCCTCGGGTACAAACAATAGATCACGGGACTTGCCCTAATTCAATGCTCACGCGTACCCGAAGGGACCAACGGTGTGTCTGGTGCCCTGTAAAAACATTCATGGCCGTCTATCCAAGCACGACCCCGTCCCGGGAAAGACCTCAAGTCTTCCCGTCACTAGTAATGCGGGCACCATGCTAGTATCGACCTAAGTAATCAATAAAGCCCCGTCCCATAAGGGGTAGTGTGGTTGCACATGTTTGGTTGGGACGGTAGTCACACATAAATCTAATCCCTCATTCCACCATGCACATGATCTACCGGCACATCACTTCTTTCTCAAGTGATGACCTATCACTTCATCACCCTCGGGCATTAGGGGCACCCGACGGGTTCATGCAAAGATTTCAACTACGAGGGTTCATATCACACATGCACCATGTAAGCATCTTGACCAACTTATTTGCATGTCATCTAGCACATAGCAAGATCACAATAAGGCATGCATCATGTGGTGGTTCATCTAGGTTACCATCGTAACCCTATCATCATGCATCGGAAACATACGGGTTCCGAGAACAAATGTATCATGGTCAAAGGGCTGCTTGCCTGGATTGGCTTGGTCTTCAAGGTCTTCTAGTCCTTCTCCATCTTCTTCCACAGCAACTTCGTCAAATACGGGATCTATACGTCGCATAATAACCATAAGAATACAAATGAAACAGAAAAATCAAAGTGCTCAGAAAAATGTCAACTCATTTTTGTAAAATACTAGAGGGATTTCTAAGATGGGGAAAAATCTTAGTTGGAGTTTTGGAGTTACAGAATAGGACATATTGATTTTTGAACAGGAGTTATACTGCCCAAATTTGAATTTAAATTTGAACAGTACAGCAAAGTTTCATGGATTTGAATGAAAGTGGTACCATTAAATAGGTTGGAATATTACAAGATTTTAGGAGTTGGAAATATTTAATTTGGATCAATATTCTTTTCTGTATAAATGTTTAAAACATCAACAGAAAAGAAAAATGAAAAAGGGTCCTGTGCACTGGGCCAGAGAAGGCCACAGTGCACGGCCCAGACGGCTCGGCCTGGCCGCACGGGAGCCAGCGCGCGCACGTCAGGTTTTCAAACCTGACGGGCGGGGCCCGTGGGTCAGCGGCACAGAGGAGGGGGAGAGAGGTGGGGGGATGACAGGCGGGGCCCGCCTGTCATCTCTAACCCCACGACCACGGCGGCGGCAAGCTCACCGGCGATGATTCCGGCCACGGCGACGGCAACGGAGGCCAGGGACGGACTCAGTGGCTTGTTGCGGTTGCTGTGGTGGTAGTGCGGCAGGGCGGGGAGGCTTGGTTCACCGGCGGCGAGGTTGGACGGCGGAAGCTCGTCGAAGAGTGGTGGTCGAGGTCGTTTTCGACTGCCACAGAGAGGGGAAACGAGGGGGAAAGAGTCAGTGAGGTGCGGCGGTTCCGAAATGAGTGGAAGGAGAGGCAGGGGAGGCCTGTACCTCGAGATCGCCGGCGGCCCGACGCGGCGGAGCTCCGGTCGATCCCGAGCACTAGGGCGTCCTGGGGTCGAGCTGAGGGTGCAGGGGGGTTTAGTGGAGAGGTGTGAGGCTGGTGGTGGTGTTGGAATGGCTCGGGAGGACCTATATATAGGGGCTCGACAAGGACCCGTGGTCCAGTGCGCCGGCGAGCTCCGGCTCGACGCTACAGCGCACGGGAGGCGACGGGGATGAGTCTGGGGAGTTCCTGGACGTCCTCCACGCCCAGTAGAGGTGAGAAGAGGAGCGGGGGAGTGCCAGAGGAGGGCGCGCGTGTGAGGCAGAGGAATGGCCGAAGCGGGCGGCCGGTGCGCGTGCGACGACGCTCACTGGAGGGCGCAGGAGGAGGGGGGACAGCGCCGGGGAGGTTGCGGACGTCGAGGCGCCTCGACTGGCGCGAGGGGGAGGCTCGAGGTTGTCGGGGGAGGTTGATTGGCCGGAGCCAGCGTGCGGAGGGCACTGTTCGCGCGCTCTAGAGCGTGCGTATTGCTGGCATCAGCATGCTCTCGCCGGTTTGGTCCGTTCCAGCGTGTCCAACAGTGTCCAGCGCGTAGAGGGGGAAGTAAAGAAATGCCCTGAGGCCTTGGATGCCCTGGGGTTGCAGAGAGAGAGGGAGAGGGCTGGTGAAATGGTGAAAGTTGGCTGTACAGCAAGGTAAACCAAGGGTTTCACCCTCCAATCATGGAGCTGAGGTGCTGGGGGAGTTACTGGAGGTGGCTGGTAACTCAATGAACCTGTGGTAAGAAGTTGAGGCCATGGATAAAAGTGAAAGTGGTCAAATTGGGGGTTTTAGCATTTTTGCAGAAGGTGTTTGATCAGTATTTGATCAAGTAAATGAAGTCCACTTGACATGGCACTTGACAGGGTTGAAAGGCATGAGAAAATAGGGTGCTTCACCAAATTTGGGCTCATTTGGAGAAACTAGCCAATGTAACTTTGGTGAACCCTAGAAATCAACAGAAACAGTTTCATCTTGATTGAGTCAAGCTAATCATCTCCCCTTGATGCACCACTTGGTGTAGCATCATCATTTGGAGTATTGATCATGCTCACAAAGTTAGAAGCTCCAGATAAAAAGTTGGTAATGTAAAGTTGTTCAAATTTGCATTTGAACAGAAAGGGTTTTGAGGTGATCTGATCAAGTTGCTCTATTCAAATTATTGTGCCATTTGGTCTAGGTGCCTTATTAGGCCATTCTAGCATGTGCACCAAGTTTGAGAGCATTTGGACAAGTTTGGCAATGTAAAGTTGCTCAAACTTCAAATATGGACAGAATGGTTATGAAGGGGTTTGAGGAGGTTTTCTTGCTTCCCAAGGCATGGGACTTGGCAAGATCATCAAATATGTCATATATGACATGATAGAATTTCCCTGGAATGTTTGGAGAAAGTTTCCTTTGTAAATATTTCAAAAGCTTGAAATATCCAGAAAGGGTTTTAGAGGGTTTAGCCCATTATTTTGAACATGACCAAGTGTTGAAACTCTTATATATGGACAATATATGTCCTATGAGTCTCTCTGAATTTTGGCAAATATTTTTGAAATATTTAAATAATTTTCCCCTATTAAAGACCATTTCTGGCCTTAAGAAAAAGCTTTTAAATAAAATAGGAAAATAACTTTTAAAATTATACCTTTGTGGTTTCTGGGAGTCCTATGACTACTAGGTCTCAAATAAACCTTTTGAAATAATTTTCACACCCTAAATCAAGTACTTGCAGTGCAAATCTCAATTCAGGGGTTTTTGGAAAACTAAATTTATAAAATACTTTTTGGCCAAATTTATTTTGTAAGAAAATACTATACTGCTATATAACACTTGGTATGATCATTGGGCAGAAGTTTTGGATAGGGAGATGAAATCTACAAGAGATCATAGTTGACTTTAATGAGCACATGAAAAAGCAAATGAAGAAACTCAATTTCCAAATAAAACCCAAATGATGCTAAAAAAATTTGCTGGTCCAAATTTTCATGCTTCAAAGATACAAATAACATGTTACAAAATGCAGGGTGTGACACACGCCTAATCTGGTACTACCAGGAGGCTAAAATCAAAATTAGTCCTACCAAAGATCAATCCTAGTAGTTTAGAGGTCTTCACCATCCTACTCAAGCCTTGATTTGGCCAAAAATCATGGAATGCACATATATTGCCCCTAAAAACCTAGACCTGAAAACGAGAAGCAACAAGAAGGAAACGGGGGGAAATACCGACATCCATGGCTTGAGGAAGGGGTGGGGATCGATCCCACCGAAGGAAAAGGTGAAGCACGGCCTGGAGGAGGCGGCCCACCCGCAACCTAGTGCGGCTTGTTCTTCGTTGGAGACGAGAGCAAGATGGGGCCAATGGGTATGGGGAGAGAAAACTCCCCGACCCCCACTTAACCCTGCAATTTCGCCCCGCAGCGGTAGTACCGCTCGGGCGGGCGGTAGTACCGCTTAAGTTACTAAGTGGTAGTACTGTGCGCTCCAGCAGTAGTACCACCCAACTCAGAAAAAGTGCTCTAAACCGACTTTTTTGCTCACAAAATCCTTTTATAAGGAAACCACTTAGCTCAAATGAAAAAGGATCACAAGAGATCAGAGGAAACACCACAAACACAAGCACAAGAAAGCGCAGAGAGACCAAGACAACACACACACACCTCTCAGAAGAGAGGGTGGTGGCCGAGGCCACCTATGTTTGAGTGAAGTGGTATGGTACCGCGAAGATTTTAACCTTGGACCCATGACCACTACTAATCTTTGAAGCACATATATACCATCAACAATGGTAGATGTGAAAGATTTGATCGATTTATACATAATGGGGGGAGGCAAAGTTCATTGAGAGAACAACACTCCCCCTATGTCCATGCCTACATCTAAACAAGATAACACGGTGAGTATGGGGAGGTGTGGAAAGCTTCAATCCACATTGCTCAAATCTATGATATTTAGCTCATGCCTTAAATCGCAAAATCTTGCTTCATCCAAAGGCTTCGTGAATATATCTGCAAGGTTATCATGAGTGTTGACATAATGAAGATCAATTTCCCCTCGTCGAATATGCTCCAGGATGAAGTGATACGAATCTCAGTATGCTTCGTCTTGAAGTGTTGCATCGGGTTGAGAGAAATCTTGATGGCACTTTCATTGTCACACCAAAGAGGCACTTTGTCACAAGTGACACCGTAATCCCTTAAAGTTTGCCTCATCCATAAAAGTTGAGCACAACAACTGCCGGCAGCCACATACTTGGCTTCGATGGAGGAGAGAGATACACAACTTTGCTTCTTGGAAGACCAACTCACCAAAGAGCAACCAAGAAATTGACACACTCCGGAATTTGACTTCCTATCCACTTTGTCTCCCGCCCAATCCGAATCCGAGAAACCAACAAGGTTGAAGTTTGCTCCTCTTGGGTACCATAAGCCAAAGTTTGGGGTATGAGTCAAATATCGAAAGATTTGCTTGACAGCCAGAAAGTGACTTTCCTTAGGTGACGCTTGAAACCGTGCACAAATACCAACACTCAACATGATATCCGGTCTAGATGCACAAAGGTAAAGCAAGGATCCAATCATGGAACGATATACCTTTTGATCTACCGCTTTACCATTGGGATCAATGTCAAGTTGGCACTTGGTAGGCATTGGAGTAGTTGCTAGTCACTTAGATTGAACCTCTTGAGCATGTCTTGAGTGTATTTGGCTTGTTTGATGAAGATTCCTTCTCTTCTTTGTTTGATTTCGAATCCGAGGAAGAACTTCAACTCTCCCATAATGGACATCTCAAACTCCGCTGTCATGAGTGCGGAAAACTCATCATTGAAAGCTTTGTTAGGTGAACCAAAGATAATATCATCAACATATAGTTGGCATACAAACAACTCCCCTTTGACCTTCTTAGTAAAAAATAGTGGGGGTCGATTTTCCCTATTTCAAACCCACGATCTTGCAACAACTCGGTAAGATGCTCATACCACGCACGTGGGGCTTGTTTTAGGCCATAGAGCGCCTTATCAAGTTGATACACATGGTTGGGGAACTTAGGATCCTCAAACCCCGGGGGTTGTTTGACATACACCAACTCATTAAGAGGACCATTAAGGAAAGCACTTTTCACATCCATTTGTTGCAATTTAAATTTATAATGAGAAGCATAGGCAAGCAACAAACAAATAGATTCAAGGCGAGCAACGGGGGCAAAGGTTTCACCCTAGTCTATACCCTCGACTTGGGAGTAGCCTTGAGCCACCAAACGAGCCTTGTTGCGAATGACAATCCCGTGAGCATCTGGCTTGTTCTTAAAGATCCATTTGGTTTCAATGACATTATGGTTCTCCTTCGGCCTTGGAACCAAACACCACACCTTGTTGCGCTCGAAGTTATGGAGTTCTTCATGCATGGCATTGAGCCAATCGGGGTCTTCGAGCGCCTCATAGGCCTTTTGGGGTTCAACACAAGAGACAAACACATGATGAGCACAATATTTTGCTAATTGTCTATGAGTGCTTACCCCCTTTGTAATGCTTCCAAGGATATTCTCCATGTGATGCTCTCTAGAAGCGAGCCTGGAAGCAACTTTGGCAGCATGACGCCCCAATTGCTCTTCAAGTGTTAGTTGAGGAGCTATAAGTTGATCATCTTGAGCGTCGTCATGAGCTTGTTCTTGATCTTGAGCTTGCTCTTGATCTTGAACATGCTCGGGAGAGGGAACTTGGCCTTGCGCATCACTTGGTGGATCAACACCATCTTGCGGTTGATCTTGCACTTGGCCTTGTTCATCGGGTTGAGGGCCTTCACTTTTTTCTTCGGAAGCGTGTGGGTCTTGGGTTGGTGATGGTTCCACTTGAGTGGAACATTGTCCTTCTCCTTCGGCCACAAGGGGTTCCTCAATGGGTAGGATATGACCAACACCCATTCTTCTTATGGCTTGAGGAGGAATTTCATCACCTACATCACAAGTACCACTTTGTTCCACTTGGGAGCCGTTATTCTCATCAAACTCCACATTACACGTCTCCTCAATGAGTCCGTTGGACTTGTTGAGGACACGGTAAGCATGAGAGTTTGTAGCATAACCAACAAATATGCCCTCATGAGGTCAAGCTTCAAACTTAGACAAACGAACACCTTTCTTGAGTATGAAACACTTACAACCGAACACCCGGAAGTACTTGAGGTTGGGCTTGTTACCGGTAAGAATCTCATATGGAGTCTTGTTCAAGCTCTTGCGGAGATAGAGACGATTGGATGCATGACAAGCGGTGTTAATGGCTTTGGCCCAAAAGTTGTACAGAGACTTGAACTCCACCATCATGGTCCTTGCCGCGTCCATCAAAGTCCGGTTCTTTCTCTCCGCCATACATTTTGTTGAGGGGTATAAGGTGCGGCATATTGATGCTTGATCCCCTCATCACTAAGGAACTCATCCAAGGTGTAGTTCTTGAACTCAGTGCCATTGTCACTTCGAATCATCAAGATCTTTGCGTCATTTTGACGTTGAGCTTCATTTGCAAAGTTGATAACAGTTTGTTGGGTCTCACTCTTCCTCTTGAAGAAGTATACCCAAGTGTATCTTGAATAATCATCTACAATCACCAAGCAATACTTTCTACCCCCAAGACTATCAAAGGATGGAGGTCCAAAGAGATCCATGTGAAGGAGCTCTAAAGATCTCGTCGAGTAGATGATAGTCGTGGGAGGGTGAGCCTTCTCATGTAGCTTTCCTTCGATACAGGCACTAAAAGCACGATCTTTGGCAAAACTAACATTTGTTAGTCCACGGACATGATCCCCCTTGAGAAGACTTTGCAAAGATCTCATATTGACGTGGGCTAAGCGGTGATGCCAAAGCCATCCCACATCAACTTTAGCCATTAGGCATGTCGCGGTTTTAGTGGGTCGCTCCGAGAAGTTAACCACGTAGAGACCGTTCTCGACATGCCCAACAAAGGCTAAGAATCTTGCTCCATAAGAGGGCCACGGTATCAATATCAAAGAATGTATCAAAGCCCAAGAGTGCAAGTTGACGAACGGAGAGTAAATTGTATGCAAGGGACTCAACAAGCATGACTTTCTCGATTGTGAGATCATGAGAAATGACAACCTTGCCAAGCCCCAATACCTTAGAAGATGAAGCATCACCCCATTCGACATTGGTGGCCATATATGAACCTTTGTGCACATCCACCACCAAGTCTTTGCTTCCGGTCATATGATTTGTGGCTCCACTATCGAGCTACCATGATCCCCCACCGGAAGCAAACTCCTACAATAGATCAATGCTTGGATTTAGGTACCCATTTTGTAATGGGTCCTTTGAGGTTAGTGACAAGGGTCTTAGGAACCCAAATAGACCATTCAATGTACTCATAAGAAGAACCAACAAATTTAGCAAAAACATGTCCATCACTAGCACGACATAACACATAAGACGGGTTAAAGTCGCCGACTTTGTTGGAAGGTGCGGCAATGTGACTCCACTACCCTCCACATTCTTCTTCTTCTTCTTAGGAGTACCTTCTCCCTCCTTCACAAAGGTTTGCTTGAGAGGAGGGGGTTGCTTGGTCTTGTCATTCTTCTTCTTCTTGGCCTTGGGTGAAAACCCAATTCCCTCCTTGGCCACAACTTCCTTTTGATTGCTCAAAAGATCATTGAGGTTCTTCTCACCTTGTATACAAGACACGAGGCCTTTCTCAAGTTGCTTATTTAACTTGGCATTTTCTCCAACAAGATGCACATGCTCGCAACACGGGTTAGTAGCATTTGCATTATCAATTAAAACCATGCGAGGAAAAGTGGCTTTCTCCTTGGTTAGCAAAACTTGAAGTTTACCATGAGACTCTTTGAGGCTAGCATGTACACTCTTCAAGACCTTGTGAGCCTTGTCAAGTGTATCAAACTCCTCCCTGAGTCTAGCATGGTCAACCACAAGCTTTGCCTTCTCGGAATAGAGCACACGAGAGACAACTAAAGCATGATCAAGATCTTTCTTTAATTTAGCATGATCATCGTTGTGTAACTCCTCAAGAGCCAAACGAAGACCACGCTCTTCCTCAAGAGCATTAGAGAGATCCAATATCTCATCAGCATAGTCTTGACTATGACCCTCCATTTTAGAGATGGTCTCCTCGTGAGCCTCGATCATGTCATTGGCTTCGCCAAGTTGTTCCAAGAGAGCAACGAAGTGCTTCTTGGGTTTACCTTTGAGCTTACTCATAAACAACTAAAATTCATTTTCCTCCTCCTTCTCCCCCACACTCTCATCAATGCAATCCGTCAATGAAGGATTAGAAATGATGGTAGAATTGATGTTGGGGGTTACCTTTTTAATGGCTTTAGCCATGAGGCACTTGGCGGTGATGTTCTCATTTGGTGAGTCGAAGAGGGATGACCATGGATTTGTTGCTATAGTAACGGTGGCCATGGTAACCATTTCGTCATCTTCTTCATCATTATCATCCTCATCATATTCTTCTTGGGCCACCAATACTTTGGGAGGAGTCTTCTTGGTGAAGTTGTTCTTGTTGGGATAAGACTTGGCCTTGTCCTTTCGGATAAGCTTGCCTCCATTGTCTTATCTTTTCTCATATGGGAAATCTACAACAAAGTGACTCACATTGCCACAATTGTAGCACGTCCTCACTCGTTGCTTGCCCTTGAAGCCACTTGAATTGTTCTTGTTGAAGTTGGGCCTTGAATTCTTCTTGTTGCCCAAAAATTGTCGTGATGCAAGAGCCATGTGCTCATGATAGACATATTTGGTGTCTTCTGGGCAACACTCATCTTCATCCTATTCTTCCACACAAACCTTGGCCTTCAATGCAAGGTTGGGCTTCTTTGATCGTTGAGCGCGCAACACCGCATTGTCGGTGGTCTTGTCCAAGATCCTCATGGCAACGAACTCATCCAACACTTCACTTGAGGACAAGGTGTGGAAGTCTGGTCTTTGGCGGATGACTGAGGACATGGCCTTGTGGTAAGGCATCATGGCCTTGAGAAACTTGCGCTTGATCCAGTTGTCATTCGTATCCTTGCTCCCATGATCTCGAAGTGAGACCGCAAGAGTGGTTAATCTCCGATAAAGTTCACGAGGATCTTCATCTTCGATCATGGCAAACTCATCGGCTTCATCTTGCACAACTTCATAGTTTGAGCTTTGAATGATTGCGCTTCATTTGTACAAGGAACCAACATGCTCCCATGCTTCCTTGGACACAGAGAAGGGTCGAAGATGTGCAATATCTTCGGGAGGGATGGCTTCTTGCAGAATGCAAAGAACGGACTCATTGAATTGATGATCCGTAGCTTCTCTTGGATTTAGGTTGTAAGGATCATGCGGGTAGAAACCTTGCTCAATGATTCTACAAAGATTAGTAGAACAATGGTTTAAATGACGTTTAAAACGAAACGTCCAAGTAGCAAAATTAGCATTTTTCACAAACTTAGGAGGAGAACCAACCGAATTTAGATGCGGGGTCCGGGGTGGGAACGGGTCCTCCATAATTGATGGGAGGTGCGGAATGATCAAAGATGCCACTCCCATTCTTAGTCACCGAGACTTGCTCACTACTAGCTTCTCCCTTATCGGGAATAGCATCCGACACGTTGTTAGTGGGACGAACCACTTCCAATGGTGTGGTGGGTAATTTAAGACCCTTAAGAAATTCTTTGAACATGCCTTTGACCTCGGCCATCAATGAGTCTTTCAATGTGTCCAAAGCCACATTGAACTCCTCACGAGAGACCGAGGGTCCCCCATCGGACGTAGACAAGGACGGATTTCCACCGGAGTGTCCCTCTGTCTCGACTATGATGTCACCCATACTCTTTGGACGATAAAGTCCTTAATAAAGAGACGAGGCTCTAATCCCAGTTGAAAGGATCGGTATGGTTGACTAGAGGGGGGTGAATAGGCAACTAACAATTTTTAGCTTTTCTTGACCAAATTAAACTTAGCAACAAAATAGGTTGTCTAGATGTGCAACTACGTTGGCAACCTATATGATGCAACAATAAAAAGTATACAAGTGTAGGATCGAAAGTAGGTCTAGAGGGGGGTGATTAGACTACTTGACAATATAAAAAATCTGCCTTTAGATCATGCAATGTTTTTGGCAGTTTCACAAACAAGATCAGTTCAAGTAACACCCTACACATGCAATTCTAGAGTTTATGCAGCGGAAAGTAAATTGCACATGTAAAAGAGAGGTGGAGAAGATCAAACGCAGTTTGGTGACACGGAGATTTTTGTCGTGGTTCCGATAGGTGGTGCTATCGTACATCCACGTTGATGGAGACTTCAACCCACGGAGGGTAACGGCTGCGCGAGTCCACGGAGGGCTCCACCCACGAATGGTCCACGAAGAAGCAACCTTGTCTATTCCATCACGGCCTACGCCCACGGAGGACTAGCCTTACTCGGGGTAGATCTTCACGAAGTAGGCGATCTCCTTGCCCTTACAAACTTCTTGGTTCAACTCCACATCACGACGGAGGCTCCCAAGCGACACCTAACCAATCTAGGAGGCACCACCCCCCAAAAGGTAATAGACGGTGTTGATGATGATGAACTCCTTGCTCTTGTGCTTCAAGTGATAAACTCCCCAACACTCAACTCTCCTCACTGATATGGCTGTGGTGGAAGAAAGATTTGAGTGGAAAGCAACTTGGGAAGGCTAGAGATCAAGTTTCATATGGTAGGAATGGAATGGCTTGATCTCAACACAAGGGTAGGTGGTTCACTTCTCAGAAAGTGTATGGTAGAAGTGGTGGTACTTTCTGATGGCTCTCCTTACGAATGAGGAGGGGGTGGAGGGGTATATATAGCCTCCACACAAAATCCAACCGTTACACACACATTTGACCAATCTCGGTGAGACCGAAGTTAAACTCGGTCAGACCGAAAGTTCAAATATAGTGAACGTTGGGATTTTCGGTGGGACCGAAAATACCATCTCGGTGAGACCGAAGTGAGTCAAAGGTTAGGGTTTGCCATTTCGGTGTGACCGAAAATATAAACTCGGATATTCCGAATTGATGTCAACTGATCACAGAAGGTTGGCAGCCCTTTTTCGGTAAGACCGAAACTCAGAATCGGTTTGACCGAGAAGCTAGGGTTTGGAGAAACAACTGAAGTGGTTCATCTCGGTGGGACTGAGTTGGAGAAATCGGTGTGACCGAGATTACTTATGGGTGTGTGTTAAGTAGTGAATAGTGCTGATAGTTGAGGGAGTTAGATCACCAAGCACTTGAGCAACAAGAACATTAACACAACCTCATCCCCTTTTAATAGTATTGGCTTTCCTATGGACTCAATGTGATCTTTGATCACTAAACCAAAAAGGAGTCTTGAGCTTTTGCCAATGCTTGTCTTAGCATTTTGAGGGGTCCACTTCTTCAGACATTTCCATACCCACATCATCGAACTTTTCTGAAATGATTCTCAAGATAATATTAGTTCAATGATATATATGTTGTTATTAACTACCAAAACCACCCGGGGATTAGTTGCACTTTCAATCTCCCCCTTTTTGGTAATTGATGACAACATATAGATCAAAGCTTCGACAAAAGGTATAATCAAAGAATAATATCGTCGCTTTGAGAAGTATGTGATAAACAAGAGCTCCCCCTAAATTTGTGCATTATTTAAAATTTGCGTTTGAATGCAAATGCACAATCGATTAGGATTATGGGTCACTCTTCCATGTCACATACATCTTGGTGGAGCGCACAAAATGATAAGAATGAATAACATGCACTTAATCACCAAGACAAGAGTAAATAGCCATACAATAAGGAATAGCATATGATAAGCAATAAGCACTCATTAAGGCATAGTATGACTAAGCACTCATTAAGGTAGCATCAAACGTAGTAGCAAGCACACATAAAGTATCTGGAACCAAAAGAAACCAATGTATCTCAAGGAAAACCGGCAAAAGAACGAAAAGACGAAAGAGCACTCTCTCTCTCGAAGCCCTATGATCTATAGCAATTTCTCCCCCTTTGGCAACAAGTTACCAAAAAGTTCGAAAAGGTATAGAGCTAAGCGTCACTGCGGGCTCGGCTGGCTGCTCCCGTCTGGGTCGATGTCGGTGTAGAGATAGCTGCGTCGGCGAAGACTTCTGCTGATGTCTGCGCTGGAGGAGTGGATGCTGGAGCTGGAGCTGTGGCTGGAGCTGAAGTAACTGGGATAGCTGCAGACCTGGATCCTCTGGGAACCGGAGCAGTCTGGCGATGAGAGTCCTGGACTATATCATCCTGCATAAGCTCTGCTCTCTCCTGCCTAGTCTCCTCCATGTCTGCCTCAAGCTTGTTGACAGACACCTGAATCTCAGTCAGCTTCACGTCTAGAGCGTGGATCTTGTCCTCGACAATCCTCTCAAGGCTCTCCTGAGATTGCTCAATGCTGGCCAAGCGTTGTTCAATTCTCTGGGTTGCTTCAAGGATTTGCTCTCCAAAGCTCTTTGGCTTAGCTGCTGCTGCTGCTGCCTCTCTGTCAGCTTTGGCTTTCTTTGCAGCTTCGATCTTGGCTTGCCCTTCAACTGAGGTGGGATCCTCTTCATCCATCACAACTACGTTGTCCTCATGCTCTGGCTGCAGTGGCAAGTGCTTCCTATCCAACATGAATTTGCCCGTGCCAAACTTGGCGTTGATGAGCATCTGTATCTGCGGAGCAAACCCACATGACCTCTTCTGGTCAGCTGCAGTCCTCTTAATGGTCTCAACCATCAAGTCCATCACCTTAAAAGGTGCCTTCTCATCGAGAATGTGCAGCATGTTGATAGAATAGCCTCGTATCATCCGGTGGTCACCTGACTTAGGCATCAAAGTATGCCTCAGAATAGTGTTGGTGGTGGTCAGACCTGCCTGAAGATAATACACTGAGCCGAGCTTCCATCCTTCCAAATCAGCAGCTGGGATCTCCTTGTACATATTCTTCATAGAATCATGACTCTTCTTAGGAATCCCATAGACATCAATGTCGTCCTCTCTCTGCACTGGAGCGTTCAGAATTTCTGCCCATTCTGCAACAGTTGAAGAAAACCGTTGACCTTCAGTCATCCAGGTGATCTTGCCATCGGGGTAGAAATGGGCTGTGGCATAGAACTGCATGATCATCTCGTCATTCCAGGCTGTCAGTTCTTGACCCACAAAATCAGCAACTCCACATGCAGTAAAGCTCTCATGCACATGGGGAAAGAAGTCCCGATGCTCTCTGCTGTCAATGTACTTCCAGTCAACATACCTGGTGTCAGCAACAATGGGCTTCTTATCCATTAGCACGATCTCATAGAAATCCTGCTGCTCTCTGGTGTGGAATCTGGGGTCCACAGCAGTCCTTCTTCTTACGGCATATGGATCAGACTGTCTCCATAGCCTGAGACCTTTGTCCTTTCTTGCCTTCATATCCTCAGCTTGAGGATGAGCATCATTGTGGAGTGGCAACTTGGGACGGAGCTTGAGCAACACATGCTCTTCATCTGACTCAGAAGGTGGCATCTCACCTTTGTTCTTCTCAGAAGCTGGAATGCTTCTGGTTGTCCTCTTGGGCTTGGCTGGAGCTGCCTTAGCTGGAGCAGGCTTCTTGGGCTTGGAGGAGGCTTGAGCCCGAATAGCATCACCCATGAACTTAGCTTTCTGAGGAGGAGGCTGGGGTGCATCTTCTTCTTCTTCTTCTTCAGCAGCATCAACTTGAGGTTCAGCATAAACAACTCTCTTCCTCTTGGAAGTCTTCTTCACCTTGCTTGGAGCTGGCTCTTCCAAGTTGAGCTTCTTGGCAACTGCAGACTGCTTCACTTTGCTCGTGCCTTTCTTTGGCTGCTGCCCTTGGAGCTCTTTGGCAACCACTTGCCTCTTTGGCTTGGAGGTAACTTCCTCAGCAACAAAGTCGGAATCCTCAGAATCAGAAGTTCTCTTCTTCTGGTTCTCGTAGCAGCAGGAGGTAGACCACTAGGGGTGCTCCTCTCACCATCATCACTAGAGCTGCTAGCCTCAGGACTTGTACCTGCCTCTGGAATCTCAGCAAACGGTGACTCAGACCTGTTCTGGCTGTCACTGACATCTGACATGGCTGAAAAAACCTGTGAATAGATAAGGTATAGGCAGAGTAGAAGAGTTATCACAACTGCAGAAGTTTTTGCAAAAAAAATGAGTTAAAAACTTAGTTTTGAGTTTTCACAGAATGTATTTCGGTCAAACCGATTTCAAGTTTCGGTGTAACCGAAGTGTTCAACAGAACCTACACACCACTTTCGGTCAGACCGAAATGGGTTTCGGTCCTACCGAAAACTTAGGGTTTCACAGAAACTTCAATTCGGACATTCCGATTTACACAACTCGGTCAGACCGAACTGTGTAGTGCAATGGTCAGAGACCAAATCGGTCAGTCCGAGTTTCAGGAATCGGCTTCACCGAGATGCATTCCGTGGAAACCTAAACCTAAGAATTTTCCTCGAAACTAAACGATCTGAACAGTGTATTGGGATCATATCAAACGTGGATTGAATCAGGGCAGTCCTATCATGCAAGAATCAGAAGTGGAGCATGAATAGGGATCGAGACACACCCTAACTTGGTGGTGTCCCTCTACGGCGGCAACGGAGGAGAAGATTACCGTTGACGGCGGCGGAGACCTGCGGCAAGGGCACACAGGCGACGAAGGCGACGATCCTTAGATCAGGGCGGCGGCAGCAGGGGTCTTGGAGGGCGAACGGTTTGAAAGGAATAGATCGCGCGCAGCCCTCAGTATATATAACCCCGTACTGTCGGTGGGACCGAGTTGAAAAACTTGGTGTCACCGAGATGTATTTCTGCTGTGCAGTTACACATATCGGTCAGACCGAGATTTTGAACTCGGTTTCACCGAGATGAAACCTAGATCAATCTAAGTGTTTCGGTTGGACCGAGATTGAGAAGCCGGTCAGACCGAAATAGACTTAGAAGGTTTTGGAAGTCAGCCTTAGACGAATCGGTGGTTCCGAGTGCTCCTCACTCGGACTGTCCGAAAAAGACTTGTTCAAAGTTGTGATATAAGCATGAATAGAATTTTGAGACAAGATAGCATAGATAGCTAGGGAAAGTGCTTAGGCATTCTTGTCCATCCATTTGGCCAGAAAAAGAAACCAAAACAATCAAAACAACAAATGGATGTCCTTGAATGGATAAAATTATGCATCCAACATGCTCACACAATAAGATAGCAACTGAAATATGTGTCAAACATGCACAACCAAAACTCTAGCTACTAGCACACAATTTGTCGATGACTAGGTCATCTATATATGAGTATATTGACTTAGGAGTCAAATGAGAACATTTGATCATAGGTCATACTCATCGTTTAAGCACAAGTGGGGTTACCACTTTTACATAAAGCATTTATGTGTTCACATCATTTGGAGATGCTTTTAGCTCAATTTTTAGAGCAAAGCTCCCCCTAGATGTGAGAACCCCTTTTAAAGGGTCAAACTAACCTTGGGTTGTCGTAGAAGACTTCATGTAGATGTTGAAGATGTGGATGCTCAATGTTGATGTAGACCATCAAGAGTTAGGAGCAATCCTTTGGATTAGGGCACTTTCAATACCTACATGGGTTAGTCACACAAGGAACAAACAAGAATATCCATGGACATAGAGTGAAGTACACAAAAGATGATGTCCATGAAAGCAATGATTACCTTGTCCCTTGACTTACCAACAAGAGGGTTTGTGACTCCATGAACAAGTGCATGATGTGGAAGTTGATTGCACAAGTTCTTGCCAAAATGAATATGAGTGAAGTTTGTTGGCGGAGTCACCCTCAAGAACCTACTAGTTCTTCTTCTTTGGGATCCACATCATCTTGATGGGAATCCTTGGTGTTGTAGTTGAACTTGACGAAGTAGAACTTGATGTGTCCTTGGGAACCCACTTGACCATGGCTTGAGGTGCTTCAATGAATGCATCAATCTCCTCTTGAAGCTTGTCCTTGGCCTTTAGCTTGTGGTCTTGTGGTGGAAGGTCATCTTGAGCTTGTTCCACATTGGAAGAAGTAGGATCATACTTCTCCTTTTGTGAGACAAACTGTGGAGTAGGGTATTGACCTTCTTCCCACTCAACACCTTTGGCGTTGAACTTTCGCTCAAAACCAATCCCTTGATTCTTCCGGTGTCTTCCTTGTTTGCGAACAATCTCCTCAAAGTTCTTGCTTCCGGCAAGACTCTTGTAGACACCTTTCTCTATGATTTCCTTCAATAAGCTATTTTCTTGCTCAAGTGTAACTTGGCTTGAAACATTGTTAGTGGAATCAAGAGAACTACTAGAAGCAACAATATTGGATTTAACATTGTTATTGTTACTACTAGAGGAAGAATTTTTCTTATCCTTGTCATGCTTAGTCTTAATAGGTGGCAAGAAATTAGACAAGAGAAGTCGTTTGGCAAGATATGAAGAACTCTTCTTTCGAAGATCGTCATTGATCGCTTTTAGAAACTCATGTTCTTGCTCTAGAGTGAGCTTCTCGAAGCGTAGCTTCTCATGAGATCTTAGGAGCTCTCTATGATCTTCTTGAGTTGTTTCATGAGCTAACTTAAGAGTGTTTAGTTCTTTAGTTAGACGCTCAATCTCCTTCATAGCATTGTCATTCGACTCTTCTCGACTATAAAGACTACTAGCATTTTCATCATTACTAAGCTCACTAGATTTATCATGCAAGAGCTCATCTTCACCAAGCAAGTCATCCTCATCACTATCAAAGTCAATGAATTCAGGGTGTGTTACCTTGGGGCCTTTAGCCATGAAGCATCTTCCAATTCCCTCATTTGGTGAATCAAATAAGTCGTAGGAGTTGGAGTTGGAGGATACGAGTGCAAGTCCGGCAACACCTTCATCTTGACTATAGTCGGAGTCGGAGTGATAGCTTCCATCGGATTGACTGTCAGAGTCGGAGCCGGAGACCCATTCACCAACATGAGCTTGATGTCTTCTTCTTGTATAGCTCCTTGATGACTTGTCTTTCCTCTCCGAGTCCTTGCTTCTCCGAGAAGGTCTTCGTTCATAACGATCATCTCTACTCCTTCTCCTTGGAGATTCTTCTCTTCTCTTGTGGGGAGCCGTACACTCATTTGAGAAGTGTCCGGGTCTTCCACAATTGTAGCAGTTTCGATCACGACTAGAAGATCTCTTTCCATCATATGATCTAGACTTTGAGCTTCTTTCTTTGCCTTTATTCTTGTAGAACTTGTTGAAGTTCCTGACCATTAGGCTTATGTCTTCATTGGAAACTAACTTGTCACTTGAGGTAGTAGGAGCATCACTTGCAGCTTTGTAAGCACCACTTGACTTGTTGTGAAGCTCTTCCTTATCCTTAAGTGTCATCTCATGAGCAACAATCCTTCCAATGACTTCAGTTGGCTTGAGAGTCTTGTAGTTTGGCATCATTTGGATCAAAGTGCACACGGTGTCATACTTTCCATACAAAGCTCTGAGAATCTTCTTAATGATGAATCGGTCGGTCATTTCTTCGCTTCCTAAGCCAGCAATCTCATTTGTGATGAGAGCAAGCCTAGAGTACATTTCAGCGACTCCTTCACCATCCTTCATCTTGAACTTGTCAAGTTGACCTTGAAGAATATCTAGCTTTGATTCCTTCACAGATTCAGTACCCTCGTGCATTTCAACCAAAGTATCCCAAATCTCTTTAGCATTCTCAAGACGGCTGATTTTGTTGAACTCTTCGGGACACAAAGCATTGAAGAGAATGTCACAAGCTTGAGCATTGTTTTGCAACATCTTCAATTCTTCGGGTGTAGCTTCGCGATCCGGAACTTTTCCTTCTTCAAAGAAGTCACCTTGCATGCCAACACAAATAATGCCCCATGCGGCTGGGTTATGACCAAGAATATGCATTTTCATTTTATGCTTCCAACTAGCAAAATTTGTACCATCAAAGTAAGGACCTCTACGATAATTACCCTCACTAGACGCCATACTCTCCTAGGTTGTGAAACCAAGCTTATGGAGTCCAATGCAATGGAGACCAAAGCTCTGATACCACTTGTAGGATCGAAAGTAGGTCTAGAGGGGGGGTGATTAGACTACTTGACAATATAAAAAATCTGCCTTTAGATCATGCAAGGTTTTTGGCAGTTTCACAAACAAGATCAGTTCAAGTAACACCCTACACATGCAATTCTAGAGTTTATGCAGCGGAAAGTAAATTGCACATGTAAAAGAGAGGTGGAGAAGATCAAACGCAGTTTGGTGACACGGAGATTTTTGTCGTGGTTCCGATAGGTGGTGCTATCGTACATCCACGTTGATGGAGACTTCAACCCACGGAGGGTAACGGCTGCGCGAGTCCACGGAGGGCTCCACCCACGAAGGGTCCACGAAGAAGCAACCTTGTCTATTCCATCACGGCCTACGCCCACGGAGGACTAGCCTTACTCGGGGTAGATCTTCACGAAGTAGGCAATCTCCTTGCCCTTACAAACATCTTGGTTCAACTCCACATCATCAAGACGGAGGCTCCCAAGCGACACCTAACCAATCTAGGAGGCACCACCCCCCAAAAGGTAATAGACGGTGTTGATGATGATGAACTCCTTGCTCTTGTGCTTCAAGTGATAAACTCCCCAACACTCAACTCTCCTCACTGATATGGCTGTGGTGGAAGAAAGATTTGAGTGGAAAGCAACTTGGGAAGGCTAGAGATCAAGTTTCATATGGTAGGAATGGAATGGCTTGATCTCAACACAAGGGTAGGTGGTTCACTTCTCAGAAAGTGTATGGTAGAAGTGGTGGTACTTTCTGATGGCTCTCCTTACGAATGAGGAGGGGGTGGAGGGGTATATATAGCCTCCACACAAAATCCAACCGTTACACACACATTTGACCAATCTCGGTGAGACCGAAGTTAAACTCGGTCAGACCGAAAGTTCAAATATAGTGAACGTTGGGATTTTCGGTGGGACCGAAAATACCATCTCGGTGAGACCGAAGTGAGTCAAAGGTTAGGGTTTGCCATTTCGGTGTGACCGAAAATATAAACTCGGATATTCCGAATTGATGTCAACTGATCACAGAAGGTTGGCAGCCCTTTTTCGGTAAGACCGAAACTCAGAATCGGTTTGACCGAGAAGCTAGGGTTTGGAGAAACAACTGAAGTGGTTCATCTCGGTGGGACTGAGTTGGAGAAATCGGTGTGACCGAGATTACTTATGGGTGTGTGTTAAGTAGTGAATAGTGCTGATAGTTGAGGGAGTTAGATCACCAAGCACTTGAGCAACAAGAACATTAACACAACCTCATCCCCTTTTAATAGTATTGGCTTTCCTATGGACTCAATGTGATCTTTGATCACTAAACCAAAAAGGAGTCTTGAGCTTTTGCCAATGCTTGTCTTAGCATTTTGAGGGGTCCACTTCTTCAGACATTTCCATACCCACATCATCGAACTTTTCTGAAATGATTCTCAAGATAATATTAGTTCAATGATATATATGTTGTTATTAACTACCAAAACCACCCGGGGATTAGTTGCACTTTCAACAAGCAAGCAAGGAATGAAGCACAATAAAACTTGTACAAGTAAAGGTAAGAGATAACCAACAGTGGAACCGGTGGAGACGAGGATGTGTTACCAAAGTTCCTTCCCTTTGAGGGGAAGTCCATCTCCGTTGGAGCGGTGTGGAGACACGATGCGAGATGCCATGATTCCACTATTGGTGCCCTTGAAGGCGGCGACCGAACCTTTACAAACAAGGTTGGGACTATCTCCACAACTGAATTGGAGGCTCCCAACAAAACCACGAAGCTTCACCACAATGGAATATGGCTTCGAGGTGACCTCAACTGTATAGGGTGCTCAAACACCCAAGAGTAACAAGATCCGCAAGGGATTAGTGGGGGGAATCAAATTTCTCTTGGTGGAAGTGTAGATCTGGGCCTTCTCAACCAATCCCTAGAAACTCAACAAGTTTGATTGGCTAGGGAGAGAGATCGGGCGAAAATAAGCTTTTGGAGCAACGATGGAGCTTAGGGGAGTAGAGGTAAGTCTTCTTGAGGAAGAAGACCCTTTATATAGTGGAGGGGATAAGTGAACCGTTACCCCCTTTTCTGCCCGCACAGAGCGGTACTACCACTGGGTGGAGCGGTACTACCGCAGGTGGCAGCGGCACTACCGCGACCCCCAGCGGTACTACCGCCCTGTGTAAGAGACGTGGCACGAAGGAGGAGAGCGGTAGTAGCCGCGGTGGTGGCAGCGGTACTACCGCTTATAAGCGTTACTACCGCTGCTACTGTCGTTGCTACTACCGTAGAACCCAACATGAGAAATGTGCTCCTTGAATCGACGCGGAAGTGGTGCCTTACTGCAACGGTACTGCCGCATATACCCCCAAGCGGTACTACCGCTTGGTAGGTATAGGCGGTACTACCGCCCCAGCGGTGGTACTACCGCCCCAGCGGTGGTACTACCGCGCCTAGCAGAAAAAGCCTCCATAGAAAGGTGTGGAGAGCTCCAAGACGAGAAAGGAGTTGAGGGTGTCGAAAATAAGTGTACGTGATGATTCCGCCATGGCCTATCCAATGTGTACCCCCTCTTGATAGTATGGTGTCTCCTACAACTCAAGTCCACCTAAACAAAAACCGAGGAAGACAACACGTCTTGTGCTTATAACATGGAGGGAAGTTGATCGTCTCGTGCCAATGGATTAACCTCTGAAATACTTAGCACACATGATTAGTCCGCAAACGCATTGTCATCAATCACCAAAACCACATAGGAAGGGACATGCCCTTTCACCTTCGTGTTTGCCTCCGCTAGAAGCGCCTCGGTGTACACTCTCTCTTTCTCAATAACAACCCGCAACACCACTCCACGTTAGAATTGCAATCATCGACGACCACACACACAATGTAATAGAGGAAAGGTATCTGAGTCCGTATAAATAACCTTGATGGTGAGCTCCGTGGACGAGGCCTTATCCCAGGATCGGAGCTCGTCGGGCGCTACTTGATCTGCGGGAGTGCTAGGACAACGTATCAGTCCATCCCCAATGGCTAACGAGCCATGTTTCCTCCCGCCACCAGATAGCATCACCAGCTCTGGATCAAAAGGACACTAATGAAGGAAATATGCCCTAGAGGCAATAATAAACTTGTTATTAGTATTTACTTATATCATGATAAATGTTTATTGTTCATGCTAAAATTGTATTAACCGGAAACTTACATGTGTGAATACATAGACAAAACAAAGTGTCCCTAGTATGCCTCTACTAGACTAGCTCATTGATCAAAGATGGTTATGTTTCCTAGCCATAGACATGAGTTGTCATTTGATCAACAGGATCACATCATTAGGAGAATGATGTGATGGACGAGACCCATCCGTTAGCTTAGCAACTTGATCGTTTAGTTTTACTACTATTGCTTTCTTCATGACTTATACATGTTCCTGTGACTATGAGATTATGCAACTCCCGAATACCGGAGGAACACCTTGTGTGCTATCAAATGTCACAACGTAACTGGGTGATTATAAAGATGCTCTGCAGGTGTCTCCGAAGGTGTTTGTGGTGGTGGCATAGATCGGGAATAGGATTTGTCACTCCAAGTGTTGGAGAGGTATCTCTGGGCCCTCTCGGTAATACACATCATAATAAGCCTTGCAAGCAAATTACTAATGAGTTAGTCACGAGATGATATATTACAGAACGAGTAAAGAGACTTACCATTAACGAGATTGAACTAGGTATGATGATACCACCAATCGAATCTCGGGCAAGTAACATACCGATAACAAAGGGAACAACGTATGTTGTTATGTGGTTTGACCGATAAAGATCTTCGTAGAATATGTAGGAACCAATATGAGCATCCAGGTTCCACTATTGGTTATTGATCGGAGATGAGTATCAGTCATGTCTACATAGTTCTCGAACCCGTAGGGTCCGCACGCTTAACGTTCGATGATGATCGGTATTATGAGTTTATGTGTTTTGATGTACCGAAGGTAGTTCGGAGTCCCGGATGTTATCACGGACATGACAAGGAGTCTCGAAATGTCCGAGACATAAAGATTCATATATTGGAAGGTTATATTCGGACACCGGATGAGTTTCGGGGGTTATCGGATAAATACCGGAGTATCGGGAGGTTACCGGAACCTCCCGGGGGGTTATTGGGCCACATGGGCCCAAGTGGAGGAAGAGGAGGTGCGGCCAACTAGGGGCGCGTGGCCCCCTAGCCCAAAACGAATTGGACTAGGGGGCAGCCCCCCTTTCCTTCTTCTTCTCCTCCCCTTCCTTCCCCCTCTCCTACTAGGACTAGGAAAGAATCCCACTTGGAGTAGGATTGCCCCCACTAGGGCTCCTCCTCCCCCTCTCCTTTATATACATGGGGAGGGGGCACCCCATATACACACAAGTTGATTTTAGCCACGTGTGGTGCCCTTCCCACAGTTACAAACCTCGGTCATATCGTTGCAGTGCTTAGGCAAAGCCCTGCGCCGGTAGCTTCATCATCACCGTCACCATGTCGTCATGCTGACGAAACTCTCCCGTGATGCTCAACTGGATCAAGAGCTCGTGGGACGTCATCAAGCTGAACGTGTGCTGAACGCGGAGGTGTCGTATGTCCGGTGCTTGGATCGGTTGGATCGCGAAGACGTTCGACTACATCAACCGCGTCACTAGACCCTTCTGCTTTTGGTCTAAGAGGGTACGTAGACACTCTCTCCCTGCTCGTTCCTATGCTTCTCCTAGATAGATCTTGCGTGATCGTAGGAATTTTTTTGAAATACTACATTCCCCAACAGTGGCATCATGAGCTAGGTCTATGCGTAGATGATATGCACGAGTAGAACACAATGTGTTGTGGGCGATAATAGTCATACTTCTTACCAGCATGTCATACTTTGATTCGGCGGTATTGTGAGATGAAGCGGCCCGGACCGACATTACGCGTATGCTTACGCGAGACCGGTTTCACCGTTACGAGCACTCGTTGCTTAAAGGTGATCGGCGGGTGTATGTCTCTCTCACTTTAGTTGAATCGAGTGTTGCTACGCCCGGTCCATGTGAAGGTTAAAACAACACACCTGACGAAAAATCGTTGTGGTTTTTGTATGCGTAGGTAAGAACGGTTCTTGCTAAGCTCGTAGCAGCCACGTAAAACTTGCAACAACAAAGTGGAGGATGTCTAACTTGTTTTTGCAGGGCATGTTGTGATGTGATATGGTCAAGACATGATGAGTTATACGTTATTGTATGAGATGATCATGTTTTGTAAATTATCGGCAATCGGCAGGAGCCTTATAGTTGTCTCTTTATTGTATGAATTGCGAAGGCCATGTAATTGCTTTACTTTATCACTATGAGTTAGCGATAGTAGTAGTAGCAATAGTTGGCGAGACGACCACGACGCTATGATGAAGATCATGGTGTCTAGCCGGTGACTCTGGAGATCATGATGATGCTTTGGAGATGGAGATCAAAAGCACAAGATGATGATGGCCATATCATGTCACATATTTTGATTGCATATGATGTTTATCTTATTATGCTTCTTATTTTGCTTAGTACGGCGGTAGCATTATAAGATGATCCCTTACAAAATTTCAAGGTACAAGTGTTCTCCCTGAGTATGCACCGTTGCGAAAGTTCATCGTGCCGAGACACCACGTGATGATAGGGTGTGATAAGCTCTACGTTCAAATACAACAGATGTAAGACAATTTTGCACATGCAGAATACTCGGGTTAAACTTGACGAGCCTAGCATGTATAGACATGGCCTCGGAACACTGGAGATCGAAAGGTCGAACGTGAATCATATAGTAGATATGATCAACATAGGATGTTCACAATTGAAAACTGTTGGGGAACGTAGCATAATTCAAAAAAATTCTACGCTTTCACCAAGATCCAACTATGGAGACATCTAGCAACGAGCAAGTGAGAGTGCATCTACATACCGTTATGGAGATTGCGAGCGGAAGCTTTCGAAGAAGCGTGGATGAAGTAGTCGTACTCTTCGCGTTCTTCGTCACCGATGATCTAGCGCCGAACGGATGGCACCTCCGCGTTCAACACACGTACGGTGCAGCAACGTCACCTCCTTCTTGATCCAGCAAGGGGGGAGGAGAAGTCGTCAGAGATCCGGCAGCACGACGGCGTGATGACGGATGCAGTGGAGATCGCAGCAGGGCTTCGCCGGGCGCCCTGCGTTGGAGTATGGAGGTGTGACGGGAGGGGGAGAGGCGCCAGGGCAAGGGTGCGGCTGCCCTCTCCCTCCCCACATATATATAGGGGGCCAGGGGGTGCGCCAGCCCCTTGCAGATCCAATCTGCAAGGGGGGCGGCGGCCAGGGGGGAGTCCTTGCCCCCCAAGGCAAGTGATGGCCCCCCTCCCCCTTAGGGTTTTTGTTGGAGATATGCCCTAGAGGCAATAATAAAAGTATTATTATTATATCTCCTTGTTCATGATAATCGTTTGTTATTCATGCTTGAATTGTATTGTACGGAAACAGCGATACATGTGTGAATACACAGACCACAATGAGTCCCTGGTAGGCCTCTAGTAACCAGCTCGTTGATCAACAGATGGTCACGGTTTCCTGACCATGGACATGAGATGTCAGTGATAACGGGATCACATCATTAGGAGAATGATGTGATGGACCAAGACCCAAACTTGAGCATAACACGAGATCGTATAGTTCGTAATGCATAAGCTTTTCGGTGTCAAGTATTTATTCCTTAGACCATGAGGTTGTACAACTCCCGGACACCGTAGGAGTACTTTGAGTGTGCCAACCGTCACAACATAACTGGGTGGCTATAAAGGTACGCATCGGGTATCTCCGAAAGTGTCTGTTGAGTTGGTACGAACCGAGACTGGGATGTTGTCACTCCGTATGACGGAGAGGTACCTCTGGGCCCACTCGGTAAGTCATCATCATAATGAGCTCAATGTGACTAAGTAGTTAGTCACGGGATGATGGATTACGGATCGAGTAAAGAGACTTGCCATGACGAGATTGAACAAGGTATTGGGAATACCGACGATCGAATCTCGGGCAAGTACCGTACCGATGGACAAAGGGAATAACATACGGGATTGAGTGAATCCTTGACACGGTGGTTCATCCGATTAAGATCATCGAGGAACACGTGGGAACCAACATGGGTATCCAGATCCCGCTGTTGGTTATTGACCGGAGAGTGGTCTCGGTCATGTCTACGTGTCTCCCGAACCCGTAGGGTCTACACACTTAAGGTTCGGTAACGCTAGGGTCGTAGAGATTAATGCACGTGGAAACCCGAAAGTTGTTCGGAGTCCCGGATGAGATCCCGGACGTCACGAGGAGTTCCGGAATGGTCCGGAGGTAAAGATTGATATATGGGAAGTCCAGTTTCGGCCAACGGGTGATCTCCGGGGGTCACCGGGAGCGTCCCGAGACCACCGGAGGGGCCCCGGGGGTCCACCGGGTGGGGCCACCCATCCCGGTGGGGCCCCTAGGATGCAAGGGGATGCGTGCAGCCCCCTGGGCTGGCGCACCACAAGGGGGCCCCACCTCCCCATGCGCATAGGGATAAACCCTAAGGGGAGGGGGGGCCACCACTTGCCTTGGGGGAGGGGGACTCCTCCCTGGCCGCCCCCCCCCCTTGCAGATTGGATCTGCAAGGGGCTGGCGCCCCCCTGGCCCCCTATATATATGTGGGGGGGAGAGGGCAGCCGCACCTCAGCCCTGGCGCCTCTCCCCCTCCCGTCACACCTCCCAACTCCTTTGCAGGGCAGCCCGGCGAAGCCCTGCTGCGATCTCCACTGCATCCGTCATCACGCCGTCGTGCTGCCGGATCTCTGACGACTTCTCCTCCCCCCTTGCTGGATCAAGAAGGAGGTGACGTTGCTGCACCGTACGTGTGTTGAACGCGGAGGTGCCGTCCGTTCGGCGCTAGATCATCGGTGACGAAGAACGTGAAGAGTACGACTACTTCATCCTTGCTTCGTTGAAAGCTTCCGCACGCAATTTTCATAACGGTATGTAGATGCACTCTTAGTTGCTCGTTGCTAGATGTCTCCATACTTGGATCTTGGTGAAGACGTAGAATTTTTTTGAATTATGCTACGTTCCCCAACAGTGGCATTTGAGCCTAGGTTTTATGCGTAGCATCTTGGCACGAGTAGAACACAAAGCAGTTGTGGGCGTATGATCTTGTTCAACTTTCTTACCGTTACTAGTCAATCTTGATTCGGCGGTATTGTGGGATGAAGCGGCCCGGACCGACCTTACACGTACGCTTACGTGAGACTGGTTCCACCGACAGACATGCACTAGATGCATAAGGTGGCTGGCGGGTGTCTGTCTCTCCTACTTTAGTCGGATCGGATTCGATGAAAAGGGTCCTTATGAAGGGTAAATAGAAGTTGACAAATCACGTTGTGGTTTTGGCGTAGGTAAGAAACGTTCTTGCTAGAAACCCTATAGAAGCCACGTAAAACTTGCAACAACAATTAGAGGACGTCTAACTTGTTTTTGCAGCATGTGTTTTGTGACGTGGTATGGCCAAGAACGAAGATGTGATGAATGATATATGTGATGTATGAGATTGATCATGTTTTTGTAATAGGGAATCACGACTTGCATGTCGATGAACTTGACAACCGGCAGGAGCCATAGGAGTTGTCTTTATTATTGTATGACCTGCGTGTCACTGAATAACGCCATGTAATTACTTTACTTCGTTGCTAAACGTTAGCTATAGTAGTAGAAGTAATAGTTGGCGTGACAACTTCCTCAAGACACGATGATGGAGATCATGATGATGAAGATCATGGTGTCGAGCCGGTGACAAGATGATCATGGTGCCCCGAAGATAGAGATCCAAGGAGCAAGATGATATTGGCCATATCATGTCACTATAATTGATTGCATGTGATGTTTATCATGTTTTTGCATCTTGTTTACTTAGAACGACGGTAGTAAATAAGATGATCTCTCACTAAAATTTCAAGTAATGTGTTTCCCCTAACTGTGCACCGTTGCTAAAGTTCGTTGCTCCGAAGCACCACGTGATGATCGGGTGTGATAGGCTCTAACGTTCACATACAACGGGTGTAAGACAGATTTACACACGCAATACACTTAGGGTTCACTTGACGAGCCTAGCATGTACAGACATGGCCTCGGAACACGGAAGACCGAAAGGTCGAACACGAGTCGTATAGAAGATACGATCAACATGAAGATGTTCACCGTTTTTGACTAGTCCGTCTCACGTGATGATCGGACACGGACTACTCGATTCGGATCGTGTATCACTTAAGATGACTAGAGAGATGTCATTCTGAGTGGGAGTTCATTATAATTTGATTAAGATGAACTTAATTATCATGAACTTAGTCTAAATTCTTTACAATATCTCTTGTAGATCAAATGGCCCACGCTCCAGTTTCCCTCAACTTCAACGCGTTCCTAGAGAAAACCAAGCTGAAAGACGATGGTAGCAACTATACGGATTGGGTCCGTAACCTGAGGATTATCCTCATAGCTGCCAAGAGAACTTATGTCCTAGAAGCACCGCTAGGTGATGCACCCGCTCTCCCGGCGACCCAAGACGTTTTGAACGCCTGGCAGTCGCGTAGTGATGATTACTCCCTGGTTCAGTGTGGCATGCTTTACAGTTTAGAATCGGGGCTCCAAAAGCGTTTTGAGCATCATGGAGCATGCGAGATGTTCGAAGAGCTGAAAATGGTTTTCCAAGCTCATGCCCGAGTCGAGAGATATGATGTCTCTGACGCATTCTACAGCTGTAAGATGGAGGAGAACAGTTCTGTCAGTGAGCACATCCTCAAGATTTCAGGATTGCACAACCGCTTGTCTCAGCTGGGAATGAATCTCCCAGATGAAGCGGTCGTTGACAGAATCCTCCAGTCGCTCCCACCAAGCTTCAAGAGCTTCGTGTTGAACTTCAATATGCAGGGGATGGAGAAGTCCATTCCCGAGGTGTATTCAATGCTGAAATCAGCGGAGGTAGACATCAAGAAAGAACATCAAGTGTTGATGGTCAATAAAACCACTAAGTTCAAGAAAGGCAAGGGTAAGAAGAACTTCAAGAAGGACGGCAAGCAAGTTGCCGCGCCTGGCAAACCTGTTGCTGGGAAGAAGCCAAAGTATGGACCCAAGCCTGAGACTGAGTGCTTTTATTGCAAGGGAACGGGTCACTGGAAGCGGAACTGCCCCAAATACTTAGCAGACAAGAAGGCCGGCAACGTCAAAGGTATATATGATATACATGTTATTGATGTGTACCTTACCAGCACTCGTAGTAGCTCCTGGGTATTCGATACCGGTGCAGTTGCTCACATTTGTAACTCAAAACAGGAGCTGCGGAATAAACGGAGACTGGCGAAGGATGAGGTGACGATGCGCGTCGGGAATGGTTCCAAGGTCGATGTGATCGCCGTCGGCACGCTACCTCTACATCTACCCTCGGGATTAGTTTTGAACCTGAATAATTGTTATTTAGTACCAGCTTTGAGCATGAACATTGTTTCTGGATCTCGTCTTATGCGATATGGATATTCTTTCAAATCGGAGAATAATGGTTGTTCTATTTATTTGAGAGATATATTTTATGGTCATGCCCCGCTGGTCAATGGTTTATTTTTGATGAATCTCGAACGTAGTGATACACATATTCATAGTGTAGATGCCAAAAGATGTAAAGTTGATAATGATAGTCCCACATACTTGTGGCATTGCCGCCTTGGTCATATTGGTGTCAAACGTATGAAGAAGCTCCATTCGGATGGACTTCTAGAGTCTCTTGATTATGAATCATTTGACACGTGCGAACCATGCCTCTTGGGCAAGATGACCAAGACTCCGTTCTCCGGAACAATGGAGCGAGCAACCAACTTGTTGGAAATCATACATACTGATGTGTGCGGTCCAATGAGTATTGAGGCTCGCGGAGGCTACCGTTATGTTCTCACCCTCACGGATGACTTGAGTAGATATGGGTATATCTATTTGATGAAACACAAGTCTGAGACCTTTGAAAAGTTCAAGGAATTTCAGAATGAGGTTGAGAATCAACGTGACAGAAAAATAAAGTTCTTGCGATCGGATCGTGGGGGTGAATATTTAAGTCATGAATTTGGCACACACCTTAGAAGCTGTGGAATTGTTTCACAATTGACACCGCCCGGAACACCTCAACGTAACGGTGTGTCCGAACGTCGAAATCATACTCTGTTGGACATGGTGCGATCTATGATGTCCCTCACCGATTTACCGCTATCTTTTTGGGGTTATGCTTTAGAGACTACCGCATTCACTTTAAATAGGGCTCCGTCAAAATCCGTTGAGACGACTCCATATGAACTTTGGTTTGGCAAGAAACCGAAGCTGTCGTTTCTGAAAGTTTGGGGTTGCGATGCTTATGTCAAGAAACTTCAACCTGAAAAGCTCGAACCCAAATCGGAGAAATGCGTCTTCATAGGATACCCAAAGGAAACTATTGGGTACACCTTCTACCACAGATCCGAAGGCAAAGTCTTTGTTGCCAAGAATGGATGCTTTCTGGAGAAAGAGTTTCTCTCGAAAGAAGTGAGTGGGAGGAAAGTAGAACTTGATGAGGTGATAGTCACCCCTCCTGGACCGGAAAGTAGCACAGCGCAGGAAACTGTTCCTGAGGTGCCTGCACCGACAAGGGAGGAAGTTAATGATAATGATCATGAAGAAACAGATCAAGTTACTACTGAACTTCGAAGGTCCACAAGGGCACGTTCCGCACCAGAGTGGTACGGCAACCCTGTCCTAGAAATCATGTTGTTAGACAACGGTGAACCTTCGAACTATGAAGAAGCGATGGCGGGCCCAGATTCCAATAAATGGCTTGGAGCCATGAAATCCGAGATTGAATCCATGTATGAAAACAAAGTATGGACTTTGGTGGACTTGCCTGATGATAGGCACGCCATAGAAAACAAATGGATATTTAAGAAGAAGACAGACGCGGATGGTAATGTGACCATCTATAAGGCTCGGCTTGTCGCTAAAGGTTATCGACAAGTTCAAGGGATTGACTACGATGAGACTTTCTCTCCCGTAGCGATGCTGAAGTCAGTCAGAATCATGTTAGCTATTGCCGCATTCTATGATTATGAGATATGGCAAATGGATGTCAAAACAGCATTCCTTAATGGCTTCCTCAAGGAAGAGTTGTATATGATGCAACCGGAAGGTTTTGTCGATCCAGAGAACGCTGACAAGGTATGCAAGCTCCAGCGCTCGATTTACGGGCTGGTGCAAGCATCTCGGAGTTGGAATATTCGCTTTGATGAGGTGATCAAAGCGTTTGGCTTTATACAGACTTATGGAGAAGCCTGTATTTACAAGAAAGTGAGTGGGAGCTCTGTAGCATTTCTCATATTATATGTGGATGACATATTGCTGATGGGAAATGATATAGAATTCTTGGAAAATGTAAAGGCCTACTTGAATAAAAGTTTTTCAATGAAGGACCTTGGAGAAGCTGCTTACATATTAGGCATCAAAATCTATAGAGATAGATCGAGACGCCTCATTGGTCTTTCACAAAGTACATACCTTGACAAGATATTGAAGAAGTTCAATATGGATCAGTCAAAGAAAGGATTCTTGCCTGTTTTGCAAGGTATGAGATTGAGTAGACTCAGTCGCCGACCACGGCAGAAGATAGAGAAAAGATGAGTGTCATTCCCTATGCCTCGGCAATAGGTTCTATCATGTATGCCATGCTGTGTACCAGACCTGATGTGAACCTTGCCATAAGTTTGGTAGGGAGGTACCAAAGTGATCCCGGTACGGAACACTGGACAGCGGTCAAGAACATCCTGAAGTACCTGAAAAGGACTAAGGATATGTTTCTCGTTTATGGAGGTGACGAAGAGCTCGTCGTAAAGGGTTACGTCGATGCTAGCTTCGACACAGATCTGGATGACTCTAAGTCACAAACCGGATACGTGTATATTTTGAATGGAGGGGCAGTCAGCTGGTGCAGTTGCAAGCAAAGCGTGGTGGCAGCATCTACATGTGAAGCGGAGTACATAGCTGCTTCTGAAGCAGCGCAGGAAGGAGTCTGGACGAAGGAGTTCATCACCGACCTAGGAGTCATTCCAAGCGCGTCAAGCCCGATGACTCTCTTCTGTGACAACACTGGTGCTATTGCTATTACCAAGGAGCCCAGGTTTCACAAGAAGACCAAGCACATCAAGCGTCGTTTCAACTCCATCCGGAATTATGTTCAGGATGGAGACATAGATATTTGTAAAGTGCATACGGATCTGAATGTAGCAGACCCGTTGACTAAACCTCTTTCACGAGCAAAACATGATCAACACCAGAACTCTATGGGTGTTCGATTCATCACAATGTAACTAGATTATTGACTCTAGTGCAAGTGGGAGAATGTTGGAGATATGCCCTAGAGGCAATAATAAAAGTATTATTATTATATCTCCTTGTTCATGATAATCGTTTGTTATTCATGCTTGAATTGTATTGTACGGAAACAGCGATACATGTGTGAATACACAGACCACAATGTGTCCCTGGTAGGCCTCTAGTAACCAGCTCGTTGATCAACAGATGGTCACGGTTTCCTGACCATGGACATGAGATGTCAGTGATAACGGGATCACATCATTAGGAGAATGATGTGATGGACAAGACCCAAACTTGAGCATAACACGAGATCGTATAGTTCGTAATGCATAAGCTTTTCGGTGTCAAGTATTTATTCCTTAGACCATGAGGTTGTACAACTCCCGGACACCGTAGGAGTACTTTGAGTGTGCCAACCGTCACAACGTAACTGGGTGGCTATAAAGGTACGCATCGAGTATCTCCGAAAGTGTCTGTTGAGTTGGTACGAACCGAGACTGAGATGTTGTCACTCCGTATGACGGAGAGGTACCTCTGGGCCCACTCGGTAAGTCATCATCATAATGAGCTCAATGTGACTAAGTAGTTAGTCACGGGATGATGGATTACGGATTGAGTAAAGAGACTTGCCATGACGAGATTGAACAAGGTATTGGGAATACCGACGATCGAATCTCGGGCAAGTACCATACCGATGGACAAAGGGAATAACATACAGGATTGAGTGAATCCTTGACACGGTGGTTCATCCGATGAAGATCATCGAGGAACACGTGGGAACCAACATGGGTATCCAGATCCCGCTGTTGGTTATTGACCGGAGAGTGGTCTCGGTCATGTCTACGTGTCTCCCGAACCCGTAGGGTCTACACACTTAAGGTTCGGTAACGCTAGGGTCGTAGAGATTAATGCACGTGGAAACCCGAAAGTTGTTCGGAGTTCCAGATGAGATCCCGGACGTCACGAGGAGTTCCGGAATGGTCCGGAGGTAAAGATTGATATATGGGAAGTCCAGTTTCGGCCAACGGGTGATCTCCGGGGGTCACCGGGAGCGTCCCGGGACCACCGGAGGGGCCCCGGGGGTCCACCGGGTGGGGCCACCCATCCCGGTGGGGCCCCTAGGCCGCAAGGGGATGCGTGCAGCCCCCTGGGCTGGCGCACCACAAGGGGGCCCCACCTCCCCATGCGCATAGGGATAAACCCTAAGGGGAGGGGGGCCACCACTTGCCTTGGGGGAGGGGGACTCCTCCCTGGCCGCCGCCCCCCCTTGCAGATTGGATCTGCAAGGGGCTGGCGCCCCCCCTGGCCCCCTATATATATGTGGGGGGGGAGAGGGCAGCCACACCTCAGCCCTGGCGCCTCTCCCCCTCCCGTCACACCTCCCAACTCCTTTGCAGGGCAGCCCGGCGAAGCCCTGCTGCAATCTCCACTGCATCCGTCATCACGCCGTCGTGCTGCCGGATCTCTGACGACTTCTCCTCCCCCCTTGCTGGATCAAGAAGGAGGTGACGTTGCTGCACCGTACGTGTGTTGAACGCGGAGGTGCCGTCCGTTCGGCGCTAGATCATCGGTGACGAAGAACGTGAAGAGTACGACTACTTCATCCTTGCTTCGTTGAAAGCTTCCGCACGCAATCTTCATAACGGTATGTAGATGCACTCTTAGTTGCTCGTTGCTAGATGTCTCCATACTTGGATCTTGGTGAAGACGTAGAAATTTTTTGAATTATGCTACGTTCCCCAACAGTTTTAACCCTAGGCGCATGGGGAGGTGGGCCCCTAGTGGTGCGCCAGCCCAGAGGGGCTGGACACTACCCCTTGCGGCCTAGGGGCCCCACCGGGATGGGTGGCCCCACCCGGTGGACCCCCGGGGCCCCTCCGGTTGTCCCGGGACGCTCCCGGTGACCCCCGGAGATCACCCGATGGCCGAAACTGGACTTCCTATATATCAATCTTTACCTCCGGACCATTCCGGAACTCCTCGTGACGTCCGGGATCTCATCCGGGACTCCGAGCAACTTTCGGGTTTCCACGTGCATTTATCTCTACGACCCTAGCGTTACCGAACCTTAAGTGTGTAGACCCTACGGGTTCGGGAGACACGTAGACATGACCGAGAACACTCTCCGGTCAATAACCAACAGCGGGATCTGGATACCCATGTTGGTTCCCACGTGTTCCTCAATGATCTTCATCGGATGAACCACTGTGTCAAGGATTCACTCAATCCCGTATGTTATTCCCTTTGTCCATCGGTACGGTACTTGCCCGAGATTCGATCGTCGGTATTCCCAATACCTTGTTCAATCTCGTCATGGCAAGTCTCTTTACTCGATCCGTAATCCATCATCCCGTGACTAACTACTTAGTCACATTGAGCTCATTATGATGATGTCTTACCGAGTGGGCCCAGAGATACCTCTCCGTCATACGGAGTGACAACATCCCAGTCTCGGTTCGTACCAACTCAACAGACACTTTCGGAGATACCCGATGCGTACCTTTATAGCCACCCAGTTACGTTGTGACGTTTGGCACACCCAAAGTATTCCTACGGCATCCGGGAGTTGTACAACCTCATGGTCTAAGGAATAAATACTTGACACCGAAAAGCTTATGCATTACGAACTATACGATCTCGTGTTATGCTCAAGTTTGGGTCTTGTCCATCACATCATTCTCCTAATGATGTGATCCCGTTATCACTGACATCCTATGTCCATGGTCAGGAAACCGTGACCATCTGTTGATCAACGAACTGGTAACTAGAGGCCTACCAGGGACTCATTGTGGTCTATGTATTCACACATGTATCGATGTTTCCGTACAATACAATTCAAGCATGAATAACAGACAGTTATCATGAACAAGGAGATATAATAATAATGCTTTTATTATTGCCTCTAGGGCATATCTCCAACAAAAACTACTCCATCTCACGTGATGATCGGACATGGTTTAGTTGATTTGGGTCACGTGATCATTTAGATGACTAGAGGGATGTCTATCTAAGTGGGAGTTCTTGAGTAATATGATTAATTGAACTTTAATTTATCATGAACTTAGTCCTGATAGTTTTTGCATATCTATGTTGTTGTAGATCAATGGCTCGTGCTACCGTTCCCTTGAATTTTAATGTGTTCCTAGAGAAAGCTAAGTTGAAAGATGATGGTAGCAACTACGCTGACTGGGTCCGTAACTTGAGGATTATCCTCATTGCTGCACAGAAGAATTATGTCCTGGAAGCACCGCTAGGTGACAGGCCTGCTGCAGGAGCAACTCCGGACGTTATGAACGTCTGGCAATCTTGTTCTGATGACTACTCGATAGTTCAGTGTGCCATGCTTTACGGCTTATAATCGGGACTTCAACGACGTTTTGAACATCATGGAGCATATGAGATGTTCCACGAGTTGAAGTTGATATTTCAAGCAAATGCTCGGATTGAGAGATATGAAGTCTCCAATAAGTTCTATAGCTGCAAGATGGAGGAGAACAGTTCTATCAGTGAACACTTGCTCAGAATGTCTGGGTACTACAATCATATGACTCAACTTGGTTGCAAAGTTGACGAAGATAGTGTTATTGATAGAGTTCTTCAATCACTGCCACCAAGCTATAAAGGCTTCATGATGAACTATAATATGCAAGGGATGCAGAAGACAATTCCCGAGCTCTTCGCTATGCTCAAAGCTGCAGAGGTAGAAATCAAAAAGGAGCATCAAGTGTTGATGGTTAAAAAGACCACTAGTTTCAAGAAAAAGGCCAAGGGAAAGAAGGGGAACTTCAAGAAGAGTAGCAAGCCAGTTGCTGATCTTGTGAAGAAACCCAAGTGTGGAGCCAAGCCTGAAACTGAGTGCTTCTACTGCAAAGTGACTGCAGACTGGAAGCGGAACTGCCCCAAGTATTTGGCGGATAAGAAGGATGGCAAGGTGAACAAATGTATATTTGATATACATGTTATTGATGTGTACCTTACTAATGCTCGTAGTAGCACCTGGGTATTTGATACTGGTTCAGTTGCTAATATTTGTAACCCGAAACAGGGGCTACAGATTAAACGAAGATTAGCTAAGGACGAGGTGACGATGTGTGTGGGAAATGGTTCCAAAGTCGATGTGATCGCCGTCGGCACGCTAACTCTACATCTACCTTCAGGATTAGTTTTAGACCTAAATAATTGTTATTTGGTGCCAGCGTTGAGCATGAACATTATATCCGGTTCTTGTTTGTTGCGAGACGGTTATTCAATTAAATCAGAGAATAATGGTTGTTCTATTTTTATGTGTAATATCTTTTATGGTCATGCACCCTTAAAGAGTGGTCTATTCTTGTTAGATCTCGATCGTAGTGATACACATATTCATAATATTGAAGCCAAAATATGCAAGGTTGATAATGATAGTGCAACTTATTTGTGGCACTGCCGTTTAGGTCATATTGGTGTAAAGCGCATGAAGAAACTCCATGCTGATGGACTTTTGGAATCACTTGATTATGAATCACTTGGTGCTTCCGAACCATGCCTCATGGGCAAGATGACTAAAACTCCGTTCTCGGGAACAATGGAGCAAGCAACAGATTTGTTGGAAATCATACATACTGATGTATGTGGACCGATGAGTGTTGAGGCTCGCGGCAGGTATCATTATTTTCTGACCTTCATTGATGATTTGAGCAGATATGTGTATATCTACTTAATGAGGCACAAGTCTGAAACATTTGAAAAGTTCAAAGAATTTCAGAGTGAAGTAGAGAATCATCGTAACAAGAAAATAAAGTTTCTATGATATGATTGTGGAGGTGAATATTTGAGTTACGAGTTTGGTCTTCATTTAAAACAATGTGGAATAGTTTCACAGCTCACACCACCCGGAACACCACAGCGTAATGGTGTGTCCGAACATCGTAACCGTACTTTATTAGATATGGTGTGATCTATGATGTCTCTTACCGATTTACCACTATCATTTTGGGGTTATGCTTTAGAGACAGCTGCATTCACGTTAAATAGGGCACCATCTAAATCCGTTGAGACGACACCTTATGAACTATGGTTTGGCAATAAACCAAAGTTGTCGTTTCTTAAACTTTGGGGTTGCGATGCTTATGTGAAAAAGCTTCAACCTGATAAGCTCGAACCCAAGTCGAAGAAATGTGTCTTCATAGGATACCCAAAGGAAACTGTTGGGTACACCTTCTATCACAAATCCGAAGGCAAGATATTCGTTGCTAAGAATGGATCCTTTCTAGAGAAGGAGTTTCTCTCGAAAGAAGTGAGTGGGAGGAAAGTAGAACTTGATGAGGTAATTGTACCTTCTCCCGAATTGGAAAGTAGTACATGACAGAAACTAGTTTCAGTGATTCCTACACCAATCAGCGAGGAAGCTAATGATGATGATCATGAAACTTCAGATCAAGTTACTACTGAACCTCGTAGGTCAACCAGAGTATGTTCCACGCCAGAGTGGTACGGTAACCCAGTTCTGGAAGTGATGTTACTAGACCATGATGAACCTACGAACTATGAGGAAGCGATGATGCGGCCAGGTTCCGCAAAATGGCTTGAATCCATGAAATCTGAGATGGGATCCATGTATGAGAACAAAGTGTGGACTTTGGTTTACTTGCCCGATGATCGGCAAGCCATTGAAAATAAATTGATCTTCAAGAGAAAGAAAGACGCCGATGGTAACGTTACTGTCTACAAAGCTCGACTTGTTGCGAAAGGTTTTCGACAAGTTCAAGGAGTTGACTACGATGAGACTTTCTCACCCATAACGATGCTTAAGTCTGTCCGAATCATGTTAGCAATTGCCGCATTTTATGATTATGAAATCTGGCAAATGGATGTCAAAACTACATTCCTTAATGGATACCTCAAAGAGGAGTTGTATATGACGCAACCACAAGGTTTTGTCGATCCTAAAGGTGCTAAAAAAGTGTGCAAGCTCCAGCGATCCATCTATGGACTGGTGCAAGCATCTCGGAGTTGGAATATACGCTTTGATGAGGTGATCAAAGCATATGGTTTTATACAGACTTTTGGAGAAGCCTGTATTTACAAGAAAGTGAGTGGGAGCTCTGTAGCATTTCTGATATTATATGCAGATGACATATTGTTGATTGGAAATGATATAGAATTTCTGAATGGCATAAAAGGATACTTGAATAAGATTTTTTTCAAAGAAAGACCCCGGTGAAGCTGCTTATATATTAGGCATCAAGATCTATAGAGATAGATCAAGACGCTTAATTGGACTTTCACAAAGCACATGCCTTGATAAAGTTTTGAAGAAGTTCAAAATGGATCAGTGAAAGAAAGGGTTCTTGCCTGTGTTACAAGGTGTGAAGTTGAGTAAGACTCAATGCCCGACCACTGCAGAAGATAGAGAGAAAATGAAATTCATTCCCTATGCCTCAGTTGTAGGATCTATCATGTATGCAATGATGTGTACCAGACCTGATGTGTGCCTTGCTATAAGTTTAGCAGGGAGGTACCAAAGTAATCCAGGAGTGGATCACTGGACAGCGGTCAAGAACATCCTGAAATACCTGAAAAGGACAAAGGATATGTTTCTCGTTTATGGAGGTGACAAAGAGCTCGTCGTAGACGGTTACGTCGATTCAAGCTTTGACACTAATCCGGATGACTCTAAGTCACAAACCGGATATGCATTTTTATTGAACGGTGGAGCTGTCAGCTGGTGCAGTTCCAAGCAGAGCATCGTGGCGGGATCTACATGCGAAGCAGAGTACATAGCTACTTCGGAAGCAGCAAATGAAGGAGTCTGGATGAAGGAGTTCATATCCGATCTAGGTGTAATACCTAGTGCATCGGGTCCAATGAAAATATTTTGTGACAACACTGGAGCAATAGCCTTGGCGAAGGAATCCGGGTTTCAAAAGAGAACCAAGCACATCAAGAGGCGCTTCAATTTCATCCGTGATCAAGTCAAGGAGGGAGACATAGAAATTTGCAAGATACATACGGATCTGAATGTCGCAGACCTGTTGAGTAAGCCTCTTCCACGAGCAAAACATGATCAGCACCAAGACTCCATGGGTGTTAGAATCATCACTTTGTAATCTAGATTATTGACTCTAGTTCAAGTGAGAGACTGAAGGAAATATGCCCTAGAGGCAATAATAAAGTTGTTGTTTGTATTTCCTTATATCATGATAAATGCTTATTATTCATGCTAAAATTGTATTAACCGGAAACTTAGTACATGTGTCAATACATAGACAAAACAGAGTGTCCCTAGTATGCCTCTACTAGACTAGCTCATTGATCAAAGATGGTTATGTTTCCTAACCATAGACATGAGTTGTCATTTGATCAACGGGATCACATCATTAGGAGAATGGTGTGATGGACAAGACCCATCTGTTAGCTTAGCAACTTGATCGTTTAGTTTTACTGCTATTGCTTTCTTCATGACTTATACATGTTCCTATGACTATGAGATTATGCAACTCCCGAATACTGGAGGAACACCTTGTGTGCTATCAAACGTCACAACGTAATTGGGTGACTATAAAGATGCTCTACAGGTTTCTCCGAAGGTGATTGTGGTGTTGGCATAGATCGAGAATATAATTTGTCACTCCGAGTGTCGGAGAGGTATCTTTGGGCCCTCTCGGTAATACACATCATAATAAGCCTTGCAAGTAAATGACTAATGAGTTAGTCACGATATGATGTATTACGGAACAAGTAAAGAGACTTGCCGGTAACGAGATTGAACTAGGTATGATGATACCAACGATCGAATCTCGGGCAAGTAACATACCGATGATAAAGGGAACAACGTATGTTGTTATGCGGTTTGACTGATAAAGATCTACGTAGAATATGTAGGAACCAATATGAGCATCCAGGTTCCGCTATTGGTTATTGATCAGAGATGAGTCTCGGTCATGTCTACATAGTTCTCGAACCCGTAGGGTCCGCACGCTTAACGTTCGATGACGATCGGTATTATGAGTTTATGTGTTTTGATGTACCAAAGGTAGTTCGAAGTCCCGGATGCGATCACGGGTATGACAAGGAGTCTTGGAATGTCCGAGACATAAAGATTCATATATTGGAAGGTTATATTCAGACACAGGATGAGTTTCGGTGGTTATCGGATAAATACCGGAGTACCGGGAGGTTACCGGAACCTCCCGGGGGGTTATTGGGCCACATGGGCCCAAGTGGAGGAAGAGGAGGCGCGGCGAGCTAGGGGTGCGCCCCCCCCCTAGCCCAAACCGAATTGGACTAGGGGGCCGGCCCCCCTTTTTTTCTTCTTCTCCTCCCCTTCCTCCCCCCTCTCCTACTTGGACTAGGAAAGGGGGGGGGGGATCCTACTTGGACTAGGATTGCCCCCATAGGGCGTGCATCCTCCTCCTTGGCCGCCTCCACCTCCCCTCCCTCCTTTATATACATGGGGAGGGGGAACCCCATAGACACACAAGTTGATTTTAGTCGTGTGCGGTGCCCCTCCCCACAGTTACACACCTCGGTCATATCATTGCAGTGCTTAGGTGAAGCCCTATGCCGGTAGCTTCATCATCACCGTCACCACGCCATCGTGCTGACGAAACTCTCCCGTGATGCTCAACTGGATCAAGAGCTCGTGGGACGTCATCTTGCTGAACGTGTGCTGAACGTGGAGGTGCCATACGTTCGGTGCTTGGATCTGTTGGATCGCGAAGACGTTCGACTACATCAACCGCGTCACTAGACGCTTCCACTTTCGGTCTATGAGGGTACGTAGACACACTCTCCCCGCTCGTTACTATGCTTCTCCTAGATAGATCTAGCGTGATCGTAGGATTTTTTTTTTGAAATACTACGTTCCCCAACAGCTAGCTCATGTTAAAGTCCTCCCCTTTCATCTTCTTCCCCTCATCTCTGTACCTCACGAGCTTGTTGTGGGAGGAGATGTTGGTGAAGCTCTCTGGATGATCGAGGTCAGACTCAGAGAATGCCTTGTCCTTCTTGTACGGGGCAGTATGGGCCATGGCATAGAGGTCGAACACCCCTGGCACCTCCTTCTTGTTGTATCACCCCTAAAAGAGATGAACACAGTATTAGTTAAGGGCTCAAGGTAGCATGAAGAATGAAATTGCATGAATCGTGAAGCAAACCACATATCCAATTATCCCCGTACTCATATAGGTCGGAGCTCCTTTAATGGTGTGGCACACCAACCATTTGGGCATGCTTATCCTTGGCCTTCTTGTGGACGGCTAGCCATTCGGGAGAGCTCCACTCATCCACCAACACCTCCCAACAGTCCATCACTATCTTATCTGGAAGATTAACTCCCACTTGATTTAAGTGATTATAGCACCCAGACATTCTGAGCACAAGCTTACTAGGTGAGCTATTCTCCTCCATCTTGTAGGCAAAATACTTGTCATAGGTCTCATACCTCTCGACATGGGTATGAGTCTGAAATACCAATTTCAGCTATTGAAACATCTCATATGCTCCGTGGCGTTCAAAACATTTGCTAAACGTTCATAACGTCTGCATCCGCTCCTGCAATAGGTCTGTCACCTAGCGGTGCATAAAGGACATAATTCTTCTGTGCAGCAATGAGGACAATCCTCAGATCATGGACCCAGTCCGCATCATTGGTACTAACATCTTTCAACTAGTTTTTTCTAGGACCATATCAAAAAACAGGGGAGCGAAATCGGGAGCTATTGATCTACAATATATATATATATATATGCAAATACTATCAGGACTAAGTTCATGATAAATTAAGTTCAATTAATCAAATTACTAATGAACTCCCACTTAAATTAACACCCCTCGGGTTATTTAAGTGATGCATGATCCAAATCGACTAACCAATGTCCGATCATCACGTGAGATGGGGTAGTCATCAATGATGAACATCTCTATGTTGATCATATCTACTATATGACTCATGTTCAACCTTTCGGTCTCCAGTGTTCCGAGGCCATGTCTGTACATGCTAGGCTCATCAAGTTTAACCCAAGTATTCCACGTGTGTAAAACTGTCTTACACCCATTGTATGTGAACGTAGAGTCTATCACACCCGATCATCATGTGGTGTATCAAAACGATGAACTGTAGCAACGGTGCATACTCGAGGAGAACACTATTATCTTGAAATATAGTGAAGTGATCATCTTATAATGCTACCGTCGTACTAAGCAAAATAAGATGCATAAAGGATAAACATCACATGGAATCAAAATATGTGACATAATATGGCCATCATCATCTTATGCTTTTGATCTCCATCTCCGTCGGGTCCACCACATCCAGCACATGGATGGTCAGAGGATGGATGAGTGTGAGGCACTCCGTCGGTGGCGCTGGTGGTGGGGGTCTGGGGGATCCACATGCCACTCCGAATCCACTGTGTTTGGCAGCCCCACCGGCTCCGGCACCTCGAAGTCGTAGGTCTTAGGAATCCCCGACGGATTTCTCATCCAGCCCATCACATCCAGTTGCCAGCGAACGACTTGCGGAAGGATCTCCACCGGTTGCCCTTGGAGGTTGTTGACGAGTTGGCTCACCACCGCCCACTCCCAGGCGCTCGCCGGTAGGCCTTCAAAGCCGAGCTTGAAGAAAAAGCCCAGCTTGCCGGTCGTCGCCTGCGCGCTCCGGTGCCAGCGCTGGAAAGCCACAGGTGCCCCGCACAGCGGATCTGGCCGGAGTAGCTGAACACCTTGTCACAGTCCACCCTGGAGGCGAACGTGAGGAAGAAATCCGCCGGGTGCGTGACCTCCACCCGAACATGTCTCCTCTCGACCCCGCAGACCCGTCCGAGCGCCAGCACAAGCGCCTCAGGGGAGACCGGGGGCCGCCTGCCCTGGACCGTCGCGAGCAGAGCACGGTTGCGGTAGTCCATCTCGAGCGCATCCATCCCAGCCGTGCGCGAGACGATGCCGCCGGCCCTCTCCGGCCTCAGATCCGGGTCCCCATGTGTGAGGAGCTCGCCGGGGAAACGATCCCGAGCCAAGGAAGGGTAGTGCGCCATGTAACCGAGAGGAGGAGGATGGGGTGCCCGCCGACGGTGCACCTCGTAACGGTGTTCGTTGTCGGGTTCGAGGTCCACTGCGGCCGGGCGCGAGCGGCCAGGCAGAGGCGCGGCCAGGCACCGAGCGGAAGAGGCCGCCGTTAGCGCCCCAGACGAGCGGCGCGAGGGAGGGTTATCTGGCCGTCGGGGAGCAGAGTGATCCACCGACGGGTGGGGCTGAGGTTGGGTGGGGAGCGGCGGCGGAGGTGGCCGTAGCAGCGGTGCGGGAGCGAGGTGACCGTTGGAGCGGAGCCATCTCGCGGCGAGGGCTTTAGTAAAATTTTTAAATGTCTCCTACAATAAGGTTTGTCGAGCTCCGCTAAGGAATAGAAGATGCCGACAAGTCGGCAACAGCCTAGCGTGCCTTCGGCTTACTTTAGTGTTTGTAGGGATGATCTTTGCTATTTTTGGTGTTCTTTCTACGGCCATGAGTATATATTGATCGAGAAAAAAGTCTCCTAATTCCTTGATCCTCCTTTTCCCCACGTGTCAACGACCCAGCCACGATTCCTACTGGCTCCTGGGTTCCTACCTGTCCAAAGAAGCGAGAAGTGTATTCCAAACCCGAGTCGAGTGCACACTGCAGGCGCGAATCTGATGGCCGCACTACAAACGCCATCCCCATTCGCCGGCACCGCCCGCCGCTTCGCCCCTCGCCTCCGCCACCTACTCCTACCAACCACCATGTCGCTCTCCTCCCGAAGCCGCGACCCGGACTGCGCCGACGGGGAGCAACCTCTCCTCCCGCACTCGAGCCTCGAGATCGCCGGCGCGCGGCGCGGCCTCCTCGCCGGCTTTGACAGCCTCCGCCGCCCGTACCGCGCTTTCCCCGTCTTCGCGTCTAACCGCCACGTCGAGACCATCTTCGCGGCCTTCACGCGCTCGCTCCCCACCGTGGCATTCCGGCGCGAATGCCTGCGCACCCCTGACGACGGAGCCGTCGCCCTCGACTGGGTCTCCGGCGACGACCGCGCGTTGCCGGGAGACGCGCCTGTGCTAATCCTTCTGGTATGGTGTCGCTTTCCTTCTCCTGGTGTTGCAAAGAGGACACAACGAAAGTGTGACATTTTGTTGGCGTCATGGATAGTGAGGTTTCTCAAAAAAACTTAAACAATGCCAGTGAGGTTGGATTTGGTTCGTTTTGGAATCAGTTGTAGAAATCTGCCTAGAGCTATGTGTGGTGCTGTACACGTATTAAGAGTAGCTAAGATCATGCGGCAATATTGGTTAAATTTTACTTTCGCCTTGTGGTCGAGAACCGTCTGTAATTTGTCCGTGTAGAAATGAGAGGATGTGATGCCAGTTTTGATTAGTTCTGAGATGATCTCTCATCTCTGTGTAGGAGGATTTAATTGTGCTCTTGAGCAGTGCATTTCCGAGATTTTACATCCGGAAGTTCAATTTGTAAATTGATTCATGTCGTGGGGTGAAGATCTTAGGTGAAATAGGGGTATTTACTGGAGGACATGGATAATGAAATATAGTTTGAGTCCAGCTGCATATGATATTCCAAGTAGCACCATGGTTAAACATTAGCAGTGGACATATATACTTCCAAAGATGACAAGTTAGGCAACAAATACCTGATGAACCATGCAACACATATGAATATCATGATTGGAAACCGTTTGACCTTTGTTCCTCACAATGGTCTAATTAGAGGGGATTAGAGGGCGGGGGGGACGGGCTGACCGGCCGGGG
>LR738714.1:451993792-452085431 GCA_902687465.1 Secale cereale
GGGGGGGGACTTGTCACCTTGGAAATCTCTGCTGGATTTTTTTTACTTGTTGTCTGTGAAGTTTCCATGTATCTGATGCGCTAGTTCTATTTTTTGGTGGCGTTATTCATCATGACCATATTAGACCGATGTAATATTTGGTATAACACCACTAACTATTCGAGTGTTTGGTAAATTAATGAAGGAAAAATATTCCTGCATAACTTTCAACTGAAGTTAAGCAAAAGGATGCCATGGACATTATAAGTTTGCATTTTTATTAAGCACTCGACTGAATACTCAGTAAAAGATCTGAAGAGCCAGGCATTTTGCTACTAATCTGTTAAAAAGAAAACTAAATGCTGCCAACAAAGTATAGGCAGTTTTAATACAGTTTTGAACATAATGCATAACGAACACTTTCTCATGCTAAATTCATGTTTTGCATCTATCATGTCAAAGTCAATTTTGCTTCCAGCATAGATGACTATTGACATTAACATATTGTCTTTCCCTACATCTTATCTAGTTATCTGTAGTACTATGTGTATTGTTCTACTTGTATTTTCATGCACGTACAGTTTGTAACTAGCTTATGGCTAATGCTTGATGCTGGAGGTTTGTTATTGGCAGCCTGGTCTGACAGGGGGGAGTCAGGATACATATGTACGACATATGCTTTTGAGAGCTAGAAGCAAAGGATGGCGTGTTGTGGTATTTAATAGCCGTGGATGTGCAAACAGTCCTGTGACCACAGCGAAGGTACTTGAATCACATTCCTGATATGCGGCAAAGTTAATTATAGCTTGGTATGTACGTGTAGTACATGGCCCACTCAGCACCAAGTTAGGGAGATGATCCCCGTGATCTCTCCATTAGGAAGTTTATCATTTGAATTAGGATTATATCTTTTAGCTTGAACCTTAAATAGGACCCCCCCCCCCCTATGTGGAATAAAGCAAACAACAATTAGAAGAATAGTTCTTCTATCTTGCCCACAGGGACGAGAGCCTTTCCTAGCCCTAGTACACAACATAGCTCCTAATCAATTAACTAACATTTGCAAGCAAAAGATAAATTATACCAGAAAAGTTACTTTGCATCAATATAGCAAGCCTCTCGACTATCGTCCAGATAATTCACGTAAGCCAAGATCAGAAGAAACATGTAAATGTGCCGCTCAAAAGAAAACAACACACCAGTCCTACTATTCCTTTTGCTGGTAGCTGCCATTCTCTCACTGCCTGCAGTACGCCTTTGTTTTCTCCATTTTCTTTCTTGCAACAATGATCAGAAATAGAGCTAGTGGCAAGTTGTATGGAAAGAAATCTTGATGTTAATTTGCATCCAGTGTGATAATGCAGCCTGACTTGCTAGGTTGTTTGAGCTTTTCTTAGCTGTGTGATATGTGCCATTGTGGTACTATATGGCCCACAAAACCTGCTTATTGGCATGAATCTCATGAAAAATAATGTCCAGTTCTCGAGTCTATACTTGGAACTCAGACAATTGCTATACTTGGAACTCAGACAATTGCTCAAGGAAAATAGGCTATTAGGTTTGCATGCATATGTTTTTCCTGTATCTTTTTACCCTCAGAAATAGTACATCTTGTATCCTTAAAACTTATTAGCATCGCTTACGATAGCTGACCTAATCTTTAGTACAGGCATATTTAAATGTTCTCTGTTGGGTGTGGACACCATTTTTTCTGATCATCAGCACAGGTCTTGGTACTCATTTTATGAATCTTGTGGCGGAGACCTAGGAAGCAACAGAGTATCCGTAACATAACCAAGCAGACAAATATAACGATTGAAGAAGATAGCTGCTCCAAAAACAAATTAGCAGAAACTATACAAGAACATCTTACTTTCTACATCTATTGACTCTCATCTTCTGTCATGCACAGTTCTACTCTGCTTCATTTACTGGAGATCTCCGTCAAGTAGTCGATCATGTTTTATCCCGTTACCCTCAATCTAATATCTATGCTGCTGGATGGTCTCTTGGAGCAAATATTCTTGTGCGCTACCTTGGCGAGGTGAGCTCTGTATTCAGTTATTAAGAAGTTTACAGTTTTACACAATGTCAGACCATTTCTTACCTCCCACATTGTCATATTCATTAAAGTTATACGCTTTACTTAAAAGTCCTTCCGTAGCAAATGATGCTTAATTTATCCACCTATAACAATGTGTGTAACTTTTCTTTGTGACCATCAATGTTAATCAAAGTGCTTAGCATTGTACCGGCTTCTTTTTATCCCTATGTAAAATTGCTTTCAGAGGTCTGTTTCCTTTGACTGTCCATAACTTAACTCAACAATTCTATTTTCCAGGAAACTGATAAATGCTCTCTTTCTGGAGCAGTGTCCATGTGCAATCCGTTTAATTTGGTAATAGCAGATGAAGATTTCCACAAAGGCTTCAACAACGTCTATGATAAAGCACTTGCTAACTCTCTGAGGGCTATATTTAAGAAGTAAACCTTTTGTTCACCTTTCCTGCAATCTAAGTAATATTCACGCTCCTTTTTCTAACAGCTGATTTTTAGGAACTTCATCAAATTTTAGGCATGCACTTCTTTTTGAAGGATTGGATGGTGAATATGACATACCAAAGGCAGCCAATGCAAAAACTGTTAGAGATTTTGATGAAGGCCTAACCCGAGGTTTGCATTGAACTCAAGCTGGATTGATTTTTTTGTACCTATTTCCATTTGACCCCACACTTAAGGATACTTCGATTGTGTGCAGTTTCATTTGGTTTCAGGTCAGTAGATGATTACTACAGCAACTCAAGCAGCTCCGATTCCATCAAGAATGTTTCCATACCCTTATTGTGCATACAGGTGAAGCTACCAGTTCTCTATGCGTTAGCGGATTTGGAAACAACAGCTATCTGATTACTTAGTTTAAGATTACACCATTATGTCATACCTAGAACTATGATCTACTTGAATTTAAAAAAAATGATGAAATAGGAATATTACAATGCATGATATTCATGGCGGGTCTTACAATCAAAATAAAAGCTGGAGACTTGAATGCTTGCTAATGTCTTGAAATGGAAGCTTAAATTGATCGGAGTTCATACTTCAGTTGTGTGGGGAGCTGCAACAATAATTCTAGATGGCTCAAGTTGCAAATGTTGCTTCATTCTAGATGGCTCAAGTTGCATATGTTGCTTCATTCTAGATGGCTCAAGTTGCATGTGTTGCTTCAAGTTGATACTTGTAAATGCATATTAGTCATGCAATAAGCAAACAGGGAAAACAGGAAGACTCAATTCACTTCATGGACTGCACAGTAATTTTTAATTGCTACCATCCGTTTTGTACCTTTTTCCCGAGTAACTGGCATGAGTGCTGCCGATTCATCAAGATGAAAAAAACTAGATCAACAAGCACTAGCACCTGTGGCATTTTTATTTAGAAGAAACAAGTGAGCACCACAGGGGGAGGCCAGGCTGAGTAAGGATGCAAATATGGAACTTTTAGGGCACCCTCCGACCCTCCTTAGTTCAACTAAATGAACTAACTTTTCAGAATTCACACTATTTTTGAAATTTTAGTTCATTTGGTTGAACTAAATAGGGTCAGAGGGTACCCTAAAGGTTCCAAATTTGCATGCCTAAGGCTGAGATTCAATGAACTGCACAGTAAATTTGAATTAGTACCATCTGCTGTGCACTCCCTTTTCTTCTGAGTAATCGGCAGGAGTGCTTACAATTCATTAAGATGAAAAAGAACTCATCAGCAGGCATTAGTAGCCGTGGCATTTTTATATAGAAGAAACTGATCACCACAGGGGGAGGCCAGGCTTCGAACCGGGGTGGGCTGAGATTCATGAACTGCACAGTAAATTTAAATTACCACCATCTGTTGTGTACTTTTTCTGCTGAGTAATCGGCAGGAATCAACAGGCACAAGTAGCCATGGCATTTTTATTTAGAAGAAACAACCGCACACCACAGGGGAAGGCCAAGTCTCGAAAGGTTGAACCTGGGTGGGCTGTGCAAGTGCAGAGACCACTAGCCAACTAAAGGACGCTCAGTCCTCTATTAAGATAAAACTAGAGGCAGTGATTTATAATGACGGCCGCATTTTTACCCGAGTTTCCGCATAAGAAAAACCAAAAAGATCTCCCAAAAGGTTCTACATTTTGTACTTTCATAAACATGATGATTTCAATAGCTTGTTTAAAGTGCCACTACTTATTCATGTTAAGTCAGCAAGAAAATAATGTCACACATAGATATGTTGGTACGGTATGGTTTGCTCTTTTCTATTATAACTCTAATGCTAGGTTAATTATGGCAGGCGGATAATGACCCAATTGCACCATCCAGGGGAATTCCCAGAGAAGATATCAAGGTATTTTCTTGTTTCAGCACACACCTGTTTTTCTGGTATCTTGCATAACCACACAAGGATGAATGGCAACATATCCACTCTAATTCGTAAATCTACTGTTGATTTGGTTTGGTGCTTCTCTAGTATCCTAAACGACTTACTAGTCTTGTTCTTTTATTGTTTCAGGCAAATCCGAACTGCCTACTGATAGTAACACCAGAGGGTGGTCATCTTGGATGGGTAGCAGGCGATGAAGCTCCATTTGGATGTCCTTGGACTGACCCTATTGTCATGGAGTTTCTAGAACATGTTCACAATGAAACGGGCTCAATCACCAAGAATAGCGTGTTCAATGAGCAGCAGGGTGTTCCGCAGACATCGGTACCCCACTTGTCCGAGCATGTGTAGAGATAGTAACGGCGTACGCATGGTTAGGCTTCAGCTGTTGTGCAGCGGAAATGTGCTGCATTTGCTCCACCAACACAAAGGTATACCCTCTGCTTGGTTCTTTAGTACTCCCTCCGTCCAAAAATAAGTGTCTCAACTTTATACTAGACACTTATTTTGGAACGGAGGGAGTAGTACACACTTTTTACTTGGTATTCATTTTTTATTTGTTTACTAGTATAGTACTCCCTCCGTCCCAAAATGTAAGACGTTTTTAAGACTTATTCTAAGCCAAAAAAACGTCTTACATTTTGTGACAAAGGGAGTACGTATTATCTAATTTTCTTACCCCTGCATGCTTTACTCGGCACAGGTTCTGAACATCTTAAAAATTTATTGACGTTGATAATCCATAGCTGGCTCCACATTTGACTGAAATTTCGACTCGAAGCATTTATTTGCCATTTGGAAGGCAGGCTGTATCAAACTGTACCGTGTTCGTGTTGTATTTGAGTATTTCAACCGCATTCATCCAGCACCCCCTCTTGTATGTGTTCTTAACTTGTCATACTAATACCATGGAAATGTACAGGCAGTGGCTTCATCCAATACATCACGCCCACACAAACGCTGAACACTTGAATTGCAGAATACAGTACTAGACTGTGCCAAAACCAGAGCACCGAGTTTGGAGTCGTGGTTTAGCGATAGCTTCAGTCATCTCAATTTGTAAAGCAACTTTAGCTGACCCACTTTTCAGATGGTAAACAAGAGTTGCCCCACTTTTCCATCCTAGTAATAACATCACAATCAATAGGCATGACCTTCCACTTCCATCGTCATAACATCACAGTCAGTAGGCGTGACGTGTCGTCATGTTTTGGTTGCACGGGAGTTGCATGACACCGAGAACTGATAACTAGAAAATTTCAACAGAGCAGTCTACCATGCCATGATAATTTCAACAGAGCCAATCCTATAAGCACGGTTGCTGTTGTCATATCAACATTGAGGGCCCTTTGATTCGTCTCAAAAAATGCAGGAATAGTAAAAATACATGATTGTAATGGCATTTACATTTGAATCTTATAGGATTGGCAAACCAGATGAATTTGAACCTGCTAGTGTTTGATGACACAACAAAAACAAAGAAACTGGTATAGATGCTAGGTTTCCTATGAAATGTGGTACACACTGTTCCTTGCAATTTGTTTTATAGGATCCAATTTACAAATCAAAATCCTATGAAATTCCTTTGAATCAAAGGAGCCCCAAGTTTCTTGTCCTTGCAGTCTTTGCTTCTTCTTACACGCAAGCACTGTGAGATCGAGCGAAATGGTACCCCCGTATTTCTAGAGGGTAAAGGTGTCGGTACACCTGGGTGAACAGTAAATACATAGACAATATCAAAAGAATTCTAAAAATTCCAAACGTTTTTGGTCAACTAATGTGCTCAAATATTCTAGGTGCATACAAAATTTTGGCCGAAAATTTCATCTGATGAGCTCTACACGAAGAAACAAAATATGTGCTCAAAACTTTGATAGTTATTTCTGGACGAAATTTTGCACGCACCAAAAAAACGTTGAGCATGTTCGAATTTTATTTTTTTGCACATAAGTTTTCTATTTTTGTTATTTTCAAAAAATCTTTCCAAAAATTTGCAGGTTTGAGTCTTTTCCTTTTCTGTTTACGAGGGGTGTGGGTACACCCGGGAGTGATTTTTTTAATTAATTATAAGGGCATGTACAATGGTTGATAAGATAGTCTTCTCTTAAGTTTTGCATGTAAATTAGAGATGACAAAAAAACAAGTTTACAATGGGTCATCTCTTAGCCTTATCTTCAATAATTAGTTATTCCTAAAAACATGGTGAGACAAATTGTGCTAAGCTATCATCTCTTGTCTTCTCTTAAATAAGATAAGACAAGCCTTCTCTTATGATTTCTCTCTCCTCCACCTCATTATTTATCTTACGTGGCATCCTTAAGCTAGAACCATTGTACATGCCCTAATATCTCCGCACTTCTCATTCGATGTGGCGGGCGGTCGCTTTCTGGGTGAGTGAGTCGTTTCCACCACCCACTCGGCCGCCGGGCCACGCATCCACAACTTCCTTTTCTCGCCGAACCGTCCTCTCCCCCGGCGACAGCCGCGCCTCCCGCGTCATTTTCCCGCTGCCTCTTTCTCGTCTCTGGCCCCCGCGCGCGACAGCGCCGAGATGAACCAACGGGCGACACGCCGCCCGCCCGGGTGGCGTCCAAAGCAGCAACAGACGATACGAATCATCCCCCCTGCGGTGCCGCGACAGCGACGCTCCTCTCGTCGCCTCCGGCGCACGCGCCCTCTGGATCGATCCATCGCCCACAGGCCACAGTAAATAACACGCGCGCGAGAGGAGAACACAGGAGAGGATGTATGCATTTCTAGAGCGACACGGGCAACTGGTGAAACACAGTGGTTGGTTTTGTTTTTCGTCGGCGGCGGCCGGCGCGACAGGAACCACATGAGCGACAGCCGCCAGATCGACACGCCGCGCGTGATTGTAAAGCCATTTTCACGGACATGCATGAATCCCAGAGTCGTCGAAGCAGCTCGCCGGCTGGCCGTCCGGTCGGCAGGAGGATTTGTCGCATGTACACTGTAGATTTTATGGCTGCTTGCATGTGGCCGGGATCCCTCCTACCTATCTGCTCTACGATTCTACCTGACGGCCCGATCGATCGACCTGATGATCTACATGACCGGATCGGATCGACCAGCTAGACAAGCCAGCTGCCAGCGACAGCATCGACGTATACAGGAACGCGTACACAGATGTAGTCAGTACGTATATGCAACGTTGGTTCATGCCACTGCGTTCCACTCCAGCACCGGCCATGACGTCTCCCACAGCTCCGGGGTGGCGCAGAACGGCTCGTGCAGATCAACCCCATACGCCAGCTGGTCGTCATACTCGTACCAGCCTGGAGTTGAGCCGTCCGAGACGTCTGCCGCCGGCACCGCGCTCTCATCCTTCTTCACGGCGCAGCTGCTAACGTTATTCCTGTTGTCGTCCACCTCTGCGACGGCGCAAGAGCCGCCGCAGCTGGCGCTCTGGTCTTGTCGCTCGTCCAGCTTCTTCTTCAGTTCTTCCAGCTGCACATTGAGCAGACCACCATTAGCATGCATGAGACTCACGTACTTGTAATGGGATGCGTATATATGTCCGTGTGCTGGTTAATTACCTGCGCCGCGAGAGTGAGCTTTTCCTGCTTGAGCGACTCGACACGAGCGTGGAGGGCGTCGTAATGGTGGCGCAGCTCCGCGAAGTCCTGCTCCAGCTGCTTGGAGCGCCACCGGGCGCGCTTGTTCTGGAACCAGATGGCCACCTGGCGCGGCTGGAGCCCCAGCTCGCGGGCGAGCTCCGCCTTCTCCCGGGGCTCCAGCTTGGCGCGCCGCGTGTGGAACGTGCTCTCCAGCGACCGCACCTGCTCCTCCGTGAACCGCCGCTTCCTCTCACCGGCGCCTCCGCCGCTCAGCTGCTGCTGCTGCTGCTGAAGGAACAGGCCGTCGTCCCCCGACGCGGCGTACATGTGTGGCGGCGGCGGCGCCAGCAGGAACTGGCAGTCGCTCTCCATTTCGGAGCCGTCGCGGAATCGAATCGTCAGAGACACAACTCCACTTGAACCACTAACGCGTGCACCAGGCGTGTATCTGTGGCGTTTGGAACGTGGTGCCGGCCCGGTTTTATATCGGTCGGACGCACACACGTGGCGCCGATCAAAGCAAGCAGGCCCGCCGTCGCTTTATCGGGCCGTACAGGTGTCGCGCATCGGGCCGGTGGCCCGCGGGCATGTGCACGGAATGGTTATCCGTCTCGAGGCCGACTTGGGCCTCGCGCGGTCCGGACACGTGGTGCGCGGGCATGGCTGGAGTGCGAGATCCTCTCTCTCGTTCCGTAAAACTTTGTTCAGGAAGGAAATGTTCGACGATGCCACGGTTCTCGGGAGTGCAATCGCTGTAGCTAGGTCCACGACAGCGTCCGTGTCAATCGGCACGGCTTCTCCCGGAAGAGATGCCGAGGTGGCAGGGGAGGGTTGTCACGTTGCCCTCCGTTTTCTCGCTAGCTAGGCTACCTAGGTCTGGGTAGGGTGTCGCCGTGCAGGGCGACGCGCTGACGGCTCGGCATCGGCAGAAGAGAGGAGAATTCCATGGATACCTTCTTCTCTTCGTCTTTGGATCGTTAAAGCTACGAGAGCTTATCTCCAGTTCGATCGGCGTTGCGTTGCGTCACGTGTCCCTCCAGCCAGCTGCGCCGCCTCGGCCAGGATAGATAGCGGGCCGCCGACCGATACATGTGCGTTGTGCTAGACAAGAAATCGTGTGTTCCTGTTAATACCTGTTTTGTTCGTTATCCAGTTTTATCTGTAGATAGAGAGAGTTGCTTAACACTAGAGCCCCAGTCGATCAATTGGACTATTAATCCGCTTACATAGAGTACAGAGAGCAAGCTGGCGAATGAGTGGCCCCGGACGCAATGGCCGCTGCTCATGTCAAGGATATGGATATTCGTTTGCTCAAGAACATCAACGTACTATTTATTTGTAAATAAAAACCTAGCTGACGTTTCTTTTTTGTCGATCCAACCCCGTTGTCAAGTTCCGGTAAGTGGTTGCACGTGATTCGTGCAGCGGCCGGTCGGTTAGGCAGGCCGAGATTAAGTACAGCACTCGCGGCTAACCTATGTCAGTACAGTACGTAGCAGGAGGCTCGATCCCTCTGGCGCCTTCCGCAGGCAGCTACAGGCCAAAACCAAACCCTGTCTTAAGTCGCTACACTTAACTCCGTACGTGCTTGTGATCACCGTAGTGTGTGGTACTAACATACAAGCAGAACGTTCGCAACCCCGTGTGTGATACGCACACTTTGCACGGCAGATATAGCGTGCGTGACCGGGCCTGCGGCTCCGAGGGCTTGGGCGCCGACACGTCCGCGCCCTCCATAGCTCACGAACAGCGATTAAGGATGACCTGTCGCGGATAGGAGGAATAGTTAATGGCGACAAATGGCCGCGTCAATGTCGATTGGGCCTGGAAGAGGGAGCCTCACCCGCGCGACGACGCCGACGCGTTGTGCGGCGGCTTTGGCTTGGGAAGGTGCGTACGTGGCGGAGAGCGGGAGGCGCAGCGGAGGGTCGACGTCGCGCGCGTGGTCCTCGTTCGTGCGGGTGGTGCGGTCGTTGATGCATCGGCGGCTCGGGGGACGGCGGCCAGGAGCCCTCGCGCTCCGGCGCGTGGCCGCGCGCGCCAACCACTTTGGTTCCTCTCGGCTATGGTTGCCCCTTTGCTATTTTAATATGGAGCGACTAGCGAGTGCTTTTTTTTCCGAACCCGGCTTTACCCCTTTCCATTACTAGAGAATGGAAATACAAACCAGTTCAAATTAACGAGAAGAGGGAAAGAGGGTAGAGCGAGTTCGAGCACTACCAGAAAACCCATCACATCCGTTCGTCATCTAAACGGATGCCGTGGGGCGAAAATCTGATAGCACTATCCAAATATTAAGGTCTATTACAGTCATAGGCACAGCCATCACAGACATGGCTGAGCAAACATAGCCAGAAAAACGGAAAGACCAAATCATCAACAGCTAGGCAAAAGAACTGAGTGCACAACTATTCCCGCGGTCTTCACGAGCTCTGGATCGTCTGCTTGGCCGCGTCGCACAACTTCATTAGTCGCATTGTGCTAGTCCTGATCATCTCTGCACCAGCGCGTAACTCTCCAGTCGCTTCTCCTTTCTGCAGCCATGTCCAATATAAAAGAAACGAACATAGAGAGAACACAATCTCAAAAGGAGTCTTAATCTGTTTTTTTTTCGAAGGTGGCCCGATTACGTGCCAACCAGATGGCCCAACAAGTAGCAGCTAACCCCAGAGTATAGAATGTTTCCCTGCCAGGTAGAAATATATTGCACCAAGCAAAGTACTGCTAGTAGTTGTTAGGGCATTTGTCAATACCCAACACCATCCCGATAAATCTCCAGACCACTCTAGCAACTGGGCAAGTAAAGAATAGGTGGTTAGAGGTTTCTACCTCCTTGCAGAAAGAACAACAAGGATTCCCTTACCATTTTTTCTTCCTCATCACTTGTCTTATAAGCACCGCATCTTTATATAATTGCCATAAGAAAATATTGATCTTAAGAGGATTTTGGCTTTCCATACCCACTTGTAGTTACATCCAGCAAGGGGTCGTTCCAACAGCTTGTACACCGACTTAGTAGTGAATTTGCCGTTCTGGTTTAGGCTCCAGATGATTATGTCACCCACCACCTCTTTTGCAAGAGGGATTTTCCTAACTATAGACTGCAGCTCTTCCCACTGCCTAAGCAGATCAGGGGTAAGCCTGCGTCTAAAGAAGGAACAAATGTTATTTTCATTCAACTTGTTAAGAGTGCAGTCCGGGAAGTTACAAATATCGAACAAATGAGGGTATTGCTCTTGAAGGGGTGGTAAGCCATTGATCGAGTCTTTCCACATCCTAGTGATGTTTCCCTCTCTAGTAACAATCTTCATGCCCATCATATATATATATATATATATATATATATATATATATATATATATATATATATATATATATGACTTTACTCAACTCTTTCCAGCAAGGTGAGTCAGAAAATCTTGTGAAGATATCTGGCATGGATAATATCCTGCCAGAGTCCTTTTTGTCTCTCAAGCTTCCACCACCATTTGACCATCAGGCTAATATTTTGTTTCCGGAGATCTTTAATCTCCAGCCCCCCTTTATCTTTGGATCTACATATTCTGCTCCATTTCACAAGGTGGTATCTTTTTTTTCTTGTTACAGCCTTGCCAGAAGAACCTCCTCCTGTGCTTATCTAATCTTTCTATAAAGGTTTTATTCATAAGCCACATCGACATATGGTATAGCGAATTCTGTGTGACTACAGAATCTAAAAGGGTATGTCTCTCCCCCCCCCCCCATCGAGTCCGTGTTACCCAGCCAGGCCTCCTAGCGAGTGCTTTCTAGTATGTACTATTTTTGACCCGAGCTATTTTAGCGATTTGCAACGGCCTTTGTTAATTAGTGACTTTGGTGTGTGCAAAGGTAGGGGAAGGGCAAATAGTCTTATTAGAGCATCTTCAATAATTCCCTTATCTGTGTTTTTTTACAGGTTTAGAGCATCTCTAGCAAAACCAGTAATCCGGGCCGTCCGCTATAATAACTGCCGGTTTGTAGAATCCATCCTATATCTCCCACCCGAACAGATCATCCAAATCCGGCCGTCCCTAATTTTTTTGCGGGATCCCGCATCCGCGAGGCCAATTCCTCTACATGTGCGGGATATCGCCTGCTTTTACAGTATCATCCATTCTTAACGGGAGGAAAATTTCAGCCCCAACCGCTTACCTCGCAGCCGACGCCATGGCCTCCTGAGCTCGATTCCGGCCAAATCTCGCCGCCGCCGCCGCACGCCGCCGTACACGCTCGCCGCCGCCCATCGGCGCAGCAGCAATGCGCTAGCTAGCTAGCTAGCCGCATACGTGTTTTGCTAGCTAGCTTTAGTGTGAGCTAGGCATGAGCAGGAGCTCAACCGCGTCCGACATGGTGCGCGCCGACAACGACAGCGGGAGGAGCCTCCGACGATGGCGCCACAACAAGAGCACGACCTGTGAATTTATAATTTAGATTACGTTTTTAGAGGGGTTTATATAATTTTGCCGGGAGCAATTTCTTTTACAGCATCTGTTCTAGCAAAACAAAAGTCATACCGTAAAAACGTGAAAAAACATTTTCATGTATGTTGTAAACCGAATTTTGCAGGACGAGGTATACGGGATCCGCTAGAGATGCTCCTAGGTTTTTTTTTTTTGCAAAGATAGGTTTAGGGGATGTAGGCAAAAAAGAATGGGGATGTGCTTCAATAGTTTTCGTAAACTCAAATTTCTTTACAAGATCTGGTATAATCTGCCCAATTTTCCCTTCATGTAGGGAAAGATGGTATTTCCCATAAAAGTGCATAACTCTAAGTCCGGCATGTGCGCATGTCGTGGATGTATCAGTTTTCGGCTAGTTTCTACATATATAATTTAGTCCGTTCTCTCCTTCCAATTACAAAGTCAGAGCTTTTTCTTTTGTTTTGCGGGGGCAAAGTCAGAGCTTATATCTTCGGTTGCTCTTAGGATAAATAAAATGACCTAGCATATTTGATCATTTGAGGCTTACCGAAGAAACCCGTAGAGTAGTTTGTATGTTGAGACATTTTCCTTAATTACCTTAATATAGATCGATATTTTTCATTATAACTTTGTCGCTGTAGCGACCACGATCCGAATGGACCGAAGTCTTTGTGTTTCAGTGTCATCCCTGGATCGGTAATGCTGACACACACAGTACTTGAAGTATTTATAACAGAGTGGCAATCACACACTTATTACATCGAGTGTCTCCAAAGAGAACTTATTACAAAAGTCTATGGCTTAAGGCCATCTAACAAAATAACAGCGGAATCCTTGAAATATGCAATGCAGTAATGATCTATGTATAACATTCCAAATTGAAAATTTGGAATGTTACAGTCGCGAAAAGCAAACCAATGTGGAACGCTTTGCACTAGATCAAGGGAGCACAAGAGATGTCTGACGCACTCTTTCAGATTGGCGCGTTAAAGGTGCCGGGCACAAATGGCTTCTCGGCCAGGTTTTATCAGTGTAATTGGGCGGCCCTAAAATCTGAAATTATAGTGGTTGTGTTGGAATTCTTCCGGACAAGTATTATGCGAGATGGAATTATTGATGCTGCTATTGTGCTAATTCCAAAAGTTCCACATCCTTAGGAGTTAAAGGATTTCAGACCTACAAGTCTTTGCAATGTGATTTATAAGATCATTTCTAAGTGTTTGGTGAATCGTTTGCGGCCTTTACTAGCGGAGCTCATATCCGAAAACCAAAGTGCGTTCATTCCAAGTCGACTTATTTTTAATAATTCTGTGATTGCCTTTGAGTGTATCCACTTTATTCAGTCTTTGAAGCAAGGTCTGGCTGCGTGTGCTTATAAGTTGGATCTGTCGAAGGCCTATGATCGAGTTGACTGGGATTTCCTGGAGAAAGCATTAATTAAGTTGGGTTTTTCTATGACGTGGATTTCTTGGATTATGACTTGTGTTAAATTGTAACATCCCAAAATTCTAAATCTTGGAATGTTATATTAAATAGATAGTTTTGATTTCTTATGTGATGTGCTGTATGAAATTGAGTGAAATTTGAAACTTTTGAAAGTTAAATGAGAGGGAATAAAATGACTTTCCCAAAACTTTCACTTTGCATTTACGATCTCCATTAATTCAAATTCATTTCATCACAAAACCCTAGAGTGAAGATGACATGACTTCTTCCATTTAATAAAATGAAAAGGGGTTTTGAAAGGATTTTGAATTCCATCTAAAAGTATTTTAAATTCAGAAACTTTATGCAACTCAATGATTTTCAAGAGAGAAGATAAAATGATTTCTTAAAATTGTAAGAAATATGAGTTGGAAGTTCCTTTGAAGTATTTTTTTGAAAACTCATTTTCAAATTTGAGGTATTTGGTTTTTATTCAAATTATTTTTCTCATAAAATAAAATATATGGGAAATAGGGCAAAATGATTACCTACAATGGACAATTGGAGAAAAATGAGTTTGCATTAATTTTGGTATTTTAAAATATATATTTTGACTTTTAAATAAACGAGAAGCACTGCTTGATATATAGTTTCCATCTTGTAGGAAATCTTTTTTTGGATTTTATTTGACTCTAGAAAAATGTCCATCTTGTAGGAAATATTTTTCTAAATTTTTTTATATACAAGGCCTATATACAGTTTTATCTTATTTTCGTTATTCAGTTTATTTTTTCTGTTTCTATATATATATATATATATAAACTGCATGTGCGCCTGGAACTAACCGCTGCCCATGTGCGTAGCATAATGACAGCGGTCGCCCCCTTTTTTTTTTTCCTACATGGCCAGGCCCAACCAGCCTTTTTTTCTTCTTCTTCCCAGTTTTTTTTTTCACTTGGGCCGAATTTAAGAAAAAAATTACAGCGCCAGTGCGTGCGCGCGGCCGGCCCTGTTGCTTTTAGCCCATGCGTTTTCCCTTCATTTTGTTTTGTTCGTCTATATTTAGTCCCACATTGTCTAGCCTTTGACCTCTAAACCTCTTTTTTTACCTATAAATATAGACCCATAGAACCTCCAAAAATCATCCGAATTCGGGTTGAACTAATATTTTGGTTTGACTAGATTCACAAAAAATATATTATTTCTTCTCCTCGACGAAAATTCTGAAAGTCGTCTCCTCTCTCCGAAATCGTCTTTTCTCTACCTTATAAAGGTGTCTTTCTTCGTATTTTTTTATACTCCCATAGCTTAATATATTTAGAGTAGTGTATGGTAGAATAATTTGATTATCAATTAGTCTCTATTTATACATTAGACCCAGTATTCTTTTAGCCGTAGCTATTTGTTTCTCTCTCTCTCTCTTCGTAAAACAGTTTGGCTCTGATTTTTCAAATAGCCATAACTTTTTACTCGTTCATCCAAATTAGATGAAATGAGCGCCCACAGTTTTGTTTTGATTCCACATATCCAGTGAATCTATCAAATAAACTTTTACAACTTTCAAATTTCGAAATTTGTTCAAATTCATATTCAAACTTCTTTTGATCATATATTTTTAATCGTAACTCCGTTTGAGTTGATTCTTTTTGCAAATCGAACCTCTTGACCTAAACTTTCTGATAAGGCCAAATTCACATAATTTTGGTACTGTTAGAAATTGTTTTCGGTTGCAAGAGTTATTTGCTTGGTTTGAAATTTTCCAAAGTGTTTTATTCATTCTTCCCGCTCTTCTGAGTGATTGCTTATGTGTGGTTACTATTGCTTGCTTACGATAGATTGATCGAAGTGTGACGAGTAGATCTATCATGATTTATGAGTGCGAAGAATCTACGTCATACTCTCCAAATACCCAGTTTTTATTGCATTAGTTCTATCCTCAAACACTTGCATGAGTAGGACTTGGTTACATGTGGTATTGCTATGTAGTTCATGAGGTAGGAACCTAATGACCTGTGATCAACCCAAGGGAATATACGCTTTGTTACTTATTGCTTAGCCATGCTTGTAGACATGGATTGGTATGTGAGATTCATGGAAGATGCGAGAGTGATATTTAACTAAGGGAAACTTAAGGTGGAAATTTTAATACACATCTGGGTGGATTGGATGTGGCACACTGGGGATGGACCCGTGGTTTGCCAGGACACCCTGGGGATGGACCAGTGGATTGCCCGGACACCTTGGGATATACCAGTGTTGTCCAAAGAATGCCACCCAGGCTCAAAGGGATCATATGATATTTTCATGCTTAGAAACTTTCATGTGTAGCCACAAGCCATTATGAGCTCTCGCATAGTTGAGTAAGTTGCGGGAAACGTTTCCATGATGGGCTAGCAGATGTAGGGGGATTGTAGGTGTACTGGCCTATCTATCGGTTAAGGGGACCTCTTCGGTAAGACTGTGTCTCGGTCATCCGGGTCTCAAACACCATGTAGTGCGAGAAACTTAACGGAGGCGATCGAGTCTTGTGGGGAAAAGTGCACAAACCTCTGCAGAGTGTACAAACTATTCATGAGTAGCCATGTCCCCGGTTATGGACATCTTTGAGTATCTAGAATTGGATTATTTGTTGATCTCATCACTTGATCTAATAAAAATTGTGGGATTATTAATTTTGGTAACTTGGGGGTTTGAGATGGGGGTACCATTCTCAATATTTGCTTAACTAAAATGAGTAGTAAAATAAATATATTCCTTTGTTGTAGGAAAAAATTAGCTTTATGCAAAAATAAACCTTCCAGCCTTCACCAGCCAAATATGCATGTAGTGATAGATATTGTTCATCATTATTCTTTGGTGTGAATTTGCCAGTACATTCAATGTACTGACCTACATGGCTGCAACGTCTCATGTTGCAGGAATTATTTGACGAGTAAGTGTTACGTTAGGGTTGCGCTGTCTACACTCAACTATCCTGTTGGTGTTGATTGAACTCCACAACCTTTGTTACTTCTGCTATATGGATTGAGGTAATAGTATTTACGTTACTTTATACATGTGATTTACCTCTGTTATAAATCCTCGTGAACTGTGTGTGTGTCAGCATACCGATCCAGGGGTGACACTCAAGCACAAAGACTTGATCCATTCGGGTCGGGTCGCTACAAGATGGTATCATAGCACATGTTGACTGTAGGACGTGACCCTAGAAACTGGCAAGCCCATAGGAAAGGATTTTTCTCAAAAAAAAATTCAAAAAATTTCTTTACCACTCTTCTCTTCCGAGCTTTGCCAAATCTTCCCCTTTTACCTTAAGTAGTTAGATAATACCTTTTTTTTCATTTTGACCAGTTCGGAGTAAAGAGGATTTCACCATGTATTAGAAGTGTTGAAGCTACACCAGTGGATACTCCAAAGATTTGAAGAGTTGACGACTTGGAAGAAATATTGACCTTTACAAGACCAAACCCCTATTATGTACTAACGTTAGATGCGATGATTGTGAGCCGTCATTTGTTTGATGTTTTTGCGACGGACACAAAATAAAACCGTCTTTTCAAAACTATTGTTCGTATTAAGTGTATTGATACATCTCCAACGTATCTAGTTTTCCAAACACTTTTTTCCTTGTTTTGGACTCTAACTTGTATGATTTGAATGGAACTAACACGGACTGATGCTGTTTTCAGCAGAATTGCCATGGTGTTGTTTTTGTGCAGAAATAAAAAGTTCTCAGAATGACTTGAAAATCCACGGAGAATTATTTTGGAAAATATAAAAAATATCCGCCGAAAGATCCACGTCAGGGGGCCCACACCCTGTCCACGAGGGTGGGGGCGCGCCCCCTCCCCCTGGGCGCGCCCCTGCCTCGTGGCCCCCCTGATACTACACCGACGTACCCCCGGACTCCATATATTCACTTTCGGGGAGAAAAAAAATCAGAGAGGAAGAATTATCGCGTTTTACGACACGGAGCCGCCGCCAAGCGGGAGGGCTGATCTGGAGTCCGTTCGGTGCTCCGGAGAGTGGAGATCGTCGCCATTGTCATCATGAACCTTCCTCCATCACCAATTCCATGATGCTCACCGCCGTGCATGAGTAATTTCATCGTAGGCTTGCTGAACGGTGATGGGTTGGACGAGATTTACCATGTAATCGAGTTAGTTTTGTTAGGGTTTGATCCCTAGTATCCATTATGTTCTAAGATTGATGTTGCTATGACTTTGCTATGCTTAATGCTTGTCACTAGGGCCCGAGTGCCATGATTTCAGATATGAACCTATTATGTTTTCACGAATATATGTGTGTTCTTGATCCTATCTTGCAAGTCTATAGTCACCTACTATGTGTTATGATCCGGCAACCCCGTAGTGACAATAATCGTGACCACTCCCGGTGATGACCGTAGTTTGAGGAGTTCATGTATTCACTATGTGTTAATGCTTTGGTCTGGTACTCTATTAAAAGGAGGCCTTAATATCCCTTAGTTTCCACTAGGACCCGCTGCCACGGGAGGGTAGGACAAAAGATGTCATGCAAGTTCTTTTCCATAAGCACATATGACTATATTCGGAATACATGCCTACATTACATTGATGAACTGGAGCTAGTTCTGTGTTACCCTAGGTTATAACTTTTACATGATGAATTGCATCCGACATAATTCTCCATCACCGATCCAATGCCTACGAGTTTTTCACATATTGCTTGTTGCTTATTTACTTTTCCGCTGCTACTGTTACAAAAACTACAAAAACACTACCGTTACTTTTATTGCTGTTACCACTATTTCCATATTACTTTGCTACTAAACTACCTTGCTGCAGATACTAAGTTTCCAGGTGTGGTTGAATTGACAACTCAGCTGCTAATACTTAAGAGTATTCTTTGGCTCCCCTTGTGTCGAATCAATAAATTTGGGTTGAATACATTACCCTCGAAAACTGTTGTGATCCCCTACACTTGTGGGTTATCAAGACTATTTTCTGGCGCCGTTGCCGGGGAGCATAGCTATATTCTCTAAGTCACTTGGGATTTATATCTGTTGATCACTATGAAGAACTTGAAAGACTCAAAATCCAAGATTTTATCCCTCAACTACGAGGGGAGGTAGGAACTGCCATCTAGCTCTGCACTTGATTCACCCTCTGTTATGAGTAAACTTGCGACACCTACTCCTGCTATTGAATCTGATATGTCGTATGTTCTTGATGATGCTCCTTCTGCTATGTATGATGAAACGACTTCTATGCCTGATAATACAATGCCACTAGGTGATTTTCTAGATGAACAAATTGCTAAGGTTAGGGAGAATGCCAATATTGAAACTGATAACATCTATGAAAGTGATGATGAAGCTTCTCCCCCTAGATATGAATTGCCTATTATTCCTGAGGGTTATGTTATGGATGAAGAAACTGCTAGAGACTTTCTTGCTTGTAACGATAGATATGATCTTAAGAAATTATTAGCTAAGTTGAAAGAAAAGTCCTTGAATGCTAGAATGAAATATGACCCTACTTTCGCTACTTCACCTATCTTTGTTACTGATAAGGATTATAATATCTCTGTTGATCCCGAGTTAATCACTTTGGTTGAATCTGATCCTTTCCATGGCTATGAATCTGAAACTGTTGCGACACATCTTACTAAGTTGAATGATATAGCCACCCTGTTTATCAACGATGAAAAGATTCGTTATTACTATATCCTTAAGTTGTTTCCGTTCTCGTTAAAGGGTGATGCTAAGACTTGGTTTAATTCTCTTGATCCTGGTTGTGTGCGTAGTCCCCAGGATATGATGCATTACTTTTCTGCTAAATATTTTTCCGCTCATAAGAAACAAGCTGCCTTACGGGAAATATACAACTTTGTGCAAATTGAAGAAGAGAGTCTCCCACAAGCTTGGGGGAGGCTTCTCCAATTACTTAATGCTTTGCCTGATCATCCTCTTCAGAGGAACGATATACTTGATGTATTTTATAATGGACTAACTGATTCTTCCAGAGACCACCTGGATAGTTGTGCTGGTTGTGTTTTCAGGGAAAGAACAATTGATCAAGCTGAATTACTATTGAATAATATGCCGGCCTATGAAAATAATCGGACACTTCCTGAACCAGCCCCTAAGCCAACTCCGAAGAAAAGGGGTGTTCTATTTCTCAGTCCTGAAGATATGCAAGATGCAAAGAAATCTATGAAAGAAAAATGTATTAAAGTGGAATATGTTAAGAATTTACCACCTATTGAAGAAATACATGGTCTTGATAACCCGGCCCAGGTAGTAAAGGTAAATTCTCTTTATAGATTTGATGAAGGTGATATTCCTCGTTATAAGTCTGCGAGCCAATGCTTAGATGAGTTTGACAATTTTATTGTGAAGCAAGAAAACTTCAATGCTTATGTTGGTAGACAACTGCAACGTAATGCTTATATGATTGAACGCTTGAGTGATTATATTTCTAGAGTTAAAGGTGAACTGAAACTCATTAGTAAACATGCTTCTATGGTTACCACTCAAGTAGAACAAGTACTTAAGACTCAGAATGATTTGCTCAATGAATTAAATGATAAGAATAATGAATACGCTGTTAGAGTTGGTACTAGAGGTGGTAAAGTGACTCAAGAACCTTTGTATCCTGATGGCAAGATTCTCAGAGAACCAATTTAGATGCACCTAGTTCTTCTAAGAAGAAGAAAAAGAAAAATGATAGGACTTTGCATGCTTCTAATGAACCTGTAGCTGACACATCCGAGAATCCTAATGATATCTCTATTTTTAATGCTGAGACACAATCTAGTAATGAACATGAACCTAGTGATACTGTTAATGATGATGTTCATGATGATGCTCAACCTAGCAACGATAATGATGTAGAAATTGAACCTGCGGTTGATCTTGATAACCCACAATCAATGAATCAACGTTATGATAAGAGAGACTTTGTTGCTAGGAAGCACGACAGGGAAAGAGAACCATGGTTTCAGAAACCCATGCCTTTTCCTTCGAAACCATCCAAGAAAAAGGATGATGAGGATTTTGAGCGCTTTGCTGAAATGATTAGACCTATCTTTTTGCGTATGCGTTTGGCTGATATGCTCAAAACACATTCTTATGCTAAATATATGAAAGATATTATTACCAATAAAAGCAAGATACCTGAAGTAGAGATTTCCATCATGCTTGCCAACTACACTTTAAAGGGTGGAATATCTAAGAAACTAGGAGATCCAGGAGTACCCACCATACCTTGCTCCTTTAAAGGAAACTATGTTAAAACTGCTTTATGTGATGTTGGACCCGGTGTTAGTGTTATGCCTCTCTCTTTATATCGTAGACTTGACTTGAGTAAGTTGATACCTACTGAAATATCTTTGCAAATGGCTGATAAATCAACTGCTATACCTGTCGGTATTTGTGAAGATGTGCCTGTTGTGGTTGCAAATGTTACTATTTTGACGGACTTTGTTATACTTGATATTCCCGAGGACGATAGTATGTCTATTATCCTTGGTAGACCCTTTTTGAATACTGCAGGGGCTGTTATTGATTGCAACAAAGGCAATGTCACTTTTCATGTCAATGGTAATGAGCATACGATCCATTTTCCGAGGAAACAACCTCAGGTCCATAGTATCAATTATACTGGAAAATTTTCAACTATTACTATTGGAGGTTTTGAATTTCCCCTTCCTACTATCAAGAAGACATATGCTATTTTTATTGTTGGGGACATACATATCCCCATTGAGGTAACCTAGTGTTATTCGAAAATTCTCCGGTTTCATGTCATTCGGAAAGAGTTTATTAATAAGTCATGATCAACCTTGTTAATGGATTCCTTTTGATGAGCATGAGATGGGGAATCTAGATAGCACAATCTTCTGTACCCCCCTTTTACTTTCTGTTAATTAGATTAAATAAAGCAAAAATAGTATTTTATGTCTGTTTCTAGACTTATCCTTGCAATAAAAAATACCCCAAAAATAAAAGTTCACCAAATGCCCTAAAAATGAAATATGTTTTTTTCTAGAATATTTGAGAATATATGGCACAGAAAACACAGCGAGGGGAGCCAGCACCTGGCCACGAGGGTCCAGGGCGCGCCCACCCTCACAGGGCACGCCCCTGCCTCGTGGGCCCCATGTGGCCCCCCTCCACTTATTCATGCACCCATACCCTTCTTCTTCCTCCCAAAAAAATCACTATCCAGCTCAAGCACGAGTTCTAGCTCATCTTGCTGCCATTTTTGATCTCCTTGCTCAAAGCTCCATTCACAAAACTGTTTGGGGAGATTGTTCCTTGGTATGTGACTCCTCCATTGGTCCAATTAGTTTTTGTTCTAGTGCTTTAGTTATTGCAAATTTTTGCTGCTGTGGTGACCTTGTTCTTGAGCTTGCATGTCAAATTTCTTTGGTCCCAAGTAGTTCTAATGCATGATATAGTCTCTAGGCACTTGTAGGAGTTGTTGCTATCAATCTTGTTGAGTTTGGTTAACTTTTACTTTGAGTTACTAAAAATTTCAGAAATTTTCAGAGGAGGAAAATGATAAATAGATTGTTGAGGGGCTCCTCCAGTAAAAGTTCAGAGGATAAGAAGAAGGAAGAAAATAAGAAGCCCAAATATAATCTTCCTCGCATGGCAGAAGTTCGGCCATGTGAATGGCCTTGTAATGAGTTCATGAGAGCCGCCGGGATTTACGAAGACTTTTATTATTTGGCAAACAATGCAGGCCTCACTGACTTCCTCCACGACCAGCGTGAACAATATCTCTTACTCACTAATATTTTCATGCAAATTTTTCATTTTCATGCTAAGAAAACACCACCTACAGTGGAGTTTCATTTATATGATGAGGTTAAGGAGATATCACTCTTAGAATTTTGTGAAGTATGCAAGATACCCTTTGAAGGTAGACTTGATGAACCACGTCGTGAAGACATTGAAGGGTTTATTGACATGATAGCTATAGGGGAAACTAGACAAGTCTCAGGGGCAAGAATTACCAGTATACATTTCCCTGTTCTGCGCTACTTTGCTTTATTTGCTAGTAGATTTTTAATTGGACGCAGGAACATTGGGAATCTTAGTGCCCCTGATATTGTCATTTTACGCCATGCTTTGTTTTGAGACACAACTTTTAACTTGGGTGTCGTCGTTGCTAAACGATTAAGTTTGAACCGCTCAAAGGGCCCCGTCTTTGGAGGCATCTTTGCTTCTAGCCTTGCTGAACATTTTAGAATACCTATTAGGCATCATGAGAAGGAAGAAAAATTGCTCACCCCTATTTATCTAGATTATAAGAGTATGACAACACATGACTTTATTGTTAAAGACAAGGAGAGGTTGCTTAATTATAAATTAAGGTTTGATGAAAAATATTGTGAGATTGTTACCTTGCCTGCACCATCTCTGTTTGATCTGTCTTCAGGCATATATCTCGTTATGTCAGATGCCTTCTACAAGTACCAGAGCCAGGCACGAGCTTTAGAGCCTGAGCCGGAGCCACCACTCGATCCTTACCGTCAGTCCTTTTATGGGTGGGATCTGGATGAGCTTGCCAACCAATGGCACCAAGACGACACATCTCAGTACACTGAAGAGAGTAGCTTCACTCCGTGGTCGTAGGCCAACTTAGGACAAAAGCCTAAGCTTGGGGGAGTACGTGTTTCTCACTGACTTTACATTTATGCTCTTAGATGACCCACAAGTGTAGGGGATCTATCGTAGTCCTTTCGATAAGTAAGATTGTCGAACCCAATGAGGAGCAGAAGGAAATGATAGGCAGTTTTCAGTAAGGTATTTTCTGCAAGCACTGAAATTATAAGTAACAGATAGTTTTGTGATGAGGTAATTGGTAGCAAGTGACAAACGGTAAAAGTAAATAAGGTGCAGCAAGGTGGCACAATCCTTTTTGTAGCAAAGGACAAGCCTGGACAAACTCTTATATAAAGGAAAGCGCTCCCGAGGACACATGGGAATTATCGTCGAGCTAGTTTTCATCACGATCATCTGATTCGCGTTCGGTACTTTGATAATTTGGTATCTGGGTGGACCGGTGCTTGGGTGCTGCCTTTACTTGGACAAACCTCCCACTTATGATTAACCTCTAATGCAAGCATCCGCAACTACAAAAGAAGTATTAAGGTAAACCTAACCATGGCATGAAACATATGGATCCAGATCAGCCCCTTACGAAGCAACACATAAACTAGGGTTTAAGCTTCTGTCACTCTAGCAACCCATCATCTACTTATTACTTCCCAATGCCTTCCTCTAGGCCCAAATAATGATGAAGTGTCATGTAGTCTACGTTCACATGACACCACTAGAGGAGAGACAACATACATCTCATCAAAATATCGAACGAAGACCAAATTCACATGACTACTAATAGCAAGACTTCTCCCATGTCCTCAGGAACCAAAGTAACTACTCACAAGTCATAATATTGTTCATGATCAGAGGGGTATTAATATGCATAATGGATCTGAACATATGATCTTCCACCAAATAAACCAACTAGCATCAACTACAAGGAGTAATCAACACTACTAGCAACCCACAGGTACCAATCTGAGGTTTGGGTACAAAGATTGGATACAAGAGATGAACTAGGGTTTGAGAGGAGATGGTGCTGGTGAAGATGTTGATGAAGATAGCCCTCCCCAAGATGGGAGAGTTGTTGGTAATGACGGCGGTGACGATTTCCCCCTCCCGGAGGGAAGTATCCCCGACAGAACAGCTCTGCCGGAGCCCTAGATTGGTTTCCACCTCGAGACAGCGGCGTCTGGTCCCGAAAGCCTCCTTGTGATTTTTTCCAGGTCAAAACACCTCATATAGGAGAAGATGGGCATCGGGGGCCTTCCGACTGGCCCACGAGGCAGGGGGCACGCCCTGGGAAGGGGGGCGCACCCCCACCCTCGTGGGCAGCCGGTGGCCCCTCTCATGGACTTCTTTCTCCAGATATTTTTTATATTTTCTGCAACGACGTTCTGTTGAGTTTCAGGGCTTTTGGACTTGTGCAGAATAGGTTTCCAGAGTTTGCTCCTTTTCCAGCCCAGAATTCTAGCTGCCGGCATTCTCCCTCTTCATGTAAACCTTGCAAAATAAGAGAGAAACGGCATAAGTATTGTGAAAAAACATGTAAGAACAGCCCATAATGCGATAAATATCAACATATAAGCATGATGCAAAATGGAGGTATCAACTCCCCCAAGCTTAGACCTCGCTTGTCCTCAAGCGAAAGCCGATATCGAAAAATATGTCCACATGTTTAGAGATAGAGGTGTCGATAAAAACAAAATACGGACATGAGGGCATCATGATCATTCTCATAACAACAACTTAAGTAAATATAGTCATATGATTCTTATGCTAAAGTAACAATTCATCCACAATATCAAGTATGAATCATAAACTTCATTGGAAACTAACAAACTTTGATCTCGGTCATTGAAGCAATTGCAATTTATCGTAACATCGGAAAGAGTCAATATAAGAGCTTTTCAGCAAGCCTACATACTCAACCATCATATAGTCTTTCACAATTGCTCACACTCACGCAATACTTATGTTTATGGAGTTTTAATCGGACACGAAGAAAGATAGGGGCTTATGGTGTTGCCTCGCAACCTTTTACCTCAAGGGTAATGTCAACAGTAATAGATCATGAAAACTTACATCCAAGTGGGTATATATGTCAGGATCTTTCCAACACAATGTGCTTGACAAAGGATAAAATGTAAAAAGGAAAGGTGGATTTCACCTTGACACTTATAAGACAGGAATAATAGATAGACCCTTTGTATAGGGAAGCAGAGGTTGTCATGTGTTTTTATGGTTGGATGCACAAAGTCTTAGCATAGAAGAACTTCGCTTTATATTGCCACTTGTGATAAGGACCTTTATTATGCAGTCCGTCGCTTTTATTACTTCCATATCACAAGATCGTATAAAGCTAATTTCTCCCACACTAATAAATCATACATATTTTAGCGAGTTTGCAACATGACAACTTACTTGGAGGGATCTTTCTCAATCCATAGGTAGGTATGGTGGACTCTCATGGCAAAACTGGGTTTAAGGATGTATGGAAGCACAAGTAGTATCTCTACTTAGTGCGAGGAGTTTTGGCTAGCATGAGGGGGAAAGGCAAGCTCAACATGTTGGATGATCCATGACAATATACTTTATTTCGGATATAAGAAGACATAACCCATTATGTTATCTTCGTTGTCCAACATCAACTCTTTAGCATGTCATACTTTAATGAGTGCTCACAATCATAAAAGATGTCCAAGATAGTATATTTGTATGTGAAGCCTCTCTTCTTTTATTACTTCCTATTAATTGCAACGATGACCAAAACTATGTTTGTCAACTCCCAACAACTTTTATTTATCATACTCTTGTATGTGAAGTCATTACTTCCCACAAGATCGATATGATCTCTTTGATACTCTTTATGTTTTCTTTCTTTTTATCATGGCCCAAGTGAGGAAATCAAGCCCTTGACTCAACACTAATCTTTATTATATAGCTCATGGACTCGATTACAAAGGGTAAAGCTCGCAAAGCAAAATCTCACAACTAGATCATGCTAACTTTATTCTACTAGATCAAGATACTACCAAAAGGATCGAACTAAGTAAAACGGTAAAGATAGGAGTGATGGTGATACAATACCGGGGTCACTCCCCCAAGCTTGGTAGTTGCCAAGGGGAGTGCCCATACCCATATGATTATGTCTCCTTCTTCGGGGATGATGAGGATGACTTCTTCCTCAGCTTGCGCTGAAGGACATAATTTTGCTCCTTTAGATCATTGATCTCTTGCTCAAGATTTAATATCCTCTTGCATAGTGCCTGCTTGTTTTCCTGCAAGAGGTTAAAAGGAATAAATTTGATCTTAGGTTTCTTTACTCTGTCTGGGAGGCTTGACTTTTTGAACTCCACGTGCATGTCTCCAGGTTGAGGTAGTGGGACTTCGTCATCTGAGCTGGTCCAATCTTTCCCCTTGGGATCATGGTCCTCTTCTTCCTCCGTGGTCCAACTGTAATGCTCCAGGTCACCATAGACCTTAAGATCAGCAAGGGAGTCAGCCACATAACTTTCTCCCTCCGAATCCGGGGACGACATGTTACTTTTATCTGCGACAGAAACAACTGGAAACAAGAACAGAGGATTTTTGCGTGATACAGAGGTCAAAACCTTCAAGAGTATATATAATGATTTTTTTTACTGACCAAAAGGAGTAACCCACAAGAAAACAGAGTCCAGGGGACACACGGGGTGCCCACGAGGCAGGGGGCACGCCCTCCACCCTCGTGGACGGCCCGTGTCTCCTCCAGACCGCGGCTTATTTTTTCTATTTTTCTAAATATTCCAAAACGGAGAAAAATTGGCTTTAGAATTGTTTTGGAGTCAGTTTACTTACCGTATCACATACCTCTTCCTTTTCGGAGGCTGAATCGTTCTGGAAAGTGTCCCTTATGTATTCCTCCAGGGTTACGGTTTCAATAATATTGGTTTCAACATTTATAGGATTACCTGAGATATAATGTTTGATTCTTTGACCGTTCACCACCTTCGGATTTGTGCCTTTGAAGTTGTTGATTTTTATGGCACTGGAACGATAGACCTCCTCAATAACGTAAGGTCCTTCCCACTTGGAGAGAATTTTTCCTGCAAAAAATCTTAAACGAGAGTTGTATAACAAGACATAATCACCTATGTTAAACTCACGCTTGTGTATCCTTTTGTCATGCCATCTTTTAACCTTTCCTTTAAACAACTTGGCATTCTCATAGGCCTGGGTTCTCCATTCATCGAGACAACTAATGTCAAATAGCCTCTTCTCACCGGCAAGGTTGAAATTGTAGTTGAGCTCTTTAATAGCCCAATATGCCTTATGTTCTAGCTCAAGAGGTAAGTGACAAGCTTTTCCATATACCATCTTATATGGGGACATACCCATAGGATTTTTGTATGCAGTTTTATAGGCCCATAATGCATCATCAAGTTTCTTGGACCAATTCTTCCTAGACCTATTAACTGTCTTTTGCAAGATTAATTTCAACTCCCTATTACTTAGTTCTACTTGACCACTAGTCTGTGGGTGATAGGGGGATGCAATTCTATGGTTGACATCATACTTTGCAAGCATCTTATGGAAAACACCATGAATAAAGTGTGAACCACCATCAGTCATTAGATATCTAGGGACTCCAAACCTCGGAAATATAACTTCTTTAAGCATCTTAATAGAGGTGTTATGATCATCACCACTAGTTGGAATAGCTTCTATCCACTTAGTAACGTAATCAACAGCAACTAAAATATGTGTGTACCCATTAGAGGCAGGAAACGGTCCCATATAATCAAAGCCCCAAACATCAAATGGCTCAATAACAAGTGAATAATTCATAGGCATTTCTTGACGTCTACTAATATTATCAATTCTTTGACATTCATCACAAGATAAGACAAACTTACGCGCATCCTTGAAGAGAGTAGGCCAATAAGAACCGGATTGCAATACCTTATGTGCAGTTCTATCTCCCGCATGGTGTCCTCCATAAGCCTCGGAGTGGCACTTGCGTATGATCTGTTCCTGTTCATGCTCAGGTACACAACGTCTAATGATACCATCTACTCCTTCTTTATAAAGATGTGGGTCATCCCAGAAGTAATGTCTCAAATCATAGAAGAACTTTTTCTTTTGCTGGTATGTGAAGCTAGGAGGTATAAACTTACCAACGATATAATTAACATAATCAGCATACCACGGAGCAGTACGAGAAGTATTTATGACAGCTAGTTGTTCATCAGGGAAGCTATCATCAATAGGTTGTGGGTCATCAAGTATATTATCTAACCTAGACAAGTTATCTGCTACGGGGTTCTCAGCTCCCTCTCTATCAATAATATGCAAGTCAAATTCTTGCAGCAACAGAACCCATCTAATAAGTCTGGGCTTAGCATCTTTCTTTTCCATAAGGTATTTGATAGCAGCATGACCAGTGTGAATAGTTACTTTAGAATCAACAATATAGGGTCTAAACTTATCACAAGCAAACACAACTGCTAAAAAAATTCTTTCTCAGTGGTAGCATAATTTCTTTGGGCACTATCTAGAGTTTTACTATCATATTGGATAACATTCAATTTCTTATCAACTCTTTGCCCTAAAACAGCTCCTACAGCATAATCACTAGCATCGCACATAATCTCAAAGGGTAAATTCCAGTCAGAAGGCTGGACAATAGGTGCAGAGATCAATGCTTTCTTAAGTATTTCAAATGCTTCTAGACAATCATCATCAAAGACAAAAGGAATATCTTTTTGTAAGAGATTAGTCAAAGTCCTGGAGATTTTGGAGAAGTCCTTAATGAACCTCCTATAAAACCCAACATGACCAAGGAAACTTCGTATACCTTTGACGTCCTTAGGGCATTGCATCTTTTGAATAGCATCAACTTTAGCTTTGTCAACTTCAATACCTCTTTCAGAAATTTTATGTCCCAAGACAATGCCTTCATTAATCATAAAGTGGCACTTCTCCCAATTCAAGACAAGATTAATGTCTTCACATCTCTGCAAAACTCGGTCAAGGTTGCTTAAGCAATCATCAAAAGAAGTTCCGTAAACGGAAAAATCATCCATGAAAACCTCAACAATCTTTTCGCAAAAATAAGAGAATATAGCCATCATGCATCTTTGAAAGGTAGCAGGTGCATTACATAAACCAAAAGGCATACGTCTATAAGCAAAGGTACCGAAAGGACAAGTAAAAGTGCTCTTTTCTTGATCCCCTTTTGACACAGATATTTGAGAGAAACCAGAATAACCATCTAGAAAGCAGAAATGAGTATGTTTGGATAACCTTTCTAGCATTTGATCAATGAATGGCAAGGGGTAATGATCTTTCTTAGTAGCTTTATTTAACTTACGGAAATCAATTACCATCCTATAACCTATAACTATTCTTTGTGGGATCAATTCATCTTTATCATTAGGAACGACAGTCATACCTCCTTTCTTAGGGACACAATGGACAGGACTTACCCACTAACTATCAGCAACTGGATAGATAATACATGCCTCTAGAAGCTTCAATATTTCCTTCCTTACCACTTCTTTCATCTTAGGATTTAACCGTCGCTGATGATCAATAACTGGTTTAGCATTTTCTTCCAATTTTATCTTGTGTTGGCATATAGTGGGACTAATGCCCTTAAGATCATCCAGAGTATATCCAATAGCAGCACGATGCTTCTTCAGAGTTTTCAATAAATTTTTTTCTTCCTGCCCTGAAAGGTTATCACTAATAATAACATGATATATCTTCTTTTCATCAAGATAAACATACTTAAAGATTATCAGGTAAAGGTTTAAGTTCAAACACGGGATCACCCTTGGGTGGAGGAGGATCCCCTAGGATTTCAACATGCAAGTTGTTTTTCAATACGAGTCCCTGTGTAAAGAATATTTCATCTATTTCCCTTCTCTCATTCATATGCATATCATTTTCGTGGTCCAGCAAGTATTGTTCTAAAGGATCATTAGGTGGCACGGCAATAGAAGCAAGACCAATAATTTCATCTTTACTGGGTGGTGCCTTTTCAAGGGGTTGTCTACGGAACTTAGCAAAGTTAAAATCATGAGACATATCACCTAACCCAACAGTAACAATATCTTTCACGCAGTCTATCTTGGCATTAACAATATTCAAGAAGGGTCTACCAAATATAATGGGACAAAATTCATCTTGTGCGGAACTAAGAATAAGGAAATCAGCATGGTATTTAACCTTCCCACACAAGACTTCAACATCTCTAACAATCCCAACTGGTGAAATAGTATGTCTATTAGCAAGCTTAATAGTAACATCAATCCCTTCTAACTCAACAGGTGCAATATCATGCATAATTTCGTTGTACAAATCAAAAGGGATAATACTCGCACTAGCACCTACATCGCATAAACCATGATAGCAATGATCTCCTATCTTAATAGAGATAACAGGCAAGCCTACAATAGGTTTATATTTATTCCTAGCATTGGGTTTGGCTATTCTAGCAGACTCTTCTTGGAGGTAAATAACATGTCCATCTAAATCTTCTACCAAGAGATCCTTAACCATAGCAACACTAGGTTCAACTTTAATTTTCTCATAGGGTGTAGGTGTTCTAGTATTACTCTTACGAACTACAGTTGAAGCTTGAGCATGATCCTTTATCCTAACAGGGAAATGTGGTTTCTCAATATAAGCGGTAGGAATAACGGGATCAACATTACAAGTGATGGTATTTTCTTCAACTTTAATAGGTTCAACTACTTTTACTTCAATAGGGGGATGGTATTTAAACCACTTCTCCTTGGGGAGATCAAAATGAGTAGCAAACGATTCACAGAAAGAAGCTACTATCTCAGAGTCAAGTCCATATTTAGTGCTAAACTCATGGAAAACATCGGTATCCATAAAAGCTTTAACACAATGAAACTTAGGGGTCATACCTGACTCCTTACCTTCGTCGAGATCCCAATCTTCAGAGTTGCATTTAATTCTTTCCAATAAATCCCATTTGAATTCAATAGTCTTCATCATATAAGAGCCAGAACAAGAAGTATCGAGCATGGAGCGATTATTAAGAGAAGCCGAGCATAAAAATTCTGAATGATCATTTCTCTTGAGAGCTCATGATTGGGGCATGAATATAACATTGACTTAAGCCTCCCCAAGATTGAGCGATGCTTTCTCCTTCATGAGGCCAGAAATTATAAATATAATTGCGATCACGATGAACCTGGTGCATAGGGTAGAACTTCTGATGAAATTCCAACTTTAGACGATTATAGTTCCATGATCCCATATCATCGCATAGCCTAAACCATGTCAATGCATCTCCTTTCAAAGATAAAGGGAAGACCTTCTTCTTGATAACATCCTCGGGCATACCTGCAAGCTTAAATAATCCACAAACTTCATCCACATAGATTAGGTGTAAGTCGGGATGCAACATTCCATCTCCTGTAAATGGATTTTCAAGCAGTTTCTCTATCATACCCGAAGGAATATCAAAGCAAACATTTTCAATAGGTGAAGTAGGTTGAGGAGCAACTCTTTGCTCTTCTGATTGGGGTGAAGATACCCCGAACAAGCCCCTAAAAGGATTTTGAGCGATAGTAACAAGTGACAATAAATTTCAGCACACTATATAAATTTTTCCTTGCCAAATTCCACTTACCAAAGGCGCTTCACTCCCCGGCAACGTCGCCAGAAAAGAGTCTTGATGACCCACAAGTGTAGGGGATCTATCGCAGTCCTTTCGATAAGTAAGAGTGTCGAACCTAACGAGGAGCAGAAGGAAATGATAGGCAGTTTTCAGTAAGGTATTTTCTGCAACCACTGAAATTATAAGTAATAGAGAGTTTTGTGATAAGGTAATTGGTAGCAAGTGACAAAGGTAAAAGTAAATAAGGTGCAAGGTGGCCCAATCCTTTTTGTAGCAAAGGACAAGCCTGGACAAACTCTTATATAAAGGAAAGCGCTCCTGAGGACACATGGGAATTATCGTCGAGCTAGTTTTCATCACGATCATCTAATTCGCGTTCGGTACTTTGATAATTTGGTATGTGGGTGGACCGGTGCTTGGGTGCTGTCCTTACTTGGATAAGCCTCCCACTTATGATTAACCTCTAATGCAAGCATCCGCAACTATAAAAGAAGTATTAAGGTAAACCTAACCATAGCCTGAAACATATGGATCCAAATCAGCCCCTTATGAAGCAACGCATAAACTAGGGTTTAAGCTTTTGTCACTCTAGCAACCCATCATGTACTTATTACTTCCCAATGCCTTCGTCTAGGCCCAAATAATGGGGAAGTGTCATGTAGTAGACGTTCACATGACACCACTAGAGGAGAGACAACATACATGTCATCAAAATATCAAACGAAGACCAAATTCACATGACTACTAATAGCAAGACTTCTCCCATGTCCTCAGGAACCAAAGTAACTACTAACATGTCATAATATTGTTCATGATCAAAGGGGTATTAATATGCATAATGGATCTGAACATATGATCTTCCACCAAATAAACCAACTAGCATCAACTAAAAGCAGTAATCAACACTACTAGCAACCCACATGTACCAATCTGAGGTTTGGGTACAAAGATTGGATACAAGAGATGAACTAGGGTTCGAGAGGAGATGGTGCTGGTGAAGATGTTGATGAAGATAGCCCTTCCCAAGCTGGGAGAGTTGTTGGTGATGACGGCGGTGACGGTTTCCCCCTCTCGGAGGGAAGTATCCCGGCAGAATAGCTCTGCCGGAGTCCTAGATTAGTTTCCGCCTCGAGACGGCAGCGTCTCGTCCCGAAAGCCTCCTTGTGATTTTTCCTAGGTCAAAACACCTCATATAGGAGAAGATGGGCATCGGGGGCCTTCCGGCTGGCCCACGAGGCAGGGGGGTTGCGCCCTGGGAAGGGGGGCGCGCCCCCCATCCTCGTGGGCAGCCGATGGCCCCCCTCATGGACTTCTTTCGCCAGATATTTTTTATATTTTCTGGAATGACGTTCTGTTGAGTTTCAGGGCTTTTGGAGTTGTGCAGAATAGGTTTCCAGAGTTTGCTCCTTTTCCAACCCAGAATTCCAGCTGCCGGCATTCTCCCTCTTCATGTAAACCTTGCAGAATAAGAGAGAAAAGGCATAAGTATTGTGACAAAACATGTAAGAACAACCCATAATGCGATCAATATCAACATATAAGCATGATGCAAAATGGACGTATCACTCACACTTATTCTATTTGTCGGTGCTCACACTCTTTCATTGTACCATCCATGCTAGTTTCAATTCTTTTTCTTAGTCCTTTTCTCATGTGGTAGAAAAACCTTAAGAAAAAAATATTAGTTGTAGCTTTTAGCTAGTTTACTTTCCTTTCTTGTAGTAGTAGTAATTAAAAGAAAACCCAAAAAGATTTCTCGTTCTTCTTTTGCTTGTTGGGAGCTTTCCCCTGTAAATAGTTCCTTTTCTTTTCTTTAGGGGTTAAGAGTAGAAGACCATGATTGAAAATGCTTAGTGGCTCTCATATGCTTTATTGTTTATTTAACCTTAAGCCATATTACCTTGTCTTTTCTCTTGTATTATATGCTCGCAGATTCCAGCTTAGTCCAATGCACATACACTATTATTATTAGCCACACCGTTCGGTCGTGCGAGTGAAAGGCAATAAGGATGATATATGATGAACTAATTGAGATGAGAAAAGCTGGTATGAACTCGACCTCTCTCGTTTTTGTAAATATGATAGTTCATCGTTCCTGATTCAACTTGTTATGAATGAAACAGGCTTGCGATGACAATTAGAGATCATAGCTGCTTATGCGATGCTTAATTAGCTAGGAGTTTATAATGGTCTATCTTGCGTGCCAACATGATATTAAAATGGTTGTGATGTGGTATGATAGGGTGGTATCCTCCTTCGAACGATTCAAGTGGTCTGACTTGGCACATGTTCACGCATGTAGTTGAATCAAAATCAACATAGCCTCCATGATATTTATGTACATGGTGATTTATATCCTACTCATGCTTGCATTCATTGTTGATTAATTTTAATGCATGTTCATGACTGTTGTCGCTCTCTAGCTGGTCGCTTCCTAGTCTCTTTCTAGCCTTCACCTGTACTAAGCGGGAATACTGCTTGTGCATCCACTTCCATGAACCCCAATGTTATTCCAATGAGTCCACCATACCTTCCTATATGTTGTATTTACCTACCGTTCCAAGTAAATTTGTATGTGCCAAACTCTAAACTTTCAAACGAAATTCTGTTTTGTATGCTCGAACAGTTCATGTATCAATTAGGGCTGTCTATATCTTCCATGCTAGGTGGGTCATTCTCACGATGAGTGGACTCCGCTCATCATTCATGAGAAAATGGCTGGTAACCGGGATGCCCAGTCCCATGCTCAAAATCATAATAATTAAACAAAACTCCCCCAGGGCTGTTGTTGGTTTGGACGGTACCCGTTGTTCGGACCAGCCATGGAGTGTGCTTGTTGGTGGTTGGGGGAGTATAAACTTTACCATTCTGTTTGGGAACCGCCTATAATGTGTGTAGCATGGAAGATATCGAGATTCTTGGTTGTTATGTTGACAATGAGAGTATACGGCTCAAAATATTATTCATCTCTATTTAAAAATCGAGCTCTGGCACTTCTAAAATCCCCGCTTCCCTCTGCGAAGGGCCTATCTATTTACTTTTATGCTGAGTCATCATCCTCTTATTAAAGAGCACCAATTGGAGAGCACCTCTGTCATTTGCATGTATTACTATTAATATGCATTGAGTATGATCATGACTGGATCTCTTTTACCATGAGTCACAATGTCTAGTCAGTCCTTGATCCTTAAAGGTGCTCTGCATTTATGTTTTGCGGTCTCAGAAAGGGCTAGCGAGATACCATCTTGTTATATCATATCATGATTGTTTTGAGAAAGTGTTGTCATCCAAGGTTTATTATTATTGCTTGCTAGTTGATTTTGCCATTGATATGAGTAGACATGAGACCAGAAAGTTATTGTGAATATGGTTAGTTCATGATCTTTGCTGAAAACTTGAATGCTGGCTTTACATATTTATAACAACAAGAGCAAACAGAGTTTGTCAAAGATTTTCTTTATCACTTTCAGTTTATCAACTAAATTGCTTGAGGACAAGCAAAGGTTTAAGCTTGGGGGAGTTGATACGTCTCCAACACATCTACTTTTCCAAACACTTTTGCCCTTGTTTTGGACTCTAACTTGTATGATTTGAATGGAACTAACCCGGAATGACGCTGTTTTCAGCAGAATTGCCATGGTGTTGTTTTTGTGCAGAAAAAAAAAGTTCTCGGAATGACCTGAAAATCCACGGAGAATTATTTTGGAAATATAAAAAATATCTGCGGAAAGATCCACGTCAGGGGGCCTACACCCTGTCCACGAGGGTGGGGCCCCCCCCCTCCCCTGGGCGCGCCCCTGCCTCGTGGGCCCCCTGATGCTCCACCGACGTACCCCCGAACTCCATATATTCACTTTCGGGGAGAAAAAAAATCAGAGAGGAAGAATTATCGCGTTTTACGATACGGAGCCGCCGCCAAGCCCTAATCTCTAGCGGGAGGGCTGATCTGGAGTCCGTTCGGGGCTCTGGGGAGTGGAGATCGTCGCCATCGTCATCATGAACCTTCCTCCATCACCAATTCCATGATGCTCACCGCCACGCGTGAGTAATTTCATCGTCGGCTTGCTGGACGGTGATGGGTTGGATGATATTTACCATGTAATCGAGTTTGTTTTGTTAGGGTTTGATCCCTAGTATCCACTATGTTCTAAGATTGATGTTGCTATGACTTTGCTATGCTTAATGCTTGTCACTAGGGCCCGAGTGCCATGATTTCATATTTGAACCTATTATGTTTTCATGAATATATGTGTGTTCTTGATCCTATCTTGCAAGTCTATAGTCACCTACTATGTGTTATGATCCGGCAACCCTGAAGTGACAATAATCGGGACCAGTCCCGGTGATGACCGTAGTTTGAGGAGTTCATGTATTCACTATGTGTTAATGCTTTGGTCTGGTACTCTATTAAAAGGAGGCCTTAATATCCCTTAGTTTCCACTAGGACCCCGCTACCACGGGAGGGTAGGACAAAAGATGTCATGCAAGTTCTTTTCCATAAACACGTATGACTATTCGGAATACATGCCTACATTACATCGATGAACTGGAGCTAGTTCTGTGTCACCCTAGGTTATAACTTTTACATGATCAATCGCATCCGACATAATTCTCCATCACCGATCCAATGCCTACGAGTTTTTCACATATTGCTTGTTGCTTATTTACTTTTCCACTGCTACTATTACAAGAACTACAAAAACACCACTGTTACTTTTATTGCTGTTACCACTATTTCCATATTACTTTGCTACTAAACTACCTTGCTGCAGATACTAAGTTTCCAGGTGTGGTTGAATTGACAACTCAGCTGCTAATACTTAAGAGTATTCTTTGGCTCCCCTTGTGTCGAATCAATAAATTTGGGTTGAATACTTTACCCTCGAAAACTGTTGCGATCCCCTACACTTGTGGGTTATCATGTATCTCTCTCCACCTCCCGAATCTCATCCCAAAACCCTTGGACCCAATAGAGGATGAATGAAGATAGACTTGTATTCTCTGGACCGATGACCTAGCCGGAGGCAGAGCTATGGATACAAAACATTGAGGATCACTTCAGGAAAAATTTGATTACAAGGAAGTATGAGGTTCAATACGCTCTACAGTACTTTCCGCAACATGGTGGAAAATGCATCAAGCCATACAACGATGTAATGGAGCCAAAACTTGGGAGGAATTCAAGAAGACTCTGCTAAAATCCCGTCTCATCCGAAAGCGAGGTGACAACCCGAAGAAGAAACCTTGTGCCTGTAGGATTTGTGGAGAAATAGGACACCTCCAGGAGGAGCACAAGGATGAATGCCCTCATTGTGAAGAAAGTCACCCAGCTGAAGAATGCCCAACTAGGCAGATTACTTGTTTCTTGTGTGAAGGACTACCCACTACCCTTCTCAGTGTCACATTTACCCCGTGATACAACGAACTACCCAGCAGAAGAAAGAAGCAATGAAAGAAGACCTCGTGGAAATTTTAGAACAACATGAGATGAATGAAGATGTGGAGGGCACGCACGAAGAATACCCAATTAAACTTTGCACCAAGTCATGCTATTCATGTGGAGAAGAAGGACACATTTCCCAGCATTGTTCAAGGGGGTATCTAGTAAAATTTCCGACAATAGAATTTGAGTATGACCCACAAGAAATAGAAGCCCTGATCAGAACAAAGAAGTTAAGAAAGAGAAAGAGCATGTGTCCCCAGAACAACCCAAGTTCTGTGAAAAAGGACCTGAGTCACATCACATGTTACAGGTGCAAGGATTTAGGTCATTACGCTAGCAACTGCCCCACAAGAAAGCCAAGAACCCAGGGAACCAAGATGACACCATGAAGTCCCTAGATTTATCTGATGTCATTTGTTTATGTTGCAAGGAAGTGAGGCAATTTGCCAGGGAAGGTTCAGACCCGAGGAAAGATTAAGCAGAGTAGTTGAGATCTTAATATTGGAATAAAGCGTGTAGATAAATGTGCAATACACTTTTATTATGATGTTGAGTTGAGTTATGGAAAGAACATTGTAATAGTTCGTGAAACAGTAAAAGTTGATATGATTGGAATCTCATATGAAATGTTATGAGTTGTTGGATGACTGTGAGTGCCTCTCTTGCTATCTCACCCAGACTAAAACCTTGGACCATGGACAAGCTGACCCCAAACCTTTCTCAGACAAATAACCAAATTTCACCCAAGGAAATACATACATTATCCTGTGTACCCCTTCTATCTTATACCTACAAATGACAACCTTTACGAGTCTTTTCTCAAGGGCCCGTAAACGATTATGACCCTGACTAGCGATCAGGAGTATCCAAAGATCCTGAAGGAGATGATGAAGCATATTCACCTGGAAGGAGATGCAGTCTACAAGGGTTATCCTTTCCTGGAGAATGGAGTTGAACTTTGGTACGTGGAGGTACACATCCACCGTGTGAAAGGATTTTGCCCAAAAACTATGGGCCAATACTTTTTCATCTCTCGAGCACCACGAACAACATTCTTCGACTTTGTTCATGAAGCTGCTATGGAGGCCATACATCCGATTGGAGAAATACTTGAAACAAGACTTCGTCACACTCAGGAATGAAAGAGTGGGGTGCATGCAGAGATGATGAAGATGAAGCACACAACCACTATGATGAAACAAAAGATCGAGGATTTCAAGAATCACATTGCACAATTCCAGTGGGACTGAAGCATCCTCAGCTAGGACAAATGAATAAAGATGGAAGGAATGATTGACCCTACCAAACTATGTGGATGGCAGCATTTGTAGTGAAGCACCTTTGAAATTTGAGTGTTGAATAGAGGTTCAGGATGTAATAAAAGATTGGATATGAGGTTACGGATGAACCAGTGCAGTTTTTTTGGGCGATACTTTTGGGTGTGAACACTGGACCAATGGAAATGAAAATGTTGTTCCAAAGAGTGGAGTTTGCACAAAATAAGTTGGAGTTTATTCTTGATATGATGCTTACCCCAAGGGTATGAAGGATATAAGTACAATTGGATTTAAAGAAGGTGTAATGCTGGAGTGTGGAGCAATAGTAACTCCAAGGATGAGTTAAGGATATACAAGTTTTGAAGTGGACCCATAGGCCGAGGACCTAAGGAGCCTACGTAATAACAAGGGGACCACGAGACTTGTCAGAAGTAATATGTTTCTGCTGTAATGAAGCCGGGCGCTATGCTAGAGAGTGTCCCAAGGAGAAGGAGACTTGTGCTAAGTAGTTGAGTTGAAGCATGTAATGGAAATACAGTAGATTGTAATAAGTGGAAAATCAGTAAAGTTAGCATCAGGGTATTGATTTTTGGATTTTTGAGTTGTTACTATATAGGAAATAAGTGAAATCGTGATAGATGGAATAATATTTTGAAGAGAACTAGTGTTTTTCATTTTAAGGGTGGTAGAACCCAACACCATTACCCGAATACAAGAGCTAGTTACGACATACTTTGGAATGGACCACTCAATGATGAGTGTGAGTAATTACATCGTATTTTGTACCAAGAGAAGGAAAGAATGCAATACAATTGGATGGATTTAAGAATGCCAAGGAAGCTGGATGTTGGAAGAATGATCAGTTACAACCCAATGATGAGTTCATGATTTACTAGTGATAAGATGAGCCGTAAAACACAGGCCCCAGGACCTGTCAAAGAAGCAATCACACTCATGCTGAAGGAAAACCTCTAGAAGAAGTTACGACTTTGTAAACAGACAATCTTATAGGAATTTACGCAAAACCCGAGAGTTGTGAAGAACGATAACTGTTTTGTTTGGCTTGCAGAATCCATGGAGCTATTCGAACCCAGTTCGTCGATAAGAGAAATTCTGCAATGCTTGTGAGAATGACCGAGTGTTAGTATGCGATGTTTACTAAACCATATACAAGTTAATGATTTGGGTGCGGAATGGATTGATCACCATACGGACTTACTCTTATTATTCGCCTATGTTATATGGGATGGTACATCTGAGTGACTTACCCGTAGTAGAGAGACGACGATATTAAAACCTTGTTTAAACCTTAGAATGGTCTGACAATTTTCCCTTGTACAAGGCAGCTGTTGCCAACCGTAGGTCATACGGTGAGAATGAAGCCCAGACCCGTTTTCTGCAGGGACCCAATTAATTTGTTTGATGACCACCATGAGATATCGATAGTTGTTTAGTATTGGCGCCAGACCTGTCAGCTAACAAGAACCAGTCTCGCAAGAACCTTACCAAGATGAAAGGACACAAGAATTGAGTAAAAAGGTTTAGTCACAACCGAAAGAGCCTAGAGAAGGTATTACCTTTAAGATTTGAGAAGACCGACACTGTCAACAGAAAGGACGGAGTATATGACTTTTGATGGAACCGTAACCATGTTTCTAAGGGTGGTAGCACCCCAGACCCCGGTGACGATCAATGGATTCGTTAGGAGACCCCGAACCCCAACCTATTTCTTGCTAGCCTTTTCGAATCTCGAGGACGAGATTCATTTTAAGTGTAGTAGGTTTGTAACATCCCAAAATTCTAAATTTTGGAATGTTATATTAAATAGATAGTTTTGATTTCTTATGTGATGTGCTGTGTGAAATTGAGTGAAATTTGAAACTTTTAAAAGTTAAATGAGAGGTAATAAAATGACTTTCCCAAAACTTTCACTTTGCATTTACGATCTCCATGAATTCAAATTCATTTCATCACAAAACCCTAGAGTGAAGATGATATGACTTCTTCCATTTAATGGAATGATAAGGGGTTTTGAAAGGATTTTGAATTCCATATGAAAGTATTTTAAATTCAGAAACTTTATGCAACTCAATGATTTTCAAGAGAGAAGATAAAATGATTTCTTAAAATTGTAAGAAATACGAGTTGGAAGTTCCTTCGAAGTATTTTTTGAAAACTCATTTTCAAATTTGAGGTATTTGGTTTTTATTCAAATTATTTTTCTCCAAAAATAAAATATATGGAAAATAGGGTAAAATGATTCCCTACAATGGAAAATTGGAGAAAGATGAGTTTGAATTAATTTTGGTATTTTAAAATATTTTTTTGACTTTTAAATAAACCAAAAGCACTGTTTGATTTATTTAAATTATGTGGATTTTATTTGACTCCAGAAAAATGTTCATATTGTAGGAAATCTTTTTCTGGAAATTTTAATATATAATATGCCTACATAAAATTTTATCTTATTTTCGTTATTCAGTTTTTCTTTTCTTTTTATATATATATATATATATAAACATACAACCGATTTATTCTCATAACATTATAAAAATAATATTCTCATAATACTTCCGCACTGCACGCATAACACGAGGGCACCGCACGCATAATGCAACACAGAAAACAGTGAACTTCATGTTGAAAAAACTGTACGTGTTGTTTTTTCGGTACCTTTTTTGCTCTAGTTTTTTAACCGTTTGTCGGAACAATGCGTGTAATATACCGTTGAAAATGTATGGATTATGCGCTACTTCGCCATGTTGAACATTTTTCGAGATTCCGCACGGTTTAAGAGCAGTTTTGAAAACGGTGCGACCGACGAATAATGGCAGCGAGCGTTGTTTTGTGTTTATTTCTAAACCGCTCGTCGGAATGAAGCATATGATACACCGTTGGAAAGATATCGTCGGCGCGCATCTTTTTCATATCTATTATATTTTCTAATTCGCTACGGTTTAAGAGCAGTTTTGAATTTAACAAATCGCGGAATTATGTTTTTTCGAATTTTTTGCAATTTTCGGTACTGTTTTAGCTTCCGTTTTTTAACCGTTTGTGGAAATGAGGCGTATGATACGCCGTTGGAAAGCTACGAACGAGGCGCAACTTTCATATGTTGAAATATTTTTGAGATTCCTTACGGTTTTTAGTTAATTTTGAAAATCGTGCGGCTGACCATGATATGCAGCGGACGTTTTTTGCGAAATTTTTACAAACCGCCCGTCGGATTGATTCAAATGGTACACCGTTGGAAAGATATCGTCGAGATGCTACTTTTTCATTTAGAACACTCCCTTTAATTTATTACGGTTTAAGAGCAATTTTGATTTTGTCTAAATGCGGACACTCTGTTTTCCGCGACACCAAAATTGACGCGTGCACTGCATCGGACAGAAAAGCGCACTGCTTCAAACTGAAAACTGCACTGCATCAGATGGAAATGCGGATACTCTGTTTTTTTTGCGACACTAAAATCGTCGTATGTACTGCATCAGACAAAAGAACGCACTGCTCCGGACTAAAAACTGCATTGCATCAGACGAGCAAAAGAACTGCATATTTTTTAAATGCAATTTTGTTTTAAATGGAGTGTACTGAAAAATTCTTCGTAGTGGACCTTTTGTATGACCAAAGTGCACTGCATGTTGCGTGTTTTTTAAATGCATTTTGTTCTAACTGCAGTGTGCTAAAGAGTCCTTTGTAGTGGACCGTTTTTAGAGCAAAGTGCACCGCACGATTGAAAATAATGAATCACAACATGACGCGATATGAACAATACCTTTTTAAACAAATTCCTGTATGTGTTTCACATTACTGAACTGCAAATTTCTATACATATTTTTTCTAATGTGTTCCGCACTACAGGGTTCAGTGTAGATTCTTTTTGCTGGTCGGAGTCTTTTTGCTGGTGAAGAGCAGCTCGTGGTGGTCGAACCAGGCGAAACCGCATTGCAGATGGGTAAACGAACTGCATGCCCACTCGCTCCGAGCTACAAGCCGCACACACCGCACTGCACCACCCAATCGTGTCGGCGAAATTGCCCCCGTGCATCGGGACAGGTGCTGGAGGGGCAAGGGTTACTGGTTGCCGATGCCGACCTCCCTTGGCGGCCTCCACCACCGCAGCGTGAGCCCGCCTCCATTGCCACGGCCTTCCTCATGCGCGGCCTTGCTCCCCGTGGCCGCCGGCCTCTAGGCGCACTACATCACCAGGACCATCGAACTCCGTCGAGTAGCAGGGCGAACTGCACCCGCGTGGGCAGGGGGAACCCCGACTAGGTGATGGGTCATGTGGGAGGGGGGGTTTGGGGGTGGGGCATCCTGGATCTGGCGATGGGGTGTCCCGATGGGGCGCCCAGGCCGGCGGCGTCGATGCAGGGCGGGGCCGCGCGAGGCTAGACCGCCGGCGATGCAGGGCATGGGCGGTGCGAGCCGAGGCCGCCAGTGATGCAGGGCAGGGGCGGCGCCAGCCCAGACTGCCAGCGGGTGGGGTAGACGGCCGGCTGGGAGTAGGGCAGCGCTGTGAGCACCTCGGGCTTGCGGCGGCCGTGCGAGAAGAAGGAGGCGGGGATCTGGTCGGGGATTCAGGCCGTGAGAGCGAGAAGACCGGGTGGGTTCGTCAAGAGGTGGGCTGTTTAGGTGCGACATGATGGGGTGAGGGTGGGTAAGGTTGGACGTGCTAGAAACCTATTTAAGTGAGGGTGTTATGAGAATAAGGTTTTTGTTATGAGAATAAGGTCTTAAGAGGTGTTATGAGAATAGACCCACCCTATATATACTGCACGTGCGCGTGGAACTAACCGCCGCCCATGCACGTAGCATAATGACAACGGTCGCCCCATTTTTTTTCCTACATGTCCAGGCCCAGCCAGCCTTTTTTTCCTTCTTTCCAGTTTTTTTTCACTTGGGCCGAATTTAAAAAGAAAACTGCAGCGCTAGTGCGTGCGCGCGACCGACCCTGTTGCTTTTAGCCCATGCGTTTTCCCTTCGTTTTATTTTGTTCGTCTACGTTTAGTCCCACATTGCCTAGCCTTTGACCCCTGAACCTCTTTTCCACCTATAAATATAGACCTATAGAGCCTCCAAAAATCATCCGGATTCGGGTTAAACTAATATTTTGGTTTGACTAGATTCACAAAAAATAATATTTCTTCTTCCCGGCGGAAATTCTGAAAGTTGTCTCCTCTCTCCGAAGTCGTCTTTTCTCTATCTTATAAAGGTGTCTTTCTTCGTATTTTTTATACTCCTGTAGCTTATTATATTTGGAGTAGAGTATGGTAGAATAATTAGATTATCAATTAGTCTCTGTATTTATACATTAGACCGAGTATTCTTTTAGCCGTTGCTATTTGTTTGTCTCTCTCCGTAAAACAACTTGGTCCTGATTTTTTAAATAGCCATAACTTTTTACTTGTTCATACAAATTAGATGAAACCAACGCCCACAGTTTCGTTTTGATTCCACCTATCCAGTGAATCTATCAAATAATCTTTAACAACTTTCAAATTTCGAAATTTGTTCAAATTCAAATTCAAACTTCTTTTGATCATATCTTTTTAACCGTAACTCTGTTTGAGTTGATTCTTTTTGCAAATCGAAGCTCTTGACCTAAACTTTCTGATAAGACCAAATTCACATAATTTTGGTACTGTTAGAAATTGTTTTCGGTTGCAAGAGTTATTTGCTTGGTTTGAAATTTTCCAAAGTGTTTTATTTGTTCTTCCTGATCTTCTGAGTGATTGCTTATGTGTGGTTACTATTGCTTGCTTACGATAGATTGATCGAAGTGTGACGAGTAGATCTATCACGATTTATGAGTGCGAAGAATCTACATCACACTCTCCAAATACCCAGGTTTTATTGCATTAGTTCTATCCTCAAACACTTGCATGAGTAGGACTTGGTTACATGTGGTATTGCTATGTAGTTCTTGAGGTAGGAACCCAATGACCTGTGATCAACCCAAGGGAATATACGCTTTGTTACTTATTGCTTAGCCATGCTTGTAGACGTGGATTGGTATGTGAGATTCATGGAAGATGCGAGAGTGATATTTAACTAAGGGAAACTTAAGGTGGAAACTTTAATACACATCTAGGTGGATTGGTTGTGGCACCCTGGGGATAGACCCGTGGTTTGCTAGGGCACCCTGGGGATGGACCAGTGGCTTGCCCGGACACCTGGGGATATACTAGTGTTGTCCAAAGAATGCCACCCATGCTCAAAGGGATCATATGATATTTTCATGCCTAGAAACTTCCATGTGTAGCCACAAGCCATTATGGGCTCTCGCATAGTTGAGTAAGTTGTGGGAAACGTTTACATGATGGGCTAGCAGATGTAGGGGGATTGTAGGTGTACCGGCCTATCTATTGGTTAAGGGGACCTCTTCGGAAAGACTGTGTATTGGTCATCAGGTTCTCAAACACCACGTAGTGCGAGAAACTTAACGGAGGCGATCGAGTCTTGTGGGGAAAAGTGTACAAACCTCTGCAGAGTGTACAAACTATTCATGAGTAGCCGTGTCTCCGGTTATGGACATCTTTGAGTATCTAAAAGTGGATTATTTGTTGATCTCATCACTTGATCTAATAAAAATTGTGGTGTTATTAATTTTGGTAACTTGGGGATTTGAGATGGGGGTACCATTCTCAATATTTGCTTAACTAAACTGAGTAGTAAAATAAATTTATTCCTTTGTTGTAGGAAAAAAATAGCTTTATGCAAAAATAAACCTTCCAGCCTTGTAGCGACCACGATCCGAATGGACCGAAGTCTCTGTGTTCTGTGTCATCCCTAGATCGGTAATGGTGACACACACAGTACTTGAAGAATTTATAACAGAGTGGCAATCACCCACTTATTACATCGAATGTCTCAAATGAGAACTTATTACAAAAATCTATGGCTTAAGGCCATCTAACAAAATAACAGCGGAAGGCTTGGAAGATAAGTGAGTCCATCAACTCCAACGGCATAGATGAGTGCATGACAAACGACCTAGCACGTCTTATTGCTCGTCTGAAAAGTCTCCAACGTAATATGTTGCAGCCCGAAAATGGGTTAGCACATGGAATATGCTGGCAAGATAACACAGAAGATGCAAGTAACAGAATAAAGGCTATACTATATGCATATTTGGCTGGTGGAGGCTCTAAGGTTAAAGTTTTTTGCGTAAAGCCAATTTTTCCCTACAACAAAGGAATACATTTTATTTTTAACTATCATGGTGGTTGAAAATCATTGAGAAGGTATCTCCAACTCAATCCCAAATTAAAGTTATCATTAACCCAACAAATTAAATTATAGAGTGATGAGATCAACCAATAATTCAAGTACCAGATACTCAAGATGTCCATAACCGGGGATACGGCTAATCATGATCAGTTTGTACACTCTGCAGAGGTTTGTGCACTTTTCCCCACAAGACTCGATCGCCTCCGTTTGGTTTCTCGCACTGCATGTCGTTTGAGAAACGGATGACCGAGACACAGTCTTTCCGTAGAGGTCCCCTTAACCGGATAGATAGGCCGGTACACCTACAATCCCTCTACATCTGCTAGCCCATCATGGAAAGGTTTCCCGCAACTTACTCAACTATGCCAGAGCCCATATTGGCATGTGGCTGCACACGGAAGTTTCTAGCATGAATAGTTTTATGATCCCTTTGAGCCTGGGTGGCATTCTATAGGAAAAATCACACGGAACCCCGGGATTTCCTAGGACAACACTGGATTCTCCAGGTGCCCTGCAACCAATCCACCCAGATGTGTATTCAAGTAGCCACCTTAAGTTGAATCCTTAATTAACAACTCACATCTGCCATGGATTTCACTCAAACCCAAACCATGTCTACGAGCATAGCATAACAACCTAAGCAAACGTAGAAGTACGTCCCAAGGGTTTGAAAATAATGCAGGTAATAGGTTCTACCACATTCTACGTCCCAGTCCCACAAGTTAAGAGATCCTACTCATGCAATGTGTGAGGGTTTGATCTAATGCATAAAAACTGGGTAATAAAAGTATGATCAAAGTGTTACTTGCCTTGCTGACGATTCGCAAAACCTAGAGACTCGTAGTAGCACGCTTCACAGTCCGGGTATTCTATCGCAAGCAAACAATAGCATACATAAGCAAACAAGCAAAGATGCACAAACAAAACTCCAAAAGATAAGATCTAATCAGAAAGTTCAACTTAAGAACTCCGGTTTGCAAAAAGAATCAAATCGAAAGAAGCAACGAAACTCAAACTGCGAAATAAACGAGCTCCGGTTACTAATTGGTATAAATTCAAATTTTATAGTAGCCAAAACTTTGTTCAAGTTGGTTAAACGGAAAGAGGGCGTCGAGACGAAGATCTGGGATTTTGAATCAGCTGATTCCGACTCTCGAGCGAAAAGAAAAACGAAAAACAAGATCAGGGCAGAAATCGCGATCGAAATAATCGCGGATAAAAACCCCGAAAAAGGAAAACTGACGAACAGGCTAACGAACGAACGTTTGCTGTCTGTGGCTAACGGACGAACAGCGTTCGTTAAAACGAACGAACGGACGAACGTCCGCTAAATAACTAAACCGAAGAAAACCGATCTAAACCTAAAAAAACGGATCTAGGGTTTTCCTAAAAGAAACCGATCGGTTTCTAACGAAAAACCGACACGGTGGATAACTACCTCGACGACGGCGGCGGGGTCGGCGGCGGCTCCGGCGAACGGCGGCGGCGGGCGCGGCGGCGCGGGCGGCGGCGGGCGACGGCTGGCGGCTAGGGTTCGGGCGGGGCTGGCGGGCTGGGGGTTCGGCGCTAGCGGGCCGACGCTATATAAAGCCTAGAGTCCTCGCCTCTTACGACCCGGAGTCGGTTTGCCCTTTTTTTAAAGAGTCCTCACGTAGCAAAACTAACGAAAGAAATACTAAACGGACTCCAAAAATCCCGAAATAATTTTTCACCGTCCTCTAATAATATTTAGGACAAAGTGAACATTTTTCCCGGACCTAAATAGAATTTTGAAAAACGTGCATTTTCCTATGCAAATAAAATCGCAAATAAATCCAGAAAAATACCAAAAGTGATTTTAACATTTTTCCTCCAATATTTCTGTTATTTTGGAGAAGTCATATTATCTTTGCTCATATTTTGCATTTAGAAATATTTTTAGGAGAGAAAAATAATTAAAACCAACACCGTCCTCGTACCGGTATTCGAGTGAACTCAAATTAACGGTGGTTGTGGGGAATTCCATGGTTATGGGTATATCCTCCCAAATTCGGTGTGAATCGGGGCTTCTGCTGGGCTCCATAATTATTCCTTCCTTGTCCATACTTCTTCTTACGGCTTTCAATCTGCTGCTGCTTCCCTTCAATCATAAGAGCTTTATCTACCGACTCCTGGTAGTTGTTGAAAGTTGCCACCATCAACTTTACGCTCATCTCATCATTCAGCCCTTCCATAAATCTCTCCTGCTTAGCGGCATCTGTGGCCACATCACTTGGGGCATAACGAGATAGGGTACTAAACTCATCCACGTACTGAGCTACAGTACGGTTTCCTTCGCGCAAGTTGCGAAACTCCCGCTTCTTCATGCTCAAAGCTCCAGTTGAGACATGAGCAGTACGGAAAGCTTGCTGAAACTGCTCCCAAGTGACATTTGCTATGGGGAAAGTGGCTGTGTAATTCTCCCACCATGCTGCGACTAGTCCAGACAACTGGTGTGCGGCAAATCGCACCTTCTCAGCATCCGAGCAATTGGCGGTGGTCAAATCCCTTCGAATCTTACGTAGCCAGTGATCAGCCACTATTGGTTCGATCCTGCTAGCAAACACTGGTGGTTGCAACCTTAAGAAACGTGTCAGGTTGTCCACGGGTGGTGGTGGTGGTGGAGGGTTGTTGTTGTTGTTGTTCTGGTTGTTCTGAGTGTTCTGGACAAGAAGTTGCATCAAGATGTTCTGCTGCTGGATCAACTGGGTGAGCTCAGGGGGAAACTCAAATCCAGGCTCACGTCTTGGAGGCATCTGATGGGTGTAGAGGGAAGAGATTAGAATAGAATTGAGGTCTAAGGGAAAATCACTACCCATATGCACATGAGACAAACACAATCATATCACACCATTCAATTTCAAGAAAGATCTTACAAATCTAACTACCGTTACAAAGAGTGCTCTAAATACTACTGTGTGGGGGTAAACTACTAGTCATAGGGGGGCATCTAAAAATACTGATCGGCGGAAGATTCCATGATGTCTGCTCCAGCTTCATCTTCATAGTATTCATCTTCACTATCGTCGGGTTCTGAATCCGTGTCGTCGATGATAATATAATCTTCAGGACAAATCTCCTTGGGTTCTTCTTCCTCCTCTTCACCTCCTGGTGCTGGATCTCCCATGAATACTCCTAGCTTCCTTGTGAAATCATCATTCTTCTCCACTAGTATCAACATCTCCTCCTCGTATCCGTCACGAGTAGACTTAAGTTCTTCTTCTAGCTCCAAATTCCTATTTAGTGCCTTCTTCAATTCTATCATCCCAGCGCACATCTGGTGGTCCTATCGTCGAATGTGCTGGTTCAACTCTTGGATGAACGCGGCAATGGACCTATCCTTCCGGGTGCTGATCATATCCCAACGCTCATCTCGGCGTCCACAAATCTGGTAGATGGTGTCCTTTAGCTCCTGCTTGTAGACTTCTCTGATCCTTCCCATTGTGATGTGGGCGGCCATGCTCTTGCCTAGGCTCCAGGTTGGTGCATCAAAAGAAAACTCTATTGGCTCGGTGGATGGTGCGAAGGTTCTTCCGGGAATTTGAACTTGAATGCTCCATCGCCCCTCCTCTGGTAAAGTGGCGGTGTAGGTCCCGGTAAAGCTTGGTATTCCTATGTTCAGGTACCTAGTGACTTCCTTCAAGTGTCGTCCAAATGGTGTGTCTTCATCCGGTTGAGTGAACTTGTTCCTTGGGTCCACCATCCTAAAGAAGTAGAAAATGGAGAGAAGTCAGAAATGAGTAGAGAAGAGTGATCTAAGGTCTGTCTTAGTGGTCGTGTCCTACATTCAACGTGTGCTCTGATACCATCTTGTAGCGACCACGATCCGAATGGACCGAAGTCTCTGTGTTCTGTGTCATCCATGGATCGGTAATGCTGACACACACAGTACTTGAAGGATTTATAACAGAGTGGCAATCACACACTTATTACATCAAATGTCTCCAATGAGAACTTATTACAAAAATCTATGGCTTAAGGCCATCTAACAAAATAACAACGGAAGGCTTGGAAGATAAGTGAGTCCATCAACTCCAATGGCATAGCTGAGTGCATGACAAACGACCTAGCACGTCTTATTGCTCGTCTGAAAAGTCTGCAACGTAATATGTTGCAGCCCGAAAATGGGTCAGCACATGGAATATGCTGGCAAGATAACACAGAAGATGCAAGTAACAGAATAAAGGCTATACTATATGCATATTTGGCTGGTGGAGGCTCTAAGGTTAAAGATTTTGCGTAAAGCCAATTTTTCCCTACAACAAAGGAATAAATTTTATTTTTAACTATCATGGTGGTTGAAAATCATTAAGAAGGTACCTCCAACTCAATCCCAAATTGAAGTTATCATTAACCCAACAAATTAAATTATAGAGTGATGAGATCAACCAATAATTCAAGTACCAGATACTCAAGATGTCCATAACCGGTGACATGGCTAATCATGATCAGTTTGTACACTCTGCAGAGGTTTGTGCACTTTTCCCCACAAGACTCGATCGCCTCCATTTGGTTTCTCGCACTGCATGGTGTTTGAGAAATGGATGACCGAGACACAGTCTTTCCGAAGAGGTCCCCTTAACCGGATAGATAGGACGGTACACCTACAATCCCTCTACATCTGCTAGTCCATCACGAAAAGGTTTCCCGCAACATACTCAACTATGCCAGAGCCCGTATAGGCATGTGGCTGCACACGGAAGTTTCTAGCATGAATAGTTTTATGATCCCTTTTGAGCCTGGGTGGCATTCCATAGGAAAAATCACACGGAACCCCGGGATTTACTAGGACAACACTGGATTCTGCAGGTGCCCTGCAACCAATGCACCCAGATGTGTATTCAAGTAGACACCTTAAGTTGAATACTTAATTAACAACTCACATCTGCCATGGATTTCACTCGAACCCAAACCACGTCTACGAGCATAGCATAGCAACCTAAGAAAACGTAGAAGTAACTCCCAAGGGTTTGAAAATAATGCAGGTAATAGGTTCTACCACATTCTACTTCCCAGTCCCACAAGTTAAGAGATCCTACTCATGCAATGTGTGAGGGTTTGATCTAATGCATAAAAACTGGGTAATAAAAGTATGATCAAAGTGTTACTTGCCTTGCCGACGATTCGCAAAACCTAGAGACTCGTAGTAGCATGCTTCACAGTCCGGGTATTCTATCGCAAGCAAACAATAGCATACATAAGCAAACAAGCAAAGATGCACAAACAAAACTCCAAAAGATAAGATCTAACCAGAAAGTGCAACTTAAGAACTCCGGTTTGCAAAAAGAATCAAATCGAAAGAAGCAACGAAACTCAAACTGCGAAAGAAACGAGCTCCGGTTACTAATTGGTCTAAAGTCAAATTTTACAGTAGCCAAAACTTTGTTCAAGTTGGTTAAACGGAAAGAGGGCGTCGAGACAAAGATCTGGGATTTTGAATCACCTGATTCCGACTCTCGAGCAAAAAGGAAAACGAAAAACAAGATCAGGGCAGAAATCGCGTTCGAAATAATCGCGGATAAAAACCCCAAAAAAGGAAAACTGACGAACAGGCTAACGAACGAACGTTCGCTGTCTGTGGCTAATGGACGAACAGCGTTCGTTAAAACGAACGTACGGACGAACGTCCGCTAAATAACTAAACCGAAGAAAACCGATATAAACCTAAAAAATCGGATCTAGGGTTTTTCTAAAAAAACGATCGGTTTCTAACAAAAACCGAAGCGGTGGATAACTACCTCGACGGCGGCGGTGGCTCCGGCGAACGGCGGCGGCGGGGTCGGCGGCGGCGGCGGCTCCAGCGGCTCCGGCGAACGGCAACGGGCGGCGGCGGGCGGCTGGCGGCTAGGGTTCGGGCGGGGCTGGCGGGCTGGGGGTTCGGCGCTGGCGGGCCGGCGCTATATAAAGGCCAGAGTCCTGGCCTGTTACGGCCCGGAGTCGATTTGCCCTTAAAAAAAAAGAGTCCTGACGTAGCAAAACTAACGAAAGAAATACTAAACTGACTCCAAAAATCCCTAAATAAATTTTCACCGTCCTCTAATAATATTTAGGACAAAGTGAACATTTTTCCCGGACCTAAATGCAATTTTGAAAAACGCGATTTTTTCCTATGCAAATAAAATCGCAAATAAATCCAGAAAAATACCAAAAGTGATTTTACATTTTCCTCCAATATTTTTGTTATTTTGGAGAAGTCATATTATCTTCGCTCATATATTGCATTTAGAAATATTTTTAGGAGAGAAAAATAATTAAAACCAACACCGTCCTCGTACCGGTATTCAAGTGAACTCAAATACAAAACGGTAGAATTCCCAACTCTCTCCGAAGGTCCTTGAGTTGCTTAGAATTTCGAGGATCGCCACGAACAAAAATGCAAATAAACATGGAATGCAGTATGATCTATGTATAAAATTCCAAATTGAAAATTTGGGATGATACAAGCCTCCACCAGCCAAATATGCATGTAGTGATAGATATTGTTCATCATTATTCTTTGGTGTGAATTTTCCAGTACATGCAGTGTACTGACCTACATGGCTGCAACGTCTTATGTTGCAGGAATTATTCGACGAGTAAGTGTTACGTTAGGTTTGCGCTGTCTACACACAACTTTGCCGTTGGTGTTGATGGAACTCCACAACCTTTGTTACTTCCGCTATATGGATTGAGGTAATAGTATTTATGTTACTTTATATATGTGATTTAGCTCTGTTATAAATCCTCGTGTACTGTGTGTGTCAGCATACCGATCTAGGGGTGACACTTAAGCACAAAGACTTGATCCATTCGGGTCGGGTCGCTACATAAATCTGTTAAATATTCAGTGAAGTTCAACGGGAAATTGTTGAATTCCTTTAACCCTGCGTGGGGTCTTCGCCAAGGTGACCCATTGTCACCTTTTCTATTTCTCTTTGTTGCTGATGTATTATCTGCCCTTGTCACCAAGTTAGTAGCATAAGAAGAGTTGCACGGGCTTACAATCTACCGTGGGGCACCGGTTATATCTCATATTTTGTTTGCGGATGATACTATTGTGACACCCCGAGACCGGTGCGCCAGGTGTCAGCCAGTTATTCGTTGCCTTTGTCATGTCGTCTGCTTGCGTGTTGCTTCTTGCCATGTCATCATGTGTGTTGCATCAGCATGTTTTCAAAACTTGCATCCGCCCGAGTTCGCCCGTCCTCTCCGTTGTCCGTTCTGAGCTCAGACACACTTGCACGCGCCCGCGGCGCCTCCGAATATTTATTTTATGAGTGGCCGAAAAACGTTCTCGGAATGGGTTGAAACTTGGCGTGTGGTCTTATTATAGTGTAGACAGGCCGCCTGCCAAATTTCATCACATTCGGAGCTCGTTTGATAGCCCAACGAATATTTATAGCGGCACTAGTCGCCGGTTAATTCGTCGGACGTTTTCGGTCTCCGAAAACCCCCGCGGGCCTCTCTCCCTCTCCTCTCACCTCAGCCCAACTACTTCTACACAGCCCACGAATATCCTCTAGGCCCAACCTAAACTCCCCTCGCGATCGAATCCGTCGGATCGCGATCGGAGGGCTCAAAAACCACTCCAAACCCCCAAACCCTAGGCCTTTCCCTATATAAGCAACCCCCTTGCCATTTTGGGCATCCCCTAGGCCTTCCCCTACCTCCCAGCTGCCTTCCTCCTCCATTTCCGTGCGCAGCCACTTCACTAGCACCACTTGGCAGCTTCCTGTTGGCTGGAGCCGCCACATCAGCCGCCAAGGGCCAATGGCCGAGCGCCACGTCGCGCCACCTGGCCTCTCCTCGTCCCCGCCACCCAGGCTCGGGCCAGGCCCGCCCCCGCGCCCGACCGGGCAGCGCCGGGCCCGGGTGCCGCGTCCCGCCTGGCTCGCCGAGCCGCCCCGCTGCTTCCGTTCGGATCCCGCAGGATCGCGCCTCCGCCGCCGGCCAGGGCTCCGCCGACCCCGCCTGACCGCGCCGCCGCCCGCCTCCCTGGCTCCCTCGCCGCGCGACCCCGCCGACGATCTTCTCAACCGCCGCCGCCGCGGAGCCATGCCGTCGCCGTGGCCTCACCCGCCTCCGACGCATCCGCGTCGTACTCCGCCGCCGACCGTCGCAGGTGGTCGCCGCCGGCCAGATCCGGGCCGCTGCGGCCGGATCCGCCTCTCCCCGCTCCTCCAGCATCGATCCCCGCGCTCGTCGTCATCTCCTTACGTCGTCGACGCCGGCCAGCCGCCGCTGACCTTGCCCGAGCCGGACATGTCCGGGTGGCGACGGACATGTCTGCTCCTCCCCGAGCCGCTGCCACGAGGGCCCCGCTCGTCAGAGGTGTCCGTCCAGTTCGGACATGTCCGTTTCCCGAGGTTGCCCTTTTTCTGCTAAGTCCCTAATTTTTGCATATAATGTTGCATCTTTGCATGATGATATCTTTTTGTGTGCTTATCCAAATTGAGTGTATGATATGTCAAAATGACCATGGTGATATGCTCTACACTTTATTCCATTGTGCCATGCTCATTTGAGTTCATCTAGTTGCTCTAATATCTGTTGCAAGGGTGCTACTTTTTATAAACTCCTGCTACTTGTTATTTTGTTGCCATGTTCGTGATGTGATAACTTGGTGCATGTTTATCCAAATGATGCAAATGATATGTCAAAATGTTCATCATGAGATGCTCTACATGTTGGTTGCTATAGCATGCTTGTTTGAGTTCATATTGCCATGTTTATCTATGTTGCAAAAGTGCATTTGGCTGTTATGTTCTGAAACTTGTTACGAGATGCCTAGTTGAGGAGCTTGTTGCTATTGATGTGTTTGTCCCCATGTCACATGCCTAGATGTTTTAGAATCTCCATGATGTGGTCTTTGAGATGGTGCATTTAACTTTCCATGATATGCCTTGTGTTGACTTAAACATGCTTGTAAACTTGCCATGTTGTTATTGCTGTTTTGACACTTAGTGAAATTTCACTAAGTCTGGAATCTGTCATATCCCGATGCTATGTTTGCTTGATGTCCTAGGCAAATCCATGTTAGTTTTGGGGTGGCCATTGATCATTCCTTGTTGTATATGTTGTTGTCTATCCATTCATGTCCTTACTTGCTCATTTGAGTTGCTGTAGCTTATTTACTTCTTGCTCTCAAGTTGCTATAAAATATTGCTGTCAGGTTTTTATTGTCATGATCAAAATGTTGTAGCTTGTTGCTATTGATCCATGCCTCCTATGGAGATGCTCCAATGGAGTTGTTTGCTGTAGGATATGTCTACTTCATGTACATGCTTCTTGTCACCATGTTTGAGTGCTGTAGCATATATTTACCTTGCTCCAAAGTTGCTATGTGGCTGTTAATTTCAGCTTGTTGTTATATCTTGTTTCATGTGTATCTTTTAGCCCGTTGCTCCGTTTTGAGTGTTCCTTATATGAAACTTGTGTGATTTTGCATGTAGAATCATAATATCATCTTGTTAACATGTTTAGAGTATGTTCGCTTCTTGTTTGGGTGCATCTTGCACCGTTGCCATGTATTTTATCATACCTTGCCATGTTGTGCTTCCTACCTTATCATGTTGTGCTTCCTACCTTGCCATGTTATGCTTCCTGTATAGATTTGTCTTGCATCATACCTTGTCATGTATTGCATCATATAGAATTGTGTTGTTTTCTGTGCTTCCTACCTTGCCATGTTTTGCTTTCTGTGTACACTTGTCATGCATCATACCTTGCCATGTAATGCATCATATATAAACTTGTGTTGTTTTTTCTGTGCTTCCTACCTTGCCATCTAATGTTTCCTGTATAGACTTTATGTGCTTCCTGTATAGACTTGTCATGCATCATACCTTGCCATGTATTGCATCATATAGACTTGTGTTGTTTTTCTGTGCTTCCTACCTTGCCATATTGTGCTTCCTGTGTAGACTTGCTGTGCATCATAAGTAGACTTGTTTTGCATCATACTTGGTTGAGCATATTGTCATGTCTCGTGTGGCGTGTTTACCGTATTTCTTGCTTCTTCTCGTTAGTGCTTGTTCCGTTGCGATCGTGAGGATTCGTTCGTCTACCCGTGGTTCTTCTTCAAGGCTTCTTCTTCGTCTTCTTCATGGATCCGTTCTTCTTCCTTGCAGGATCTCAGGCAAGATGACCATACCCTTGGATACCTTTACTATCATTGCCATGCTTAGTGTCTCGATGCTATCGCTACATGTCGCGCTACCCATCTATTGTCAGCCCCTCTCCTTGTTGCCATGAAACCTCTAACATTTGAAACCTTCCTAGCAAAACCATTGTTTGGCTATGTTACCCGCTTGCTCAGCCCCTCTTATAGCGCTGTTAGTTGCAGGTGAAGATGAAGTTCGTTCCAGGTGGGAACTTGTTGTTGGAATATCACAATATGTTATATATATAATAACACACCTATATACTGGGCATGGGTGGAAGGCTTGGACTTTTGCTCGGTGTTTTGTTCCACTCATGCCACCTTAGGCGCCGATAAACCGACATTATGTTCCTTGATTTTGCGTTCCTTACACGATGGGTATATGGGGACCCCTTGACAGTTCGTCTTTGAATAAAACTCCTCCAGCAAGGCCCAACATTGGTTTTAATTTGCTCATAATAACACCTTAATTAATTAATTAAATTGCGTAGGGAGTTAGCGCTACCCGAGGATTCTTCTACATAGTAGGGGGGGGCCAGTGCTGATGGTGTTGGTCCCAAACGGGCAACCTGCGGGGCCGCCTCAGGTAAACTTGAGGTATCTGGCATACCTGTAGCTTGTCCCATCCGGTCATGGCCTGAGACGAGATACGCGCGGCTACTATCAGGGTGTCGGCACGCCGGGAGGTCTTGCTGGACTTGTTTTACCATTGTCGAAATGTCTTGTGCACCGGGATGCCGAGCCTGATCGGATTTCCCTAAGATAAGGGGTGATGATATTATGTTTATCACTTCACCTAATCGTGAGAGCTTGTGATGGGCTAAGTTGGGACACCCCTACAGGGTTATGATATTTCGAAAGCCGTGCCCGCGGTTTTGTGGCAGATTGGAATTTGTTAATGTCCGGTTGTATAAAATTTGACAGAGGATCCGAAGTAAAACACACAACTGTGTGAGTAACCGTGACTGTCTCTTTTCACTTTGAGAAGAGAACACGGTGGGGTTATGTTTGACTCGTATGTAGTTCAGGATCTTTAGCGATCACTACTATTTGCGACCGTTTGCATAGATGCTCATCTTATTCTTGTACTCTTAAGTTAGCCACCATATTTATTGCCTAGTCGCTGCTGCAACCTCACCACTTTACCTCTTCCTACCCATTAAGCTTTGATAGTCTTGTTACCCATGGTTATGGGATTGCTGAGTCCTCGTGGCTCACAGATACTACAACAACAGTTGCAGGTGCAGGTGTCCGATGACATGACGTGAGAGCTTTGTTTGTTGTGTTGGAGTTCTTTCTTCTTCTTCTTCTTCAGTCCTGGGTTAGGTTCCGGGTCGGCAGCCTGGGATAGCAGATGGATGTCGTTGTTCTTTTCTTGTTTGTATCCGTAGTCGGATACTTGTATTGATGTTGTTGTATTCATGTGACTTGTATGTATTGTTGTATCCCCCATGTATGTATGTAATGGTACGATGTAATGATATCCATCTTGCTAAGCGCCCGAAATGCGGTTGTGCCCCAATCACGTAAGTGTCACGTGATCGGGATAGAATCGCATCTTGGGCCTGACAAGTTGGTATCAGAGCCTCGACCGACCATAGGAGCCCCCTTGATTGATCGTAGCTTGGACGTTGTCGTGTCTAGCAAAAAACTTTTTCGGAGTCTAGTTATATCGGAGAGTAGGAATTCTTTTTACTCCCCTGTCCCTTCGTCGCTCTGGTGAGGAATCTTGACGTAGGTGTTTTGAATTACCCCTCTTCCCCTTCAATTTTTTTTAGGATCACGTGGTTAGATTTTCGTTTGTTGCGTTGTTAGTTCTTTCATCTGGTGCATCTCTCGTCAAGTGGACTCGACCCTCTTCTTCTTTGCAAGTGCATCCTCAGTTCTTTTCAACCGATGTTGTTTTCCCGTCCATTGTGTTCTTTCTTTTTCCCACCCGCCCATCCTTTTGCTTCTCAGAGCCGGAGCCCTTAATCGAGTATTCCATCCTACTCATGTGAATCCTTTGCATTCTTTCCTCAGTTATTTCAACCGGTGATTTCTCTTCTAGTTCGTCATCTTTCATCTCTTTTCTTCTCCGATGAGTTCTCCTCTCGTTTGATTTTCTTCACCTCTTCTTCTTTTCCGGTGGATTCAATTCAAGTATTCGGTGTTGTTCATATTATTTTTTTCCTCGGCTCAATTGCTTCACCTTGCTCGTTCATCTCTCGCCATTAATTATTCCGGAGTTCAAAAGACATCTCAAGAGAGTTGTCTGTATTCCAATTAATTTGAGGTTGTCACCTCATTCGAGTCTCACAATTGTTCCGGTGCATCATATCCTTCTCGATCCTTTTCAACGGTGTTTTCTCGTCGGTGGGCTCATAACCCACAGGTCTTTTCCCAGGATCTTACCTGACTCTTTTATTTCCCGGAGTTCCGAAATTCTTTTCAAGTGTGACGTAAGTATGGATTCCATCAGCCATGTGCCTTCTCCAAGATCGTTTCAAATTCTTTTCATCGTCGGTTCAACCTTTCTTCTTTTCATTCATCCAGAGTAGTTCTTGAATTCTTTTCATTGTGTTCCTCCGAAGACCATCATTTCAAAAGATTTATTCGTTCTCAGTTTCCATCTTCGTGCTCCAAATATTCTTCATTCATGCCTCTTCGTTCGTCTCACATTCCTCCGGTGCTTGTTCAAGTATTCTTTAATCCGTCCGCGATCTCTTCGTTCTCGTCATTCTAATTTCCTCAAGTGCTTATTCTTCCCGGAGATTCATTCTCTTGTGTTCACTCAATCTCAATTCTTCACGGCGGCTTGTCCTCTTGCATCGTTCAATTTCAATTCCTTACGGTGGTCATTCTCGTTCTTCACTCGATTTTTAATTCTTCCCAGTGGCTCGTTCACTTTCTTCACTGAGCTTCAATTCTTATGGTGGTTCGCTCAACAGTTCTTTTCCGGTGTTATCATATCAATCCATTCAATTTATTCCCATCTTACCGGTGTTTCATGAAGATTTTCGCAAGTTCGCGATATATCCCTTTTTATTCAATTTCATCGCGAATAAGAATTATGCTAGTCCATTGCTTCGCGTCAATTTAATTGGTGGAGAATAAGCATAAAATAATTCTTATTCTTTTCATCAAGTTGATTAATCCTTTCCTTCGGAGTTTATTCTTGATGAATAAATTCTAGCCCCAAGTGTTCTATTCTTTTCTTTTCCGGAGTTCAATTTTCTCGGTTATCTCGTCGGAACCCCTTCTAATCATCGCAAGGCTTTAATCTTAGTCTTTTCGCCCGTCATTACTATATCATAATCCTTTCATTTTACCGGAGTTCTTCATGGTCATTCTCCATCATTTAATTCATTCTTCAAACGTTCATCTAATTCTTCTGGAGCAGCTCAAGCATTCTTATTCTTTTGTCCCTCGAGTTGCAAATAATTCTCCTATTCTTTTGAAGTGGAGTTTTGCATTTCTTCCTTCATCTTTTATTTCCTTCTTTTGGTTGCGGCATAATTCACCTCAAGTCTTGAGATGTTTAAATAAGTCCACGACAAGCTTATTCTTTTGTTGTTGATTATCTCAACAGCTCCGTTCAAGCCTTTCTTCTGAAGATCCTCTTTCGAATTCACTCGTCGTGAAAGTTGTCATCTTCTTCTCCGTTCTTTTAATTCCATCATTTCAATTGTTCCGGAGGCATTCTCTTGTTCATTTCGTCATGTTTTTATTCAATCTTCTCAAGTTCTCGTTCTATTCCATTCTTGTTCAACCGGTGTGCTATTTCTTTCAGTCTTAACCGAAGTGTTGCCCGAATTCCTTCGTGGAGATTCCTTTTCTTTGTCTTATTAACCGGAGTGGTTCTATGTCTCTCTTGTCATTTATCCTCTTGGTTCTTGTCTTATGCCTTGTTACTTATTTTACCGGAGCTTCTCAAATCTCGTTCATCTCCGTGGTATCCTTTCCTTCCCGTTGTTCAACCTCTCAAAGTTCTTTTCTTTCACTCTTTTTGTCCTCGAAGAACTTGTTCTTCCTTTTCTCTCCGGTCTCGTTCCTAAGATCTCGGGACGAGATCTCGTGTTAGTAGGGGAGTGTTGTGACACCCCTAGACCGGTGCGCCAGGTGTCAGCCAGTTATTCGTTGCCTTTGTCATGTCGTCTGCTTGCGTGTTGCTTCTTGCCATGTCATCATGTGTGTTGCATCAGCATGTTTTCAAAACTTGCATCCGCCCGTCCTCTCCGTTGTCCGTTCTGAGCTCAGATACACTTGCACGCGCCCGCGGCGCCTCCGAATATTTAATTTATGAGTGGCCGAAAAACGTTCTCGGAATGGGTTGAAACTTGGCGTGTGGCCTTATTATAGTGTAGACAGGCCGCCTGCCAAATTTCATCGCATTCGGAGCTCGTTTGATAGCCCAACAGATATTTATAGCGGCACTAGTCGCCGGTTAATTCGTCGGACGTTTTGGTCTCCGAAAACCCCCGCGGGCCTATCTCCCTCTCCTCTAACCTTAGCCCAACTACTTCTACACAGCCCACTAATATCCTCTAGGCCCAACCTAAACTCCCCTCATGATCGGATCCGTCGGATCGCGATCGGAGGGCTCAAAAACCACTCCAAACCCCGAAACCCTAGGCCTTTCCCTATGCAAGCAACCCCCCTTGCCATTTTGGGCATCCCCTAGGCCTTCCCCTAACTCCCAGCCGCCTTCCTCCTCCATTTCCGCGCGCAGCCACTCACTAGCGCCACTTGGCAGCTGCCTGTTGGATGGAGCCGCCACATCAGCCGCCAGGGGCCAATGGCCGAGCGCCACGTCGCACCACCTGGCCTCTCCTCGTCCCCGCCACCCAGGCCCGGGCCAGGCCCGCCCCCGCGCCCGACCAGGCCGCGCCGGGCCCGAGCGCCGCGTCCCACCTGGCTCGCCGAGCTGCCCCGCTGCTTCCGTTCGGATCCCGCAGGATCGCGCCTCCGCCGCCGGCCAGGGCTCCGTCGACCCCGCCTGACCGCGCCGCCGCCCGCCTCCCTGGCTCCCTCGCCGCACGACCCCGCCGCCGATCTGCTCAACCGCCGCCGTCGCGGAGCCATGCCGCCGTCGTGGCCTCACCCGCCTTCGGCGAATCCGCGTCGTACTCCGCCGTCGGCCGCCGCAGGAGGTCGCCGCCGGCCGGATCCGCCTCTCCCCGCTCCTCCAGCATCGATCCCCGCGCTCGCCGTCGTCTCCACACGTCGTCGACGCCGGCCAGCCGCCGCTGACCTTGCCCGAGCCGGACATGTCCGGGTGGCGACGGACATGTCCGCTCCTCCCCGAGCCGCTGCCACGAGGGCCCCGCTCGTCAGAGGTGTCCGTCCACTTCGGACATGTCCGTTTCCCGAGGTTGCCCTTTTTCTGCTAAGTCCCTAATTTTTGCATATAATGTTGCATCTTTGCATGATGATATCTTTTTGTGTGCTTATCCAAATTGAGTGTATGATATGTCAAAATGACCGTGGTGATATGCTCTACACTTTATTCCATTGTGCCATGCTCATTTGAGTTCATCTAGTTGCTCTAATATCTGTTGCAAGGGTGCTACTTGTTATAAACTGCTGCTACTTGTTATTTTGTTGCCATGTTCGTGATGTGATAACTTGGTGCATGTTTATCGAAATGATGCAAATGATATGTCAAAATGTTCATCATGAGATGCTCTACATGTTGGTTGCTATAGCATGCTTGTTTGAGTTCATATTGCCATGTTTATCTATGTTGCAAAAGTGCATTTGGCTGTTATGTTCTGAAACTTGTTACGAGATGCCTAGTTGAGGAGCTTGTTGCTATTGATGTGTTTGTCCCCATGTCACATGCCTAGATGTTTTAGAATCTCCATGATGTGGTCTTTGAGATGGTGCATTTAACTTTCCATGATATGCCTTGTGTTGACTTAAACATGCTTGTAAACTTGCCATGTTGTTATTGCTGTTTTGACACTTAGTGAAAATTCACTAAGTCTGGAATCTGTCATATCCCGATGCAATGTTTGCTTGATGTCCTAGGCAAATCCAAGTTAGTTTTGGGGTGGCCATTGATCATTCCTTGTTGTATATGTTGTTGTCTATCCATTCATGTCCTTACTTGCTCATTTGAGTTGCTGTAGCTTATTTACTTCTTGCTCTCAAGTTGCTATAAAATATTGCTGTCAGGTTTTTATTGCCATGATCAAAATGTTGTAGCTTGTTGCTATTGATCCATGCCTCCTATGGAGATGCTCCAATGGAGTTGTTTGCTGTAGGATATGTCTACTTCATGTCCATGCTTCTTGTCACCATGTTTGAGTGCTGTAGCATATATTTACCTTGCTCCAAAGTTGCTATGTGGCTGTTAATTTCAGCTTGTTGTTATATCTCGTTTCATGTGTATCTTTTAGCCCGTTGCTCCGTTTTGAGTGTTCCTTATATGAAACTTGTGTGATTTTGCATGTAGAATCATAATATCATCTTGTTAACATGTTCGGAGTATGTTTGCTTGATGTTTGGGTGCATCTTGCACCGTTGCCATGTATTGCATCATACCTTGCCATGTTGTGCTTCCTACCTTGCCATGTTGTGCTTCCTACCTTGCCATGTTATGCTTCCTGTATAGATTTGTCTTGCATCATACCTTGTCATGTATTGCATCATATAGAATTGTGTTGTTTTCTGTGCTTCCTACCTTCCCATGTTTTGCTTCCTGTGTACACTTGTCATGCATCAAACCTTGCCATGTAATGCATCATATATAAACTTGTGTTGTTTTTTCTGTGCTTCCTACCTTGCCATGTTATGTTTCCTGTATAGACTTTCTGTGCTTCCTGTATAGACTTGTCATGCATCATACCTTGCCATGTATTGCATCATATAGACTTGTGTTGTTTTTCTGTGCTTCCTACCTTGCCATATTGTGCTTCCTGTGTAGACTTGCTGTGCATCATAAGTAGACTTGTTTTGCATCATACTTGGTTGAGCATATTGTCATGTTTCGTGTGGCGTGTTTACCGTATTTCTTGCTTCTTCTCGTTAGTGCTTGTTCCGTTGCGATCGTGAGGATTCGTTCGTCTACCCGTGGTTCTTCTTCAAGGCTTCTTCTTCGTCTTCTTCATGGATCCGTTCTTCTTCCTTGCGGGATCTCAGGCAAGATGACCATACCCTTGGATACCTTTACTATCATTGCCATGCTTAGTGTCTCGATGCTATCGTTACATGTCGCGCTACCCATCTATTGTCAGGCCCTCTCCTTGTTGCCATGAAACCTCTAACATTTGAAACCTTCCTAGCAAAACCATTGTTTGGCTATGTTACCTGCTTGCTCAGCCCCTCTTTTAGCGTTGTTAGTTGCAGGTGAAGATGAAGTTCGTTCCAGGTGGGAACTTGTTGTTGGAATATCACAATATGTTATATATATAATAACACACCTATATACTGGGCATGGGTGGAAGGCTTGGCCTTTTGCTCGGTGTTTTGTTCCACTCATGCCACCTTAGGCGCCGATAAACCGGCATTATGTTCCTTGATTTTGCGTTCCTTACACGATGGGTATATGGGGACCCCTTGACAGTTCGTCTTTGAATAAAACTCCTCCAGCAAGGCCCAACATTGGTTTTAATTTGCTCATAATAACACCTTAATTAATTAATTAAATTGCATAGGGAGTTAGCGCTACCCGAGGATTCTTCTACATAGCAGGGGGGGCTAGTGCTGATGGTGTTGGTCCCAAACGAGCAACCTGCGGGGTCGCCTCAGGGAAACTTGAGGTATCTGGCATACCTGTAGCTTGTCCCATCCGGTCGGGGCCTGAGCCGAGATACAAGCGACTACTATCAGGGTGTCGGCACGCTGGGAGGTATTGCTAGACTTGTTTTACCATTGTCGAAATGTCTTGTGCACCGGGATGCCGAGCCTGATCGGATTTCCCTAAGATAAGGGGTGATGATATTATATTTATCACTTCAGCTAATCGTGAGAGCTTGTGATGGGCTAAGTTGGGACACCCCTGCAGGGTTATGATCTTTCGAAAGCTGTGCCCGCGGTTATTTTGCAGATTGGAATTTGTTAATGTCCGGTTGTAGAAAATTTGACAAAGGATCCGAAGTAAAACACACAATTGTGTGAGTAACCGTGACTGTCTCTTTTCACTTTGAGAAGAGAACACGGTGGGGTTATGTTTGACTCGTATGTAGTTCAGGATCTTTAGCGATCACTACTATTTGCGACCGTTTGCGTAGATGCTCATCTTATTCTTGTACTCGTAAGTTAGCCACCATATTTATTGCTTAGCCGCTGCTGCAACCTCACCACTTTACCTCTTCCTACCCATTAAGCTTTGATAGTCTTGTTACCCATGGTTATGGGATTGTTGAGTCCTCTTGGCTCACAGATACTACAACAACAGTTGCAGGTGCAGGTGTCCGATGACATGACGTGAGAGCATTGTTCCTTGTGTTGGAGTTCTTTCTTCTTCTTCAGTCTTGGGTTAGGTTCCGGGTCGACAGCCTGGGATAGCAGATGGATGTCGTTGTTCTTTTCTTGTTTGTATCCGTAGTCGGATACTTGTATTGATGTTGTTGTATTCATGTGACTTGTATGTATTGTTGTATCCCCCATGTATGTATGTAATGGTACGATGTAATGATATCCATCTTGCTAAGCGCCCGAAATGCGGTTGTGCCCCAATCACGTAAGTGCCACGTGATCGGGATAGAATCGCATCTTGGGCCTGACAACTATGTTGTTATTTGAAGCTTCTTGCCAACAAGCAGGTATTGTCGAAGGTTTGTTGAACACGTATTTGTCGGCGACGGGTCAACTTATAAACTCATCAAAGTGTTCCATCGTTTTCTCTGATAATTGCTTGACTTCGGTGGCTGAGGAGGTGAAAGGAACCTTGGAAATTTCGCAACAAGTGTCTGAGCCAAAATATTTGGGATTGCCTGTTCCTGAAGGGAGAATGCATAAAGGACAATTTGAAACTCTTCAGGCGAGAATGAGAAAGAAGCTAGTGGACTGGAGCGAGAGGTACCTATCTTCTGGGAATAAAGAAGTCTTGATAGAGTCAGTTGCCCAAGCTTTTCCAACTTATATTATGAGTGTTTTCAAATTGCCGGCGTCAGTGTGTGATGATCTGACACAGATGATGAGACAATATTGGTGGGGCTGGAAAATGGAAAAAACAAGATGGCTTGGCTTAGTTGGGAGAGGATGATGCCCCCTAGAATGATGGGGGGCTTGGGTTTCAGAGACATGAGAGCTTTTAATCAGGCTTTGTTGGCTAAACAAGGCTGGCGCTTATTAGACTCCCCAGAAAGTTTGTGTGCTCGGCTGTTGCGTGCGAAGTACTATCCTAATGGAAATTTGTTGGATACGGTATTTCCAATTAATACATCGGCAACTTGGAAGGGTATAGTGCATGGACTTGAGCTGGTAAAGAAAGGTATTGTATATGGCGGGTGGGAGATGGTTCACTAATTAAAACCTGGAGGGACCCTTGGGTACCAAGAGGTCATGACCACAAGCCTGTCACACCGAAGCGCAATTGCATGTACAAATGGGTGTCGGATTTTTTGGATGTTCATGGAGCATGAAACTTATAGAGATTGCGAGAGCATTTTTGGCAGTTGGATGTGCGAGAGATTGTCAAAATTAGAACTGCACCAAGAAGCAGGCATGATTTTCTTGCATGGTTCCCAAAGAATAGTGGACGTTTTACTGTCAGGAGTGCTTAACGACTTGCAACTAGCGGTGCCATAAGCTCGGTTGCAGGTGGAGCGTCGAGCATTTATCCATCTGGTGAATGTCCTATTTGGCAATGTATATGGGGAGCACGGGTTCCGCAGAAGATGAAGATCCTACCGTGGAAGGTGGCTACTGGTGCGCTAGCCACGAGCGCATGCAAGAAATATAGGCATATCTTGACGTGTGATTTGTGCCCACTGTGTGGCAGAGAGGAGGAGTCCATTTTTCATGCACTGGTTAGTTGTGAGCACGCTTGGAGATTGTGGGATCATATGAGAGGAATCTGGCCGTTACCTGCTAATGAGATGATTGTTAATTCTGGAAAAGAATGGTTGTTGCACCTTCTGGCAAATTGCCATGATCATATGCATGATTGTATTGTCATGCTAGTATGGAGAGTTTGGTCCTTGCGGATGGACCAGACGCATGGGAAGCATATCCCACGTACTCAAGTAACAGCTGATTACCTACAGAGTTATATGCAATCAATTGATTTATCAAGAATGTACAGTATAGAGGAAATTATTAAAGGCAAGATGCCAATAATAGATTTGGCCTCGGCTAAGGAGAGCAAACTAATGACAGATTCCTGCCATGGCCTGCACTGCCGGCCAACCATGTTGCACTCTCTGTCGATGGATCTTTTGTTGCCGCCGACGGCACGGTGGCGGCCAGCATGATCATGAGAAGACCGGATGGCGGGGTGATCTTCGTAGCTTATCACTATTTGTTTTACTGTAATGATGCACTGGAGGCGGAGTTACATGCTTTGATGCAGGGGATGGCATTGGCGATGCAGCATAGTGATGGCCCGATTATTGTACAATCAAACTCCTCGGAGGCATTGTCAGCTTTGATGGGGAATGGCTTGTAAAAATCGGCAGATGGGCATTTAGTAGCGAAGATCAAGTTTCTTATGGAAGGTAGAGAGTTTATTCCCTTGAAAATTAAACGTGAGCAAAATATGGTGGCAGATCGGTTGGCGTCGTACAGTCGTACGGAGAGTACCACTACTGTGTGGCTATATAGAGGATCACCATGTATTGAGGAACTTATGTCTAGCGCCCGGATAATCAAGCTATAGTAATCCCCTGGTAATGATGCCTTGTCACCACTTTTACTGTTGCTAATCCCACGTTGATTCAAACTAATTCAAAATTCAAATTTAAATTTAAGTTAAATAATTAAAGTTTTCAAATTTCAAAACTAAAATGTTCGTAATGTGGCAGATAATCTGTAGTCAATATTGATGGATAAACCAACATTCTACAATGTGTTTAAATTCCCAAAATAATTAAAACAGGGGCCAAAACAAAAAAGTATTTGCTATTAAAATTATAAAAATTCCACACTACTTTAAATAATACCAAAAAGTTTTTGTGGCGCTGTGAATAATTGCATCACTAATTATAGGCCAAGTTCCAAATTTTACTTAACCTATTTGCTATTGAAAGTAAATAAAACAAAAATAAATAAAGCTAAGCAAAAGGAAATGGAAAAGGCAGGAAGTGTGTTAAATAAAAGAAATCCCCCCACTGTGCACTTGGGCCTCAAGTGCACAGTGAGGCCCAGCCCATCTACCCCTCTCCTTCCTCCTCTATTCACAGAGGGGAGGTGGATGACGGCCAGCCGCCCCTGGCCGCGATGACCACGTGCCAGCCATCCCCCATCGTCTCCCCCCGGCGGATAAGGCCACCCCGCCCCGGCTAACCCTAGCACCCCGAATCCCCTTCTTCCCCCTCAGTTTTTCCTCTCCTGCGCCCACCCGAGCATAGCCGTCGTCGCCACCTCCTAGTCCGCGTGGCCACCGCCGTCCTCGTGCCTCGCAAACATGACCACGGGCTCCTCCGTGCTCCACCTCGTCTCCTCGACCTCATGCTCGAGCTCCGCGTCCCCCCAATGACCGCATCGCTGACTCCTTCAACCTCCGACCGCCGTCATCCACCGCTCGATCCGCCACCATCTCCGCATCCCCGGCCTCGTCGAGCCCTCAAGGCGGTTTATACTTACACGCCTTAAGCCACTCTGAGCCTTGGGCCCTTTATGAATTACTCTCATTAAACCGCCATCTTCAACATGCTTTTGGGCTTGGCCCATGAACCGCCATTGGGTAACCGGACCCCTCCTGGGCGGGTCATATCAAATACTTATATCCCCAACATTAGGCCCCAGGTTGAGTTGTTCATGTCAATCTTTCTTCATCTTTTCACGAGAAATTATAACCCGCCATGACGTCATACCTTGAAATGGTGGTAACCCGCCATGACGTCACTTGTTACTTACTTTTGAAATGTCCAGATCTTAACAAATCTCTGCATTTATTGGGATTCTGATAATTGAGGCGCCTGCACTGTTACTTACCTGTTTTTCTGTCTCCTCAATTCTCGCGCGTGACCTTTATCCAATCAGCTTATAAATAGGGCCAGGAGTTCCTTTCCATTCTCTTCCTTTGCATCTTCCTCTTCATCTCCTTCCTCGCGACGCTCACGCACCCGAGCTCCACCGACGCCGTCGTCCTCTGCCTCGTCCTCAACACCGGCCGCAACATCAACCTGATGCGATCAGATCTCTTCCGCGTGCTGCCGCCGTTCACTCGTCCAGGTATGTTCTTCTCCTTCCTCCCTTCTTAGATCTATTAGGGTTCCCGCAAAACTCGCCGGAGTTCATCTTCTTCTTCTTCTGCAGTTATGATTTTTCTCTTGAACATGATATTCCTCCGCGCGATGGTGTTGATAGTATCTCTTTAGCAAATATTGTAATGTATCATCTCTGTGAAAAAATAGATTCATCTCCAAGAACTGCGTCGTACTGATCTTAGGTCTGCTTATTCGTCATTTTAGCTTTATTTTCTAAACTGCTATAGATCCAAAGTTGCAACTTCAATCTGTGAAAATTGTTTGTCCCCACACTTAGTAAAATCTGCTTTACTAAGTATCCGCACTTGTCATGGCGGCTTAACTCTCCGGTTTATAACTACTCTTATGCCATTAGGACCCATTTAAGCCGCCATGCCGAACTTATATTGTAATCTGACTTTCTGGTTTAATGAATTTGAACTGGCAATAATTTTTCTTTCTTCACGCTTCTTTGTTCACAATGCCACCGAAGACAGTCACCACATGCAACTGGGTCCCTTCTGTTGTCACTGAGGCCACACTTGCTGACTTTGTCAAAGTCGGGTACCTGCCGAAAAAATTAGTAATGCATTACCGCGCCCCTAAGCCGGGCAAAGAGAAACCTCATTCAAAAGACGTTGAATTTATTGTTTTTTCTGATCACATGAACCGGGGGTTTTCACCACCTAGCTCTAAGTTCTTCCGGGACGTTCTGCACTTTTTCCAACTCCATCCATAGGACGTCGGACCCAATTCCGTGTCAAATATCTGCAACTTCCAAGTCTTTTGTGAAGTGTATCTTCAAGAGGAACCCAACCTCGAGCTCTTCAGAGAGTTTTTTTAATTAAACCGCCAGAATGAGTACACCAACAGACCCAATTTGGAACTTGGAGCCATCTCAATTCAAAGAAGAAGAGATTCTATTTTCCCTTATGCCTGTCTGCCGAGTCACCCCAAAGACTGGAATCAAACCTGGTTTTACTGTAAAGACACCTCCCCGGCTGATGAGAATCCATTGCCGGGTTATCGTGTCCAACATTTAGACACCAAGCATCCTCTTGCTGAGAAACTTACTGTCGCAGAACACAAGAAAATTGCTCCAATTGAACATATAAAGCCTGAACAACTGCTAGGCACAACCGATGCCTCGAGCGCACCGCACCAGGTGAACGAAAAAAACCACCGCACCGCGCCGCCCGTGGGGAAAAAACAGCGAGGGCGCAGCGCACCACGCGAGGGAAAAAACCACCACACCGCGCTCGATGTGCAGGCCCCGCGCCCGTCCGCTTTCTCCTCCAGCGAATCGAGCGGGCAGCGAGCGACAGTGAAAGAAACGCTCCCCACGCGCACGAACCCTAGCCGCCGCTCTCTTCTCCCGCCCCTCCTCTCTCTCTCGCTAACCCCTCTCTCTCCCCATCGCCCCTACCCACGTCGGCCGGCTTCGGCCGCCGCACGCCCCCGAGCTCCCCAAGATCAGCACCTCCAACCCTCCGTACAAATCAGGTGCTCAAAGTCTCCACCCTCCCCCGCAGCTAGGATTCGGGTTAGGGTTCTTCCGCCATGGCCTAGCGCACCCTCGCCATCGACCTCCCCAAGCCCCCTCTCTTCGCGGAACAAGGAGGCCCCTGCCGCACGCCCCTCCTCTTCCCTGTCTCACTGGCCTTGTTCTCTACCGCTCTCCTCGTTGCCCATGGCTCTAGATCGCGGAGGAGGATCTGTTGCCGGATCTGCCCAATTGAGAGTGAGGAGGATGAAGGTGAGGGAAGCAGCAGCAAGAATGGTGGCTGGTGATGGATCTGTTGCCAGATCCGCGCTATTGTATGCTCATTTTCTTCACTGTATTATTTCTAATTCATACCTGCAGAAAAAATTGTGGTGGTGATGCTTGATTTAAGTAACATGATTGGTTGTATGGAAATAGGGGATTTACTTCTGATGATGTGAGTAGTGGTGGTTTTCTCTGCACTTTCATGTTTTATAAATTTTCCCCTTGGACACCCACCTATCTGAAATATGTGTCTTACCAATTTGATGTTGCTTCACATGCAGGTTCAGTGAGTAGTGTGCGCCCTCGGGGCTGGACAAAGATATGTCGAGGATCCACACACACTTGGTCGTCATATTCTCCGCCTCAACTTCCTTGACGGCACCTGGTCTTGAGCTCCAGCCATAGCAGATTGCCCCCCAGGTATCTAGCCCCATTATCCTTCTTCCTTCCTACTGTTTATCACATGTATCCATGCCCAGGTTAATGAACACCAGCAACATGATAAAATGTCCGGATGATCTTTCTTTTGTAGACTGTCTATTGTTATAATTAGGCCAAGTGAAATTGTAGGTATACTTTCTTGAGCTGCTGCAGATCCCTTTAACAGCGAAGATATTTATGGCAGCCTGCTCCATGTAGGTTTTAAAGCGAAAAAATTGAAGAAGTTGTGATGGCCACAAAAAGACAGAAAGATTTGCACGAAGCAAAGATGTCCACCCGGTATACATATGGTGGGGTGGGGAGGGGAGGGGATGGGAGGCCCCAGATCGAGCGGAAGGATGCCCAGATCCGTAGCGGCACCGGCACTACCACGTCGTCGTCCACCTGGTCCTCGAGGAAGGCCATGGATAGCGGCGGAACACTAGCCCCACACCCATCCATCACAGCAGTGGCCTTCTCTCGGTGGGGTGGGGAGCAAAGTTTTCTGATGCGGTGGCCCTCGACGCCTGCGACGGGCTGCAACACCTTGGCTTCAAAGGTACGCACGCCCTCCATCCTCCTCCCCCCTTCTTCTTCTGGATGACCCCTGCGGTTGGGTGGTTTTTGCAGGTAGGCCATCACAATGGAAACAGAAGGATGAGCACCATGGCGGGCATGCAGGTGCAGACCATCGCCATCGCCAAGCGGACAACCGGATCCAAGACCAAGCACCCTTGTGGGCTTCCTGCTTGGGCTCCTCAACGCCAGGACGGCTGCGGGATCCACGACCATGGCTGCAGGAGCGCCCAGATGCAGGGCGGTTCCGAACCCAAAGCGCAGTTTGCAGGTAGTAAGAGGGCAGTTAATGAATATACTTGCACGCTTTTACTCTTAGGCAAATCACTAATCATTGAAAAGGCTTATTAGTGTTGATTTTGGAAAGTTATTGGAATACACAAGAACTAGCAATACCACATAAAATAGAGTCTGGAATTGGACATTTTTAAATCTGGATAGTTGTTGTAGTGCCTGATTATACCAACAAGAAAAAAAATAGCAGAATAATTGTTTGTAGGGATACGTAGAACTTTCTGCTATCATGGTTATCAAGATATGATTTTTTTAATGTACACTATATAGTACAAAAGGTTGTTTATCATATACTGCAAATCATTAGTTTTGCGGCAGTCTATTACATCAGAGTAGATTTCTCTATCTTATCTTGATTGATAGGAGTTCCACATATTGAACCTTCAAGATGGCTTGAAATGGACCTGGACAATGTGAATTGGGGCCAGTATCCAAACACTCTGTTTTGGAACCTCAACTATTGGGATTCAATCAGTACGCTGGCTGGCGAGGTTGAGAATCCGAAGATAACTCCTTCCTACATGTTTTTGGTGACAGTTTGCTTGATACAATAGATGGATGTTATATTTAGATATGTTGTGCTCGATGGATTGTCTTCTTGCTTTGTTTATTCATGCTTTTTAGGAGAATATTTAGCCATGTTGATATGTTTGTCCCCTGTATGTTTAGATATGTTACCTCGATGGGCCCTGTTATAATAATATAATTGATTTTCTATAATTGTTATTGTGGGTTCGTCAAGCATTAATTGGGTGGATGGGAGCAGCAGCGGCGGCGTTGCGTTCTCTTTCATGAAACTGACACCGCTTTCTCATTCTTATTACCTTGTGCGATTTGATTCCTCACTTTTCCTTTCTTCTGTACCTATCTGAAATATGTGTCTTACCAATTTGATGTTGCTTCACATGCAGGTTCAGTGAGTAGTGTGCGCCCTCGGGGCTGGACAAAGATATGTCGAGGATCCGCACACACTTGGTCGTCATATTCTCCGCCTCAACTTCCTTGACGGCACCTGGTCTTGAGCTCCAGCCATAGCAGATTGCCCCCCAGGTATCTAGCCCCATTATCCTTCTTCCTTCCTACTGTTTATCACATGTATCCATGCCCAGGTTAATGAACACCAGCAACATGATAAAATGTCCGGATGATCTTTCTTTTGTAGACTGTCTATTGTTATAATTAGGCCAAGTGAAATTGTAGGTATACTTTCTTGAGCTGCTGCAGATCCCTTTAACAGCGAAGATATTTATGGCAGCCTGCTCCATGTAGGTTTTAAAGCGAAAAAATTGAAGAAGTTGTGATGGCCACAAAAAGACAGAAAGATTTGCACGAAGCAAAGATGTCCACCCGGTATACATATGGTGGGGTGGGGAGGGGAGGGGATGGGAGGCCCCAGATCGAGCGGAAGGATGCCCAGATCCGTAGCGGCACCGGCACTACCATGTCGTCGTCCACCTGGTCCTCGAGGAAGGCCATGGATAGCGGCAGAACACTAGGCCCACACCCATCCATCACAGCGGTGGCCTTCTCTCGATGGGGTGGGGAGCAAAGTTTTCTGATGCGGTGGCCCTCGACGCCTGCGACGGGCTGCAGCACCTTGGCTTCAAAGGTACGCACGCCCTCCATCCTCCTCCCCCCTTCTTCTTCTGGATGACCCCTGCGGTTGGGTGGTTTTTGCAGGTAGGCCATCACAATGGAAACAGAAGGATGAGCACCATGGCGGGCGTGCAGGTGCAGACCATCGCCATCGCCAAGCGGACAGCCGGATCCAAGACCAAGCACCCTTGTGGGCTTCCTGCTTGGGCTCCTCAACGCCAGGACGACTGCGGGATCCACGACCATGGCTGCAGGAGCGCCCAGATGCAGGGCGGTTCCGAACCCAAAGCGCAGTTTGCAGGTAGTACGAGGGCAGTTAATGAATATACTTGCACGCTTTTACTCTTAGGCAAATCACTAATCATTGAAAAGGCTTATTAGTGTTGATTTTGGAAAGTTATTGGAATACACAAGAACTAGCAATACCACATAAAATAGAGTCTGGAATTGGACATTTTTAAATCTGGATAGTTGTTGTAGTGCCTGATTATACCAACAAGAAAAAAAATAGCAGAATAATTGTTTGCAGGGATACGTAGAACTTTCTGCTATCATGGTTATCAAGATATGATTTTTTTAATATACACTATATAGTACAAAAGGTTGTTTATCATATACTGCAAATCATTAGTTTTGGGGCAGTCTATTACATCAGAGTAGATTTCTCTATCTTATCTTGATTGATAGGAGTTCCACATATTGAACCTTCAAGATGGCTTGAAATGGACCTGGACAATGTGAATTGGGGCCAGTATCCAAACACTCTGTTTTGGAACCTCAACTATTGGGATTCAATCAGTACGCTGGCTGGCGAGGTTGAGAATCCGAAGATAACTCCTTCCTACATGTTTTTGGTGACAGTTTGCTTGATACAATAGATGGATGTTATATTTAGATATGTTGTGCTCGATGGATTGTCTTCTTGCTTTGTTTATTCATGATTTTTAGGAGAATATTTAGCCATGTTGATATGTTTGTCCCCTGAATGTTTAGATATGTTACCTCGATGGGCCCTGTTATAATAATATAATTGATTTTCTATAATTGTTATTGTGGGTTCGTCAAGCATTAATTGGGTGGATGGGAGCAGCAGCGGCGGCGTTGCGTTCTCTTTCATGAAACTGACATCGCTTTCTCATTCTTATTACCTTGTGCGATTTGATTCCTCACTTTTCCTTTCTTCTGTTTCCTTTCCTCTTGCAGGATTGATGGGGCTGCTCTCATTTTATGTTTGCTACTGCTCCTTGCATTCTACCGCTGCTCATTGTTGTCATAAGAAGGTGAGGTGTTCTTCGGTACGATGCTCCTGGCGTGTTTGATGAAATGTCTATAAGCTGATATGTTACTCATTCTCTCTTTCCTTCTCGGTTGGTTCTTGGGTCCTCCATGCCGTTAGCCATCAAGGTTGGGTTCCTTCCCGCTCCCTTGCTCAATTTTTGCCTACTCAAAGCGATGTGTGTTGATGTGTTGTTTTTGACAACATCCCCGTGTGATCTTTGTTGGCATATCAAACGAGGATATTTGTTGGCATACCTGCTGGATTCTAGCAGATTAGCGCAGTGCTCGGGTGCCTAGCTTACTTCAGTTCTGAGTCAGCGGCAACGAAGTAATCTGTTCCTGAATCTTGCATATAACTTTGATTGCAGCGGCCCATTCCCCTGTCGTCCCTGGACTAGCTAGATCGATTTTGGAGCTTGTCTATTCTGCATTTGGCATTCCCTGGATTTCTACTTGGATGTGTTGTGGTGATTGTTTGACGGGTGGTCTACGACTCTAGGATGAGCCCTTTATTTTAGTACATGCATTACAATTTGTCTATTGTACCATCGGCTTCCTTTCTCGCATTTGTTGCAGTTAAGTTTGTCAGTCCCCGTTATGTGTTTGGGGTGATTGTCTACAGTTCAGTTTATATGTTCTTCTGGTGCATCTTGTTCTAAACTTCTGCTAGGATGTGCTCTGATTGGTTATCGCATATGTGGCCTAGCCTGAGACAATGCATTTGAAGCTGTCTATTTCTGGGTTTTTTCATGTTCCTCCTTGCATGTGCTATAATTGGTTATATGCAAGGAAGAATGTTGTACTGCGCTTTTTTGAATTCTTTTAGCCTTCATGTTCCCAATATTGGTCACCTCTTAAAATTCTTAATGTGCAGGCATGCTTGGATGTTTAATGTTGCTTATTCGGCATGGGCCGGCTATCAACCTGTGATTATCTACATGGTATATCTAGCACATCAATCTACTGGGCTCAGGTCCTGCACATGGTATATCTAGCCCACCCATCTACATGGTATATCTTCTTACACCGCTCTGCGGTAGTGCGCCGTATCTGCAGCTCAGATTTCCTTGCCTATGGCTGACTATCCCTTTATTTTGCTAGCCATCTACTTTCTTTCTTCTCAAGCGGGATTGGCTTCAACCTCTTGTTTGTGTCGCGGTGCCGCCAAAGGTATGCTTCTCTCTATCCGGATTCTAATTATGTACGTTCTCCATCTACATATGCATGTGATTGCCTGCTTTGTTTCTGCCCAAACAACATATATGTATGTATGTTGGTGGAAGTAGAGATTAAGAGTGAGATAAAGAATGAGAGAGACAAAATGCTAGGGAGAAAGATAGCTAGACAACTGATAAGTATATATTCTCAACTATATATTTTGGTTATTATTTACAAGCTGAACTTCCATTATTCCAACTGGGTGGCATATCACATTTATTGATTCACATGAATAATGATCCCATGCTAACATTTTCTTGACATATTCAAGAATTGCAATTGGTGGGGATGTTTTCCCTGGCTCAACTCTTTCAAATCACATTCTACTTTTAATAACATACCCCAGGTTTGACACTTAACATCTCTTTATAGAAGTAGATAGTGTTAACCTTCTTCCTGTAGTGTATGAATATCCTTTATCTTTGTCACGCAGGTGTCCTGTGAATTTTTTTTTTGCTCTCATTGACTCGCGGGCCCCAGCAAATGCGGTTCATTTCCTGTTTTTGCTTGATGATTATAGATGAGACTTGGCAGAAAAAGTATAGAAGTGAAATTTACTGCAAATGTAAGCCAACTCCCCCTCGCTTTGTTTTTGCATAAACCATGCATGGAGCACATGGCCGCACATGGCCTGACCAGCAAACACTCTGTTGTGTGATGATAAAATCACAAATTAGTTAATTTTGTAATTGACTTTGCTTGTTCGGTTGCCATCAGTGTTATCAAATTTGGCACAATTTATGTCTCATAATTAATTGGAATCCCTTCATGCAAGAACCAGATGCTCCCAAAGTTCTTCGGTACAATTTCTTTTCTTTTGCCATTTTGGTTGGTAGTCTTTCATAGAATTTTGTGATATCTACCTGACCCCACAAGGTCATGCAACATTAAGAATTGTTGGGTTTGAAAAATACATGATGAAATTGTTAATTCGTTATCTCTATCTGAAGCAAGACATTTTTGGTACACCGTTGAATAGATTTGATGTACCAGCATGAGTAACATCTTGACATTCTATGGGTTGGTGCTAGAACCCCACCTAGAAACCATGTTTTTCCAGCAACTATGTGGTTCATATGTTGATATGAGTGTTTGCTGGTAGGAGAACCAGGAGGTAGTGCAATATCCTTATTAGCTGTACTTAGGGATGCAAAATCTTCATCTGATGATTCCACCCATTTTTATATGACACTAGCTGCCGCACGGTAAAAAGTGTCTCGCCGATGCTCTTGATGACACCAACTGATAGATTAATGAGTGCACTCATAGAGAACATACCAAGGTATTTTAGGAAGTTCTTGGACTAGGTTCAAAATTTTGATAGTCTTAGGCACGCTTTTTTTACAGAGTTGGTTTTGACAGTCGTAGGAAAATTGTTTAGCTATATTCCTTGTCTCGAGCGAGCATGAGCAATATCTTCTTTATGCCGCGTGCCGCCAAGTTTCTCTATATTAGATGATTGTGTCTTTTGGCTTCTAAAAAGGGATCTGTATTTTATTAATCTGACTAATTTTTGGTAGGTACATACTGAAGGATGTTCTGAGGCTAGCACCTGGTTTAGAAGTTTTGGAATTCACAACAATACCTCATAATTTTAATTTGATGTCCAGAATGTCAATTGAAGAATGAGCCTATGAACCCCATTGTATTGTGTAATATATCCTTATATATGATGCTTGTGGCGTTTTTTTTGCAATTATAAGTTTACATTTACGGGTATTACATATTCCTTTCTTTTTCCACAAGGGGCAGTAGATGTGACATTCGATTCGAATGGCAAAGAGCTGATCACAAAGGGGTAGCATTCAGCAAATATACACAAGAGTATAGAACCAAATTATATGATGTAATTGACCACTATTTCTATAAACTTCTCATGTATACAGTGTTCACGAGTTCATGTATTGAGTACATTTTATTGTTTCACTTGTGTTTACTCTTTTTTTAATGCAAGTTTACAGCTACTCAGAGTTCCTAATTGCAGACTCGACTATTATCTCCTACCGATGGTCTAATTTGTGGCATTATTACCTTAAGAAAATGTTTGCATTTAATTTCCTTTATATATAAGGGTATAAGTTCTTACCAAATGTACTCAAATATACGGTTATTGAAAAAATGCAAACATTTTCAACACGAACATGGTTTTAAATGGGCCTCTGGCACTCAAAAGGAAGAAACAAAATTCTATGACAGAGGAATACTGACAGGTTAAGCTTGCAGTCGGTCAATGTTATAATATCATCACCGACCGGCCAATTCTGGAGGCCGGTTGGTGATGACTTCAAGTGTTTGTATTGATGGGGAACGAAGTATTTCAAAAAAATTACCTACGATCACGCAAGATCTATCTAGGAGAAGCATAGCAACGAGCGGGGAGAGTGTGTCCACGTACCCTCGTAGATCGAAAGTGGAAGTGTTTAGTAACGCGGTTGATGTAGTCGAACGTCTTCACGATCCAACCGATCCAAGTACCGAATGTACGGCACCTCCGTGTTCAGCACACGTTCATCACGATGACGTCCCTCGAGCTCTTGATCCAGTTGAGGACGAGGGAGAGTTCCGTCCGCATGACGGCGTGGCGGTGGTGTTGATGATGTGATCTACGCAGGGCTTCGCCTAAGCACTACGACAATATGCCCTGAGGTGGAATCTGTGAAGGGGGGCACCGCACACGGCTAAAACAACGGTTAACTTGTGTGTTCTAGGGTGCCCCCCTGCCCCCGTATATAAAGGAGCAAGGGGGAGGCCGGCCGGCCCTATAGGGCGCGCCCAAGGGGGGCAATCCTACTCCTACTAGGAGTAGTAAGACACAAGACAGTGCTTAATTCTACCCTCAAAACCACAATGTAAATATCTATCTCCTGCTGGCCTACTACTGTAAATGGTTTGTATAGTTTGTTTTCCAGTGGATTTAGTTACATGATGTTGGATTAGATGGCTGCCATTATGCAGCTCATTTTCAGTGCCTCATGTGATGTTCTATATAAATGGCGTAAAATGTGAAATTGGGCAATACTTTTGATATACTTTTGTAACATGGTGTATCATCCATTTTTGTTTTGTACATAGTTCTATTGGTTTGTCTCTAATTGTCCTATCAAATCTGGGGCTTTGTATTTTCGTACCGGCTTTGTATTGTAGTACTACAACCTGGCAGTATAAGAGTTCCGGTTTTCCAGAGGCTAGAACTTTGATGGATAGTTCTTAGTGTGATTCTATGGATACAGAGCCCAGGTAAATCACTTCTTATTGCCTGTTTTGTCGGTACCGATCGTCTATTTTCTTAGTATACAACACATTTTTCATATACAAGATTTGACGGAACAGTTCTGATGCCACAAAGTGACCGTGCTTTGTTAGTACGTATGTGAATACTTATGCTTTATTCAAGACACATTCAGTTTCTTTTTCCTTTGCAAATAAACTCTAGATGTAGCGTTGGCCTGAGCCCCTAAATTGTCGTATGCTATTTCCTGCCTGGATGATGATGTTGAAGGAATTTCTGCTATGAACAATGAAAACATTCAACCACAACATCTATGAACAATTGCCTGAACAAGTTTTCAGTGCCGATGATCCACCAATCACACTGACTAATGTTCATCACTTCAAAACGCCTATGAGATCTCTCTCTCCCTATCTACCTTCCTTCCTAATAGAATTGTAAATATTCTATCGTAAGCTTCTTAGAACACTATGTGTCATGAATAATCCATGTGTTCCAATCTGCCCCTAAATATATTTATGTTCACTCTTTCAGTACTTGCCTTACTCTCGCCCCTTGCGCCATCGGCGCAACGGGTCATCTAGTTCTTGCAAAGGTCAAAGCCCTACTGGGAAATGGGCTAACCGGAATTGATTTAGTCCGGTGCTGGGTCGCCTGGCGAATCATTCCCTTGAGCTGTAGGATCGGCTTAATGTGCAACTATACTGGTGAGATCACATATTCATTACGTCACAGCCCTGAGGACTTGGCTGAGGATGTAATCATAGACATGACCAAGATCCTCTTAAATGAAAGCCTGGAAACTGCAGCAAAGTGGGTCTGAGCCCTTTCTGCAAACTTAACCCGGCACCAAAGGTGAGTCTCAACTTTAACTGTCCTTTCTTTATCGTTCTGATTCTCCTGTCAACTCAAACTTGCTGCCCTTCACAGGCTAAGTCGGCTTTCCGGAAGAAATCCTACGACCACGAAGCTGTTAAAAAGACTAGAATTATTAGGAAAGCCGCCAAGAAAGCCGTGAAGAAGACAAAGAAGAAAACCAACACTTCCGAATTGTTGGAAATGAACTACAACTCCGAGTCAGAGGTAGCTCTTGACTCCCTTGGCTCCTATTTCAATTATCTTATTGACACTGATTATTGCCAGGATGGCACGGAGGCGAGCTAGGCTGTTGATGAAGAGGTAATTACTATTTCCTCCAGCTTAGAATCTTTGCCGAGACAGAAAATTTGACGAGTAACCCGAAAAGTAAGCTTTTCACACCCTTTAGCTTATTTGGATCCTCACTTTCTTTTGAAGCAACAGCAACACGAGAAACGACGTCAGACTCGAAACACTGGAGACGATGAACTGTCCTCCTGCTTACCAAACACTCCGATTCGTCGAAAACGTCGAAATGAGGTCTTTCCATACTCAAACTCTCTTCACCCAGTGGCGGGTCTTATTCGTGAACCACTAAACTCTTCCAATTCAAACTATTAGGAGACCTCTTGCTCTTCGTTTGGCGATTCATCTCAAACTCAGCTACCGACTTCTGAGACTGCCCATGGGTAATGACTGTTCTTTGCTATGCTCTTCCTTGTCTTTTTATAAATTCGTTCCGACTTTCTTTATCTTGTGTAGTGGCCAAGCAAAAACCAGTAAGAGGGCAAAAACAACTAAGCCGACAACTGATCCAAAAACCATTGAACCAGCACATCCAATCTTGGCGACATATGTTTAGAGGCCAACAGAGGAATCTACTCATGATGCTCCTCCTGAAATTCCGGACGCCTCTGTTGATCCTGCCAACATCATTTCTGCAACTGCTGAACCGCCGGCCCCATCTAAATCAACAAAGAAACAAACTGCAGATGTCACAATCACTAGCACCGCCTTCAGAGAGCCAGGCAATCCAACTGTTCTGGCCAAACACACTGCCAAACAAGAACTTGTTGACAAACGAAGAGTAAGGTTCGACATGGCTCAATATGCACAGCTGAGCAGCAGTGAAGTGCTTTCTGGATATCTCAGTCAAGTCCACAGCAGCCGTGACCTTGAGATTGACATGGTGAAGCAGATGCATAAGAAGTTTGAGGTGTGAATCTTAATCAAATTATATACATCCTTCCAGCCCCCAAGTCTATTGGATATGCTAGAATTGAATATGCTGTAGACTTAGAATATCATGTATAAGAATTGAATCCTTAATAGGAAATCTGACTTTGATGAACATTGCATGTGTAGCCCCCAAGGGCCGGCTTAATCAGCATGAATGAGTCAGTCCTATTCTTCATTGTATAGAACTTGCCTGTTTACCCCTCATAAGCCGGTGGTTAATGATTAGAATGCCACCGGGTTAATGTAAACGAATGATAAAAACGAAGTACCATGCATTAGCCCCAAAGTGCCAAGTACTCTTGCTTGCAAAGTGCTTGGGACTTTTATTGATATGAACCATTATTTAAAAAACACTTCTGCGTCCATTAGCCCCCAAGGGCCAAGTGCTCTTGCTTTCAAAGTGCTTGGGACTTTATTGATATGAATCGGCACTGAAAGAACACTTCAGCATCCATTAGCCCCCAAGTGCCAAGTGTTGTTGCTTGCAAAAGGCTTGGGACTTCAACTTCTCTAACCAGGAAAATAATTTGCTTCATAATCCCTTTGCTGATACAGGATACCACTGCTGAATTCCAATTGCAATTAGATGACACAAAAAGCCGGCTTAAGTTTCAAGAATCTGAGACCCAGAAGGCTGAATCAAAGTTTCAATTTAGTCTGACTGAAAAGGAGAAACTGAGGGCTGACTTTGAAATGGAGAAGTCTTCTTGGGCTGAAGAAAGAACCACCTTGATGCAGAGAGCTGAAAAAGCAGAAGCAACCCTTGAAATGGTGACAGCTGAACTCACCAGATTAAAGCATCGTGCCTCTGAAATGACTTCAGCTATCTTCGCTAAGCCTCCATGTTGCAAATTGAAATTTTCCTTAGGTAACATAAACCGCCACTGACCAATTTATGACTTGTGTAGGTAGCAGGAGCAGTAATCTTGGCAGAGAGCCGCTTGTAAAACTTAAAGCTATCTACACCCTTGTGGAACAGTTCTACTTGTCGAGCCTGCGTTGTATTCCCTCAAAGAGGAAAGGGTGATGCAGCATAGTAGCGTAAGTATTTCCCTCAGTTTTTGAGAACCAAGGTATCAATCCAGTAGGAGATCACGCGCGAGTCCCTCGTACCTAGACAAACAAATAAGAACCTCGCAGCCAACGCAATAAAAGGGGTTGTTAATCCCTTCTCGGTCACTTACGAGAGTAAGATATGATAGATATGATAAGATAATATTTTTGGTATTTTTGGTATAGAGATTGAAAGTAAATTATGCAAAGTAAAGTAAATAGTTGATGGAAGATTAATATGATGAGAATAGACCCGGGGGGCATGTGTTTCACTAGTGGCTTCTCTCATGATAGCAGAATTCTACGGTGGGTGAACAAATTACTGTCAAGCAATTGATAGAAAAGCGCATAGTTATGAGAATATCTATGCATGCTCATTGTATATAGGCATCACGTCCGTGACAAGTAGATCGAAACGATTCTGCATCTACTACTATTACTCCACACATCGACCGCTATCCAGCATGCATCTAGAGTATTAAGTTCATAAGAACAGAGTAACACCTTAAGCAAGATGACATGATGTAGAGAGATAAACTCAAGCAATATAATATAAACCCCATATTTTTATCGTCGATGGCAACAATACAATACGTGCCTTGTTGCCCCTGCTGTCACTGGGAAAGGACACCGCAAGGTTGAACCCAAAGCCAAGCACTTCTCCCATTGCAAGAACTATAGATCTAGTAGGCCAAACCAAACCAATAATTCGAAGAGACTTGCAAGGATATTTAAATCATGCATAAAAGATTTCAGAAAAGAATCCAATATTGTTCATAGATAGTCTTGATCATAAACCCACAATTCACCGGATCTCGACAAACACACCTTAAAAAGATTACATCGAATAGATCTCCTCGAAGATCGAGGAGAACTTTGTATTGAGATCCAAAGAGAGAGAATAAGCCGACTAGCTAATAACTATGGACCCGGAGGTCTATGGTAAACTACTCACAACTTTGTATTGAGACTCACGGAGGGCTATGGTGTTGATGTAGAAGCCCTCCGTGATCGATGCCCCCTCCGGCAGAGCTTCGGAACAGGCCCCAAGATGGGATCTCACGGGTATAGAAGGTTACGGTGGTGAAATTAGGGTTTCATGGATGTCCTTGATGTTTTCAGGGTATGGGAGTATATATAGGCTGAAGAGGCACGCCAGAGGAGCCAGAGGGGACCCACGAGGGAGGGGGCGCGCCCCTGCCCTCGTGGCCGCCTCTCTTGCCTCCTGGCATGTACCCCAAGTCTTCTGTGTTGATATCGTTCCAAAAATAGCTCTCCCGAAGGTTTCATTCCGTTTGGACTCTGTTTGATATTCCTTTTCTGCGAAACAATGAAATAGGCAAAAAACAACAATTTGCACTGGGCCTTGGGTTAGTAGGTTAGTCCCAAAAATAATATAAAAGTGTATAATAAAGCCCATTAAACATCCAAAATAGAATATATAATAGCATGGAACAATAAAAAATTATAGATACGTTTGAGACGTATCAAGCATCCCCAAGCTTAATTCCTGGTCGTCCTCGAGTAGGTAAATGATAAAAACAGAATTTTTGATGTGGAATGCTAACCAACATAATTCTCAATGTAATTTTTCTTATTGTGGCATGAATGTTCAGATCCGAAAGATTCAAGACAAAGGTCTATATTGACATAAGAATAATAATACTTCAAGCATACTAACAAAACAATCATGTCTTCTCAAAATAACTTGGCCAAAGAAAGTTATCCCTACAAAGTCATATAGTCTGGCTATGCTCTATCTTCATCACACAAAATATTTAAATCATGCATAACCCCGGTTTCAGCCAAGCAATTGTTCACACTTTAATATTTTTAAACCTTTCAACTTTCACGCAATACATGAGCGTGAGCCATGGATATATCACTATGTGGAATAGAGTGGTGGTTGTGGAGAAGACAAAAAGAGGAAGATAGTCTCACATCAACTAGGCGTATCAATGGGCTATGGAGATGCCCATCAATAGATATCAATGTGAGTGAGTAGGGATTGCCATGCAACGGATGCTCTAGAGCTATAAGTGTATGAAAGATCAACAAAAGAAACTAAGTGGGTGTGCATCCAACTTGCTTGCTCACGAAGACCTAGGGCATTTGAGGAAGCCCATCATTGGAATATACAAGCCAAGTTCTATAATGAAAATTGCCACTAGTATATGAAAGTGAAAAAACAAGAGACTTTCTATCATGAAGATCATGGTGCTATTTTGAAGCACAAGTGTGGAAAAAGGATAGTAGCATTGTCCCTTCTCTCTTTTTCTCTCATTTTTCTTCTTCTTTTTTTTCTTCTTTTTTTCTTTAGGCCTTTTCTCTTTTTCTTTTGTTTTTTGTTTTTATGGCCTCCCTTTTTTTCTTACGTCCGGAGTCTCATCCCGACTTGTGGGGGAATCATCTTCTCCATCATCCTTTCCTCACTAGGACATTTCTCTAGTAATGAATATCATCACACTTTTATTTACTTACAACTCGAAGCTAGAACAAAATATGACTCTATGTGAATGACAACGATGAAGCGTGTCATATGAACAGAACGGTGGAAAGTTGCATGGCAATATATCTCGGAATGGCTATGGAAATGCCATGATAGGTAGGTATGATGGTTGTTTTCAGGAAGGTATATGGTGGGTGTATGGTACCGGCGAAAGTTGCGCGATACAAGAGAGGCTAGCAATGGTGGAAGGGTGAGAGTGCGTATAAACATGGACTCAACATTAGTAATAAAGAACTCATATACTTATTGTAAAAATTTACGAGTTATCAAAACAAAGTATTCAACGCATGCTCCTAGGGGAAGGGTTGGTAGGAGTTAACCATCGCGCAATCCCGACCTCCACACAAAGGATGACAATCAATAAATAAATCATGCTCCAATTTCATCACATAACGGTTCACCATACGTGCATGCTACGGGAATCACAAACTTTAACACAAGTGTTTCTCAAATTCACAATTACTCCACTAGCATGACTCTAATATCACCATCCTCATATCTCAAAACAATTATCAAGTATCAAACTTCTCATAATATTCAATGCACTTTATATGAAAGTTTTTACTATTCCCATCTTGGATGCCTATCATATTAGGACTAGTTTTATAACCAAAGCACATTACCTCCGGTTTAGGCGAAAGTATCGATCCCGCCTACCGCCGGGTTACGAATCTGCGAATTTGTTCAGAACACCTGGGGCTGGGGCCAGTAATAATCCGGCCTTAAACCGGAGAAGCCCACCGGCTCGGGACGAGCCGGTTCAGCAGCCCGCCGCAGAACGGGAGCGTCGGATTACATCGGCGCCTTATGTTCCTGTCCCTCCAGGACACTATTCAAACCCTTTGGATAATATTGCTGCAGCGGCAGCACGGTTGGCCGCTTTACCCGTGGAAGAAACGTCCCCGGTGGCGATAGAGGCGCGCAGGGCCCAGAAGCTGCTTAATACGGCGTTAATACAGCAGCAAGCGTACTCTCATAGCAGGGAAAGGTTGCATTCAACACCACGTCCCAACCGAAGTTACTCTAGACATTGGGAGGAGCCAGAAGTGTCTAGCAGTGAGCGCAGGAGACATCAGCACAGGCAGGATAATCCGGCAAGGGCGGAGATGCCAGCCCCGGACCTAAACCGGCCTAGATCGGAGGCCAGGGAGGAAATTCGTCAGTCGACGCCGGTTCACACAGCCACTACAGGGACAGGAGCTACAGCGAGCGGTTTTGGAATACAATGTCTCGTCCCCGCCCTGCGGAGCGTTAAGTTGCCCAAGGATTTCAAAGGACCTCGCAAGGTGCCTAATTACACAGACGATTTACCGCCCGAAGCTTGGGTGGAGAGTTACGAGATGGCCATGGAAATGCTGGACGTGGATGAATCGGCTTGTGCCAAATATTTCACTATGATGCTTGAGGGCACGGCCCGGACTTGGCTGAAGGCGCTACCTCCGAATTCTATCGGGTCATGGGGGGAGTTGCGCAGTCAGTTCATCAAAAACTTCAAGGATACATGCAAGCAACCAATGTCGGTGATAGATTTAGCAGCATGTGTGCAAGGAGAGCAGGAGTCTACAGCAGCTTGGGTACGCAGAGTGGCAGAGATCTTGCACTCCTCAAATGGCATCAACCCTAGCACAGTGATTGTAACATTGGAGAACAATTGCCGGTTTGAATCTTTAAAATTAAAACTCGGACGGCTCAAATGGGAATGCAATGACATGGGGACTTTAATGAGCGCCCTGGTGAAGTACGGAGATTCAGATAATACCAAGTATCCGGAGTCAGAAGGAGATAAAACGGGGAAGGCCAGCAAGTCTGGTAAACTGGCGCCGGTTAATCCGGTTACCTCAAGCTTTTTGGGCAAACGGAAGGCAGAAAATAGCTCCGATTTTGTTGCTAATACACAGGCTCAAGGCGGTCTTCAGGTTAATCAGCAGGGTTCCACTCTCCAAACCGGCGGAGGAAACCCGGGTTGGGAGCAGGATTTGGATCAACCCTGTCTAAAGCATAGCGGAAGAGGGAGGATTGCAAGGCACACTATAAGAGAATGCCTGTCCTTTATGAAAGCAGGGAACGGCCGATTTAATCCTCCTAGCCGGCCCCCGAACGGCGGTTCAGGGCCCGGGTTTTATGGTCCGGGTTATCAAGGGAACAACTCTGGATCAGAATATAGGGGCAACGGCGGTTATCAAGGGAACAACGGCGGTTATCAGTCCCGGCCAGGCGGCCAAAATAGTCAAGGAAACTACAATGGTCAGGGAAATCAATCGCATCATCAAGGTGGTTACAATGGTCAGGGAAATCAATCGCATCATCAAGGTGGTTACAATGGTCAGGGAAGTCAATCACATCATCAAGGTGGTTATCATGGTCAGGGAAATCAATCGCATCATCAGGGTGGTTACAACAGTCAGAATAATCAGCAGCAGGGCCAAGGGAGTTACAATAACCAAGGAAACCAGCAGCAACAGCGTCCGCAGCAACAGCAGCAATCCGGATACCAGAGTAATCCGAAGGAGTTGAGCAGCGGTCAATATCATGTTTTCACCACGAGTTTATGCAAGAGAGACCAGAAGGTTTTAAAGCGAGCTGTTAATGCAGTAGAACCGGCGACGCCGCAATTTCTACGATGGTCAGAGCAGCCCATTGTATGGAGCAGAGAGGACCACCCGTTACGGGTAGATAATCCGGGACATTTAGCCTTGGTGGTAGCACCTCAGGTGGGAGGATACAAGTTTACTAAAGTCCTCATGGATGGAGGTAGCAGTATCAATATATTATATTACGAGACCTTTCGTCGTATGGGTCTGACAGATAAAAAGTTAAGGACATCAAACACAGTGTTTCACGGGGTGGTCCCAGGTAAGTCAGCTTATCCAGTTGGTAAGATTGACTTAGAAGTTACCTTTGGAGATGAGCATGATTCCAGATCGGAGATGATCACTTTTGAAGTTGTCAAAATTAAAAGTCCGTATCATGCTTTGTTTGGAAGGACGGTTTATGCTAAATTTATGGCTAGGCCATGTTATGTTTATTTGCAGCTTAAGATGCCGGGTCATAAAGGCACGATTACGGTGCATGGCAGTCGTAAGATAGCAGTGGAGTGTGAGGAAGGTGATGCAGCTTATGCAGAAGCGGTATGTGCCACGGAAGAGTTAAAATTTTATAAAGATAATGTTGATCCGGCAGATATGACTCCGCTGAAGAAACCAACTACCGAGCATGATCCGGCTTTGAAATTCAAGTCAGCGGAAGAGACTAAACAGGTGGATTTTGTGCCTGGAGACTCGTCTAAACAATTCACCATCAGTGCTAACTTAGATCCTAAATAGGAAGGCGCGCTCATCGAGTTCATCCGTGAGAACCGGGATATCTTTGCATGGAAACCTTCTGACATGCCAGGTATACCGAGGGAACTCGCTGAGCACAAGTTGAATATCGATCCAAAGTTTAAACCGGTAAAACAGTATCTACGCCGCTTTAATGAAGAGAGGCGCAAGGCTATAGGAGAAGAAGTGGCCAGACTTTTGGCGGCATGGTTCATAGTGGAAGTTTTTCATCCGGAATGGTTGGCTAATCCGGTGTTGGTTCTAAAGAAGAATGGGAAGTGGAGGATGTGTGTGGACTACACAGACCTCAATAAATCTTGCCCGACTGATCCTTTTGCTCTACCTCGTATTGATCAGATTATTGATGCCACAGCAGGGTGTGAGCGGCTGAGTTTTCTGGATGCATATTCAGGTTATCACCAGATCAAGATGGCAGTTGAAGATCAAGAGAAGACAGCTTTCATAACCCCTTTTGGTGCTTTTTGCTATGTGTCTATGCCCTTCGGGCTCAAATGTGCACAGGCAACTTACCAGCGTTGCGTTCAGAATTGTTTGAAAGGGCAGATAGGAAGGAACGTGCATGCTTATGTGGATGACATTGTGGTCAAATCAAAGGAGGAAAGAACAATGATAGAAGACCTCAGAGAAACCTTTGACAATCTTCGGGCTTACAGGATGATGCTTAATCCGGAGAAATGTGCTTTTGGTGTCCCGGCTGGTAAGCTTCTGGGATTCCTGGTCTCGAACAGGGGAATAGAAGCCAACCCAGAGAAGATCAAGGCCATCACATTTTTGACAAAACCGGTCTGCATCAATGATGTTCAGCGTATAGCCGGCCGGATCACGGCGCTGAGCCGGTTTATCAGTCGCTTAGGAGAAAAAGCGATCCCGCTTTATCAAATGTTGAAGAAAACGGACCGGTTCATTTGGAGTGATGAGGCAAATACAGCGTTTGAGAATCTGAAACAACAACTAGCAAAACCACCGGTTTTAGCTGCTCCCATTGATAAGGAGCCTTTGCTGTTATATGTTGCTACGAATACACGGGCAGTCAGCGTTGCGATTGTGGTTGAGCGCAAGGAAGCAGGGAAGGAACATCCAGTTCATCGCCCGGTTTATTATGTGAGTGAGGTACTCATCGAGTCTAAGCAAAGGTACCCTCATTGGCAGAAGTTGGTATATGGGGTGTTCATGGCAAACCGGAAACTGAAGCATTATTTCCAAGGGCATCCAATAACTGTGGTTAGTTCAGCTCCGTTGGGGGACATAATCCAGAATAGGGAAGCTACGGGCAGGGTAGCCAAGTGGGCCATTGAGCTCAGTCCGCATGAGTTGAAGTATGTACCGCGTACCGCTATAAAATCTCAGGCATTGGTCGATTTCATCAATGACTGGACGGAGTTGCAGACTCCTGAGGAGAAGCCGGATCTTACTTATTGGACGATTCACTTCGACGGTTCAAAGCAGTTGGAGGGCTCGGGGGCTGGAGTTGTCTTAACTTCCCCCAGAGGTGATAAATTTTGTTATGTCCTCCGGTTATTATTTCCTTGTACTAATAATGCAGCAGAATATGAAGCGCTTCTTCATGGTTTGCGATTGGCAAAAGAGATGAATTTGAGCCGGGTTAAGTGCCTGGGCGATTCAGACTTAGTGGCACAGCAAGTTTCGGGCAAGTGGGATTCAAGGGATCCCCTCATGGCGGCTTACCGACGAGAGGTTGAAGCGGTCGCAGGATATTTCAAAGGATATCAGGTGGAGCATATAGACCGGCGGAGGAACGAAGCAGCCGACGCTTTAAGCCGGCTAGGATCGCAACGTAAACCGGTACCACCAAACACCTTTTTGGATGAATTGCACAGTCCTTCGGTTCAAGTACCTTCAGAGAACGACCTAGCTGTTCCGGATCCAGAGGCACAGTTGGTTGCAGCAACCCATGTTATTCCGGATTGGACGTTACCCTATTTGGCATAATTAAGCCGAGGAGAGTTACCAGAGGATGAAGACGAAGCACGGCAGATAATCCGGCGTTCCAAATCTATGACAATTGCCAACGGAGAGCTGCACCATCGTAGCACTTCTGGAGTATTTCAACGGTGTGTTTCAGCTGAGGAAGGTTGTGAGATTCTAAGAGAGATTCATGAAGGGGATTGTGGTCATCATGCCAGATCAAAATCTTTAGTGGCTAAAGCTTTCCGACATGGCTTTTATTGGTTAACCGCGCATGCAGATGCGGCAGACCTGGTCCGCAAGTGTGACGCTTGTCAGAAGTTCTCAAGACGTGCCCTTGTTCCGGCACAGGAACTCCGGATGATACCAATAACTTGGCCTTTTGCAACTTGGGGGCTTGACATGGTTGGTCCTTTCAAGAGATCCCAAGATCAGAAAACCCATCTACTAGTAGCAGTAGACAAGTTTACGAAGTGGGTTGAAGCGGAGCCTATAAGCAAATGTGATGCGGCAACAGCGGTCAAATTCATCAAAAAAGTAATATTCCGGTTTGGTTTTCCACACAGCATCATCACAGATAATGGCACCAACTTATCTCAGGGTGAGATGGAAGAGTTCTGTCAACGAGAGCATATTCGTTTGGACGTGTCTTCTGTGGCTCACCCCCAATCCAATGGTCAGGCAGAAAGGGCAAATCAGGAGATTTTGCGAGGAATCAAACCCCGGCTTATGACACCTTTGCAGAGAACCCCAGGGTGTTGGGTTGAAGAATTACCGTCTGTCCTTTGGAGTATTAACACTACACCCAACCGGTCTACAGGTTATACACCTTTCTTCATGGTTTACGGCGCAGAAGCAGTTCTTCCAAGTGACATACGCCACGATTCACCGAGGGTAGCGGCCTATATGGAAGCTGTTAATGAGGAGTCAAGACAAGACGGTCTGGATCGGTTGGATGAAGAGCGTGACATAGCTGCAGCACGGTCGGCGATTTATCAACAAGATCAGCGCAGATATCACAGCCGCCGGATTAGAACCAGGACATTCCAGGAGGGTGACTTGGTACTTCGGCTTATCCAAGATCAAACAGATATGCACAAGCTATCCCCGCCATGGGAAGGGCCCTTTGTGGTCAGCAAAAATTTACACAACGGGTCATATTATTTGGTGGACATTCGAGAACACAAGGATTCACGGACATCAGAAGAGGAGACGAAAAGGCCGTGGAACATTGCTCATCTACGGCCATACTACACTTGAGCCATGGGCTCCAATGTATCCTATGTATATATTATGAATAATGAATAAACCGGCACCCTCGGTAAACCGGGGGCTCAGCCCTTTCTCCATATACATAAATTTTGCGACAAATAACCATATCAGTTTGTTATCAAGTATCATATTTCAATGTTGGCCGGTTTTAGAAACTAATCTTTGCAGGATATGTGAAGGAGCGGTAGAACTCTCGGGAACAAGAGATTATATCCGGTTCAAGAAGAGAAAAACCCCATAAAAATAAAAACCTATAGAATCAGAAGGAACTTTAGAGGCCCCTTGGGACAGTCCGGTTTGCCCACGTCCCATTGATTGGCTATGTTTATGATTCCTTGGGCTCCCTGAACAGTCGATACGCTCACGTTCAGGGATGACCCGGCCCCTTGGGACAGTCCGGTTTGCCCACGTCCCATTGATTGGCTATGTTTATGATTCCTTGGGCTCCCTGAACAGTCGATACGCTCACGTTCAGGGATGACCCGGCCCCTTGGGACAGTCCGGTTTGCCCACGTCCCATTGATTGGCTATGTTTA
>LR738714.1:452085700-452107090 GCA_902687465.1 Secale cereale
CTTTGAGCCCCCTGAACAGTCGATACGCTCACGTTCAGGGATGGCCCGGCCCCTTGGGACAGTCCGGTTTGCCCACGTCCCAATGATTGGCTATGTTTACGATTATATCAGCCCCCTGAACAGTTGATACGCTCACGTTCAGTGATTGGCTAGGCCCCTTGGGACAGTCCGGTTTGCCCACGTCCCAATGATTGGCTCGGTTTTTATTTGCGATTCTATCGGCCCTCTGAACAGTCGATACGCTCACGTTCAGTGATTGGCTAGGCTCCTTGGGACAGTAGGTTTGCCCACGTCCCATTGATTGGCTGAACCTTGTTTTTTGAGCCTGGCAGCTCTTTGAAAAAGCCTCGACTACATGGTCTGATTTACACGAAATTGTGTGTTTCTTGATGTTTTTTATGTTCCATAACCTTTTAAACCGAGTGGAATAGCTCCAGAAGTTGACCACCTATCTATAATGTTATAAGTCTGGGTCATGAACACCAGCGAGAATTAAACCGGCGTTCATCATAACCCGGATCGACTTCATGATGAGCCAACAGGTTGGCAGTACACGATCAGTTGTGACCAAGCCCGGTGTTCATTCAAACCCGGATGGAGTATCAGGTGCAAGTTACAAGTTTCTGAACAAAGATCAGAAAGATTTATCGACAAGATGAACCGAAGAGCTTCAGGTGTTTATTAGAATTGATGAAGACCGATTAAGGTAATTTTAAACATCCTGACCGGTTTAAAGTATGTTGACTACATACATCTCAGGTATCACAATCATTTTTTAAGATATGCTTATTAGATGTGTCAAAAGAACAAGTTAATCCGTCCAGTGGTAAGCCACTAGGACATGTTTTTTGATATTTTTATGAACAGAACAAAGCATCCGCATCAATCAACAAGTCAACGAACGAATACTTCATGAAGACCAAATGTCGGATCACAGCGCATTAAGTTTCAGCTAAACCTATTACAAGGCATAAAAAGCCAAATAGTTGGAAGCATTGTTTGACGGAATAACAATCATGATTACAACAGTAGCATTCAAGATTGTGCTTCTCCTTGCTGAGATGGTTGGCCACCGTCTTGTTCCGGAACGTCTTCCTCCTCGTGAAGCGGTGGGAAATCCGGTGCACGCCAATCAATCTTTGCCAAGGCACGGAAATATACTTCATCGTTGATAAGCTCAGCAGGATCAATATCAGGAGCAAAGGTGTGAGGACGAACCGGCGGAATTAAGTTTGCAATATCGTAAACCGGTCGCTCCACCCGCTCGTTCTACAGGTTATATGATGGATGATATCGAGACAAGTCAGACTCCACCGCAATCTTGCTGGCGAGGGGACGCATCTCCTTTGTCAGAGCATACAGATCCTTTTCATTAAACGTTGAACCGTCCTCCTTGGTATCAGGAAATCCGGTTAACACCTCCTCCGGATCAATGTCCGGGACCCAAGCTTTAGCCCTCGTAAGGGCCAGAAGAGCACCTCCTCGAGCAGCCGATTTCTTAACCTCTTCAAGACGAGCCGGCAGAATGGACAAACTATTCAAAGTATCTTTGATAGTTGAAGGAGCCGGTTTACCGAAGGAAGTGGCACTGATAATCCTTTGCGTTCCAGAGTACAACTGTTCGACCAAGGTATAGCAGGCCTTGAGTTTCTTCCGTAAGTCATCCCCAAGATGAGAGACACGGCGTCCTACATACAACAATGAAAGTTAAACCGGTGCAGGTCATAGGTTACAAAGATAAAGACAGGAGTTCAGATTATGCTTACCAAAAATAGCAGAAGTCATCAAGTCAATTTGGCGCTTTAACCCGGTCAATTCTTCAGTAACCGGGTTAAGTGCTCCTTCGGCATCCTGAACACGTTTCTCAAGATCTTTTTTCTGGACTTCAATAGTAGTCCGCTCCTCGTCAAAGAACCTCTTCAAGTCTTCAGCAGTCTTTAAACTTACTTGAAGTTCTTTCTTAGCCTTTGAAGCGGCTGACTCAGTCTCCCTAAGCCGGCTTCGAAGTTCACTGATTTCCAGAGCATTCCGGTTCAGCTCAGCCTGTAGACAAAAGTTCAAAAGCAAGATTAGAAATTACAAGTCTCAAGCACACAACCAAGTTGTCTACTTGACACTTGGGGGCTAATGGCAGTTGAAGTAATACAGCAAAGACAATTTGAAAGTACAAGTCTCAAGCACACAACCAAGTTGTCTACTTGACACTTGGGGGCTAATGGCAGTTGAAGCAATGCACCACAGACAATTTGAAATTACAAGTATCAACTACATAACCAAGTTATCTACTTGATATTTGGGGGCTAATGTATGGATCAGTTCAAGCTACAAAGTTCCGGATTACCTTCAGTAAAGCAGATAAACCGGAACTTGGGGGCTGCCATGAGATAAAGATGCGTTAAAAAAGCAAAGTCAGAAGAGAAAACTTACTTCATATTTTTCTCTCATCAGGTTCACCAGGCTGGCTTCATAATCCCGGCTGCTGTGGAGCCGGTTCAAATATCCGGAATAAATATCTTGAGCACTCATACTGGAAAGACTGGATATATCAGTACTCCATTTCCCTTTGTCTTGAGCTATTTTTTCCGTTTTAGCTGTATGCTTTGCTAAAACGGTGGGTTCAGCTGGAGCAACATAAGCAGCACCAGTAACCACAACGTCAGGAGAAGTGGGTTCATTGGGAGGAATAACTTCAACTTGAGCCGGATCAGGAGACGCCGGGTTAACTTGAGGGGAATTAACCCGGGCCGGACTTGGTGGGTCTTGGACATTTTCGGCGACAGGAGTTTCAAGAGCAGGTTCTTCAACCGGAGCTGCAGGAGTACCTTCCGGAGGAACAACTGTAGACGGATCAATCACCGGTTCAGCAGCAGAAGGATCAGCAACAGGCTTATTCGCCTTGGCCTTTTTGCTAGGTTTCGGTTTGCTGGAAAACAGGCAAAATAAGTTAGCATTATAAAAAGAAAGGGGTGTCATAAACCGGAAGAGGTGAAGAGAGCTACCCCGGGACGGACCCAATCGCAGGAAACATACTGCTTAGCCATTGAACAAAGTGCTGAAGAAGATAAAGTACATAAACGGATTATGAACGAACAATGATCCGGGATCTATTTATATTATACAATGGTGGAAACTAAGAACTAGCTGGCAAGGTTAAACCGGCAATCATCAAACAAGTTATATCATTTCCGGTTTAAATGGCAGTTGAAGAGGAACAGTTCAAATCATTGCGTCAGATTATATCGTTTCCGGTTTATGGCATATCAATCTAAACCGGAACATACTTAGCGAATCTACTGAGGAGAAAAACAGGTTTCTAAATGATTGCTAAGGGGGAAAAGATCTGAGTATGCTGAGGAAAAGAAACTAATCTAAAAGATTCAAAGAAAAGCTACACAGACTTTATACCAAAAGGATGGATTTACATGTCAGACAGGAGCAATAAAGATTCGACGCATCTACAGCGGAGTAAAAATGGAGAGGATCGAAAAGTAAAGCTACTACGAATCACGGGCTCAAAGAACGAACAAGACGAAGCTGGTTGAGAGCTCTAATGGCGGAACGGATAAATCTACAACATTATGACGGTGAGATCTAATCTAATACTAAGCGGAAGATCTGCTGACTAGGGCCTAAGGGTCACAAATCTTCTATGAGAAACGTATCTACGAAGAGGTGAAGCTTCATTGGAAGCCCTAATGGCGGAAGAACAAGGCGAAGCAATGGCGGACGCAGATCAACAGCAAGGAGGATGAACATACCTGGGACAGCGAGAATCGGCGGTGGAGATTAATCTGGTCGAGGCTCAGGTTGATGCAGCGGCCGGTCGAGGACTGGAGATCCGGCGGTCGTCGGCGGCGGTTTGAGCTCGGGCAGCAATGGAGGAAGAAGACGCAGGAAGAGGATGAAGTGAGAAGGTGATAATGAATGGGGGGTGGCAGTATTTATAGCCAGAAGTCAGATCTGAAACGACAGGTGCGAGAATCGAGGAGACAGAAATCGGATAAAGATCCCGTGACGCCTCGATCTTCGGGATAACCCTTAAAATACGCTACAGTACAGCTCACGGCGTTAAATGCGGAGGTGATGTCATTGTCAGACTTCAATGATTTCGGAAGATGACGTCAGAGCCGGTTTACAAAAAGATGAAGACAGAAGAAAATTATATGAGATGAAGAAGACTGATATGAACAAGTTCAAATCATTCTGGGGCCTAATGTCAGGGATATGGTTAGTAGGTATAAACCGGATATTGTAAACCGACTTAGTTATATCGTACATGGTTTTAATATTTTAGTAGAGATTAAGGCCCATGAGATTTCAAGGCCCATGTATAGAAGTACGGTTTGTAAACCGCCAAGAGATGTAACTTGAGAGATAAGAAAGAAAAGACAGAGACCGAGGCGGACACGATTATGAGCCGGCCTCGGGACTCTGTAAACCGGACCAGGCGTCACCTCTATATAAAGGGACGACCCGACGACGGTTCAAGGACAAGCAACAATCAACCCGTCGAGACGCAGGCAAAGCGAATCCGCTCCCTGTAAACCGACGCCCAAGCAATATCAACTAACTAGACGTAGGCTTTTACCTTCTCTGAAGGGGCCGAACTAGTATAAATCCTTTGTGTCCTTTGTGTGCCATGAATCCTTTCAAGCTAACCCGTGCGATGGTTCCATCATCAAGTCCGCTAAACCGGACATCTGCCGTGTTAATTCCACGACAATGCTGTTCTAAGAGACTCTCAAAAAGATATAAGTGAAGCATGAGAGATCAATAATTTCTACAAAATAAAACCACCACCGTGCTCTAAAATATATAAGTGAAGCACTAGAGCAAACTATCTAGCTCAAAAGATATAAGTGAAGCACATAGAGTATTCTAATAAATTTCGATTCATGTATATCTCTCTGAAAAGGTGTGTCCAGCAAGGATGATTGTAGTAAACTAAAAAGCAAAGACTCAAATCATACATGAAGCTCCAAGCAAAAAACATATCATGTGGTGAATAAAAATATAGTCTCAAGTAAAGTTACCGATAGATGAAGACGAAAGAGGGGATGCCTTCCCGGGGCATCCCCAAGCTTAGGCTTTTGGTTGTCCTTGAATTTTACCTTGGGGTGCCTTGGGCATCCCCAAGCTTAGGCTCTTTCCACTCTTTGTTCCATAGTCCATCAAATCCTTACCCCAAACTTGAAAACTTCAAAACACAAAACTTAGCCAAAAATCTCGTGAGCTCCGTTAGTATAAGAAAACAAACCACTACTCAAAGGTACTGTAATGAACTCATTCTTTGTTTATATTGGTGTTAAACCTACTTTATTCCAACTTCTCTATGATTCATACCCACGATACTACTCATAGATTCATCAAAATAAGCAAACAACACACGAAAAACAGAATCTGTCAAAAAACAGAACAGTCTGTAGCAATCTGTAACTTTCGAATACTTCTGTAACTCTAAATAAATTGAAATAAATTGATGGATGTGATGAATTTTTCTATTAATCATCTTAAAAAAGAATCAAGTAAAAAGCACTCTCCAGTAAAAAATGGTAGCTAATCTCGTGAGCGCTAAAGTTTCTGTTTTTTATAGCATGATCGCATAAACTTCACACAAGTCTTCCCAAAGGTTCTACTTGGCACAAACACTAATTAAAACACAAAAGCACATCTAAACAGAAGCTAGATGCAATATTTATTCCTAAACAGAAGCAAAAGCAAAGAAAACAAAATTGGGTTGCCTCCCAACAAGCTCTATCGTTTAACACCCCTAGCTAGGCACGATACAAGAATAGATCTACGTATTGCCATCTTTGGTAGGCAATTCATAAGTGGCTCTCATAATAGATTCATAAGGTAGCTTGATTTTCTTTCTAGGAAAGTGCTCCATGCCTTTCCTTAACGGGAATTGGAATCTAATATTTCCTTCCTTCATATCAATGATTGCACCAATCGTTCTAAGGAAAGGTCTACCAAGAATAATAGGACATGTAGGATTGCAATCTACATCAAGAACGATGAAATATACGGGCACACAATTCCTATTTTTAACAATAAGAACATAATTAATCCTTCCCATAGGTTTCTTAATGGTGAATTCCGCAAGATGCAAATTTAAAGAACAATCATCAAGTTCATGGAAACCTAACATATCACACAAAGCTTTTGGAATTGTGGAAACACTTGCACCCAAATCACACAAAGCAAAGCATTCATGATCTTTAATCTTAATTTTAATAGTAGGTTCCCACTCATCATAAAGCTTTCTAGGGATAGAAACTTCTAATTCAAGTTTTTCTTCATAAGATTGCATTAAAGCATCAACTACGTGTTTGGTAAAAGCTTTATTTTGACTATTAGCATGCGGAGAATTTAGCACGGATTGCAACAAGGAAATAAAATCTATTAAAGAGCAATTATCACAATTAAATCCCTTGAAATCCAAGATAGTGGGTTCATTGCTATGTAAAGTTTTGACCTCTTCAATCCCACTTTTAACACTTTTAGCATAAAGAACTAAAAACTCCGAATCATTGGGACGCCTTTTAACTAAAGTAGACTCATATCCAGTCCCATCTTTATCAAGATTCATACTAGAAAATAAGGATTTAATAGGAGACACATCAATTACTTCTAGATCTTCATCTTTATTTTCTAAATCTTCCGGTTTAGCGGCCATCTTATTAACTAAGGTGGCTTGCTTATCCGATATTTGGGCTATTAAGTTCTCAAGATGAGCAAACTGAGATTTCGAACCATAAAATTCTTTAGACATATCATCAAGTCTTTATTCATGTATTCCATAAATCTTTTCTGTTCTTTAGGATCGTTTCTGAAGAAATCATTATGCTCAAATTGCACAGACATAAAACTTCTAACATTGCTTTCAATCTCTTCCAACCTCTTAAGGTGAGGATCAACACTAATAGGGGGAACTACCGGCTCAACATCATTCACCACCCTTTTATGAAGCTTCTGGTCCCGCTTGCACACACTTGTGGTAAAGACGTGGTACTGCCCACTGCTCAACTGCTTCGGGTTACTCTGATAACCGGACTGTTGTTGATTCCCTTGACTGTTCTACTGGTTGTTGCCGCCTTGATTTCCTTGGCCTTGAAACCCGGAGTTTGAGCTGTCGCCTCCATGACCCGGGCCATGAAAATCGGACCCTGAACCGCCGTTTGGCCCATAGTTGTTCTGGATAGACTCCCTATAATACCTCATGATGCTGCAATCTTTCCACATATGGGTAGCCGGCTTTTCATCCGTTCCATGCTTTGGACATGGCTGATTCATCACCTCATCCATGTTATATCTTGGAGGCGGCTCCCCCTTGCGACGCTGATTAAAATTCTGTGTCCCAGTATTAGCTACAAAAGTGTCAGCCTTACGCTTATTGCCACTGCTCTAATTGGCCGGGTTAAACTGCTGTCCTCCCAGGTCATTACTCTTCTTTCCCTTTCCCGGTCTTTCAGCCTCAGATTCGGGGTCCTTGGTACTATTAGAGTCGGCATATTAGACGAGAGCCGCCATGAGCTCGCCCATATCGTCACAATGACACTTAAGCCACCCCAACTTCTGCTTGAGCAGAAGGAACCAACAATTTTTCTCCAATGTTAATATCGCAGATTCGGCGTTGATCTTATCTAAAGAATGCATAATGGTTGAGACCCGGCGCACCCAACTGGTCGTCGATTCGCCCTCGTTGTGAACACAAGAATCTAGATCCACAATTGACATCGGCTGCTTGCATGTATCCTTGAAATGCTTGATAAACTTGGCCTTCAGCTCTACCCACGACCCAATGGAATTGACGGGCAATCCTTTCAACCAGTTACGAGCTGTGCCTTCCAGCATCATGGTGAAATACTTAGCACATGCAGCTTCACTAACATCTAGCATTTCCCTAGCCATCTCGTAACTCTCTACCCAAGCCTCAGGGGGCTGATCTACTGTGTAGTTAGGCACCTTACGAGGGCCCTTTAAATCCTTGGGTAATCGCTCGTTCCGTATAGCCAATGTTAAGCGCGGTACGCCCCAAGCTCTAGAAGTTCTACCTATCTCTACTGAAGTTGCCGAGTAATATGGCGCCGACTGACGATCAGCGGCTTGAGCTGCCAACTCGACCTCTCTGCACATCCTGCCCTGATCCACTAAGTCCTGTGCATTGCCGTCATGCCGTGCCGGGTTATGCCCACGAGGCGGCACTACGACAAAACCCCCCCTACGGCAACGCATTTGTACCAACGATATTATAGGATATGTTGTTTGGCCCACCTCCCACCTCTCGCACTTCATTCCGCCCTTAGAGCTAACCTCGTTCATCCTTAAAAAAAAATCAAACCTCCCCGTACCCACACCTCCATCAATACCTCGTCCACCCAAACCACACATCCAAAATTTTCTATCTGCCATCTCCTCTCCGCCGATTTCCCTCTCTCTCACCCGACTTCCATGACGAGCCGCCGCAACCAGATCCGGCGATGTCCCGCGCCGTCGCTCATAGGCCAGTCCCCCCCCCCAGTGCTCTCCTCCTCCATGGCGACGTCCTCCACGCCACTGCTCGCATCCCTGCAGTAACCCTAGTCAACACGGATCGTCGGCGCAGCGTGCTCGCCTCTGTTTTGTAGTCCACTACACTGCGTCATTGCTACCGACTCGGTGGTGGCCGGCAGTGGAGACGGGCCCGAGGTTAGAGGAGCATGGGGTGGACGGTGGAGCTCCGTCGATATTCCTCAACTGCCAATTGGATCTGGCTTGTGCAGGTGGTTCTTGCGGCTCGGAAAGCCTTCCGCGGCAATGGCGCTCTTTCTGGCTTCATTTTGGCGCCCCGCATCGTCTTGCTCTGGTTTCCCTGGGTGCGTTTGCCTGCAGATGTGTGTGCGTGCTTGGCTCATGTGCATGTGTCTATATGGCATGTTCGTGCTGATGGACAATACAGCTCTTTGTGACACTGATTGTTTCCTACTGCGCTGATTGCTATGCTATCACCACGGCTGCTGATTTCGCTGCTCCTTAACCTGTACATATATAGATACAAGATGATTGCCGCTGACGTTGACTATTTGCTATTGCCGCTGGTTGCTACTGCTGTTGCCACTGAAAGGCTGGTTGCTATTGCTGCTGCCACTGAAAGCTATTGCCGCGGCTGCTGATTTTGCTGATCCTTGTAGTACCTATATAGTAGATAGAAGATAATACACATTCCCAAATAAAAAATATAGAAGATAATATGCATTCCCAAATAAAAATGTAGAAGATCTGTATGCTTTACAATGCGTACAAATAATCATGGAACCTTCTAGCTCCTTATTGATTCCATGGTCTCTTTTAGTTACAAATGTTTGTATTATTTGTTCCTTGTGTATCTCATCATGTGTTTATTTCCCTTGCATTTTTTGTGCCTTCAAGATGTCAACTAACAAACGGTTTGTCTCTGAACACTTGTAGTAACCGTGATGTTGGTATGAAACTTTCCTACAAGTGAGGTTTCGAACTGTCGACAATAGATGAGCAAACAGATAAGATTGTGTTAAGAACTTTAACTTGCCTTGGATGATTGCATAAGGGATTAACTTGCTTTAATGGCGCGCAGCTTCAAGGGCACATGGAAATGTAGAGCTTACGACATCATCGCAGAAAGTGCGGCAACCCATCCGCTTACTTGATAAACCCTCCCCTGGTTCTAGCCACTAAGGTGTCCATTTCCTTATCTTCTCCTCATGACGTAGCATTCTTTTTTATTCCATATCCTTAATTTTTACACTAGCTGGTCCAACGAGTCTTCATTAGTTAAGTGTGTCGATATATGTCTATTTTTCCGGTCTTAACTTTTTTCAAGCCTGTATTTTGTAGATTCATATAGGTATTGATATTCAGTTATTCGATGGCATGTAAAATGATACATGATTATGGAGCCGAGATGTGACAAAGATCAGATTCTCTTGGTTCTATGATATGCCACATTGGCAGCAAAGGCAAATGACAGTGTTTCTTAAAACTGGGTATGTACTAAAATAAAATTGTTCATCCATTACTTAGGTTTGCTTGCATTAGATTGTTGAGCCATTACATAGGTTACCCCTGGTGCATTTTCTTAAATATGTATTCAACTTTAGTGTTAGGTTGGTCTTGAAGAATTAAACAAAGTCACATTAAATTATGTTTATTTCCCTGTAAACAACTTGGATCCTACCTTTTCTAGAAGCAAAACTCCACTACTTTTTCTTCGAGAAGCCAAATCTAGTGATGTTTTTTTCATGTTGTTTCTTCTACTGGTTTTAAGAACCTTATTCTTGAATTGAGAACTTCTAATGTGATATTGTAGTTCTTAGGTAACTATGAGTTTTTTGTGATGTAGATTAGCTACTGATTTTTGAGCTGCTGCCATATCGTTGTTTTCTCCTAACAAATCATACCAAGAATGAGCAGTACGTGAGTACTGGTGACACAAAAGTATTTCATGCAGAGACCTTTGGGAAACGGAAATATCCAATTTTGTATAATCGATATTATTGCTTACCTATTCATCATTTAGTTTGTTACTGAATTCATCTCGTTGTTGATATAATATAATATTTGGACAACTGTTAGTAGTGAATACATGCTGCTGGTTGTTCACAATGAACAAACACATCTGATTGGTGAAAGATAATCAATGTTTTAACATGTAACCCTACTAAGTTATTTGTTAGACGTACACAAGATTACCCCCCCCACACACAACAATCTTTTCTTTTACACCTGGCAATTTTCATGTGGATCCTTTTAGGTATAGCATATATTATGTATATTTTAAACTTCATTTCGAATATATGCCTAAATAGTATTATGATTTTTTTTGTAGGTTGAGAATTTCAATACTCGAAGATTACTTGGATCTTGGAGAACGTATTTTGATTCATGATACTTGGAGGAGAAACAACATAGTTCTTTGAATGTTTTAGAAATTTTTTATTTTTTATTTTTTATAAGGAAATGATGTACTCCTAAATGATGATACTTGCATTGTAATGTACCAGATTGTTCCATTGAATCAATATATCACTTTCATTTCGACTCTATCTAAAATTACTATAGTTGTACCTTGTATTGCCATACGAACTACCTACTGTTATACTCCCTCCGTTCCCAAATATTTGTCTTTCTAGACATTTTAAATGGACTACAGATACGGATGTATGTAGACATATTTTAGAGTACATATTCACTCATTTTGCTCCGTATGTAGTCACTTGTTGAAATCACTAGAAAGACAAATATTTGGGAATGGAGGGAGTAAATGATTATATATGGTGGTTATTCTATTTTGCAAGCACTAGTGCAGAGAACAACAGTGTTATGAATGATCATATGGAGGTATTCTACTTTGCAACCACCAACGCATAGAAGCATTGCATGAATCTGTTGTTGCCTTGCAACACATTATTTCCCAGATTACCAACAGATCTATATACGTTGTTGTAGAACCTTGCAACGCCACCAACGACAACACATATAAATCCATTGGTGTAGACCTTAGCAACGCTTATAGGGTCAAACGACAACACATCGATGCGTTGCTAAAGGGGCGTTCTTGTTGTAGTGTGGGTTACGGTGCCGCTTTGTGCTTGAAACCTCCGGCGAGTCAACATGCCTGCTGTAGCTGACACTTGGATGGGGGGTTGAGTGAATCCGGTCCCGACTATAAGAATAAGCATGTTGCTGCTGAAGCACTGTTTGAAGAAGTTCCTGGGCTCTCCGGGTCTCCACTGCCATTGGAGTTTCGCCCTCAACTGGCAAAGCCACCAATCTCATCGCCGCTACTATCATGTTATCCAGAGGGTTGGAATAATGAACCGTTGCCGTCGCCGGGTAATGAGGTGCTGGGCGGTTTTGATTTGCATACAGAGAACCTGTCATACACGGTTGAACCGGCCCTCCGGCCCTAGGCACTTCAGTCATCCGGTTTGCCCCCGGCAGGTTACTGCACCTGCTCCAGCTGTGCTGAAAAGATTCCTCGGCTCGTAAACGAAAGGTAGACGACTCCGTTGCTTCCTCCTCATGACCTCGTTAGCAGCATTCTAATCCATCGAGAGCCGGTACGAATCTTCTTGAATCCGCTGAGCCTGGGCGTCCAAAACAGCCCGTTCTGCAGTCATCTTGGCGTTCTCCGCTGCTAGGTCTACTTTCGCTTGCGCTATCTCCTGTCGCAGCTTATCCACATCTGCCTTGTGTTGTTCCCATCAGAGTCGCCAGAGCCTCTAGCAGATCTGTCAACACTTGAGTTGGCGGGCGTGTTGGTCCGCCCGCACCTGCCGCAGTCGCTGTTGCGCCGGGTGTTATGGACCTGGAGACTGTCAAGCCGAGAGCCGGTTGGGTGCTAGTCATAAAGATCACCGCCCTACTCGTCGGCTCATAGGGGTCCGGAATACTATTACCGTCGGACCAGCCCCTAAGCCGTCCGCTCTGCATCTGATACATTGAATTAGTCTCACCTGTGGACGATTCACCGTCGGAGAGCACAACCATCTCACCGTGAGATCCAGAACCTCCAGCACCATGGATGTATCCAACGAAGGCACGCTTCACGGCGGGTTGAACCCGGGCGGGTCACGCACGCTGAGCCGTCTCGATGATGTCGGTGCAGGTGTCCGGCTCAAGGCCCGGTTCACCGATCTTGCCGATGAAGACGTGGATTCCGCCAAAAGGGACCCGGTACCCATACTCAATTGAGCCGGCCTCGGGACCCCATCCTACATCGTCGATGTAGAGCTTGCCGCGATGACTCTTGGTCATCCGGCCCACGGCGTATCCCTTGAGCCCTTCGAAGTTGCCCTTCAAGAACTCGAAACCACCGTGCGCAGGCCCCACGGTGGGCGCCAACTGTCGTGGAGTTGTCACGACAGATGTCCTAAGGAAAGGACTTAATTGCGAAGCCATAGCGACGTGGTTAGCTTAAAGGGGTTAAAACGGGACAATAGATACGGGAAGTTTATATTGGTTCGGCCCCTTGCGGTGAGGGTAAAACCTAATCCAGTTTGAGGTGCAATTGCTGGGGTGTCGATTGCTAGGGAGCGAATACGCTTGCCTGGCTCTCGATCTGTTGTTTCTTGCCCTAAGCCGCTGCCGGGTCATCCCCTTATATACACAGGTTGACGCCCTGTGGCCTACAATGTCCCATCCGGCTCATACAATCGTGTCCGGCCCGGCGACTCTTTGTTACATGCCTTACAATACAAGTTAACATACATGGCGGTTTATACTTACAGGCCTTAAGCCGCTCTGAGCCTTGGGCCCTTTATGAATTACTCCCATTAAACCGCCATCTTCAACATGCTTCTGGGCTTGGCCCATGAACCGCCATTGGGTAACCCGGCCCCTCCTGGGCGGGTCATATCAAATACTTATATCCCCAACACTACTCGATAGTTCAGTGTGCCATGCTTTACGGCTTAGAATCGGGACTTCAGAGACGTTTTGAACGTCATGGAGCATATGAGATGTTCCATGAGTTGAAGTTAATATTTCAAGCAAATGCCCGAATTGAGAGATATGAAGTCTCCAATAGGTTCTATAGCTGCAAGATGGAGGAGAATAGTTCTATCAATGAACACTTACTCAGAATGTCTGAGTACTACAATCACATGACTCAACTTGGATGCAAAGTTGATGAATATAGTGTTATTGATAGAGTTCTTCAATCACCGCCACTAAGCTATAAAGGCTTCGTGATGAACTATAATATGAAAGGGATGCAGAAGACAATTCCCGAGCTTTTTGCTATGATCAAAGCTGCGAAGGTAGAAATCAAAAAGGAGCATCAAGTGTTGATGGTTAACAAGACCACTAGTTTCAAGAAAAAGGGCAAGGGAAAGACGGGAAACTTTAAGAAGAATAGCAAGCCAGTTGCTACTCCCGCGAAGAAACCCAAGTCTGGATCCAAGCCTGAAACTGAGTGCTTCTACTACAAAGGGAATGGTCACTGGAAGCGGAACTACCCCAAGTATTTGGCAGATACGAAGGATGGCAAAGTGAACAAAAGTATATTTGGTATACATGTTATTGATGTGTACCTTACTGATGCTCGTAGTAGCACCTGGGTAATTGATACTGGTTCGGTTGCTAATATTTGTAACTCGAAATAGAGGCTACAAATTAAATGAAGATTAGCTAATGACGAGGTGACAATGCGCGTGGGAAATGGTTCCAAAGTCGATGTGATCGCCGTCAGCACGCTACCTCTACATCTACCACCGGGATTAGTTTTAGACCTAAATAATTGTTATTTGGTGCTAGCGTTGAGCATGAACATTATGTCTAGATCTTGTTTGTTGCGAGACGGTTATTCATTTAAATCAAAGAATAATGGTTTTTCTATTTATATGAGTAATATCTTTTATGGTCATGCACCCTTGATGAATGGTCTATTTTTGTTGGATCTCGATCGTAGTGATACACATATTCATAATATTGAAGCCAAAAGATGCAAATTTGATAATGACAGCGCAACTTATTTGTGGCACAGCCGATTATGTCATATTGGTGTAAAGCGCATGAAGAAACTCCATGCTGATGGACTTTTGGAATCACTTGATTATGAATCACTTGGTGCTTGCGAATCATGCCTCATGGGCAAGATGACTAAAACTCCGTTCTCCGGAACAATGGAGCGAGCAAATGACTTATTGGAAATCATACATACTGATGTATGCGATCCAATGAGTGTTGAGGCTTGCGGTGGGTATCGTTATTTTCTGACCTTCATAGATGATTTGAGCAGATATGGGTATATCTACTTGATGAAGCACAAGTCTGAAACATTTGAAAAGTTCAAAGAATTTCAGAGTGAGGTAGAGAATCATCGTAACAAGAAAATAAAGTTTCTACAATCTGATTGCGGAGGCGAATATTTGAGTTACGAGTTTGGTCTTCATTTCAAACAATGTGGAATAGTTTCACAACTCGCGCCACCCGGAACACCATGACGTAATGGTGTGTCAGAACATCATAACCGTACTTTATTAGATATGGTGCGATCTATGATGTCTCTTACCGATTTACCACTATCGTTTTGGGGTTATGCTTTAGAGACAACTGGATTCACGTTAAATAGGGCACCATCTAAATCCTTCGAGATGACACCTTATGAACTGTGGTTTGGCAAGAAGCCCAAGTTGTCGTTCTTAAAGTTTGGGGCTGCGATGCTTATGTGAAAAAGCTTCAACCTGATAAGCTCGAACTCAAGTCAGAGAAATCTGTCTTCATAGGATACCCAAAGGAGACTGTTGGGTACACCTTCTACCACAGATCCAAAGGCAAGATATTCATTGCTAAGAATGGATCCTTTCTAGAGAAGGAGTTTCTCTCAAAATAAGTGAGTGGGAGGAAAGTAGAACTTCATGAGGTAATTGTACCTTCTCCCGAATTGGAAAGTAGTTCATCACAGAAACTAGTTCCAGTGATTCCTACACCAATAAGTGAGGAAGCTAATGATGATGATCATGAAACTTCAGATCAAGTTACTACTGAACCTCGTAGGTCAACCAGAGTACGTTCCGAATCAGAGTGGTATAGTAACCCTGTTCTGGAAGTCATGTTACTAGACCATGGTGAACCTACGAACTATGAGGAAGCGATGATGAGCCCAGATTCTGCAAAATGGCTTGAGGCCGTGAAATCTGAGATGGGATCCATGTATGAGAACAAAGTGTTGACTTTGGTTGACTTGCCCGATGATTGGCAAGCCATTGAAAATAAATGGATTTTTAAGAGGAAGACCAACACCGATGGTAATGTTACTGTCTACAAAGCTCGACTCGTTGCAAAAGGTTTTCGACAAGTTCAAGGAGTTGACTACGATGAGACTTTCTCACTCGCAGCGATGCTTAAGTCTGTCCGAATCATGTTAGCAATTGCCGCGTTTTATGATTATGAAATCTGACAAATGGATGTCAAAACCGCATTCCTTAATGGATATCTCAAAAAAGAGTTGTATATGATGCAACCAGACGGTTTTGTCGATCCTAATGGTGCTGACAAAGTGTGCAAGCTCCAGCGATCCATCTATGGACTGGTGCAAGCATCTCGGAGTTGGAATATACGCTTTGATGATGTGATCAAAGCATATGGTTTTATACATACTTTTGGAGAAGCTTGTATTTACAAGAAAGTGAGTGGGAGCTCTGTAGCATTTCTGATATTATATGTAGATGACATATTATTGATTGGAAATGATAAAGAACTTCTGGATAGCATAAAAGGATACTTGAATAAGAATTTTTCTATGAAAGACCTCGGTAAAACTGCTCATATATTGGGCATCAAGATCTGTAGAGATAGATCAAGACGCTTAATTGGACTTTCACAAAGCACATACCTTGATAAAGTTTTGAAGAAGTTCAAAATGGATCAGTCAAAGAAAGGATTCTTGCATGTGTTACAAGGTGTCAAGTTGAGTAAGACTCAATGCCCGACCACTGCAGAAGATAGAGATAAAATGAAAGTCATTCCCTATGCTTCAGCCATAGGTTCTATCATGTATGCAATGTTGTGTACCAGACCTGATGTGTGCCTTGCTATAAGTCTAGGAGGGAGGTACCAAAGTAATCCAGGAGTGGATCACTGGACATCGGTCAAGAACATCCCGAAGTACCTAAAAAGGACGAAGGATATGTTTCTTGTTTATGGAGGTGACAAAGAACTCGTCGTAAACTGTTACGTTGATTCAAGCTTTGACACTGATCCGGATGACTCTAAGTCACAAATTGGATACGTATTTTTGTTGAACGGTGGAGCTGTCAGTTGGTGCAGTTCCAAGCAGAGCGTCGTGGCGGGATCTACGTGTGAAGCGGAGTACATAGCTGCTTCGGAAGCAGCAAATGAAGGAGTTCATATCCGATCTATGTGTAATACCTAGTGCATTGGGTCCAATGAAAATCTTTTGTGACAACACTGGAGCAATAGCCTTGGCAAAGGAATCCAGGTTTCACAAGAGAACCAATCACATCAAGAGACGCTTCAACTCCATCCGCGATCAAGTCAAGGAGGGAGACATAGAGATTTGCAAAATACATACGGATCTGAATGTCGTAGACCCATTGACTAAGCCTCTTCCACGAGCAAAACATGATCAACACCAAGACTCCATCGGTGTTAGAATCATTACTATGTAATCTAGATTATTGACTCTAGTGCAAGTGGGAGACTGAAGGAAATATGCCCTAGAGGCAGTTTTTATTTATATTTCCTTATATATATCATGATAAATGTCTTTTATTCATGCTAGAATTGTATTAACCGGAAGCTTGATACATTTGTGAATACATAGACAAAACATAGTGTCCCTAGTATGTCTCTACTAGACTAGCTTGTTAATCAAAGATGGTTATGTTTCCTAACCATAGACATGTGTTGTCATTTGATCAACGGGATCACATCATTAGGAGAATGATGTGATGGACAAGACCCATCCGTTTAGCTTAGGACTATGATCGTTTAGTTTTACTGCTATTGCTTTCTTCATGACTTATACATGTTCTTCAGACTATGAGATTGTGCAACTCCCGAATATCGGAGGAACACCTTGTGTGCTATCGAACATCACAAAATAACTGGGTGATTATAAAGATGCTCTACAGGTGTTTCCGAAAGTGTTTGTGGTGTTGGCATAGATCAAGATTAGGATTTCCAATCTGAGTTGGAGAGGTATCTCTGGGCCCTCTCGGTAATACACATCATAATAAGCCTTGCAAGCAAATGACAAATGAGTTATTCATGAGATGATGTATTACGGAACGAGTAAAGAGACTTGGCGGTAACGGGATTGAACTAGGTATGATGATACCGACGATCGAATCTCGCGCAAGTAACATACCGATGACAAAGGGAACAACGTATGATGTTATGCGGTTTGACCGATAAAGATCTTCGTAGAATATGTAGGAGCCAATATGAGCATCCAGGTTCCGCTATTGGTTATTGACCAGAGATGTGTCTCGGTCATGTCTACATAGTTCTCGAACCCGTAGGGTCCGCACACTTAACGTTCGATGACACTCGGTATTATGAGTTTATGTGTGTCGATGTACTGAAGGTTGTTCGGAGTCCCGGATGATATCACGGACATGACGAGGAGTCTCGAAATGGTCGAGACATAAATATTAATATATTGGAAGGTTATATTTAGACACCAGAATGGTTCCGAGGTGTGTCGGGTGTTTATAGGAGTACCGGGGGGTTATCGGAACCCCCCGTGCGGTTATTGGGCCTCATGGGCCTAGTGGTGGAAGAGAGGACGCAGGCCAAGGTGTGGCACGTGCCCCCCTAGACCAAACCGAATTGGACTAGGGCTAGGGGGCCGGCCCCCCCTTTCCTTCTCTTCTTCCTCTCCTTCCTTCTTCTCCTATTAGGACTAGGTAAGGGCGGAACCTACTCCTACTAGGAGTAGGACTCTACCCCTTTGATACGTCTCTAACATATCTATATTTTTTGATTGTTCCATGCTATTATATATTCTGTTTTGGATGTTTAATGGGCTTTATTATACACTTTTATATTATTTTTGGGACTAACCTACTAACCCAAGGCCCAGTGCAAATTGTTGTTTCTTGCCAATTTCAGTGTTTCGCACCAAAGGAATATCAAACGGAGTCCAAATGGAATGAAACCTTCGGGAGAGTTATATTTGGAACCGTATCTACCGAGAAGACTTGGAGTACACGCGAGGGAACGAGAGAGGCGGCCATGAGGGTCTAGGGCGCGCCCAGGGGGGTAGGCGCCCCCACCCTCATGGGCCCCCTCTGGCTCCCCCGATGCCCTCCTTCCTCCTATATATATATCCACGTACTCTGAAAACATCGAGGAAATAGAGAAAACCCTAATTTCACCGCCGCAACCTTCTGTTCCCGTGAGATCCCATCTTGGGGCCTGTTCCGGAGCTCCGCCGGAGGGGGGTTCTACAATGGAGTGCTTCTACATCAACACCATAGCCTCACCAATGAGTTGTGAGTAGTTTACCACAGACCTTCGGGTCCATAGTTATTAGCTAGATGGCTTCTTCTCTCTTTTAGGATCTCAATACAAAGTTCTCCTCGATCATCGAGGAGATCTATTCGATGTAATCTTTTTGCGATGTGTTTGTAAAGATCCGATGAATTGTGGGTTTATGACCAAGATTATCTATGAACAATATTTGATTCTTTTCTGAAATCTTTTATGTATGATTATAATATCCTTGCAAGTCTCTTCAAATTATTGGTTTGGTTTGGCCTACTAGATCTATAGTTCTTGCAATGGGAGAAGTGCTTGGCTTTGGGTTTAATCTTGTGGTGTCCTTTCCTAGTGACGACAGGGGCAGCAAGGCACATATTGTATTGTTGCCATCGAGGATAAAAAGATGGGGTTTATATCATATTGCTTGCGTTTATCCCTCTACATCATGTCATCTTGCTTAAAGCATTACTCTGTTCTTATGAACTTAATACTCTAGATGCATGCTGAATAACTGTCGATGTGTGGAGTAATAGTAGTAGATGCAGAATCGTTTCGGTCTACTTGTCACGGACGTGATGCCTATATATAATGATCATGCCTAGATATTCTCATAACTATGCGCTTTTCTATCAATTGCTCGATAGTAATTTGTTCACCCACCATAGAATTCTGCTATCATGAGAGAGGCTTACGCAAAAGTCATATACCAAGTACCTATCACAAACCCTTATCCTTCGCACTACATTATTTGCCTCTTGTTTTCCTCTCCCCCACTTCACCCTTGTCGTTTTATTTGCCCTTCTTCTTCCGTGTGTTTATCGTTCGCTTGCTTGCTTGTCACTATGGCTCCCCCAAACAGTGTTGACCCTCACCTTAAGAGGTTGGAGGAGATTGAAAACAATGTTAGACATTTTATGTCCGTGCAATTTGAGCACAATGATTTCTTTAGAAACGAGCTTAAAGAACAGAAAATCTTTATGGAGTACATGAATAAAGAGCTTGATGATATGTCTAAGGAATTTTATGGTTTGAAATCTCAGTTTGCTCATCTTGAGAACTTAATAGCCCAAATTTTGGACAAGCAATCCACCTTAGTTAATAAGTTGGCTGCTAAATCGGAAGAATATGAAAATAATGATGAAGATCTGAAAGTTATTGATGTGTCTCCTATTAGATCCTTATTTTCTAGTATGAATCTTGATAAAGATGGGACTGGAGATTGGTCTACTTTAGTTAAAAGGCGTCCCAATGATTAAGAGTTTTTAGGTCTTGATGAAGTGGGATTGAAGAGATTAAAACTTTGCATAGTGATGAACCCACTATTTTGGATTTCAAGGGATTCAATTATGATAATTGCTCTATAATAGATTGTATTTCCTTGTTGGAATCCGTACTAAATTCTCCGCATGCTTATAGTCAAAATAAGGCTTTTACCAAACACATAGTTGATGCTTTCATGCAATCTTATGAAGAAAAACTTGAATGAGAAGTTTCTATCCCTAGAAAGCTTTATGATGAGTGGTAACCTACTATTAAAATTAAAATTAAAGATCATGAATGCTTTGCTTTGTGTGATTTATGTGCAAGTGTTTCTACAATTCCAAAAACTTTGTGTGATTTGTTAGGTTTCCATGAGCTTGATGATTGTTCTTTAAATTTGCATCTTGAAGATTCTACCATTAAGAAACCTATGGGAATGATTAATGACGTTCTTATTTTTGCCAATAGGAATTATGTGCCCATAGAGTTCATTGTTCTTGATATAGATTGCAATCCTTCATGTCCTATTATTCTTGGTAGACCTTTCCTTATAACGATTGGTGCAATTATTGATATGAAGGAAGGAAATATTAAATTCCAATTTCCGTTAAGGAAAGGCATGAACACTTTCCTAGAAAGAAAATCAAATTACCTTATGAATCTATTATGAGAGCCACTTATGGATTGCCTACCAAAGATGACAATACCTAGATCTATTCTTGTATCGTGCCTAGCTAGGGGCGTTAAACGACAACGCTTGTTGGGAGGAAACCCAATTTTATTTTATTTGTTTTTAATTCTGTTTAGGAATAAATATTGCATCTAGCATTTGTTTAGATGTGGTTTTGTGTTTTAATTAGTATTTGTGCCAAGTAGAACCTTTGGGAAGACTTGTGTGAAGTTTATATGATCATGCTGTAAAAAACAGAAACTTTAGCGCTCACGAGATTGGCTGTAATTTTTTACTGGAGAGTCCTATTTAGTTGATTCTTTTTGCATATGATTAATAGACAAATTCCTCACGTTTACCAATTTATTTCAATTTTTTGGAGTTGTAGAAGTATTCGAAAGTTATAGATTACTACAGACTATTTTGTTTTTGACAGATTCTGTTTTTCGTGTGTTGCTTATTTTGATGAATCTATGAGTAGTATCGGG
>LR738714.1:452107143-452150895 GCA_902687465.1 Secale cereale
GGTATGAATCATGGAGAAGTTGGAATACAGTAGGTTTAACACCAATATAAACAAAGAATGAGTTCATTACAGTTCCTTTGATTGGTGGTTTGTTTTCTTATACTAACGGAGTTCACGAGATTTTTGGCTAAGTTTTGTGTTGTGAAGTTTTCAAGTTTTGTGTATGGCTTTGATGGACTATGGAAGAAAGAGTGGAAAGAGCCTAAGCTTGGGTATTTCCAAGGCACCCCAAGGTAAAATTCAAGTACAACCAAAAGCCTAAGCTTGGGGATGCCCCGGGAAGGCATCCCATCTTTCGTCTTCATCTATCGGTAACTATACTCGGGACTATATTTTTATTCACCACATGATATGTGTTTTGCTTGGAGCATCATGTATGATTTGAGTCTTTGCCTTTTATTTTGCCACAATCATCCTTGTTGGACACACCTTGTGAGAGAGATAATTATGATTTAGAATTTATTAGAACACTCTATGTGCTTCACTTATATCTTTTGAGCTAGATAGTTTTGCTCTAGTGCTTCACTTATATCTTTAAGAGCAAGGTGGTGGTTTTATTTTTTAGAAATTGTTGATCTCTCATGCTTCACTTATATCCTTTTGAGAGTCTTCTAGAACAGCATGGTAATGTGCTTTGGTTATGAAACTAGTCCTAATATGATAGGCATCCAAGATGGGTTTAGTAAAAACTTTCATACAAGTGCATTGAATATTAGGAGAAGTTTGATACTTGATGATTGTTGAGATATGAGGATGTTGATATTAGAGTCATGCTAGTAGAGTAGTTGTGAATTTGAGCAATACTTGTGTTAAGGTTTGCAAGTCCCGTAGCATGCACATATGGTAACCGTTGTGTGACAAATTTGAAGCATGAGGTATTTCATTGAGTGTCATCCTTTGTGTGGAGGTCGGAATCACGCGATGGTTAACTCCTACCAACCCTTCCCCTAGGAGCATGCGTGTAGTACTTTGTTTTGATGACTTGTAGATTTTTCCAATAAGTACGTGAGTTCTTCATGACTAATGTTGAGTCCATGGATTATACGCACTCTCACCCTTCCACCATTGCAAGCCTCTCTTGTACCGCGCAACTTTCGCCTGTACCATACACCCACCATATACCTTCCTCAAAATAGCCACCATACCTACCTATCATGGCATTTCCATAGCCATTCCGAGATATATTGCCATGCAACTTTCCACCGTTCCGTTTGTTATGACACGCTTCATCATTGTCATATTGCCATGCATGATCATGTAGTTGAAATCGTATTTGTGGCTAGGAAACCATGCTTAAATTTTCATACATGTCACTCTTGATTCATTGCACATCCCGGTACACCGCCGGAGGCATTCATATAGAGTCATACTTTGTTCTAGTATCGAGTTGTAGTATCGAGTTGTAAATCAATATAAGTGTGATTATCATCATTATTAGAGCATTGTCCCAAAGAAAAAAAAGAAAAAAAAGAGAAGGAAATGCCAAAGAAAAAAAAGGCCCAAAAGAAAAAAAAGGAAAAAAAAGAAAAGAAAAGAAAAAAAGGGGACAATGCTACTATCTTTGTCCACACTTGTGCTTCAAAGTAGCACCATGATCTTCATGATAGAGAGTCTCTTGTTTAGTCACTTTCATATGCTAGTGGGAATTTTCATTATAGAACTTGGCTTGTATATTCCAATGATGGGCTTCCTCAAATGCCCTAGATCTTCGTGAGCAAGCAAGTTGGATGCACACCCACTTAGTTTCTTTTGTTGAGCTTTCATACATTTATAGCTCTAGTGCATCTGTTGCATGGCAATCCCTTCTCACTCACATTGATATTAATTGATGGGCATCTCCATAGCTCATTGATACACATAGTTGATGTGAGACCATCTTCCTCTTTTGTCTTCTCCACAACCACCACTCTATTCCACATAGTGCTATGTCCATGGCTCACGCTCATATATTGCGTGAAAGTTGAAAGAGTTTGAAAAAATTGAAGTATGAAACAAGTGCTTGGCTGAAACCAGGGTTGTGCATGATTGGAGTATTTTGTGCGACGAAGATGGAGCATAGCCTAACTATATGATTTTGTAGGGATGAACTTTCTTTGGCCATGTTATTTTGAGAAGACATGATTGCTTTGTTAGTATGCTAGAAGTATTATTATTCTTATGTCAATATGAACTTTTATCTTGAATCTTTTAGATCTGAACATTCATGCCACAATAAAAAATTACATTGAGAATTATGTTAGTTAGCATTCCACATCCAAAATTCTGTTTTTATGGTTTACCTACTCGAGGACGAGCATGAATTAAGCTTGGGGATGCTTGATACGTCTCCAACGTATCTATAATTTTTTATTGTTCCATGCTATTATATATTCTGTTTTGGATGTTTAATGGGCTTTCTTATACACTTTTATATTATTTTTGGGACTAACCTACTAGCCCAAGGCCTAGTGCAAATTGTTGTTTTTTTTCCTATTTCAGTGTTTCGCAGAAAAGGAATATGAAACGGAGTCCAAACGGAATGAAACCTTCGGGAGAGTTATTTTTGGAACCATATCTACCCAGAAGACTTGAAGTACACGCGGGGGAACGAGAGAGGCGGCCACGAGGGTCCAGGGTGCGCCCAGGGGGGCAGGCGCGCCCCCACCCTCATGGGCCCCCTCTGGCTCCCCCGATGCCCTCCTTCCTCCTATATATATCTACGTACCCTGAAAACATCGACGCAACAGAGAAAACCCTAATTCCACCGCCGCAACCTTCTGTTCCCGTGAGATCCCATCTTGGGGCTTGTTCCAGAGCTCCGCCGGAGGGGGGGATCTACCATGGAGTGCTTCTACATCAACACCATAGACTCACCAATGAGTTGTGAGTAATTTACCACAGACCTTCGGGTCCATAGTTATTAGCTAGATGGCTTCTTCTCTCTTTTAGGATCTCAATACAAAGTTCTCCTCAATCTTCGAGGAGATCTGTTCGATGTAATCTTTTTGCGGTGTGTTTGTCGAGATCTGATGAATTGTGGGTTTGTGATAAAGATTATCTATGAACAATATTGATTCTTTTCTGAAATCTTTTATGTATGATTATAGTATCCTTGCAAGTATCTTCGAATTATTGGTTTGGTTTGGCCTACTAGATCTATAGTTCCTGCAATGGGAGAAGTGCTTGGCTTTGGGTTCAATCTTGCGGTGTCCTTTCGCAGTGACTGCAGGGGCAGCAAGGCACGTATTGTATTGTTGCCATCGAGGATAAAAAGATGGGGTTTATATCATATTGCTTGAGTTTATCCCTCTACATCATGTCATCTTGCTTAAAGCATTACTCTGTTCTTATGAACTTAATACTCTAGATGCATGCTGGATAGTGGTCGATGTGTGGATTAATAGTTGTAGATGCAGAATCGTTTCGGTCTACTTGTAACGGATGTGATGCCTATATATAATGATCATGCCTAGATATTCTCATAACTATGCACTTTTCTATCAATTGCTCGACAGTAATTTGTTCACCCACCATAGAATTCTGCTATCATGAGATAAGCCACTAGTGAAACCTATGGCCCCCAAGTCTATCCTCAACATATTAATCTTCCATCTACTTTACTTTGCTTTCTTTACTTTCTGTTCTTATACTAGAATTACCAAAAATATCATACTATCCTATCTATCAGATCTCACTTTCGTAAGTGACCGTAAAGGGATTGACAACCCCTTATCGCATTGGCTGCAAAGTTCTTATTTGTTTGTGCAGGTGCGAGGGACTCGCGCGTGGTCTCCTACTAGATTGATACCTTGGTTCTAAAAAACTGAGGGAAATACTTACGCGACTGTGCTGCATCACCCTTTCCTCTTCGAGGGAATACAACGCAAGCTCGAGAAGTAGCACCCTTGGGTGCGGCCCTTGTGGCCGGCCCTCCTCCTCCCTCCCTCATTTATATACGTGGGGAGGGGGCACCCCATAGACACAAGTTGATTTCTTAGCCGTATGCGGTGCCCCCCGCCATAGTTACACACCTCGGTCATATTGTTGTAGTGCTTAGGCAAAGCCCTGCGTCGATAACTTCATCATCACCATAACCATGCCGTCGTGCCGAAGAAGCTCTCCCTCGGCATCAACTGGTACGAGGGACGTCACCGAGTTGAACGTGTGCAGATCACAGAGGTGCCTTGCATTTAGTACTTGATCGGTTGGATCGCGAAGACGTTCAACTACATCAACCGCATTACTAAACGCTTCCGCATTCGGTCTAGGAGGGTACGTGGACACACTCTCCCCGCTCGTTGCTATGCTTCTCCTAGATAGATCTTGTGTGATCGTAGGTAATTTTTTCTAAATACTACGTTCCCCAACACTGACCTCTTTGCTGTGCTTAGGTAGAGCTGCGACGTGTTGATCTTCCGAGGCTAGGCATGACCCAGGAAAGTTTGTCCGGCCAAAGGGGATCGAGCGTGCTGGGAAATGTGGTGCACCCCTGTAGGGAAGTTAATCTATTCGAATAGCCGTGCCTCTCGGTAAAAGGACGACCCGAGGTTGTACTCCAACCTCATGATAACTAGAACCGAATACTTAATAAAACACACCCAGATAAGTTCCGGAGACAACCCGGTGACCGCTTTCCCACAAGGTGATGAGGGGAGGATCGTCGGGTAGGATTATTGTCGTGGAATTGTTACAGCAGATGTCCTAGTGTGAGGACTTAGTCGTGAGGACAACGCATCTATGTGGTAGCTTGAGAGGGGTTGAGCGGAATGGAGAGACGCAACACAAGACAATGATTTAGACAGCTTCGGGCCCTGGGAAACATCATCCGGTAATAGCCCTACATGTTGTTTGTGGCTAGGTCTCATTATGATCCTCATGGAGTCGCCGCATAAGCCGGCTCTCCTCTAGTTGTGTCTAGCCCTAGAGATTATTTGTTATTGCTTATCCCCCTTTTGGGGAACCCCGCCCTTCCTTATATATGTTGAAGGGGCGGGTTAGATGACTAGTCCTAGTAGGATTAGGATTACTCTATTACAAGTGGAGTCCTAGTCTTGCTTCCTTTGTAGGAGAATATTCCTTGTGCTTTCCTCATAAACCGGCCCACCATAACATGAACCGGCCTTCTGGGCCTTGGTCCTTATCATCCGTCCGCCGCCCATTGGGTTACGAGTGAGTCATAATGTTCAGGCGGGTTGCTTGTAAACTGTCTGGTCAGGGCGGGTCGCCAGTGAATCGCCAAGTGGAAACCAGGTTTCAAATAAATAGCCAAGTCCGGCTGGGTCATATTTTCGGCCGGGTCATATCGCGGGGTATATCCCCGACATTAGCCCCCGGTTTAGCTTGGATTTATCCATGGTAAACTTATGCTACAAAATAAACACTAGAAAAAATTTGATAGGTTGTGCTCCGGGTTAAGAATTCTTGTAAACCGGCACCTGACCATCCTTAAGTCCTTGTCCTTTCCTTCTTCTAGAAAATCCGGGTCAACAGACCAACTTCATAATCAACTTGCTTGCATAAGAAATATTGTAAATCAAGAATCCATTTGAGTCGGCCTTCAATGCTCTGACTTGACAAAAATATTGGTCTATGAAATATTCAACTGATATCCAGCCGACTTGAAGATGCCGGTTTATGATTACCACCATTGCCGGGTTATAACAACTGATAATTCCGGGTCATGACTGTTATAGTCACCGGGTCATGATTATTACCAACACCGGGTCACACAATTGAACATCCTAGTTTGCTCAAGACTGAGAATTTTAAGATGTTCCTCAATTATATTCATATCACCTGTAGCCCCCAAGTCTTAAGAGGAGAACATAGTGATAGCTTAAGACTTGTTTCAATATAAATGTTGCAACCTTGAAGAAATCCAGATTGTTCATCTCAGCCACTAGTCAAAATTGAATATTCCAGATATGTGTAGCCCCCAAGTGCTGGGTTGTCATGCTTGCAGCAACCTGGGACTTGTAATTGCCTTATGATGATAATAACTTCAACCAGTGTAGCCCCCAAGGGTCGGGTCATTATGCGATAATGAGCAGGGACTTTATAAATATGATCATGTAGACTTGAACAACAACGTGTAGCCCCCAAGGGTCGGCTCAGTAAAATATTGAGCTGGGACTTTATATATACTTCTTTGAAATGAACACCATATGATGTAACCCCCATCATGGGGCTTGAACCCACGTCCACAAGGTTAAGATCTTTGTGCTTTACCAACTGAGAAGTGGAGCCTTCAATATAATGGATTAAGACTTGTGTACCTTGAATTGTTGTCAGGAGCAATTGGTAGTCCCCAAGGGCAGGCTCATTATGATGTGATGAGTCGGGTCTTCAATAAGGCCAGTAAAAATGACTTTGCATTAGCCCCCAAGTGTCATGGTGCATGCTTGCAGCGACATGAGACTTGTATATTTGATGTAATCTCAACTTGAAAAATGTAGTCCCCAAGTGCCGGGTCGTAAGCCTGCAGCGACTCGGGACTATTCCTTTGTAGAATAAATCATACCCATTGATAAAATAATATCCATTGCGCTGAAGTGACTTTGAAAACCTCAATCATAATATTGGAGATAACCATAATAAAAATCCAGCCATGTTGGCTATTTAAAGATTTGAATAATATAACCTGGTTTGAAAACCGGCTCCAGTGATATTTGATCACACTATTGGTTTTACCAAGCCAGTGTAGTAAGGGTGATAACCCCAATCTTGGGTATTGATAACTCCTGTAATATTTGATAGTGGTGACTTATAGTCAACAACCGGGCCGAGTCAAAAAACATCGGTTTATCAAAAACACTATAAATCTCATCGAAGGAGAAAAAACTTGGCAAATAAAAGCATATGAAAACTTGTAGTCGAGGCTTTTCACGGGCTGTCAGGCCCCAAATTCGAGGCTTTTCATGGGCTGCCAGGCCGTCGAGTTAAACCATTTTACAAAGCCTTTTAAGATGTACCTCAATCTTTAACCAATCGTTGTTTTAACTCTGACAAGTTCAGGGTCTTATGAGATTGACTTGTCAAAGTTCGGTGGGTCATACCAGGTTTACCTCGACGGAGTGACTTACTTAAAAAAGGCAGGCTAACCCAGGGTTTTAGGTGTATACACCAGGCTCCCAAGCCGTGGCCTGATAGACTATTACAAGTGTAGATTCTTTGTTCATTGTGATAGCAAAGAATCCCCAAGCAATATTTTGAGCTGTGCTCAGTGGGTGCCTATGTTTGAGTTGTGATGTGCATCAAACTCTTTTTTGCCCCTTATGATAATATTGGCTTGATAGCCGGATTACCGAAGTAACCAGAGCTGTGCTCTTATGATAATATTGGCTTGATAGCCGGATCAAGAGGGTAGTCAGAACTCCGCTTTATAAACAGAAGCCCCCATGTGATATATTTTTGAGCTGTGCTCACCGGGTGCCTATGTTCGAGTTGTTCTGTGCAACAAACTCTCTTTGGTCCCTTTAATTTTTCCAGAGAACTCAAACTTGCGAGAGATTATTCTTTTGAACCAGAAATTCTTAAACCGGATATTGAGAGCTTAAACGCTTTGTGGGAGACATCTTTCCCTTGAACCGACTCTTAAACCGGAATCTTCATTTTCAGCCGGAATTTTTCTAACGACCTTTAAACTCGAACTTGCGAGAGATTAATTCTTTTTAAACCGGAAATTCTTAAACCGGATTTGAGAGCTTCAGAGCTTTGTAGGGGACATATTTCCCTTGAACCGGAATGTAAACTGGGTATTCGAGAGCTTCAGTAAAACTGATGTCCTTTGAGCCGGATTTTAAACCAGATTCCTTTCTGATGACCCGAAAACTTCTTCATTGAGCCAGGATTTTGTATTTATCATATACTTTTTAAATCGGAAATTTTCTGACGGTTTTGAAACTTTCACCAATATAGCAATAGCCTCCGAGACCAGGTTATCTTTCCGCTAAACATCCTGGGGGTTCTTGAATTTGCTGAGACTGGCAAGACTTGCTGAGTCATATCATTGTAGCCCCCGAGTCTTGAGACTACTCGAGGAGTTGGCTTGAGACTCTCCATATTTGACCATAGCATAAGGTGTATATCATTGGTGTTGATAGCGCGATGTGAATCCATAGAAGGTTGAGGTGACTGCGGCGTGTTATAAATGATCCCGTACGAGCCATGTCAGCAACTCGGCCAATGGTTCCTTCCAACTGGCGATTTGAAGTTAGCCAAACTGTAGTGGCGGCGATTTGTGCGCCTGCCCATTGAGCCACCCAGTGCAGATGTCGGTTGATAGTATATGATAATTTGCCACCATTTTATTGAAAGAAAACCGGGCTACCCAAGCTGTGACTTGCTCATACTCAATAAACAGCTCATGCAGACAGGTGCGGCTCAGTATGTTGATGTAGATCAGGCCGCGAGAGTTGGACAGCAAATACGACCGCAACATTAGAGGTGATATAGATAAATGAGTTGGCCACGACGTTGTAAGCTGGTGCAATCTGGTAAACCATCCACGGGGGCGGACGGGTGAGTTGTCTACGGCGTTGTAAACCGGCGCAGACGGGTAAGTCGGCCTTTAAATTTACACCAATATGGCGGTTTAGGTTCCTGCATCAGATAACTTTCAAGCTGGAGTAATTGCTCTTCTAAAGAAAGCAATATATAATAAAAACATACTGGATGGATTTCACCTGATATGTTAGGCGAGTATCTATCCACCGCAGAGTTGATGATCAATTGACCACCATGGTGAAGCGGCGTGGTAAACCATGCGAATGGGCAAGTGAGCCGCATTGTGTTGATATATGCCGAATCGCGGAGGCGGACGGAAAAAGCAACCGCAACATTAAAGGCAGTATGGACGCGGGCGAGTCGCTACCGCTCTTGCAGTGACCAAATGTCCTGCATAAATAATATCATAAACCGGAGTAATTGTTCTCAAAGGGAAAAAGTTGGTATGTGCCATTTAAAATAATCTAGACAGATATCACCTGATGTATTTGGACCTTATGATCCTCATCGGTATCCGTTAGCCAACCCGGCATGTTGAGTAGGCTGAACCACAGAGCGGACAGTAAAACGACGGTAGCACCAGAGGCAGCACAGACAAATGAGCCGACCGTAGTGTTGTAAGCCGGCGCTGACGAGCAAGTTGTCCTACGCATTGTAAACAGGTGCGGACGCGTGAACCGCCACGAGGGCAGATGAGCGAGTCGTCCGTGGCATTGTAAGGTGGCGCGGACAGGCGAATCGGCCAAGGCATTGTAAGCCAGCGGAGACGGGCAAGTTGTTCCCCTTGTTGTGAACCGGCCGCGAGAGCGGACGGGCGAGTTGTCCATGGCGTTGTAAGCCGGTGCGGTCGCGAGAGTCGGCCATGGTGTTTGTAGGCCAGTGCGGGAGTCCGTTGAGTAAGGACGACCACCTGTACCAAGTAATTTTGGCGTGCCTCCATCTCCGTGGTATAATGCTACTTTGTAATGATTAATTCTCCTGCATATAAAATACAGCAGGGCAATGTAGCTCCGCTCGGTTGAATTAATATGTACTTAAAAATAAATGGGGTAGACAGCACTTGATAAGTAGCAGATGAACAGAGAATAGAAAACTGAACTAGTATTGTAGCCTCCATCATGATGGACAACAACAGTAGTACAAAGATTGATTGACTAGGTCTTCACGCGGAGATGTAGTAGCTTGGGTAAATAACACCTGGTAGCTTCGGATGGATGTAGCAACCAGGGCCAAAGTGCATTGTAGCTTGATTTGATGGAGTACTAGTTGACGTGCTAGAACACTAGTACTGTCAGCCCTTGGTCTTCACGTGAGAACCTAGCGGCTGGTCAGATCGCTTGCTCCTGAAGCCTCGGGTTGATGAGCATGTTGGCTCTCGTGGATGCCACAGATCGCGTATGGTAGCTGCAGACAAACGCAACAGATGGACGCGCCCGCCGTCTGTCGGTCTCGGCGGATTAAAAAACTGCAGCGGAAATCGACTCGCCTTGGACTCGGTGGATTAAAAACAACAGCGCAAACTGCCTCGGACTTGGCGGATCACAGGATGCGGCGGCGCGCACAAAACGCCAACCCTAAAACAATAACAATCTTATATCCACCACCGCAGAATACTTCTTCAATGTTGATTGATGAACTCATCATTGATGTGAATTTTTCCACGCCGGCTTTTGTTGAGCCGGAAAATTGCAAACTTCTCGAACCCTAAAAAAGATCCCTTCAAGAAATCAACACCACCGTGCGCGGGCCCCATGGTGGGCGCCAACTGTCGTGGAATTGTCACGGCGGATGTCCTAGTGTGAGGACTTAGTCGTGAGGCCAACGCATCTATGTGGTAGCTTGAGAGGGGTTGAGCAGAATCGAGAGACATAACACCAGATAAGGATTTAGACAGCTTCGGGCCCCGGGAAACATCATCCAGTAATAGCCCTACACTGCAAAAAAAAAAGACACATCCGTGAGATTTTGGGCCGAACAAAACTTTTTTCTGTCATACTTATGACACTTCTATGACAATAATTGTGACAAAACACGGCATCATCATAGATGTGGTGGGGTCCTACTTCTATGACAAAAAATCATGATAAAAAATGGGCTTTTTGTCCTGGGCGGGCTGGAGACGCAGCTGCATGACATTCTTTGGGCCATTCATGATGGAAAAACCCGTGGTAGAAGCGAGGGCGAGGAAAATATCAGGGTGTTCCCGGTTGCGGTGGGTGGTCGAGGCCAAGCGATGGGCGTTTCTCTCGTACACGCACGTGCGTGGGTGCGAGGCGTTGGGCTCTAACTGAACTCGAGCGAGGCGTTGGGCTCTAACTAAACCCGAGCGATTGCACTGCATGCTACTCGTTACTGAACCCGAGCGATTGATCGATGGCTGTTAACTGAACCCGATCGAGCGATTCCTTTGCTACTGCTGCTAACTGAAGCCGATCGATGCTGCCTCTGCATGAACAGTGAGCGTTGCTGGGGGGGTTTGGATGAACAGTTCCCGATGGGGGTGGCTGAACAGGACCCCGTGGTGTTGCCTCTGCATGAACAGGACCCCGTGGAGGGCTGCATGAACAGGACCACCCCGTGGAGGGCTACATGAACAATAGACGGTGGAGGGCTGGATGAACAGTAGCCCGTGGAGGGGTGGTTGAACAGGAGCCCGTGGAGAGGGCTGGTTGAACAGTAGCCGCTGGAGTAGCGCGCGGTGGAGGCTGGACAGTTGCAGGTGGATGCTGGAGGAGGTCGACGATGGATGAACAGTAGCCCGTGGAGGCTGGAGGGGGTCGACGGTGGTGATGAACAGTATCCCGTGGAGTCCTGTTTTGTGGTACGCCACACCCCTCCCGATGAATAGGACACCGTTTCTACCGTAGCGCTCCAACACAAGTCCGTTTCCTCCGTTTTGCGGTACTCTACATCCCTCCCGATGAACAGGACCCCCGTTTCGACCATAGCGCCCCAACACAAGTTCGTTTCCTTCATTTTGCGGTACGCCACACCCCTCCCGATCAACAGTACCTCTGTTTCGACCGTAGGAGGTCTGTTTACTCCGTTTTGCGGTACGCCATACCCCTCCCGATGAACACGATCCCATTTCGAACGTGGCCGGTCGAACACAAGGTCGTTTCCTCCATTCTGCGGTACGCCAGGCCTCGTTTCCATCAGCTGTTCCGTCCAAGCCCTCTCGATGAACACGACGACACATTCCGTTCTGAACCAGCCGGTTGGCTCCCCATGAACACGACAGCGACGTTGTTTTTCTGTTCCGACTCAGCCATGTACACGAGCCCTGGCCGTACGTACGCGCGAGTAGGCATTCGAGACCCTGCCCGTATGTACGCTTCGACCAGTTGGGTCCCGACTGTCAGGCACTTCCTTGCGTGCGAAGATGTAGCTGGTGGGTCCCAACAGTCAGGGGGGCGAGTAGTTTTTTTGCCCGAACGTACTTCCTTGCGTGCGAAGATGTAGTTGGTGGGTCCCAGCAGTCAGGGGGCAATTTTTTTGCGAAATACGGTGGCCCGTCCGGTGGGTCCCCGCTGTCAGGTGGAGGAATAATTATTGTGTTGTGGCCGTGGACCCAGCTGTCAGCCTCTCCACGTATAGTCCATGTCCGATGGAAGCCATTCCTTGACCATATTGACCACGCCGCGCCGAGAGCACCAGGGCGGTGGATAACGGCGAGGCCTAGGAACGGGACGATGTGGAGCCGGGGAAGATGCGGCAGTGGATGCCCACGCATAGAGGAGTACGAGGGTTCACTGGTTCGCTGCGGTGTGAGGCTGTCGTCGCTGCAGAATAACAGGGGGTGTGGGTGAGTAGAGGGATGGCCTGGTGTTGGGGAACGTAGTATTTTAAAATTTTCCTACGATCACGCAAGATCTATCTACCAGATGCATAGCAACGAGAGGGAAGAGTGTGTCTACGTACCCTCGTAGACCGGGAGCGGAAGCGTCAAGTGACGCGGTTGATGTTGTCGAACTTCTTCACGATCCAACCGATCAAGCACCGAACGTACGGCACCTCCGCGTTCAGCACACGTTCAGCTTGATGACGTCCCACGAGCTCTTGATCCAGTTGAGCTTCACGGGAGAGTTTCGTCAGCACGACGGCGTGGTGACGGATATGATGTGTTCACCGGCGCAGGGCTTCGCCTAAGCTCCGCGACGGTATGACCGAGGTGTGATTCTGTGGAGGGGGGCACCGCACACGGCTAAAACAATTCAACTTGTGTGTATTTGGGTGCCCCCCTGCCCCCGTATATAAAGGAGCAAGGGAGGGAGGCCGGCCGGCCCTTCCTGGTGCGGCTAGGGAAGGAGTCCTACTAGGAATAGGATTGCAATCCTATTCCTAGTAGGATTCACCAAAAGGAAGAAGGGGGAAAGGAATAGGAGAGGTGCCCCCCCCCCCCAATCCTAGTCCAACTAGGAACCCTAGGTGGGGCGCCGGCCAGCCCTATGGGCTGCCTCTCTCTTTCCCTTTAGGCCCACTATGGACCATCCCCTCTCGTAGGGGGTTCCGGTAACCCCCTCCGGCATTCCCGATAAATCCGAAACTTTTCCGGTATACTTCCGGTGTCCGAATATAGCCGTCCAATATATCAATCTTTATGTCTCGGACATTCCGAGACTCCTCGTCATGTCCGTGATCTCATCCGGGACTCCGAACTACCTTCGGTACATCAATACTCATAAACTCATAATACCGATCGTCATCAAACGTTAAGCGTGCGGACCCTACGGGTTCGAGAACTATGTAGACATGACCGAGACTTATCTCCGGTCAATAACCAATAGCGGAACCTGGATGTTCATATTGGCTCCTACATATTCTACGAAGATCTTTTATCGGTCAGAACCGCATAACAACATACGTTGTTCCTTTTGTCAAACGGTATGTTACTTGCCCGAGATTCGATCGTCGGTATCTCTATACCTAGTTCAATCTCATTACCGGCAAGTCTCTTTACTCGTTCCGTAACACATCATCTCGTGACTAACTCATTAGTCTTTTGCTTGCAAGGCTTATTGTGATGTGTGTTACCGAGAGGGCCCAGAGATACCTCTCCGACACTCGGAGTGACAAATCCTAATCTTGATCTATGCCAACACCACGAATACTTTCGGAGACACCTGTAGAGCATCTTTATGATCACCCAGTTACGTTGTGACGTTTGATAGCACACAAGGTGTTCCTACGGTATTCGGGGGTTGCATAATCTCATAGTCATAGGAACATGTATAAGTCATGAAGAAAGCAATAGCAGTAAAACTAAACGATCATAGTGCTATGCTAACGGATGGGTCTTGTCCATCACATAATTCTCCTAATGATGTGATCCCGTTGATCAAATGACAACTCATGTCTATGGTTAGGAAACATAACCATCTTTGATGAATGAGCTAGTCTAGTAGAGGCATACTAGGGACATACTGTTTTGTCTATGTATCCACACATGTACTAAGTTTCCGGTTAATACAATTCTAGCATGAATAAAAGACATTTATCATGATATAAGGAAATACAAATAACATCTTTATTATTGCCTCTAGGGCATATTTCCTTCAGTCTCCCACTTGAACTAGAGTCAATAATCTAGATTACAAAGTGATGATCCTCACACCCATGGAGTCCTGGTGCTGATCATGTTTTGCCCGTGGAAGAGGCTTAGTCAACGGGTCTGCAACATTCAGATCCGTATGTATTTTGCAAATCTCTATGTCTCCCTCCTTGACTAGATCGCGGATGGAATTGAAGCGTCTTTTGATGTGCTTTGTTCTCTTGTGAAACCTGGATTCCTTCGCCAAGGCTATGGCTCCAGTGTTGTCACAAAAGATTTTCATTGGACCCGATGCACTAGGTATTACACCTAGATTGGATATGAACTCCTTCATCCAGACTCCTTCATTTGCTGCTTCCAAAGCAGCTATGTATTCCGCTTCACACGTAGATCCCGCCACGACGCTCTGCTTGGAACTGCACCAACTGACAGCTCCACCGTTCAATAAAAACACATATCTGGTTTGTGACTTTGAGTCATCCGGATCAGTGTCAAAGCTAGAATCGACGTAACCGTTTACGACGAGCTCTTTGTCACCTCCATATACGAGAAACATATCCTTTGTTCTTTTCAGATACTTTAGGATGTTTTTGACCGCTGTCCAGTGATCCACTCCTGGATTACTTTGGTACCTCCCTGCTAGACTTATAGCAAGGCACACATCAGGTCTGGTACACAGCATTGCATACATGATAGATCCTATGGCTGAGGCATAGGGAATGACTTTCATTTTCTCTCTATCTTCTGCAGTGGTCGGGCATTGAGTCTTACTCAACTTCATACCTTGTAAAACAGGCAAGAACCCTTTTTTTGACTGATCCATTTTGAACTTCTTCAAAATCTTATCAAGGTATGTGCTTTGTGAAAGTCCAATTAAGCGTCTTGATCTATCTCTATAGATCTTGATACCTAATATATAAGCAGCTTCACCGAGGTATTTCATTGAAAAACTTTTATTCAAGTATCCTTTTATTGCTATCCAGAAATTCTATATCATTTCCAATCAACAATATGTCATCTACATATAATATTAGAAATGCTACAGAGCTCCCACTCACTTTCTTGTAAATACAGGCTTCTCCAAAAGTCTGTATAAAACCATATGCTTTGATCACCTCATCAAAGCGTATATTCCAACTCCGAGATGCTTGCACCAGTCCATAGATGGATCGCTGGAGCTTGCATATTTTGTTAGTACCTTTTGGAACGACAAAACCTTCTGGTTGCATCATATACAACTCTTCTTTGAGATATCCATTTAGGAATGCAGTTTTGACATCCATTTGCCAGATTTCATAATCATAAAATGCGGCAATTGCTAACATGATTCGGACAGACTTAAGCATCGCTACAGGTGAGAAAGTCTCATCGTAGTCAACTCCTTGAACTTGTCGAAAACCTTTCGCAACAAGTCGAGCTTTGTAAACAGTAATATTACCGTCTGCGTCGGTCTTCCTCTTGAAGATTCATTTATTTTCGATGGCTTGCTGATCATCGGGCAAGTCAACCAAAGTCCATACTTTGTTCTCATACATGGATCCCATCTCAGATTTCATGGCTTCAAGCCATTTTGCGGAATCTGGGCTCATCATCGCTTCCTCATAGTTCGTAGGTTCATCATGGTCTAGTAACATGATTTCCAGAACTGGGTTGCCGTACCACTCTGGTGCGGAACGTACTCTGGTTGATCTACGACGTTCAGCAGAAACTTGATCCGAAGTATCATGATCATTATCATTAACTTCCTCACTAATTGGTGTAGGAATCACTGGAACAATTTCCTGTGATGTACTACTTTCCAATCCGGGAGAAGGTACAATTACCTCATCAAGTTCTACTTTCCTCCCACTCACTTCTTTCGAGAGAAACTCTTTTTCTAGAAAGGATCCGTTCTTAGCAACGAATATTTTGCCTTCGGATCTGTGATAGAAGGTGTACCCAACAGTCTCTTTTGGGTATCCTATGAAGACACATTTTTCCGACTTGGGTTCGAGCTTATCAGGTTGAAGTGTTTTCACATAAGCATCGCAGCCCCAAATTTTAAGAAACGACAACTTTGGTTTGTTGCCAAACCATAGTTCATAAGGTGTCGTATCAACGGATTTAGATGGTGCCCTATTTAACGTGAATGCAGCTGTCTCTAAAGCATAACCCCAAAACGATAGTGGTAAAACGGTAAGAGACATCATTGATCGCACCATATCTAATAAAGTACGATTACGACGTTCGGACACACCATTACGCTGTGGTGTTCCAGGTGGCGTGAGTTGTGAAACTATTCCACATTGTTTCAAATGAAGACAAAACTCGTAACTCAAATATTCTCCTCCACGATCTGATCGTAGAAACTTTATTTTCTTGTTACGATGATTCTCTACTTCACTCTGAAATTCTTTGAACTTTTCAAATGTTTCAGACTTGTGCTTCATTAAGTAGATATACCCATATCTGCTCAAATCATCAGTGAAGGTCAGAAAATAACGATACCCGTCGCGAGCATCAACACTCATTGGTCCACATACATCAGTATGTATGATTTCCAACAAATCTGTTGCTCGCTCCATAGTTCCGGAGAACGGAGTTTTAGTCATCTTGCCCATGAGGCATGGTTCGCAAGCACCAAGTGATTCATAATCAAGTGATTCCAAAAGTCCATCTTTATGGAGTTTCTTCATGCGTTTTACACCAATATGACCTAAACGGCAGTGCCACAAATAAGTTGCACTATCATTATTAACCTTGCATCTTTTGGTTTCAATATTATGAATATGTGTATCACTACAATCGAGATCCAATAAGAATAGACCACTCTTTAAGGGTGCATGACCATAAAAGATATTATTCATTAAAATAGAACAACCATTATTCTCTGATTTAAATGAATAACCGTCTCGCAATAAACAAGATCCAGATATAATGTTCATGCTCAACGCTGGCACCAAATAACAATTATTTAGGTCTAAAACTAATCCCGAAGGTAGATGTAGAGGTAGCGTGCCGACGGTGATCACATCGACTTTGGAACCATTTCCCACGCGCATTTTCACCTCATCCTTAGCTAATCTTCGTTTAATCCGTAGTCCCTGTTTCGAGTTACAAATATTAGCAACCGAACCGGTATCAAATACCCAGGTACTACTACGAGCATTAGTAAGGTACACATCAATAACATGTATATCACATATACCTTTGTTCATCTTGCCATCCTTCTTATCCGCCAAATACTTGGGGCAGTTCCGCTTCCAGTGTCCAGTCCCCTTGCAGTAGAAGCACTCAGTTTCAGGCTTGGCTCCAGATTTGGGTTTCTTCGTGGAAGTAGCAACTGACTTGCTATTCTTTTTGAAGTTCCCTTTCTTTCCCTTGCCCTTTTTCTTGAAACTAGTGGTCTTGCTAACCATCAACACTTGATGCTCCTTTTTTATTTCTACCTCCGCAGCTTTGAGCATAGCGAAGAGCTCGGGAATTGTCTTTTGCATCCCTTGCATGTTATAGTTCATCACGAAGCCTTTATAGCTTGGTGGCAGTGATTGAAGAACTCTATCAATAACACTATCCTCGTCAACTTTGCAACCAAGTTGAGTCATATGATTGTAGTACCCAGACATTCTGAGCAAGTGTTCACTGATAGAACTATTCTCCTCCATTTTGCAGCTGTAGAACTTATTGGAAATCTCATATTTCTCAATTCGGGCATTTGTTTGAAATATTAACTTCAACTCCTGGAACATCTCATATGGTCCATAACGTTCAAAACGTCGTTGAAGTCCCGGTTCTAAGCCGTAAAGCATGGCACACTGAACTATCGTGTAGTCATCAGACCGCGACTGCCAGACGTTCAAAGCGTCTGCATTAGCGGAAGGGGGCTTGTCACCTAGCGGTGCTTCAAGGACATAATTCTTCTGTGCAGCAATGAGGATAATCCTCAGGTTACGGACCCAGTCCGTGTAATTGCTACCATCATCTTTCAACTTAGCTTTCTCTAGGAATGCATTAAAATTCAAAGGAACGGTAGCACGGGCCATTGATCTACAACGACATAGATATGCAAAACTATCAGGACTAAGTTCATGATAAATTAAAGTTCAATTTAATCATATTAATTTAAAGAACTCCCACTTAGATAGACATCCCTCTGGTCATCTAAATGATCACGTGATCCAAATCAACTAAACCATGTCCGATCATCACGTGAGATGGAGTAGTCTCAATGGTGAACATCTTATGTTGATCATATCTACTATATGATTCACGCTCGACCTTTCGGTCTCCAGTGTTCCGAGGCCATATCTGTATATGCTAGGCTCGTCAAGTTTAACCCGAGTATTCTGCGTGTGCAAAACTGGCTTACACCCGTTGTATTTGAACGTAGAGCATATCACACCCGATCATCACGTGGTGTCTCGGCACGACGAACTTTCGCAACGGTGCATACTCAGGGAGAACACTTATACCTTGAAATTTAGTAAGGGATCATCTTATAATGCTACCGTCGTTCTAAGCAAAATAAGAAGCATAATAAGATAAACATCACATGCAATCAAAATATGTGACATGATATGGCCATCATCATCTTGTGCTTTTGATCTCCATCTCCAAAGCACCGTCATGATCACCTTCGTCACCGGCGCGACACCTTGATCTCCATCGTAGCATCGTTGTCGTCTCGCCAACTATTGCTTCTACGACTATCGCTACCGTTTAGTGATAAAGTAAAGCAATTACATGGCGATTGCATTTCATACAATAAAGCGACAACCATATGGCTCCTGCCAGTTGCCGATAACTTTACAAAATATGATCATCTCATACAAAACCGTATAACTCATCATGTCTTGACAATATCACATCACAACATGCCCTGCAAAAACAAGTTAGACGTCCTCTACTTTGTTTGTTGCAAGTTTTACGTGGCTGCTACGGGCTTTAGCAAGAACCGTTCTTACCTACGCATACAAAACCACAACGATGTTTCGTCAAGTATGTGCTGTTTTAACCTTCACAAGGACCGGGCGTAGCCACACTTGATTCAGCTAAAGTGAGAGAGACAGACACCCGCCAGTCACCTTTAAGCAACGAGTGCTCGTAACGGTGAAACCAGTCTCGCGTAAGCGTACGCGTAATGTCGGTCCGGGCCGCTTCATCTCACAATACCGCCGAAGCAAAGTATGACATGCTGGTAAGCAGTATGACTAGTATCGCCCACAACTCATTGTGTTCTACTCGTGCATATCATCTACGCATAGACCTGGCTCATGATGCCACTGTTGGGGAACGTAGTATTTTAAAATTTTCCTACGATCACGCAAGATCTATCTACCAGATGCATAGCAACGAGAGGGAAGAGTGTGTCCACGTACCCTCGTAGACCGGGAGCGGAAGCGTCAAGTGACGCGGTTGATGTTGTCGAACTTCTTCACGATCCAACCGATCAAGCACCGAACATACGGCACCTCCGCGTTCAGCACACATTCAGCTTGATGACGTCCCACGAGCTCTTGATCCAGTTGAGCTTCACGGGAGAGTTTCGTCAGCACGACGGCGTGGTGACGGATATGATGTGTTCACCGGCGCAGGGCTTCGCCTAAGCTCCGCGACGGTATGACCGAGGTGTGATTCTGTGGAGGGGGGCACCGCACACGGCTAAAACAATTCAACTTGTGTGTATTTGGGTGCCCCCATGCCCCCGTATATAAAGGAGCAAGGGAGGGAGGCCGGCCGACCCTTCCTGGTGCGGCTAGGGAAGGAGTCCTACTAGGAATAGGATTGCAATCCTATTCCTAGTAGGATTCACCAAAAGGAAGAAGGGGGAAAGGAATAGGAGAGGTGGCGCCCCCCCCCCCAATCCTAGTCCAACTAGGAACCCTAGGTGGGGCGCCGACCAGCCCTATGGGCTGCCTCTCTCTTTCCCTTTAGGCCCACTATGGACCATCCCCTCTCGTAGGGGGTTCCGGTAACCCCCTCCGGCATTCCCGATAAATCCGAAACTTTTCCGGTATACTTCCGGTGTCCGAATATAGCCGTCCAATATATCAATATTTATTTCTCGGACATTCCGAGACTCCTCGTCATGTCCGTGATCTCATCCGGGACACCGAACTACCTTCGGTACATCAATACTCATAAACTCATAATACCGATCGTCATCAAACGTTAAGCGTGCGGACCCTACGGGTTCGAGAACTATGTAGACATGACCGAGACTTATCTCCGGTCAATAACCAATAGCGGAACCTGGATGTTCATATTGGCTCCTACATATTCTACGAAGATCTTTTATCGGTCAGAACCGCATAACAACATACGTTGTTCCTTTTGTCAAACGGTATGTTACTTGCCCGAGATTTGATCGTCGGTATCTCTATACCTAGTTCAATCTCGTTACCGGCAAGTCTCTTTACTCGTTCTGTAACACATCATCTCGTGACTAACTCATTAGTCTTTTGCTTGCAAGGCTTATTGTGATGTGTGTTACCGAGAGGGCCCAGAGATACCTCTCCGACACTCGGAGTGACAAATCCTAATCTTGATCTATGCCAACACCACGAATACTTTCGGAGACACCTGTAGAGAATCTTTATGATCACCCAGTTACGTTGTGACGTTTGATAGCACACAAGGTGTTCCTACGGTATTCGGGAGTTGCATAATCTCATAGTCATAGGAACATGTATAAGTCATGAAGAAAGCAATAGCAGTAAAACTAAACGATCATAGTGCTATGCTAATGGATGGGTCTTGTCCATCACATCATTCTCCTAATGATGTGATCCCGTTGATCAAATGACAACTCATGTCTATGGTTAGGAAACATAACCATCTTTGATCAATGAGCTAGTCTAGTAGAGGCATATTAGGGACATACTGTTTTGTCTATGTATCCACACATGTACTAAGTTTCCGGTTAATACAATTCTAGCATGAATAAAAGACATTTATCATGATATAAGGAAATACAAATAACATCTTTATTATTGCCTCTAGGGCATATTTCCTTCACCTGGCCAGCGGTCGGAATAGTAGGGGGCGGTGAGGCCTCCGCGGCAGCACAGCCGGCCACGGGAGGCAGGAGCATGCGGCACGATCGGCGCTGCTTTGGGCGGCTGGAGCAACAGGACCAGAGGTTGAAGAAGCACTAAGGCCGTTGAATGGACATCGTACGGTCACTGGAGCTAGAATCGTTCATATTGACTAAGTTGACAAAGCACTCCTTCCCCGTCAACTTAGTAGGCCCACAAGTCAGCCTCCCACCAAGGTGGGTCCCAACCAGCATGGGGAGTATTCAATTTTTTTTGTGTGTAATAAGGAGGCGCTTCCGGTGGGTCCGAGCTGACAGTGGGGGGAACGTTTTTTTTGTGCAATACGGTGGCCCGTCCGCTGGGTCCCAGCAGTCTGGGGGGGGGAGGAAACGATTTTTTCGCGAAATATGGTGGCCCGTCCGGTGGGTCCCTGCTGTCAGGTGGAGGAATAATTATTTTCTGCGTAATAAGGAAGCACTTCCATGCTACCATCGTGGACCCAGCTGTCAGCCTCTCCACGTACAGTCCACGTCCGATGGAAGCTGTTCCTTGACCACGTTGACCACGCCGCGCAGAGAGCACCAGGGCGGCGGACGATGGCGAGGCCTAGGAAGGGGACGACGCGGAGCCGGGGAAGACGCGGCAGTGGATGCCCATGCGTAGAGGAGTATAAGGGTTCACTGGTTCAGCTGCGGTGTTGATGGGCCTCGAACCCCTCGTTGGTTACCCCAAGTGGAAGGTGTAAGATGCAGTATTGTAGAAGTGTTTTCCCTTAGCAAAGATGCCAAGGATCGAATCCCCAGAGACTCCTAGGTTCAACAAGTAGGTGTCAACTGCTAACGGCGCAATTAGCAATCAACGTGGACCTGCACACAGATACAAATAACTTTGCTCCAAACGAGTACAGAGAGGTTGTCAATCCCTCCGGCCTTGTAGTTCACAAAGGGTTAAAAGCAATGATAGTAGTGATAGATAGTTTTTGCAATAGTAAGTAAATAGCGAAAAGTAAATAGTGGATGTGATCAATGATGGTAATATGGACCGGAGTCGCATGATGTTCACTAGTGATGTCTCTCTCCCAAAAGACGATAAAACAACTATGTGAGGTAAACGAATTACAGCTGGGCAATTGACAGGACCACGAACGCAAACCAATGCTGACTACATTGCAAGAAAGGTTGAGGTTCAAAGCATGGGCGGTACGCCAAAGTAAGTAGACCGAAATCCATCAATATCTACTACTAATCATCCACCTTGAGATATCTATCCAGAACATCTCGCTGGTATTAAGTTGCGAGTCCCACCCATAGTATAAACTCAATGCAACAGATAACTGCATTAAAAGAACTTTGCGTAAAGTAAACAATCCTTGCACCCGCGGGTACAAGCACCGTTGTTTTCCCCCTTGTGGCAACAACACATCCCCTAGACTCATGTTTCTGTCACTCAAGCTAGTCATCGAGGGGCATGAACCCACAATCGAGCATAACGTTCCCTCTTGGAGTCACTACCTATTACTCGGCCAAAGCAATAAATAACAACGGAGAACATGCAAGAATTACTTATGAACTAAAATATAAAAGAGGTGAATCAAATATATTACTCAAGATCAATCTGAACATAATCTCATAATCCATCGGATCCCAGCAAACTCAACATAGCAACAGCATAAGGATTACATAGGTGCCTCGATCATGTAGGGCAGCTCACGAGGACTAATTAGTGAAGCACAATAACGGGAGGAGAACATCACATAGCTACTGGTCATGGACTCATGGTCCAAGGGAGACTCCTCACGAGTCATCCGGGAGGCGTCCATGGTGGTGGAGAAGCTCCCGGTGGTGATCCTCCCCTCCGGCAGGGTGCCGGGAAGAGTTCTCCTGGTGCTCCCGATCTTGGAAGCGGCAGCGGCGGCGGAACAGAGATGGGATCGCGAAAAGAAGTCCTGTTCTGAGGGTTTCGTAGGGTCCTTTAAATATATGCGAAAGTTGGGCACCGGGGGAGCCTCGGGGGGCCCAGGCGCCCCCCCGGCGCGGCCCAGGGGGGGGGGGCGCCCACAGGGCGCCTGGAGCCCCCCAGGCTGCCCTTCGGACGCAGTGTTGTTTCCGGATCGCTGATTTTTTATATAATTTTTCTGGATTTTTCTGGGTAGTTCTCGAAAAGTGAAAACCTGAAATACAAAAACAGCCGAAAACAGAAACTGGCACTGGGGTGCACTGTATTAGTAAGTTAGTCCATATATGATCAAAAGTGTATGGAAGTGCATGAATATCATAGCAATATCACCCAAAAGTGGCAAGGAGCAAGCAGAAATTATAGATACGTTTTGGACGTATCAACATCCCCAAGCTTAATTCCTGCTCGACCTCGAGTAGGTAAATGATAACAAGAATAATTTCTGTGGTGACATGCTATTAACCATATAGGACTTTCTCATAGTCATATGACAAAAGCTTACTGGGACAATGATTCTAAAGTAATTAAGTTGCCTCAAGAGAAAATCACAAATGACTGAAAGTTTTACAATATGAAACTGAAACATCAAAAAGATTTGCAATGAACATGATGTGCAAATATGACAAAGTGATATCTAGCTTGCCCCCTTTAGTGATGCAAAACATAAATGCAGGGGCACCTTCAAGGTTTAAGTGATGACTAGATACAATCATTTCAGAATAAGCGATATCACAATCATGCAAAAGACAATGCTACTTTGGGACAATGCACATTACACTCAAAATGACAATCATGCTCTCAGTAGTTGGTGCTTCAACATAAAGGTAAAAGAAAGGTTAAGTGCTAAAGCTTTTCATTTTTAAAACATGGAAGCAATTGTGTCAACGGTAGTAGTACTTCATATGTGTCATGCATAAAACATCCTATAAGTTGCAAGCCTCATGCATTGAATACTAATAGTGCTCGCTCCTTGTCCTAATTAGCTCGGATCTCCATGGGTTATCATTGCATTACATATGTTTTAACCAAGTGTCACAAAGGGGTACCTCTATGCCACCTGTACAAAGGTCCAAGGAGATAGATCGCATTTGATTTCTCGTTTTTGATAGATCTCAACTTGAGGACATCCATACCGGGACAACATAGAAAATAGATGATGGACTCCTCTTTAATGCATAAGCATGTTCTCATAAGAGATTGAGGATTAAGGTCCAAGCTAAAACTTCCACCATGATGCATGGCTTTGGTTGGTGGCCCAATGTTCTTCTCTAACAATATGCATATTAATTCAACCCACGGTAAATCACCCTTACTTCAGACAAGATGAACATGCATAGCAACTCACATGATATTCAACGAAAGTGTGACAGTTGATGGCGTCCCCAAAAACATGGTTACTGCTCAGCAAGCAACTCATAAGAAATAAGATACATAGGCAACATATTCTTTACCACAATAGTTTTCAGGCTACTTTCCCATGAGCTATGTATTGCATGGTTAGTTTGCTTAGTACAGGTGGAGGTTAGCAAAAAGATTGGGAGCGACCAACTAAGAGAGCAATGACGGTCATAATCATGCAGAGCGACAAAGCAATATTGAATCAGGCATGGTAGTTATATCGCTACTTAGAAACAAAAGATCATCAAGGCTTGACAGACTTTCTTTACAGTCTTGAATATGCGTGAGCATACGCCAAGTCAATCAAAATAAATTCTCGAAGGAAGATATTACTAAACCATACCATATCATAGGCAAACAAACCAAGTTGGTACTCCAATAACACATTGGGAACCCCCCAGCTATTTGAGATTAACCATAAGAAAACCTGAACTACTAAGCACCATCATGCAAGTAGCATCTTTATCATAGACACATTAACCAATGCAATGGAAGCAAACTCTCTTAATAAGGTGAGCATGATAATTAAAGAGAGTTCAAGCAACCAACTAAACAAAAGCTCTTTGAAAAGATAAGCATGAATACTAAGAGCAGAGCACGATAGTAGCTATTTAAAAGACAAAGAACACACACAGCAAAGATAGACATGAAAATTCTATGTAATGTTCTAGGTAGAAGTGGAGCGTGTTTCTCTCCCATATAAAGGAATGCTGGGTTCCGACTCGTTATGGAAAACTAAAAAGAAAACTAAGAGCAAGACGCTCCAAGCATAGCACATAACACATGAAGTGATTAAAATATAGTGGAACGAAAGACGAACTGATAATGTTGATGGAGAAGGGGATGCACGGGGGCATCCCCAAGCTTAGACGCTTGAGTCTCCTTGAATATTTCTTCGGGGTGCACGGGGGCATCCCCAAGCTTGAGCGCTTGACACTCCTGAATCTTTTTATCATCTTCCCTCGCACACTTGAAAACTCCCTTCATACATAACTCATCATAATCTGATTAGCGAGCTTAGTACCCTTAATAAAATAATTATACCTTGCTGGAAATAAGGATATTCTTGAAGTTCTACTGTTTCTCAATATTGCCAAAAGGTTTTTGCAAAGAAAAAGCAAGTTCTTAATTTGCAAAGTGAAGGTAAGGCAAAACAGGACATAATCTGTGAAAAACAGAACAGCAGGCAGTAATTGACCTGTTCGGGATACTTCTGCAACTCAAATCAAAAAACTCAGAACTGACGCACGAAAGACAATTATATAAAGAACGCTGTAGAAAAAATTCAGACCAAAAAGATGATCTGGTGATTTCATACGAATTTTTCTATCCAAGGACATAATCTGTTTCCTGGACAGCACCTCACAACTTTTGAACTTTCTAGCAATCGGAGGCTATACTTGGCACAAATATGAAAAGCAAAGATACAATGATGATGCTACAGAAGTAAACAACATCAAGACACAACAAAATCAAAATTTTTATTCATGTGGGCTGCCTCCCAAAAGCGCTTTCTTTTATGCCTTTAAGCTAGGCATAATGCATAGATCAAGTTTTATCAAGAGTAAAAGAATAACTAGCCCGTACAACGGACTCAAAAGGCAACTTGACCTTCTTACGAGGGAAGTGTTCCATCCCTTTCTTGAGAGGAAACTGAAATTTTATATTACCCCCTTTCATGTCAATGACAGCACCAACGGTGCGCAAAAAGGGACGTCCCAAAATAATTGGACATGAAGGATCACATTCAATATCCATAATAGTGAAATCAACGGGCACATAATTATCATTGACAACAATAAGAACATCGTCGATCCTCCCCAAAGGTTTCTTTATGGAAGAATCAACGAGACGAACACCAAAAGAACAAGAATCATAAGGTTTCAATTTAAGCATGTCATATATCCTTTTGGGCATAACAGAGGTACTAGCACCAACATCACATAATGCATAACAAGAGAAGTCATTCAAATTAATTTTTATCATAGGATCCCAACCATCTTCTAGCTTTCTAGGTATGGAGGCTTCTACTCTAAGTTTCTCCTCCCTAGATTTGATAAGAGCATTAGTGATATGCTCTGTGAAGGCAAGATTAAGCGTGCTAGTGTTAGGATCTTTAGCCATTCCTTGTAGAAAGGCGACAACTTCTGAAATACTACAATTATCAAAATCAATTTTATCATTAGTGGGCAGAATTGTAGTGTCATCCTCTTTGTTTAATTCACTCTCTATTATAAGAGTTTGAACATCTTCCCAAGTTTGGGGAAGCTTAGGAGCAATTTTAAACTGAGGCTCATACTTTTTTCCTGGAAGACCATGCCATGGGCATAACTCTCCGTCATAACTAATGTAATCACAAGGTTTATTTTTTTTGTAAATCCCGTCAGAGATAAGTGGGGCAATGGAAGTAGGGTGTACTCCTCCCATTTAGTGTTTTTGGTAGGACCCATAGTAGCAAGCAAGCAAGATAACTATTTTTGTGATTTTCGATAAAAGGTACTGAAAGCAAAAACTGAAAGGTAAACTAACAAGACTAAAAAGCAAAGGTAAAAGATAGCATGCAACTCCCCTATCCTGAAGAGTGGAGTCCCCGGCAACGGCGCCAGAAAATACTCCTTGATGGGCCTCGAACCCCTCGTTGGTTACCCCAAGTGGAAGGTGTAAGATGCAGTATTGTAGAAGTGTTTTCCCTTAGCAAAGATGCCAAGGATCGAATCCCCAGAGACTCCTAGGTTTAACAAGTAGGTGTCAACTGCTAATGGCGCAATTAGCAATCAACGTGGACCTGCACACAGATACAAATAACTTTGCTCCCAACGAGTACAGAGAGGTTGTCAATCTCTCCGGCCTTTTAGTTCACAAAGGGTTAAAAGCAATGATAGTTGTGATAGATAGTTTTTGCAATAGTAAGTAAATAGCAAAAAGTAAATAGTGGATGTGATCAATGAAGGTAATATGGACCGGAGTCTCATGATGTTCACTAGTGATGTCTCTCTCCCAAAAGACGATAAAACAGCTATGTGAGGTAAACGAATTACAGCTGGGCAATTGACAGGACCACGAACGCAAACCAATGCTGACTACATTGCAAGAAAGGTTGAGGTTCAAAGCATGGGCGGTACGCCAAAGTAAGTAGACCGAATTCCATCAATATCTACTACTAATCATCCACCTTGAGATATCTATCCAGAACATCTCGCTGGTATTAAGTTGCGAGTCCCACCCATAGTGTAAACTCAATGCAACAGACAACTGCATTAAAAGAACTTTGCGTAAAGTAAACAATCCTTGCACCCGCGGGCACAAGCACCGTTGTTTTCCCCCTTGTGGCAACAGCACATCCCCTAGACTCATGTTTCTGTCACTCAAGCTAGTCATCGAGGGGCATGAACCCACAATCGAGCATAACGTTCCCTCTTGGAGTCACTACCTATTACTCGGCCAAAGCAATAAATAACAATGGAGAACATGCAAGAATTACTTATGGACTAAAATATAAAAGAGGTGAATCAAATATATTACTCAAGATCAATCTGAACATAATCTTATAATCCATCGGATCCCAGCAAACTCAACATAGCAACAGCATAAGGATTACATAGGTGCCTCGATCATGTAGGGCAGCTCACGAGGACTAATTAGTGAAGCACAATAACGGGAGGAGAACATCACATAGCTACTGGTCATGGACTCACGGTCCAAGGGAGACTACTCACGAGTCATCCGTGAGGCGTCCATGGTGGTGGAGAAGCTCCCGGTGGTGATCCTCCCCTCCGGCAGGGTGCCGGGAAGAGTTCTCCTGGTGCTCCCGATCTTGGAAGCGGCGGCGGCGGCGGAACAGAGATGGGATCGCGAAAAGAAGTCCTGTTCTGAGGGTTTCAGAGGGTCCTTTAAATATATGCCAAAGTAGGGCACCGGGGGAGCCTTGGGGGGGCCAGGCGCCCCCCCGGCGCGGCCCAGGGGGGGCGCGCCCACAGGGCGCCTGGAGCCCGTGTGCCCCCCCAGGCTGCCCTTCGGACGCACTGTTGTTTCCGGATCGCTGATTTTTTATATAATTTTTCTGGATTTTTCTGGGCAGTTCTCGAAACGTGAAAACCTGAAATACAAAAACAACCGAAAACAGAAACTGGCACTGGGGTGCACTGGATTAGTAAGTTTGTCCAAATATGATCAAAAGTGTATGGAAGTGCATGAATATCATAGCAATATCACCCAAAAGTGGCATGGAGCAAGCAGAAATTATAGATACGTTTTGGACGTATCAGGTGTGAGGCTGCCGTCGCCGCAGAATAACAAGGGGTGTGGGTGAGTGGGGGGATGGCCTGGCCAGCGGTGGGAGTAGTAGGGGGCGGTGAGTCCTCCGCGGCAGCCTAGCCGGCCACGGGAGGCAGGAGCACGAGGCACGACCGGCGCTGGTTTGCTAGCTGGTTTGGGCGGCTGGAGCAAGAAGACCAGAGGTTGAAGAAGCACTACGACCGTTGGATGGACATCGTATGGTCAGTGGAGCTAGAATCGTGCATATTGACTAAGTTGACAAAGCCCTCCGTCCCCGTCAACTTAGTAGGCCCACAAGTCAGCCTGCCACTATACTGGGTCCCAGCTAACAGGGGGAGTATTCATTTTTTGTGCGTAATAAGGAGGCACTTTCTTGCGTGCGAAGATATTGCTGGTGGGTCCGAGCTGTCAGCGGCAGTAATGTTTTTTCACGAAATACATAGGCCCTTTCGGTGGGACCCAGATGTCAGGTGGAGGAATCATTATTTTGCGCGTAATAAGGAGGCATTTCCTTGCGTGCGGCCGTGGACCCAGCTGTCAGCCTCTCCACGTACAATCCACTTCAGATGCATGTCGTTTGTTGACCACGTTGAGCAGGCCGCACCGAGAGCACCAGGGCCGTGGACGACGGCGAGGCCTAGGAAGGGAACGACACGAAGCCAAGGAAGACTCGACAATTGTTTCCCACGCGGAGCAGTAGGAGGGTATACTGGTTCGTCTGCCTCCCCGAAGAAAATAGCAGGTATGGGTGAGTAGAGGGATGGCTAGGCTAGCGATGGGAGTACGGTGGGGCGGTGAGGCCTGCGCGGCAGCACAGCTGGCCGCGGGAAGGAGAGAGCAGGCAGTCCCGCAGGTGCTTGTTTGAGCAGCTGGAGCAGGAAGAGCAGAGATTGAAGAAGCACGACGGCCGTTGGATGGACATCCAACAGTCACTACTTGTGCGTCAACCTTTTTTTAGGAAAACCTCAAATCTGTGGAAAACATCGTACATCCCATCTGCCATTATTAATAATAATTTACAGCCCATTTGCTAATTCTAAAGTTTTTTTGGAGCCCATATTCTTTTTGTTGGCATTACAGCCCATATTGTGGCCACGGTTAAAAAATTATACGAAATTTTGCATATTTCGATGCCGTCCGAACTGTTGTTAATCCCAAATTTTTAAGTCACATTTAAACTGATTTAAAAATAAATCTTTACCAATATAAAATCCAACAAATTGTCCACACATAAAAATCAATGCAATTTAAAATCTTGAAATTAAAAAAAGAATTTTGAAACTAATTGACGGTTTGATGTGTTTTAAAAATGTACAACCCATTTCTCATTACTGATAGGCCATTTTCTCGGCCAGCCGATTGAATCTCTCCTCGTCTTGAAAGATTTGCAGCCCAACATGCCTGACCAAGCGACTTACTTGCCAAATCACAAAAAAACTGGGCTATGGCCGTGGACCCAGCTGCGGCCATGGACCCAACTGCCAGCCTCTCTACGTACAGTACTCTTCCGATGGAAGTCGGTCGTTGACCACGCCGCGCCGAGAGCACAAAGGCGGTGGATGACGTTGAGGCCTAGGAAGGGGACGACGCGGAGCCAGGGAAGACGCGGCAATGGATGCCCACGCGGAGAGGAGTATGAGGGTTCACTGGTTCGGCTGCGGTGTGAGGCTACCGACGCCGTAGAATAACAGGGGGTGTGGGTGAGTGGAGGGATGGCCTGGCCAGCGGTGGGAGTAGTATGGGGGTGGTGAGGCCTCCACGGCAGCACAGCCGGCCACGAGAGGCAGGAGCAGGCGGCACGACCGCCGCTGCTTTGGGCGGCTGGAGCAAGAAGACTAGAGGTTGAAGAAGCACTATGGCCGTTGGATGGACATCGTACTGTCACTGGAGCTAGAATCGTTCATATTGACTAACTTGAACAAGCCCTCTGTGCCCGTGAACTTAGTAGGCCCACAAGTCAGCCACCCACTATGGTGGGTCCCAGCTAGCAGGGGGTATTCATTTTTTGAGCGTCATAAGGAGGCACTTCCTTGCGTGCGAAGATATAGCTAGCGGGTCCGACCTGTCAGCGGGGGGGGGGGGGTGCTTTTTTTCGCGAAATACAGAAGCCCCTCCCGTGGGTCCTAGCTGTCAGGTGGAGGAATCTTTATTTTGCGCGTAATAAGGAGGCATTTCCTTGCGTGTGGCCGTGGACCCAGCTGTCAACCTATCCACATACAGTCCACTTCTGATGAATGTCGTTCATTGACCATGTTGACCAGGCTCCGCCGAGAGCACCAGGGCGGTGGACGATGGCGAGGCCTAGGAAGGGAACGACTCGGAGCCAGGGAAGACTTGGGAGTTGTTTCTCACGTGGAGGAGTACGAGGGTTTACTGGTTCGTCTACCGTCCCCAAGGAAAGCAGCAGGTGTGGGTGGGTAGAGGGATGGCTAGGCCAGCGATGGGAGTACGATGGGGCGGTGAGGCATGCGCGGCAGCACAGCCAGCCGCGGGGAGGAGAGAGCAGGCAGTCCCGCCGGCACTTGTTTGAGCGGCTCGAGCAGGAAGAGCAGAGATTCAAAAAGCAGGACGGCCGTTGGATGGACATCCAACAGTCACTGCTTGTGCGTCAACCTTTTTTTAAGGAAAGGCTCAAATCTATGGAAAACATCATACAACCCATCTGCCATTATTTCTACTAATTTACAGCCCATTTGCTAATTCTTAAGGTTTTTTTGGAGCCCATATTCTTTTTGTTAGCATTACAGCCCATATTGTGGCCACAGTTAAAAAATTATACGAAATTTTGCATATTTCGGTGCGGTCCGAACTGTTTTAAATCCCGAAGTTTTGAGTCACATTCAAACTGATTTTAAAAATAAATGTATATCAAATAAAAACCAACAAATTGTCCACGCATAAAATCAATGCAATTTAAAATCTCGAAATGAAAAAAGAATTTTGAAACTAATTGCCGGTTTGATGTGTTTTAAAAATGTACAGCCCATTTCTCATTACTGATAGGCCATTTTCTTGGCCAGCCGAATGAAGCTCTCCTCGTCTTGAAAGATTTGCAGCCCAACAGGCCTGACAAAGCGACTTACTTGCCAAATCACAAAAAAACTGGGCTGTGGCCATGGACCCAGCTGCGGCCGTGGACCCAGCTGTCAGCCTCTCCACGTACAGTACTCTTCCGATGGAAGTCGATCGTTGACCACATTGACCACGCCACGCCGAGAGCACCAAGGCGGTGGACGGCGGCGAGGCCTAGGAAGGGGACGACGTGGAGCTGATGAAGACACGGCAGAGGATGCCCACGCGGAGAGGAGTACGAGGGTTCACTGGTTCGGCTGCGGTGTGAGGCTGCCGTCGCCGCAGAATAACAGGGGGTGTGGGTGAGTGGAGGGATGGCCTGGCCAGCGGTGGGAGTAGTATGGGGGCGGTGAGGCCTCCGCGGCAGCACAGTCGGCCACGGGAAGCAGGAGCAGGCGGCACGACCGGCGCTTCTTTGGCGGCTGGAGCAAGAAGACCAGAGGTTGAAGAAGCACTATGGCCGTTGGATGGACATCGTACGGTCACTGGAGCTAGAATCGTTCATATTGACTAACTTGACATATCCCTCTTTCCCCGTCAAGTTAGTAGGCCCACAAGTCAGCCACCCACTATGGTGGGTCCCAGCTTGTAGGGGGGTATTCATTTTTGTGCGTCATAAAGAGGCACTTCCTTGCGTGCGAAGATATAGCTGGTGGGTCCGACCTGTCAGCGGGCGGAACATTTTTTTTGCGAACTACAGAGGCCCTTCCCGTGGGTCCTAGCTGTCAGGTGGAGGAATCAATATTTTGCGCGTAATAAGGAGGCATTTCCTTGCGAGCGGCCGTGGAGCCAGCTGTCAGCCTCTCCACGTACAGTTCACTTCCGATGGATGCCGTTCATTGACCACGTTGACCAGGCCGCTCCGACAGCACCAGGGCGGTGGACGACAGTGAGGCCTAGGAAGGGAACGACACGGAGGCAGGGAAGACTCGGCAGTTGTTTCCCACGCGGAGGAGTATGAGGGTTTACTGGTTTGCCTACCGTCCCCGGAGAAAACAACAGGTGTGGGTGAGTAGAGGGATGGCTAGGCCAGCGACGCGAGTACGGTGGGGCGGTGAGGCCTGCGTGACAGCATACCCGGCCGTGGGAGGAGGGAGCAGGCAGTCCCGCCGGTGCTTGTTTGAGCGGCTGGAGCAGGAAAAGCAGAGATTGAAGAAGCATGACAGCCGTTGGATGGACATCCAATAGTCACTGCTCTCGTGTGCATTATTTCTAATAATGTACAATCCATTAGCTAATTCTTAAGATTTTTTTTGGAGCCCATCTTCTTTTTGTTAGCATTACACCCCATATTGTGGCCACAGTTAAAAAGTATACAATTTTTTTGCATATTTCGGTGCAGTCAACTGTTTTTAATCCCGAAATATCGATTCACATTCAAACTATTTTGAAAAATAATTTATATAAATATAAAATCCAAATAATTGTCCACGCATAAAAATCAATGGAATTTAAAATCTTGTAATGAAAAAAAATTGAAACTAATTCCCGGTTTGATGTGTTTTTAAAATGTACAACTCATTTCTAGGCAAACCGAATGAAACTCACCTCGTCTTGAAAGATTTGCAGCCCAGTAGGGCTGATAAAGCAAGTAGGCCTCGTTTGGGTATTTCTTTTAAAAAATAGAACTAGGCTAGCCATTTTCAGCAAGAAAAAAACACAACTGGGCTCATGATGTGGTAAACATAAATAAAACCCTGGCTAGACAGGCCACAGCCCCCGCACAGCCCCGTTGTTACTATTTACTAAGGCGGATGGGCTGTTTTGTCTTGGGCCCAGAGAAACAATTACTACTAGTACGGTAGAGACACTCTACAGCTACCTAGAAAAACAATTACTTCTAGTACAGTGGATACAATATCGCTTCTGGCTCCTACTAGGTCATCGAAACGTCTCCCTCTACTGAATGTTGTTATACTTTTGTTCACCGACATGCGGGCATGCAGCGCGCGGGACCAAATGCCATCCACCAAATTAGAAGGCAGTATCCAGGTGGAGAGTCACCCCGGTCGTAGCGCGGCAATAACGAGCCGTCGTATCACAAAACCCCACCTCCCCGCAGTCTAAGTTTGACGGACAAAGCAACCATCATTTCACTCTTCGATGAATCCCCTTCTCCCTCACCGTCTTCAAGAAAGGCAACACTCACATCTGCCACTGTTCTTCTCCCCCAACGAAGGGAAGGTAAGCGGATCCATGATGTTGGTATATTTTCATTCAGAGAAAAAATAACTTTTGTGAAGCAGTAACCGATCCTCACTCTCTTTTTAGTTTCATTGTCATTACGATTGTGTTTTCCTTTCAGTGGTCTCTTAGTATTCATCAGTTTCATGATGGACCAAGGAGAACCAGGCAAAGATCTGCCTATATTGGCGCAGACGCGGGAGGCTGATCCTCACGAGATAGAGAGCTCCAAGACGATGGAGGTAGCCACCGAGCCGACCCCACATACGCTCACGGCCACTACTAAGATGGTCAACGCCCCGTTTGAGGTTACAGCCCCCGTGGCACTGCAGGAGCAGTTTTCCCCCTTCGAGGATGTGTCCCCTCCCGCTGAGCTGCCCAAGGTGATTTTCTTCTTTGCCGATCTCGATTGTGGTTTTTCATCTAAGTATGTGGTGATGAATAATGCAAAATTTTATTAGCTCTGATGCCATGCTATACATAGTGGTTTAAATAACTTGTGTTTCTTATACTGGAAAGTAATTTAGAATTTGTTTCTGTTTCAATTAGAGCCCTGATGCAGACAAGGATTGTGTGGTTGTACATGTCACTCGTTATGAGGCGGATGACCTGAATATACGCACTGGGAAATATAGTTTTTAGGCTGTTGGATCCTGGAAGCCATTTGCGCTTATACCAATGAAGAGTTGTATTCAGCCTCACTGTTGTCAGGCGTGGTGTCCAGGGTGTACTGAAGCACAAGAAGTTCAAAGCTACTCCTTCGTTTGTGAGGCATACTGTTCTTGTCAAGCTTACAAAGGAAGATGACGTGGCATGCCTCCACAAACAAGTTTATGAGTGGCAAGGCGACAAGGTTGTCTTCATGAAGGTTCACATGATTGAGCTGCTGCCGGACGTCCTCGATGATGTTCATGTCAAGGTCCGTCTTGTGTCCATCCCTAATTAGATCGAGGCATGAAATACTTGCCACAGCTAGTGTTTAATAGTAGTTTGGATTCTGTCTAATTATCCGAACCTTGCCTATTATCGAGCCCTCTGGGGCTAGTACTCTGTTCGAATCCGTCTATGGGAACTGCTGCTACTTTTGTGTGCCCATGAATCATCATAATTGTTGCCGAAACAGATGTGTCCTCACTAGTTTTATCATACGAGCAGTGTGAGTTTTGATGAAATAGACTACTCATTTGAGAACTATGCACCGACGTATACATAAGTACTTGTAAACACTGTTGGTGCTACCCCACTTGTAAGGAGTTGTGCAAAACACGACACATTGGCTCAGCTCGCTTCAACACTAGGCTATCGACCAGCTAACAATCAACAATCTGCTGTCTGACATATAAGCAACTATGTATCTTTTTCCAATGGTTCATGCATTTAAATGAGGCCACAATGTAAATTCCAAACGTTCACACGCAATACCAGCGTTCATGTGGAACACTCACATTAAACTCGGCTTCGTAAAACTTGGAAAGCATAAGTTAAGCAATTTTATACATCTCAATGATTCATAGAACATAACAAACATATACTAATTCACAACAAAAGACAAAGTTGTGACAAGGTTTACAAATCAGGAAAAAACAAGCAAGGCTTCTCTGAGCAAAGGGCCTCCCGGCAGGCTTAAATTTCCTGGAGTTCACTCTGGTTTTTCTTGTTGCCACCATCCAGGGTTAGGTTCTCTCATTCCAGAATAACCAATTATAATTGTGTTCTCAACTGGAATGCTGAACTAAACCATGTAGTGTACTGACCAGCTGAAATTCTTGTGCATTCCACTAAATTTAAGCACCACTATTTGCAGAAATAAACAGACCACAATACCTCTTGTCCGCGCACCTCTCCAAAAAACCGTCGTGCAGCCATGCGAGTGAGTCCTCGGTCCATGTATGAACTGGCAGAAAGTGCATTCCGCACTAGGATGCAGTTGTTTTCGCTCATCCCTACACTGCAATCAAGAAGTAAAAAGTACGAATCAACTTCTTTTATATTGCGTTGGCCATTCTACCTAGTAACTACCAATGTAGGAATACCTGGAAGACGGGTGGTTAGAGGACGGCAACGAGGGATAGCCATCTCATTTTGCGTAGTTCTACTAAAACTGAGGTGTGTGCTTTTGATTGCGTGGATAGAAATGATACGGAGACAGACATCCCGAAATGATATGGAGATAGACATCCCTGATTGCGCAAATACAAAATACGGTTATTTAAACAGTGAAAAATATTTGCAGTGGTGTATGATTAACTGCAGCATCTATTGTGTTATAATTGGCACTAGATTGAAAGTAAGAAAGTGTCCTTAAGTAAGTAGCCTGACATCACATCAACACTGCCACTAGATTAACATGCAGAACAATAGCATTAGTATTACTGTCATGAGAGTAGCACATGGTCAGTAAATGTGCAATCAAATTTGTGTCGTTCCACTGGGATGAAGCAATGTTAGCAGTGTGAGATTGAAATGTAACTACAAAAACACAATTCATGGGAAATAAAGCAAGACGGAAGCACATCATAAAATTGTGGTGGCATTGCTTCAATTTATCGACGACACTAGACCATTACTTATAGTGACATTAGGTGGCATTGCTTAATGCTTCATGTGATTTTACATTAACGGTAGCGATATGGGCATAGGGACAGCAGAGGCATAAAGTGGTGAGGCGGATGTGGTTGCCGAGAGCGGCAAACACTCAGGCAGCATGTCTGCATTTGTCCCATTTTTTATTTCCTCGACGACATTTTCCTATGTGAGCATAGGAAATCTAGACCTGCTCATTCTCATTTGCGTTGTCCCCAACACCCGTCACTTTCTTTCCCTTTTCAACCAAGAGATTGGTCCACTTCCCCCACCCTTCGCCATCCACCATGCTTTCTTCGTCTTTTCAACCAAGAGACCGGTTGGGTAGCCAGTATCTATTACTTTCCCCCGTTTCCTCTTAGAACCAAGTCCTAGATTCATGCTACAACTTTTCCACTTTCTTCCCTATTTGAACCAACTCTTGGAGTTGACTGTATGAACTAGCTTTACCTCTAATAATAGTAAAAGTCTAGGTGGCTTTGGAACAGCGGACGGAAGTAGAAAAAGATCCACACGAAGCCAAGTGGGGAGCTGGGGTAGTAGAGCAAGGCAGGTTTCGAAGGAATATATACCTGAGGGTCGTCGGCATGTGGCAAAGACGGCGTCGGGAGGCCGCATCTTGGCCACAATATCGCAGGGAGGAAGAAGGGGTCGAAGGCCCTCCGGACCCGACGCTCTCTTGGAGAGAACGGAACGGCCGCCGATCGGGACGCGCGGGCAGCCGTTGGTCTCATCCCTCGCCGCCGACGACACCGTGAACGATGCACCTACACCCCTGCCCTGGTCGAGGTTGTCCGGCCGGATTTGTGACCAGCCGTGAGCTGAGAGAGAGTGTGGCCACCTATGTCTTGCTTAGATCTGGAGAGCATGAGAGAGTGAACGAGAGGAACCCTAGTATAGCAAGCGCTAAGGCTCCTACTTATATATATATATAATGGAGTGATTTGGTTGTACCAGCTTCAAAAAAGTGCGCTCCTACGTGTACCCGCGAGTGGGTGTGAGAGAACTAGTGCGTGCGTGCACCTCTTCTCTTCGTGAGAGTACAATATACTATGCCCAAAGAACGTTCGCCTCAAGAGTAATAGTATAAGTGTGTGACGTGTGAGCTAAAATAAAATGTGCGCGACGTCTTTTGTTTTTTAGAAGTTCTGAGGGTAGTGTGTGAAGAGCACATATGTGTGTGACGTCTACCTGCAGATAGACGGTGGGTGCGAGAGGACTCGGGAGGTTGCGTGTGCGTGATAGAGAGGGGGTGCTACTTCTCGAGCTTGCGTTGTATTCCCTCAAAGAGGAAAGGGTGATGCAGCAGAGTAGCATAAGTATTTCCCTCAGTTTTTGAGAACCAAGGTATCAATCCAGTAGGAGACCACGCGCGAGTCCCTCGCACCTGCACAAACAAATAAGAACTTCGCAGCCAACGCGATAAGGGGTTGTCAATCCCTTTACGGTCACTTACAAAAGTGAGATCTGATAGAGATGATAGTTTGATATTTTTGGTATTTTTGGATATAAGAGCAGAAAGTAAAAGTGGAAAAGTAAAGTAGATTGTAGATTGATATGTTGAGAATAGACCCGGGGCCCATAGTTTTCTCTAGTGGCTTCTCTCATGATAGCGATATTCTACGGCGGGTTAACAAATTACTGTCGAGCAATTGATAGAAAAGCGAAAAATTATGAGACTATCTAGGCATGATCATTATATATAGACATCACGTCCGAGACAAGTAGACCGAAACGATTCTGAATCTACTACTATTACTCCACACATCGTCTGCTATCCAGCATGCATCTAGAGTATTAAGTTCATAAGAACAGAGTAACGCCTTAAGCAAGATGACATGATGTAGAGGGATAAACTCAAACATAGTGATATAAAACCCATCTTTTTATCCTCGATGGCAACAATACAATACGTGCCTTGCTGCCCCTACTGTCACTGGGAAATGACACCGCAAGATTGAACCCAAAGCCAAGCACTTCTCCCATTGCAAGAACTACAGATCTAGTAGGCCAAACCAAACCAATAATTCGAAGAGACTTGCAAGGATATTATAATGATACATAAAGAGTTCAGAAAGGAACCAAATATTTCTCATAGATAATCTTGATCATAAACCCACAATTCATCGGATCTCGACAAACACACCACAAAAAGAGATTACATCGAATAGATCTCCTCGAAGACCAAGGAGAACTTGGTATTGAGATCCAAAGAGAGAGAAGAAGCCATCTAGATACTAGCTATGGACCTGAAGGCTTGTGGTAAACTACTCACAACTCATGGTGAGGCGATGATGATGATGATGTAGAAGCACTCCATGGAAGATCCCCCCCTTCGGCAGAGCTCCGAAACAGGGCCCAAGATGGGATCTCACAGGAACAAAAGGTTGCGGCAATGGAACTAGGGTTTTCTTTGTTGTTCTGATGGTTTTGGGGTACGTAGATATATATAGGAAGAAGGAGGGCACCGGGGGCCAGATGTGGGGCCCATGAGGCATGGGGGGCGCGCCCTGTAGGGGGGGGTGGTGGCCCCCACCCTCGTGGATGCCACCTTAGCCCTATTCCGTGGTTCTCAAGTCTCCCGTGCGTATTTTGCTCCAAAAATATCACTCCCGAAGTTTCGTTCCGTTTGGACTCCGTTTGATATTCCTTTTCTGTAAAACCCTGAAATAGGCAAAAATAGCAATCTGGACTGGGCCTTTGGGTTAATAGGTTAGTCCCAAAAATAATATAAAAGTGTATAACAAAGCCCATTAAACATCCAAAACATCATAAATAATAGCATGGAACAATAAAAAATTATAGATACATTGGAGACGTATCAAGCATCCCCAAGCTTAATTCCTGCTCGTCCTCGAGTAGGTAAATGATAAAAACAGAATTTTTGATGTGGAATGCTAAGCAACATAATTTTCAATGTAATTCTCTTAATTGTGGCATTAATGTTCAGATCTTAGAGATTCAAGACAAAAGTCTATATTGACATAAGAAATAATTATACTTCAAGCATACTAACAAAGGAATCATGTCTTCTCAAAATACTATGGCTAAAGAAAGTTATCCCTACAAAATCATATAGTCTGGCTATGCTCCCTCTTCATCACACAAAATATTCATATCATGCACAACCCCGGTTTCAGCCAAGCACTTGTTTTCATACTCTATCTTTTCAAAACTTTCAACTTTCACACAATACATGAGCGTGAGCCATGGACATAGCACTATTGGTGGAATAGAGTGGTGGTTGTGGAGAAGACAAAAAGGAGGGAGATAGTCTCACATCGACTAGGCGTATCAACGGGCTATGGAGATGCCCATCAATAGATATAAATGTGAGTGAGTAGGGATTGCCATGCAACAGATGCACTAGAGCTAAGAATGTATGAAAGCTCAACAAAAGAAACTAAGTGGGTGTGCATCCAACTTGCTTGCTCATGAAGACCTAGGGCATTTGAGGAAGCCCATCATTGGAATATACAAGCCAAGTTCTATAATGAAAATTCCCACTAGTATATGAAAGTGACTAAACATGAGACTCTCTATCATGAAGAACATGGTGCTACTTTGAATCACAAGTGTGGAAAAGGATAGTACCAATTGTCCCATCTCTCTTTTCTCTCTTTTTTTTGGAGGGGCTTTCTCTTTTTTTTTATTTAGCCCCTCTCTATTTTTTTTGGGCCATCTCTTTTTTATTGGCCTTTCCTCACATGGGACAATGCTCTAATAATGATGATCATCACACTTTTATTGATTTACAACTCGATACTAGAACAAAGTATGACTCTATATGAATGCCTCCGGCGGTGTACCGGGATATGCAATGAATCAAGAGCAACATGTATGAAAAATTATGCATGGTAGCGTTGCCACAAATACGATGTCAACTACATGATCATGCATGGCAATATGACAATATGAAGCGTGTCATATGAACGAAACGGTGGAAAGTTGCATGGCAATATATCTCGGAGTGGCTATGGAAATGCCATGATAGGTAGGTATGGTGGCTGTTTTGAGGAAGATATATGGTGGCTATTTTGAGGAAGGATATATAGTTGGTGTATGGTACCGGTGAAAGTTGCGCGGTACAAGAGAGGCTAGCAATGGTGGAAGGGTGAGAGTGCGTAATATCCATGGACTCAACATTAGTCATAAGAACTCATATACTTATTGCAAAAATTTACGAGTCATAAAAACAAAGCAATCAACGCATGCTCCTAGGGGGGAGGTTGGTAGGAGTTAACCATCGTGCGCCCCCGACCTCCACACAAAGGAAGACACTCTACAAATACCTCATGCTCTAACTTCGTCACATAGCGGTTCACCATACGTGCATGGTACGCGAATCACTAACTTTAACACAAGTATTTCTCAATTTCATAATAACTCCACTAGCATGACTCTAATATCACTATCCTCATATCTCAAAACAATTATCAAGCATCCAACTTCTCATCATATTCAATGCACTTAGTGTGAAAGTTTTTACTACATTGATCTTGGATGTCTATCATGTGAAGGCTAGTTTTATAGCCAAAGCACATTACCATGCTGTTTTAATAGAATCTAAAAAGGATATAAGTGAAGCATGAGAGATCAACAATTTCTACAAAATATAATCGCCACCGTGCTCTAAAAGATATAAGTGAAGCACTAGAGCAAAAACTATTCCACTCAAAAGAGGGAGTAGTAAATTTTTCTCCTCGTCCTGCGAGCCACCGCGCGCGTGGGCGAGGGAGCGGGCGTAAGGCATAGTAAGCAAGCTTCACCTCATCCTGCGGGCCACCACGCCCGTGGGCGGGGGAGATGGCATACTAAGCAAGCTTCTCCTCGTTCTACGAGTTGACGGGACACATCAAAAGTACTCCATTGTATAGAGCCTTGCCTCTAAGGTAGGCCCCACATGGTTTGCCTCTTTTTTAACATAACGCGCCAAGTCACAATATGTTTGTTCACCCGTGGTAGACGATCCTCCATCCATCTAGTGAACAAATAGTACACGTGTCAAGTTACCACGTGGGCTGCCTTTTCATACAGAAATGAGCTCCACCGTGTACCCGCGCGGGTGTGGTTGGGAAAGAGACGGGAGTACGTGCACCGTGCGTGCACCTCTTCTCTTCGTGCACGTCCCCCACCTACGTGGGTGTGTGTGAAAGGGACTATAGAGATACAAACCTAGACATAATGCGCCGTCCATCCCCATGCCTCCGCCCAGTCCGGCCACCAGTCACCACCACGCCCCACTCCTCCTCACCTTATCTCTCATCTTTTTCCCTCCATTTTTATATACAAGGTCACTTTCAAAATTACAATTTGCAAATATACAAGGCCACTAACACTAATCAATGCAATATTAATGGTGTTTGCCTCGTAGTACTACTAGCAAAGGAGGACACTAATTATCCCTTGCATGCATGCGGGAGTGTGAGCATTGGCTTGATGTGCATGAAAGAGAAGAATACACATTAATTTACACGACAAACAAGGAAACAAGGTGGCTTGCAACATTGAGTTAGAAGACATTAATTTTTGCCTTGGTACCTGTAATATGGGTTTGTGTCCTTGTATACAAAAATGGAGTCCGATAAAATTCTCGAGATACCATTTCATATAAACAACGATGGAAATCATATAAGATACCTGATTTTCATACAAACATGACGGATTTCATTACATTCAAATGAACTACGCGGTGCTAGTTCTAGACAGCACAGGTATATAATACCTGGCCTAAATGGTCGCCCGCCTATCAATTTGTAGGGTCGACGAAGGTCCTCGCAACAAAAGGATCCGGTAAGACACCAGCTGTATACGCCGGCATCGCCTCCGTGGTGGCCTTCATGGTGACCCAAGCGGCGGCGGCCTCCCGTGTTCTACTTCTCCTCGATGATGGCGGTGGACGCAGAGGCACTGGCCACCGAGTCGTCGCTCTCCGCGCACCCGGCTTCTGTCGCTGCTTGCATGGCCCGACCGCCTGCATGGGAGTCTCGGTCACAGAAACGGGAGATGCGATACGAGGCGGCGGCGTGGATGACAGAAACGACGCCCGTGCGCCGCTCCTCATCGAGATGGCCTGGAGCGGCGAGTTGCTGAACCGCGCACCGACTTGGGGCGACAACTGGCTCCGTTGGGCGAGGGGAGGGAGGTGGATCAGCGAGCTGCATAGCTCGTATCCAGCGGGCTCGGCGGGCCACCCAGCCGGCTTGGATGCGGCTTAACTACTCTTCGTAAGCCATTGTAAGAGTGGACAAAATGGTAAAGGAGGTTATAGGGGAGTGGTGGAGGTGTGCGATTCTTGGCCGGCGTTTGGCCTCATTTAAATAGGAGATTAAATAGACGGCGGACGGGAGGAGCTCGGCCGGCATTGCGTTTAATGCCGGCCCGGTCATGAACGAACGTGTGTCCAGAGTGGGTTTCTCGGCTTCCACACGGGTGGGTTTCATGGAGGCGCGTTCAGCCAGGCGTGCAACGAGTGGCGCCCTCAACTCTGACGTAGGACAGCGCGCCGTTCTTCCACTGAGGTATGGGCTCTTTGGGTACATGGCCTGCATGTCAGTGACCCAACGCAGACAGCGCACAGCAGAGGAACCTTTGGTGGACCAGGGTGGTCAGAAGCGGGCATTTCATAAACCGATGATTGTTCATTGAGTGTGACGTCATCCTTTTCATGTTGATAGCCCGTTCGACACGTTGTGATTCATAAAGACCGCTACAAACATCAATGTTCTGCTTATCACAGATAAGATTGATTAATACCCGTAACAATCCATGTCCTTAACAAAGGGTGCATGCACGTATAGGTTGAGCGTGTGTCTTGCGTCGTGTGTTGTGTGCATGCAGGCGTGTGAGTGTTGCGTGCGTGCAAGGGTACATTTCAGTGTTGCATGCATTTGTGCGTACGTGCGGGTGTTCGTGAGTGAATGTGTACGCGTCAGTGTTGCACGCCTGCATGCATGCGTGTGTTCGTTATCTGTACCTGTCAGTGTTGCACGCCTGCATGCGTGCGTGTCTTGCGTGCGTGCATGTGTACATGCGGGGTGAGGCTACACGTCAGTCGACTGACTTTTTCATCTCTGGTCATTAGATTTTCCAGTCGTTTGGATACGAAATCAAGGGCCTGCAGTTTATCATCAAACTCCACCCTCCTAAGCCGCCAGCCACCACCGGCCGAACCGCCGGCCCCTGCCTCCACGCCGCCCCGCCCGCCTCGAAACAACTCCTCACGGCTGGTCT